>CAWUFW010006703.1:0-600000 GCA_963921515.1 Calotriton arnoldi
TACGATACCCGGCGTAAATAAATCCGCCAGTGCATGGAAGCGGCAAAAATCCGCCCGCATACACCGTCTGAACACCGACCACGCCATTACGATAACACAAACCGAAAACCGCCATCGGCGGAAAAATCACACAAAATACCGCCCGCCATCGTCCGAGTCGGAGTCAAACCGCCCGCCACGGACGGAAACACGCACGACAACACAAAACCGCCCGCCCACATCGGCCGACACACCGCACGTGAAATTACGATCGCACCGCCATGAGCGCGGGAAAACCACAAATATACCGCCCGCCAGCGCAAACAACGCCGATGCCAATCGACACGGCAGAAACCATGGCGCCCACGTCCCTGCACAGAAACCATCCGCTCACAAAACCAATAGCACACAACATGGCCAACAAGTCCACACAGCAAGGCACGCACAAATACACAAGCACAGTACACATCCCGAAAACACCCCCTGGACAAACAAAAAATACAAAGGCCAGAACATCAGACACAACACACCTGAAAACAACAGACCATGAGGACACACCCACATAGGTAAGTACAAAAGCAGCACTCCCACAGACCACAACCCCTTGCAACATTGCAAACCAGAGAGGAGAGGAGAGGACACAGTGACACAGCAAGGACAGCAGCACACCACAGAAACGCACACATCACAACCACCATCACCACCACCACCAAACACCGGCACCACAAACCCCCTGCACATTACACAACACACACCGCACCAGCACCACAAACACCATGGCACCACAAAGAATGCCCAAGTTCACGCCCATGGAGCTGACGGTCATGGTCGACGAGATCATCAAGGTGCACCCACAAATCTATGGGAACATGGTCCAACACACCCCACTAGCCACCAGAAACAGAATGTGGAACCGGATCGTAGACCAGGTCAATGCAGTCGGGACCCTGCCCAGGAACAGAGTCGAAATTAACAAACGGTGGAATGACGTCAAGAGCCTGGTCAAGAAGAAGGAGGGCAAAAACAGAGAGCTGGCTGCCGTCACTGGCGGAGGGAATCCCGCGCTCTTCAAGACCTTCAAAGCGTGGGAGGAGAAGGTGCGAGTCATCATACATCCCGAGATCCTCGCCGGATTAGCAGGGGGAGTGGAGGCTGGTAAGTACAAACTAATGTATACCAGCACACCGCCATGTACTCACATGCACTACCACCATGCCACAGCTCCCAGGGACAAACACCCCCATGTCCAGCACACAATACACGACACACACATGCAACAGACACCACCACACACAGCCCAAACAGAACAACTGTAAGATGCGTGGGGACATGTGTACATTCAGCCAGCCACGTAACCACCAACAGGTCCCCAAATATGCCAGAAGCGCCACAACGAGCACCCACCACACCCATGTGTCCGCCATAGCTGCACTAACCGACAAGTAACAGTTAAGTGGCAGGAACACAAAGTGCAGTGGGTGGGAGGGTGGACAGCCCAAGTACAACACACACCAGGCCCCTAGTCCCACAGTACAGCAAGGAGGAGCATCCCCCACACCCCACAGCCACGTGTCAGCCACCGCAGTGCACAACGACAGCCGAAAGGTAGACATCACGGTCCACAGCAATCGGTGTCAGTGGGTGTCCAGCCACCACTACGACCCACAACACCCCCCACCCCCACAGACCTGCAACATGGAGCACCCCCCGCTTAGAACCATGTGGCATCCAGTACAGTGCACGCCCGAACAACCTGCAGGTGGGAAACTGGACAGGGCTGGATTACTGGAGGCATGAGGGCCGTAACACGACCAACACATGGGACATGTCACGTAGCAGACGAACACGCAGCACCGCCCACCGTCACGAACAAGTGAACAATGTGCACACGGACATGAACAACAGACTCACACCCCACATGACCCATCACAAACACAGCAACACCCAAGGAGCCACGTCTGCATGCACAAGCCACACTGAACAAAGTACCACACGGCAGCCACTGTGCAACCCATCACACACAACCGAAACACCATTGAAGTCCAGTCCATGTAGCCCCTACTGCCTGTCAACCACACACCCCACAACTACGCCTATGTAAGACAAACAACACTAGACGCAACAGAGCGGAACTACATAAATGCACACGAACACCACTGAACCCATCAAACACACAGACACACCATGCACATACAACATACCATCCATCCCATCCGTCAGCCCCAGTCTCATGAAAGGCATGTCATCCGCACAGCTGCCACATATACAGCAGTCACGCTAAGACACATGCCCATGACCAACCATGTGCCAGAAGTCAATGAAGCGCACGACACACTGTGAGCAACAACACACAACATGGGCCCCCCCGAGCACTGCAGTGATGCACATGGCACAGGGCAGCACGCACACCAAGGAGATGGGACAACTGCAATACGTTGGCTGGCACACAACTATCACTCACTCATAACGATGCGTCCAATGCCATGTCCAGTAATCACAACAGACAGCAAATATGCAGGCCATGTCAAGCATGCACACACCTCAAACCATGCACTGTCATGCTGCCACAACACATGTCACGTTCGGCACCCATGGCTCACAGCATGTACCCCAAAAGCATATTCCCTCCCAAATGCGAATCTGGGGCATGGCCCCCATGTTGCCATATGCGTTCCTAAGCGTCCCATTTGAACCCCAAAAGCATATTCCCTCCCAAATGTGAATCTGGGGCATGGCCCCCATGTTGCCATTTGCGTTCCTAAGCGTCCCATTTGAACCCCAAAAGCATATTCCCTCCCAAATGCGAATCTGGGGCATGGCCCCCATGTTGCCATATGGGTGCCTAAGCGTTCCATATGAACCCCAAAAGCAAAGTACAAACCAGACCCAGGATGGGCCAGGAGCCCGCATACACCAGAGTCACAATGAGTAGGGGCACAGCAACACACCCATCGGCATGGCCAATCCGTCCCATGCCACATGTGCACAGCACACAGTCCCATTGCCTAGCACACACAACTACAGATGCCACAGCCACACACTCGCCTCCGGGAAACCCATGTACGAGATTGCACGAACTGCCAATGTCAGACGACAAATACATACTTCGCCAGGTGCAACACAATAACAAATCTCATTCTCTCCACAGGTGACGAACTGCCGGATGCTGGGGATGGAGACAGCAGCCAGCACAGCCAGCCCACAAGCCCCCAACGAGGACACACGGATCTGGAGGATCTGTCCTCCTCTTCGGACACGGACCACCAAGCAGGCCCATCTGGTGTGGCAGGGCCCAGCCGCTCCCCAGGACCCCTCCTACCCACCAACCCATCATCCAGGGATGCTGAACAGTCCCAGCCCCCTGCTGCCACTGTCGTTGCGGCCACACCCACGGTCATTGCGGCCACTACCACTGCCGCAACCGCCACCATCGCTGCACCGACCACCACCGCCACCACCACCACGTCTTCGCTGGCACCAGCCCCAGCGCAGGTGGTGGCCCGGCCGACTGGATCCACCCTGGGAGCCACAGCGAGGACCGTGGTGTGCAATGTGGCTAGTGGGCAGGCCGGTGGCAGCAGGACTGGTAGGAGGAGCAGGGTCAGGGAAACGCCAGCCTCCCCTGGGAGCCATGCCCTGCCTCAAATGGCCAGAGTCCTTGGGGCCTATGAGGAGGCCCAAGAACAATGGGTCAGGTCTGCTACAGACACGCGGGAGGTGCTGGGGGTGCTGAGGTCCATGGACGCCCATATGGGCCAATTCGTGTCCCGTATGGACCAACTCGTGGACCTCATGGGCCAGCTGGTGGTGGCGGTGGGGTCACAGGCAAGGCCAGCAACACCACCTCCGCCACCACCTGCTAGGGCGCAGGGTCGGGCAGCAGTGTCCACTTCCCCTGCGTCCACAGCCAGTGAGCACACCTCACCCACCACCAGCAGGTCGCCACCACACACCCCCTCCCAAACGTGGAAGGGGCCGTCCGAAGAGGAAACAGGTCTCCCGGGAGGACTTCGCACGCTCCAGTCGCAAGTGAGGCAGCCAGCCAGCCTTCCGCCAGCCTTCCTTGACCAGCCACTGCATTGACTTGCTCTACGATCCCACTCCACACAGCCAGCTGGATGGCATGTGTGTGTTGGACTATGGACATAGAACCAGTGGGTACACCCTGAGCTTCACGCAGCCATGACCGACAGCTCATTGTCACTGCACGCACCACTTTTGTCATCACCTTACACACAATCACATGTCACAGTTTGTAATAAATGCACCTTTTTCACTAACTGCTGTTTGTGCCCTGTGTTTTATTTGTACGGAATACAACGGCCACCTTGGGCGGAAAGGCACCTGATGCGTGGCATGGCAATGGAATCCGGAGGGCCTGTAGGGACCTAGGGGTGGGAGACAGAACAGGAGCACATTCAATGAGTGTGTCACACACCCATCACACAGTACATGTCAACAACTACAAGCAATGTACACACATCGCACAGAGCAATAGGGCACAATGCCACAGTCACCAACAGTGGCATACTACCCTGGCCATGGAGCGTTGACACACTGCACGCAGTGAACATACGGCCACCCTGACACAGCACACACACACCTGCACAGATACAGACACATCATCCGTCGTACATGGACACTCACCGTCAAGTGAAGTAGCGGGCGATGAGCTGCTGGCGCACATTCCCAGCTTCCTCCTCTCCGCTGTCCACCTCACTCGAGCTGTCCTGGTCTGCGGGCTGGGGCCCTGGTTGATCTCCGTCATCCACAATGAGGGGGATCTGCTTACGAATGGCCAGATTGTGCAGCATGCAGCACGCCACCACTATCTGGCACACCTTCTGTGGGGAGTACGCCAGTGCACCCTCGGTGCGGTCCAGGCACCTGAACCTGGACTTGAGGAGGCCAAAGGTACGCTCGACCACACGTCTGGTCCTCCCATGTGCCTCATTGTAGCGATCGTCTGCTGGGGTGCGAGGATTCCTCAATGGACTGAGCAGCCATGCCCCATTCGGATACGCAGAGTCACCTGGGTGTGAGGGACACAGAGAACCGTTGCTATTCCAACTGGACAGGGGACAGCATCGCACAACCAGCACGCTACACCACTCCACATACTCACCGACAATACAGCCACGATCCTGTTGCAGATTGGCCATCAGTCGTGGCAAGATGCTGTTGCGCATTATGTGTGCGTCATGTGCCGAGCCTGGAAACTTGGCACACACGTGGGTGATCACCATGTCCGCAAGGCACACCACTTGCACATTCAGGGAGTGCGTGTGCTTCCTGTTGCGGTACAGGTGCTCAGTGGCCTGTGGTGGAACAAGGCCAACATGTGTGCAGTCAATGGCTCCCACGACGTGTGGGATTCTGCCAAGGGCATAGAATGCACCCTTCACTGCCGCCAATTCACGAGCCCTGGGGAATCTGATGTACCTGTTTCGGTACAGCATCATGGCTGCCAGTACATCCCTCAGCACCTTGCTGAACATGGGCTGGGACATCCCTCCTCCACTGCCCACTGTGTGCTGGAATGACCCAGTGGCGAAGAAATGCATGGCGGCCATCACCTTAGCCGTGGGGGTGACAGCAGTCGGATACACCCTGCGGGGACGGAGATGGGGCTCTAACATGGCACACAGTCGATGCAGGGTTGGCCTGTCCAGCCGAAACTTCCTGATAACCTCTGTATCGTCCATGTCCGCCAGCAATTGGTATGGGCGGTCAATGTTCGGTCTCCGCCTGGGGATAATGGCAGAGGACACATGTCAAAGCAACACGGCACATAGCAATTTCGCATACACATCACTGACATGACTGAGCAAGCACATGAGCCACAGCCCAGCTGTCAAGCTGGGACGGCACGGCCACAATACACTTACACAGGTCTCCCAACAATGGCAATGGCAAGTGAGACATACCACTGCCATGTGCATGCACATGGGGATCTAGGCCCCAATGACTTGCGGGGCGTGCTGATGGGGACTGACTGCATATTCGTCAAGCGGCAACGCCACGGCAACATGAGTGTCTGCTGAGCATGGAACTGCTTCCGAGGCTGGATGAGTATGGCACACGACGACGACGATGTGGGCACGGGCTGAGCGGCCAATACAAGTGGGACCTGTGGCACGAGGGGATATGAGACAGTAGTAGGTGTCAGCACTGCACCCTATGTACAGCACTGTACGGATCACAGCTCCCGAAACATTGACTGGTGTCCACATTGACAGCCCCATGCCAAGACGGCTGTGTGCTTGCAGTCACACGTCACAGGTGAGAGGTTACATTGCACGTGCCAGGTGGCAGACGTACATAGTGGGAGCTGGCATGTGTGTGCATGTGTCTCCTGTTCAGGATCCACCAGATGGGCGCTGACTCTGTACTGACCATTGGACACAGCATGTTCCGTGGAAGGCTTGTGTGTGTGGGATGGTGGCACAGGATGTGCCTCCGTTGGGTGGGGGGCCATGCACAGGGCGGGTACGTCGATGATTGCGCATTGTTGGTCACGGTGGGTGCACCAACTAAGATGTGTTGCCCTGTGTTCAATTCCTATGTCCGCATGATGATGGACTGTGGATGTGGGCAGACTACACATTGGTCGATGTGCTGTCTATATGCATGTGCCTTCACACCAGGCACAGCTGCCCCTGCACATGTGACCCCTGCTGGACTCGCTGCTGGGTCTGTGGAGCTGATGCACCTTCTGCGCGTGGGGCGGACAGCTCTCCTCACTTCCCTCATTGCGCATGTCATGTCTTTGCCGCAGGTGACATGGATCATGGAGGGCCCACATGTACGCGTGGGTAGGCTACACATGATTGTTCACTGGTCGCCACCCCCAGTCAGTGTTTCGAATGGGAAGGTTGTCGTGCTGGTGGTATGTTCGATGTGGCGGATGGGCGGGCCTAGGTGCGGGCTTACATTCCGGACATGGGGGTAGTTGGATTGGCGACTAGTTGCAGTACACACGGGACACGTCTCTTCCTTTCCACATCTGGGTCATCCCTTGTACTAACTGACAGTGATACAGTCATCTTCGCCCCAGCCCTCATGTCCTCCCCTTGCCCCCCAATATGCATGCTCACCTGCGAGGCTAGCGCTTGCACAGGCAGCCCCAAGCTCGCACCAGAGAGGGCAAGGAGTGTATGTGTGGGTCCAGTTGCACGAGTGGGCTGTCTCAGGGTATGATGTGTGGCGGGACGCCGTCCACCTGCGTGGTGCCCCAAATGGAGACCCGGCCTGCATGGACTATGCATCACAGTCTTCGCCTTCCGGATCCGCCACCTGCGACACCCAGTGGCTGTGGCTGCCCTTGCGGCCAGGCCGCGTCCGTCTGTGGCTGATGGCCCACACATTCACTCTTTGGCCTCTCTGGGGAGGGCTCAGGGGTGGTGGCGCACGCGCTTGCACTTAGTCGCAATGGCATGTGGCGTGGTTGGTATGATGGGCAATGGATGGGATGGTGCGAGCCACCTCCCGTGACATCAGTGCTGCTCGTGCTGTGGTGCGTCCCCCCTACACTTCCATTTGACTTGTGCCATGCTAGACGTTGAGGTTCTATTGCCTGCGTGATATGACCAGGAGGAGCGCGAGGAGACCTCTCACACACCATGCTCCACTGCCATCCCGTGCCCTGTATCGCCTGTGCGGATTGACTATGTTGGGGTTACACCTGGTCGACTGGGGCTGTGTGTGCCTTGTCAAGGGGCATGGCGGGTGCACAACAGGATCCAGCTTGTCCACAGAGGGTGGGCTGAGGTGCGCCTGGTACCGCTTTGTACGTGTGCCCGGCTGCTGTGCACACACGTGTTCACTCCCCCGACAGGTGTCCTCTCACAATGCCCAGGGAAGCGGTGGTGTACTGTTCATGACCCCTCCCAACACGGCGTGCTCCAACTTGGCATGTGCGCATCTACCCGTCGCACCCACCCACCTGAGCACTGCGTCCATACGACTTCACACGACACATGTGTGTCTTCCACAGTAGTGCTACTCATTTGCGTTGACATCCAATACCAGTGGACTACATGGTCATGTCACGACTGCCGTGTACTTCACATACTCTCATCCTCTCTCATTCGTACTTGTGAAATGAGTCAGCGGAGACAGTTTTGGTTTCAAACATTATATTGAGTCTTCTGTCCTCTGTGATGCAGTATAGTGGACACTACTGGCAGCGGAATACATGTTGAGGATATACTGAGCATGATTACAAATTGGATAGGGTGTGGGGTTACATGTGATTGGCTGTTGCATGTGGGATGTGGGCTTCAGAGTTACATCTGCTTGGCCAAGGCTGTGCTAATGTACATTTACGTATAGCTGCGGAGCTGCGGACTTTGACACAGACGGTATACATGTAGCCTACCAGACCGCTCGGCATCATGGGCACAGTCCATCTCAGTTCCATGTGACAGGTTTGCTGCGGTTGTTCCTCATGCACGCGTGCATGTGAGATGACATCAGGGCATGTGCTTGCGTGCATGCAGCGGCGTGCCACTTGTTGTTGCACTGTGGTGGTTACTGGACATGTCACAGTCACTGGGGTCGTGTTGTTGTTGTATGCACTTGTCGTCCATGCAAAGGTCCTGGTATGGGATTCCCGGGGCGGGGGTGGGAGGGGTGCAGCACCCACAGACTCCAGGCGACCTATTCATGTCCACTGAGCGGTGTGTGTGTCCATGTGCGCTGGATCCATGTCGTGTCCTGGTTGTTCGTGCAGTTCCGTCCATGTGGGTGCGATACACAGAGCCCATGCCACTGCCTCCCACGATGCATGCGGTGTTCCTGGATGTGATGGGGAACAGTGTGCATGTCCCGGTCATATCCGATGTCATGGCGATGTCGTTGATGGTGTGGTTACAGTTGCCGGTCGTTTGGTATGGCTGTTGTGGTGGTGACTGGCCAGTCCGTGCGGAAGCTGAGCATGGGTGCGGGGTTGGACTTCATAGGTCACTCGGGGAACCTGCGTTGTGGTCCGACGTATTTACAGGTTGTCAGGTATGCGATGCCGTCCAGCAGGGCTTCCATGTCATTGGTGGTGTACATGTTTGCCAGCCAATGAAGCGGATGGTGGCTCTCAAGGTGTTGTTCGTAAGTTGTCCCTTGGAGGACCATGATGGGGCATGCTGGGTGACATTCGATGTAGCTGTTCTCGATGATCCGTCGTGTGGAGGCACAGTGGTCCCATTTCAGTGCGGGTGCGATGTTGGCCACATACGCCATGCCCCCATAGGCAGAGCAGGCCCTGTCGTGTGCGTCCAGAGGGAGGAGTAGTGGTAGCAGGTCCGCCTTCAGACATGCCGGGTTGGAGAGGCATATCTCGACGGGATGCTGGTAGGGACACCTCCGACAGTAGAAGACGGGCATGACGCAGCTGAACAATGTGATGCGGTAAGTCAGTCGGTAACTTACGTTCAGCAGGGACAGGAGATCGCATCCCAATGTATGTATCGTGTTGGTTTTGTACAGCTTGAGCTGTTTGGCGTAGTTGGGTAGGTGTGTTGCGGTTGCCATTTCGCAGCGGTTCGTTGAGATGGCGTGCTCCGGCTGTGTGTGCAATCTGCAATGTGCACGCTCCGGGGTTGCTGTGAGCTCTGTGTAGTCGTAGGGAGACAGGACTTGTGTTCTGTTGGCTTGTTTGGAGGACACGGGCCCTCTTCCCACATGCTTCTCAGACAGTTCAAGGTCAGTGCTGTGTGACTCCTTCCAATTAACTTGCATGTGGCCGACATGGGGGAGTGTTTTCTTGTTTCTTCCCCGTCCGTTGTGTGCTTCTGTGATATGCGCTATCTGCCCTGTGGTCGGTCTCCTCGGCATGCCTGTGTTGGTCTATTCTTGGACAATGGCTGTATTCACCGGCTTCTGTCGTAGGGCTGTGGTTTCGGAGTTGGAATGGAAGGTCATTCAGTGCTGTCTGCTCTCCCTTGTGTGGGCGGCAGGCTGCCTTTCCGCTCTGCGTTGGGCCTTGTGTGTGGATGTTATTCTTGGGCCACCTGTTGTCGGTCCCCGGGCTCTTTGGTGTTCCGTTTCATATGTCTTGTTCATATGTGCAGGGTGGTATGGGTTTTTCAGTGTGGTACTGGCGTTCCTCTTCCCGAAGGGGCCCTGCTTCTCCTAGTTGGTGTTGCCGCCGCTGTGTGCTACGCCATGTTTGTTACACTGGGGTGTGTCCTGCTGTTGCGTGACTTCACTGACATGTGTGCGTCGGTTGTGTGGCGTTGGGTGTTGTCCGTGAATTGGGCGTTGGGGACATGTCTGTGGCCGGCCTGTCACGTGTCATGTGCGTTCGGGGTGGGGCTGATGTGTGTGCTGCTTGGTTGTGTCCCTGTGTCTGTGTGCGACGCATGCATGGCGCTGCAGTTGGCCTCTGCGTTGTGCGCATGTGTGGCGGCGTCATCGGCGCTTTGGGGCCGTGACGGGGTGGTTGGTTCCTAGTCCCAGGTGGTGTGTACACATGTGTTCCGCGATGTTAGGATTTGGCCTGTGTGTCATATGTGGATGCAATGGTGGATGTGTAGTGTACACGCGCTGGTGGGGGGTTGTCCGCTTTTTCCGCCCTTGCACTGTGTGCGCTGTTTGCGTGCACTTGTTGTGTGTGTGCCTACCTGCGTCTCCGCGGTACGTTGCGTCCTTGGTGGTGCATCAGCAGAAGCATGGGAAGGGCCTGCAGTGCTGGATTCATGCCCGGGGTGCCGCTTCTTCGTTGTCCGTGCTCTGCGTCCGTGTTACCGCCTCTCTTTCACGTGCGGTGTCTCTTAGCCGTGGGAGCCGTTTGTTTGCGGCATCGTAATTTATACGCCGGGCGGGACGTGTTTTCGTCGGACGGTGTGTGTCAGTTGAGCTGCGCCGCTACGTGTACGGGCGCACTTTGATGGCGGACGGTGTTGCTGGCTTGCCGGCGGTGTTTGGCCTGCTTTTCGCATCGTAATTGGGCGGGCGTGTGGACTGCTGCGTGCCGGCGGTAACTGGTGGTTTTTGCATCCGCCAGCACGGCGGTTGTGCTTCCGCCCGCCATCGTAATGGGCCCCTATATTTCTTACCTTACAATCGATATTCTTGACTACGATATTCTTGCTGTCGATATTTCTGTGTCACGATATTTAAAACTCGATATTTGTGTAAGTCAACATTTCTAACTCGATATTGTGTCTGAATACCCATGCCAACCTCTGTATTCTTCCCGTCTCAATGCATTGTATTCTAAATCAGCCCAGGATATCACCTCCTTTCTCCAAGTTTCCATGGCAGGTGGTGTGGTTGATTTCCACCGCTTAGTGAATGCCCTTTTAGCAAAGAGTAGTGCCAGGTCTATAAGTCTGGAGCTTACTTTTGCCACTTTGGGTCTAGGGAATATAAGCAGAAAGCACCCCTTCATGGAATGAAAATCCACATGTCCTGTTACTCGTGTTACCTCCTCCAGAAGCTTTGCCCAGTACAGCTGTAGCCTGGGGCATGCCCGTACCATGTGTAGGATATCGGCTTTTGGATAATGACATTGTTGGCAGCTTGCATTGGCATTAGGAAAGATACAGTTAAGGGGCCGATTTCGATGTCGGACGGACCTGAGTCCATCTGACATCGATCTGGAACTGGGACCGACCGACCTCCTGTCGGTGGTCCCAAAACAGCAATTAGGATGCGACCGAACAGTGTTCGTTCGCAATCCTATTCTTTACAATGGCAGCATGCATTCTGACCAGAATGCATGTTCTCATTGTAAAGAGCTGAGGTGCAGTTCATCCCTGCACCCCGTGCCAGGCACCTTTAGGTGCCTGCCACGGGGTGCAGGGATCAACAGTAGAGCACCATAGGTGCCCCCTAGTACCATCCAGAGGCCTTGCACCCATGGGGGCCCTGCTGGGGGCCCCCAAAGTCGGATTTCCACAGACTTTCTGTATCAGAAAGGCCAGCACAGAAAAGCTGTAGGAATCTGTCATCGTAATTCCTCTGGCGGAAAGAGCCATCCTTGAGATTACAGGCCCCTTTCCGAATGGCAGACGGGCTCTCCAAGCCCATCGTAAGCCATTCAGAAATCCTGTTTAGATTAATTTCCAACCGACTCCATCAAAATGGGTCAGTCGGAAATTAATCCAAACAGGAGATTTCGATGCCGTAGGAACGGCTCCAACCAAGGGTCGGAGCCGTTTCCTACGGCATCGTAATCGGCCCCTTAGTGTGTAAGGTGTGAGATAAGCCCTGTGTAGAAAGCTAAACTGTATGAATTTAAAACGGGTGTTGCGTGAGACCCTGTGGGGATAGCCCAGGGCAGTTTGCCGTTTAGGCTGTGGCCTAGTGTTGCGTCCCATTTGCCTGTGAGGGGCTGCAGATTCGATCCGGTATGGTCCATTATAGTTTTATAGAGCCAAGTGATCATACGGCAGCTAGACCCAATTGTATACATAGTGTGTACTAGGGTATGGGTGGGGGGGTTCATTAACCTCTTCTCACCAGTGTTGTTGTAGTCCTTTGCATATCCTGCCATAAAGTAAGAATCAAACCTTTCAGAGTCCCCATTGTTCAACTAGTGTGGAGAATGGCAGTAATGTGGCGTTTGAGTTAAGGTCGCCAACTGTGTCAATGCCCACCTTGTCCAACTTGTGTAGTTCACATCAGATTTGTGCTGATGGACCCACCAGAAGTACTCATAATGGAATCACAGGGACATGGGTGATCACACCACGTGAGTGTGACAATGCCCACTTCCAACAACCAAGAGCAGTAGCAGGCAGTAAGTTTCGGGACAGGCGTTGCCATTGACCAGAGAAGAACCATTGTAGGAGGGCTTCTTCCACAATTCTCCAGGTGGTCAGTCCTGTCTCTTCCAAGTGTTTATCAGTCAACCAACAGGCAGCCCATTGTAGTTGCATGGCTAGGCAATAATTTTGGAACCCTGGTGCCCCAATCCACCCCTGTCTGGTGGTAGTCTAAGTTTACTGAGAGCTACCCTGCGTCTGCTGGTGGCCCAAATCCATTGGCCCAGTAGTGCATCCAAGTCACGGAATATGCATGCCGGTAATATGAAGGGGAGGTTGGCAAAGTAGTACAGGAGTCGGGGTAGCATCATCATTTTGGATAACGCTATACAACTCACCACCGATAATGGCAGCCTGGTCAAAAAAGATACCTGGGACTACACTGATTGTATCGCACACTGCATGTTGCCCTCCAGGTAAGTCAAGTTCTGCATGATAGATGTTGATTCCTAAAGAGTGCTGTGGTTCTTGGATTATTCATATTGGTTGCAGCCCACCAAACACCTGCTCTTGCGCTAGTGGCTTGTTTGGCACAACGCGAAAGGCTGGCACGAGCAGCTGTGAATAGAATGTTTAGCAGTCGCAGCTGCTGCCTGGAAGCAGCAGTGGAGTGGGTGGGGGGCAGGGGCTGGTGGGGGGCAGGGGGGATTCGGTTTTAAAAAAAAATTACCTGCCAGCCGGCTGGCCGGCTGCCGCCGCCTCTCCTGCGTCCTCTTCCTGGCTTCTTGTGAAAAACAGGAAACAGGAAGCACCAGGGTTCCCATGCCCCCTGCAGCCAATCACAACACTGCAATGCAGCGTTGTGATTGGTCTGAGCGCCGTGACACTGCGCTTAGCCAGGGACTGTAAGGGTGGGCATGTTCTCTATGCAGGCTGTAATGCAGCCTGCATGGAGAAGGGGGAAGTGCGTGTGACTGGTTTGGGCGGCCCGAGAGGGCCGACCAAACAGTTATTGCGCACTTAGAAATGTTCTAACACTCCTCCCCTGCTCTGCAGCCCGTGCCTGTCCCCTCACGCAAGCTGCTGCAGCAGGAGGGCAAAATAAAATGATAATACCATAACGTTATTATCATATTATTTTTTCCTTTCTTTTGCTGCTTTATGGCAGTGGGGTAACGCTCCTTCGCCTTAGCAGAGGAGCCGCCACTGAGTTTTAGTAGAACAGGGTTCGTCAGTACGACTTGTGAAGGTCTTTGACTTGGTGCAGGCAATCTCCTCTAGTGTACAGCCAGGGCACACCGCTGGTTCATGCAGTCCACTCAGGACCGGCCAGTCCACCTAAATTACAGTTGAGACTAAGGGGTGAGCTACTCAGAGCCGCTCTTGCAAGCATCGCTTTTCATCGGGGCTCGATAGCAGCTGGATTGGTGCTGTCTAGGAGGCCCGGTGGCGATGACCAAGCCACATGTACACCGGAGAGCAGTCGCAGCGCAACCCCCTGTGCAGCCCCTGGGAAGGTCGCAGCACCACAGGCACCACTCCCAATCGCCCCAGCACGAGAGGAGGTACCCGAGGCCGTGCCCAGCCCTGTACACACTAGACCGCCTGCTTGCTCCTCGGCAGGTCCCACGGCCCCCTCTGCCCGTCCTGCTGATTCTCACCTCACAGGGGAGGGGCTAGCCCCCTCCAAACGACTCGAGTATGCTGGAAAGAAAATGGGTGAAAAGGGGAGAGGTAAAAGAATAGAAAATGAACGAGGTGAGAGAGAACAGAAGAGTGGAAGGAAAGTCAACACATCTACAGGGGAAAGCTGAGGGGATAGAGAGAAAGAAACAGAATAGACAGACTAAGGGGAAGGGTGATAGACAAGGCTGGCTTTAGGGTGGTACGACTAGTGCCACCACGCAAGGCACTGACCTTGGGGGCGCCGAGTTTTCAAATATATTATGGATTTAAAAGTAACCCTGGGCGTAGTTTGCGTAGTAGCGCTACGCGTAGCTACGCGAAGTGCACTTCGCACTACGCGAGCTACACGTAGCACTACGCAAACTGCGTAGTGCGGTAGGAAATGCTGTTCGCAATGATTGCACAGTTCCGGATGCTTGTCCGCACTGTGCAATCATTGCAAACGACATCTTGCACAGTGCAAGCGGTCGTTTTCTGCCGCTCGAGTAGATTTGTACTCGAGCGGCAGTTTTCTCAACGCGGACTGGTAGTTTCTCATCGCGAGCGGTCGCGAGCATACGCGACCACTCGCAATGAGAAACCTGACCTCCCCGCGTTGAGAATCTCGCCGGGAGGTTTATTTTCCACGCTCGCGATCGGCAACTTGATGTTGCTGATCGCGAACGAGGAAAAAGTCTCGCCGGGATGTCATTTTGCTCGCTCGCGGTCGCCAACTTGACGTTGAGGACCGCGAGCAAGCAAAAAATGCCCGCTACGCTACGCGTTTTTGCACTGTGCTACGTGCAATTCGCGTAGCGCGTAGTTGCGCAAACTACGCAAACTACGCGAGCGTAGCGTAGTTTTCCGCCCAGGCCTATTTAAAAGCTGCTGCTGCAGAGTTCCTTGCCTCCAGCAATCTTCAGGCAACAATAAAATGTCAAGATAGCTCGGGTGATTAATGGACCTGCTGGAGAGAGTTTGTAGTTTTGTCTAGAGGAAGTTTTTACTTCAAATATAGTAGCTCAGATGGTTAATATTCCTGCTGCAAAGAGCGTGTTCCATGCAGATCACTAAAGTGCATATAATGTAGAGAGCTCAGTGGCTTGCTGCTTTTACCAGAGAAAGCCTTTTGTTACTTGCAGTTTATAAACTGCAATTCTAATATAGCACAGTGAGCCTTAAGTGCAAAGAGGTGCATGCAAAGTGCAAGGTATAGGCGAGAGTGTTATGATTTATTTTCCCAATCTTTCATTATCCTAATGTTGCTAACATGGTTTGTTTGGGTAGAAATCAATTCTAATTAGTGAAGCCAACCTCCAGCCACTGTGTTATGTTTTAAATTCTCAGTTTGTGCTTCTCCAGACCAAGCACTCTTAAACTATACTGCCTACTAGTATGAATGACATATGATTCCTACACCTTGTAGTCCTCTTTGGGGACCGTCAAACCCATGGTGGCAGTGTGGCGACTGCGCCACCGGTGGTCCGACCGCCCTATCCCAGGTTGGGAGGTTAGACCGCCATGGGACCGCTGCTGCCACCAGGGATCCGTGATCCCTGGCGGTCTTGCAGCGGTCTAAGGCCCCATATATGCTGGCGGTGCCGCTGCGGCACCACCAAGCATATTAGGCGTTTCCTCACCGCCAGAGTTTTCATGGCGGTGAGCCCACCATGAAAAGTGTGGTGGTGAGGAAATAAAGGGGGCCCGACAGAGCCCCCTGTTGTTCCTGCGCCAGGGGATGCATGCAGAGGGGCACATGTCCCCTGTGTGCATGAACCCCCCTGTTCCTGCAGTGCATGGACTTGACAGTCCATGCCCTGCAGGAACATGCAATGGCGTTCCCATTGCTGTTCCTTGCTAAGGCTCACTTGTGAGCCTTAGCGTGGCACTGCCGTGGGCCAGCTGCCGCAGGACTGCCCAACCTGGATTCCAGTTAGAATCCGGCGTGCGGCCTCATTATTGGTTTGGCAGTGTGGGAGCGTGGCGCTGGCGTGGTGGCCTGCTCCCACACCACCAAACTCATAATAAGGCCCTTTGTCTTTTGTAACATTTTCTATACACTGACTTATACACATATGATTCATTGTCTCTGTATAATGTGTGTGTGTGTGTGTGTGTGATGTAAAGGGCTCTGGCACCCTACACTGGTATGGGTAGTGCTATAAAACAAAAGAAATGCTTGTGCAACAGTGGTTATGGGGGCTTGAGGGGCACTTTAGGAGGGTAGAAGTCAGGGAGTATGTGGAAAAGTAGTTCATTGGGGGGCACCAACAAACACTGATGAAATAAGAGTAAGAATAAAGGAGCAAGATGGTGGTTGGAGAGAAGGCAGTGAGAGTCTTCAAGTTGAATTTAAAGTTTATCAGGTTGTGACCAAGGTTACTGACCAAATGCACTTTTAAATGAAAAATGCACTCATTTTCAGAAAATGGCCACAGACTACTATCCATAATTCCTCTTGCAAAGAAATTCTTAAAGTTCTATTAAGGTCTGACCAATGATACTATTCCAACAATGCTTTTTGGCAAATCTCCCAACAAGCGAACGCCACCTACCCATGTTACACTTTCTAACTGAGAAGAGTTGTTGCTGTCTTTTGAAAGGTATGGCAGCTTTACTACAAAGTGCTGGTATTGTCACTGAAAAGTAAAGGTGATCATTTAGTGCTGCAGAAATTCCCACATATTTGTGGCAGGAATTACTGCAGCACACATCGCAATGTCGGCTGATGCCAGACATCTACCTTCTCAAGTAAGCGGTGTCAGTGCAGCCAGAGGGGCACAGCTATAGAGTGGTTTTAGTCACCTTCTGATCGCTGCACCTTTGAACAGCATCGGGAAAATGTGCCTACTACTGAAAACTTTGCTAAAACAGTTTTTAAATTAGAGATACAAGGGAGCTATCAAGCATTGCTCTAAAACAGAAAGAGCATAAAGCTGCACGTCAGCCAACTGGACACACCTCTACTTCAAATCCCATTGTAATGTGCATAAAGTTACTGGTCAATTCTGCTTCAAGGTACACTTATTTTAAAATGTCCTATCTAATTCTTTGAGAAGAGTAACACCAATAATTCAAAATGTACTTTAAGGCCTTAACTTATTGACCTTTTCTCTCCACAAATATCTGTGAATGAATCCACTAGGCTTTTGGCAAACCACCTTAGAAACAGTATCAGGCCCACTATCCATAAGGCAACACAAGAAGCTTTGTTACAGGAGTTTGTCTGTTACGGCGAATATCATTTGTAAGTGTTAATTAGTATATAATTTATTGTAGTGTGTTTGATTGTATATGTATATTATTTGTATTTTTAATAATATACTTTTTTAGTTATGAAATTGTTGAAATGTGTATTTTTAGTTGCAATATTTTTTTTATAAGCAGGATATTGGGTTTTAGGGCAAAGGGTGGGGATTTAAAAATCATATTTTAAATGAAACTTAAGTTAATAATTGTTTAAATATTCTAATTAATAATTTAGAATTTGTAAACTAATTTTGATATATTAATATGTTTAATACATTGAATTTCATAATAATGAGGCGCACTCCAGAAGGATTCGTGTGGAGGGTACTATTCCTATGAATGAATCCTGCCTTTTCTAATTAAGGAATAGTTATCTTGACTTTATCATCACACGAAGGATAAGAACTTTGGGCAATTTCGCGCAACATATACCCAGGGGGTGGAACTCCGATGTTGATTTATCCCCAGGAGTGTCCGCATTTTTGGCTCTAATGCCCTGAAGAAGTCCATTATTGGACGAAACGTGTCGGCTGTGGTTTTTTTATATCAAGAATATTTCGAAAAATAAAAGAAGAAAATATATGGAAAATATTATGGACACAGACTTGATGCTTTGTGATGTGTCTATTGTTTCTTGCTACTAAGTGGTGCACCTTTGCGTTTTAGTTTGTGACTTGACATAGCCGGTGGCTCGGGACAAGAGCTCCCTTCCTGCTGTGTTCCAAACCCTTGGCCTTTCTGTGGTGCTAGGTAAATAAAACCTTTCTGTGGTGGTAAGTTAAGGCAGTGTTACGTTTTACCACCATACAATGAAAACAGAATCCAGAGGGTGGTATTGTGTGGCAAGAATGTGTGTGCACATTTGTTGTACGGCACTTAATTGTGGTGATGTTTTCTGTTATTTTTTTGTATTGTTTGTTTTTGTGTTGCTGTGTTTTGTGCGCCATTGTGGCAATGTTGTTTTAGTGTGTTATTATGTAGTTGTGGGGCATTCTGGCTGCTTTTACTCACCTGCTGTCACTGCTGGTTACGTTTAAGTCTTTTGTGCTGGGTGTCTGTCTTGAAAGGGCTCTCGAGGAGAAAATACCAAATGTCTTGGTAATATGCATTCAGTTTCAAACTGTGTGTGTTTGTGACGTTTTCTGCATTATAGCAGGTAAGGTGTGTGGTGCATCAGACATGGCGCCTTGTTTGTATTTATAATGAGAGCAGACTATGTGCATTTATAATAAACGTTGAGTAGGTGCTGGGAGGATTTGTGCTGCTTTCCTCAGTCGGGACATGTGTTCCCAGCTTGAGATCTGCGCTATAAACAAAGATTCTCCACCTACCCTCAGCCCTAATTTTTTTCCGCCTCACCACTTTCCAAGCCCACCAGCCGCCCCTGGTCTCAAGCCATACAGTAGGCCTGCGGATCCCTCCATCCACAGATCAGGAAAGTTGCTGCTGCAGGTTAGTGCCTTTTTTGTTTAAAAAAGGCGCTGTGAGCTTCACACTTAAACTGTACGTGAAGCTTCGTTGCAAAGCTCTAGATCTCCTGATTTCATCCAACTACGGAGGTGGGGGGCAGTGTACTCCAGAGAAATTTCCAGTTCCACATCTCACCTGCTCCCAAATTTCCCCCCTCTCCCCCCAACACACACACGCCTGTAAGGACTTCCCTCCCTGGATGTGCCGTGTGACATGACACATGGAATCTATGTGACATGGGCTCACGCGCCTGCCTGATGGCTCTCGGTGAGGCGCACAGTTTCGAGGAGCTGCCCTGCACTGTCATGGAGAGGAAGTGGGGAATGACAAATGGTTGTGGGGCAGGAAGGTGTCATAGCTACACAGCACGTGCCGCCACAGTGATGTATCAGCTACAGACTGTACTGTACTCAGTGTACCTTTTATTTGTAAGGCGCTATTATCGCGTGGGTGGTTTCACCATGTGTTACTGGGTTGTACAGGCGCAAAGTTTCGAGGCGCTGCCGTGCACTGCCAAGGAGAGGAAGTGGGGGATGACAATTATGGAGTGCAGCCAGCTTCCCTAAAATGGTCTGACGTGCCACCTCAGTGATGTCTCATCTGCAGAGGGCTCTGTACCCAGTGTACATTTTATTCATAAAGCACTGTTATCACGTGGGTGGCTTCACCACGTGTTACTGAGTTGTACAGTGTTCAGCGATTGGGGGGACTTTTTATGTTGAATCTTTGAATTTTGACTTTCTTCCATTTTTATGTTGCCACCACAACCGTCTCAGGTGGTGTCAAATAATCTCATCCAAACATGCACCTGTCCTGGTTATTTTAAAATAGCAGTAAATTCAATGCATTCTTTTTATACTTGATAAACGAAAGGTTCACAAGATATTCAGAAAAGTTGTGAAGTCTCAAAAAATGTGGGAAAAAAGCCTGTAAAAGTAGGTCTTTTCCTTAAAAAAACGATCCCTGCAGAACTCCACTTTTATCAAAGAATTATCTCACCACTGTTACTTTGTGTTACAGAGACTTACCTTCCCAGTGATGCCTTCAAGGAGGAGAAGGGGAAAAGCAAGCTGTAAAGCCGTAAAGAGAAATAGTGAACAAGCATTGGCAAGCCAATAGGTCTCGCCAATAGGTCTCGCCAATAACTCTCGCCTATGCGAGAGCTATTGGCTTTGCCAATGTCTTTTAGCCTTGTTGCACAGCGTCGTGACTGCTATGCAGAATGGTTAAAAGTTTGAAAACAGATGCTATGACGCTAATGCCAATAGGTCTTTCCTATGTGAGAGCTATTGGCTTTGCCAATGTCTTTTATCCATGTTGTACAGCAATGTGACTGCTCTGCAGCATGGGTAAAAGTTTAAAAAAAAGATGCTATGACGCTGGCCACTTCATGGCCTTTTTTTAGGGTCGAGTCTGTTTGTGCATGTGCTAGCACATGTGTCTTGCTTGTGAGACAGTCTCGTATACAGAAAATGGCTTGAAGACTCAGTGCTTAATTTGAGTCTGTGGTTTCCGGGTCTCAGCACCGGCACTTAATCACCAGCGCTTTTCATGAGCACTAGTTAAGGAGACATTCATTCACAGGAGATTTGGTGATTTGTCCAGAATCACAGGATGTTGAGCTGATGCCAGACTCGAACCTGGTTCCCCAGATTTGAAGTCGGCAGCTCTGGCCATTATGCCACATCCTCTCCCCACTTTCATGGTTAGTAGTTGATTCTGTTTTAGGTGGCGCAAACAGGAGAAAGGGCTGGTGCAAGCTGCCTCCAGATGAGAGCCCCTGGACTTATTTTTTTACAAATTAACCACTGCTTGAAGTCTGCCATTGCTTACCATTTGTTGTTTTCACATCACTCTTCTTTACTGACTCGGAAATTGACCAGTACATAAGAAACATAATTTCCAGTTATTTTTGTGGAGCAGGGACCGAGCACAGATTGATTAAAGTTAATCCGTACCCGTCTGCTGCTCCCAATGTGATTGAGGTACTATTTCTTCCACATCCCACTCCCCCGGCAGCTGCTCCCTCCATAGCGCTTGCACTTTTTTTTTCTTGTTTTTCATCCTTGCTGTCTCCCTCTATCGCCCTCCCGTTTTCTGCTTTTCTCTCTCTTGCTCGCGGAACTTTTTAATGTTCAACAAAAAGCTTTAAGCCCCCTGACCGATCCTTGCTCTTTTGATAAAGCGGTTTTCTGCTAACCTGCGGGCATGGGTCCTGGCTTCTGTATCTGTGCTTTTTCTGGATTTTTAATAACAAATAGTGAAAGCGCCCAGATTTTTGCCCTATATGAATCTATATAGTTTATGAGAACACTGCATGCCCCATGCATCTGTTCCCGGGTGCACTTTCTGCATTTGCAGAAATCCAACCCAGAGCTGGAGGCTCTCACAGCATTTCTGTTTCATTAAATTGTTGTCTTCTGAAATATTTAACCCCGGTTAGTCCAAAATGTCTTCAGCATTTATTCCGTGCTTATTTATTCCTTTATATTTTACTCTCCAGTTGACCCAGTAACTTTTTCTTTTTGGGAGGGGGTATGTTTTTGATGTTTAAAGGGAGACTCACGCACAGAAGCACATTTCCATAGAAGAAATCACAATAATTTTTCAAAAATATTTAATTTCCCTTTTCCGTCCTTGTGCTTGCAAAAATGAATGCTATTAAAAATACAACCCTTGCCTGAGCCAATACGCCCTTTGATAGATATTGTATGCTGTGCTTTGTGCTGCCAGGCGTACACATATAGGGGCATATTCTCAAGAACGTGTGATAACTACCGCAAGTGTAGCTTAACGCAACCCCACACATCGCAGTCCATCGCGGGAAAACAACTCTGTGTTAACGTGGTATTCACAACACGGCGGTACCATGCGATAGTCACAGGACAACGCGTCAAATGAACGCGGTAAAAACAACGCAATGCCGCAAAAACGCGAAACCCCAACGCAAAAATAGTAGCGATGACGCCAATCGCGATACAAAAATCTACGAAAACCAGCCACAGGCCTGCAATTCCCACGCGTCATGCGGGAAATTGCACCATAAAAGTAGAAAAAAAAACATACAAACAAAAGCCAAACAACAGCGAAGCACAATGGAGGCAGCCGGAGCAAGTACAGAGGACAACCAGAACTCCCCAAGCCCCACGGAGGACCAGCCTGGGACCTCGGGGTCAGGGAAGGGCAAGGACAAGAAGAAGAGGAAGACGAAGTTCAGTCCGCAGGAAAACAGGATCCTGATAACAGAGGTGATAGAACACCATCAATCACTGTTCGTCACCTCCACTGTGTCACTGGCAACTAAAAATGGAATATGGCAGACCATCGTGGACAAGGTGAATGCAGTCGGAGTGCTGAAGAGGGCAATGGACGAGGTCAAGAGGCGCTGGAATGATGTGAAGCGCAAAACCAAGCGGAAACTCGCAAACAACCGAAAGGCAGCAATGCAGACTGGAGGTGGGAGTCCAGCGCCACAGGAGGAGCTGGACGAGATGGAGGAAATGGTCTCCACAGTCATCAGTGGGGAGACGGTGGCAGGAGTCGGGGGACCGGACACTGCTCAACATGACTGAACACAACAGCAACAGGGTGAGTAACCACCAGGGACTGGGGGGACGGGGGAGATGGGCACAATGGCACACATGCACAATTAAGCATAGCACATCTGCGGACAAAACATGCCCCAGACCCACAACTCCCACCAAGAGACCAATGCACACAGGTATGCAACATCTCAGCACTGCATAAGCACAGAACCCAGAGGCACACCGCATGGAAGGGAGAAGGGCAGCTAAATCAGAGCTGCAGGGGCGACTCCCCCAAAATGCGGCACACACACATAACATGCAGAGCACATCAACATTGACAACGAGGTGGTACAAACCGCAACACGTCCACAACAGAACAGAGGACACAACAGGTGCCGCATGTGCGTAGAAACTGGCCAATCACATATGGCACTGCAGGGAAATGTGAGTTGACAATGTACAAGTGCAAACTCACATCCGTGATGTAGTCGGAATGTCCACTGTCCCGCATCAAATAGGCAGCTCCCCCCAAACAGTCACAATCTACACTGTCATGCAGTCTGAATGCAGACATGTACAATGCGTCAACAAACATGTGTACATGATGTTAAACTACATCCCCCCATCACATTGCAGGGGGAAATCCAACACCTCCTGCAGAGCAGTCCGAACCTCTCTTCTCTGATGACAAAGAGGACCACCACACCTTTGACTCAGATGCCCTCGAACAGCTCGTGGAGAGCCTCCACAGCCCACTTCCAGGATCAGGGCAGCCCAGCTGCCACGAGGACCCCACCCCCTGCACAGTACACACAGCAGGCAGCACCCACCACCATGGCTGCCTCCCAGGACCCCCACGACGAACACATGGCCTTCCAACGCCGTGTGTTGGGGTGCCAGGAGAAGCTGGCTGAACAGGTGCAGGTGGGTTCGACCGCATGGCAGCCAAACTAGACGCCATACGTGGGTGTCTAAGTCCCATCAGGGACCACTCACAGTCCCTAACGGACACCCACAGTCCGCTCCATGCTTTCCAACGGACCATGGCTGACATCACCAGAGTCCTGACTCTGCGACAAGAACGACTGTCTAGCCAGAGTGCCTCCAGCGATCTCGCCCGGGAGTTGGGACACATGCAGAGGATCATGGAGAACATGGAGCGGACGCAGGCGGAAAGAGCAGCTGCCACGGCTGCACATCAGCGAGAGGTAGCTGGGTCCCTCAATGCCCTAAAGACCCTCCTCATGGCATTGCTGCCACAAGGCGTGGCGCTGATGCATGCTGCTGCTACCACCCCATCCCCATCTCCGGCCCCTGATGTGTCTGTGCCACACAGTGCTGGAGACAGTACACCACCACCCACATGTGAGGCACATGCAACAGCAGAGGACGAAGATGCGGATGAATCTGCCCTCGTGGTCAGGAGGACGCAGTAGCATTCATCTCCGCCATGTGGCCTGTTTCTGCTTGGTTCTGCCCTCTGCATCATCACCTTCCACTGTCCCCCGATGCACTCTGCGACACTCACCTTGGACCTCGACATGGACTGCCATATTCTGTTTGGTCACCAATGACACAGCTATCAGACTGCGGACTGAACTCCTCCTCTCCTGATGTACCTGTCATTCCCTGTAGGACTCTGGCTGGCCCTCCACGGTCCGACAATGTGAAGTGGGGTTGGCATGGCCCTGTACTGCTCCAGCTGCAACACTCCCTTGAATGTGTAATAAACATTCATATCCACACAGATGTGTCATGTCTATGATCTTTCAAGTGTGGAAGTATGGATGAATGTAGGGTCAGTGATTCCCCCTTACGTCCATGTTGCCCATGTTGTGGGACTATTGTCACAGGGTGACAGATTGCCGAGTCCGGTCCGTGTGGCGCCCACACTACAACGGAGACACATCCATTGGTCACTTCCTTGTCCAGTCTAGGACGAACCACGCCCAGAGCCCAGGGGTCATTGTTCACACCCTTATGCTGGACTGGCATATGCCAGGACAGCCCACTCCGATTACGCACACAGGGTGGGACGACAACGCTACATGTCCCAGGTCTTCACTGTGGGGATCTGCAGCTCACAGGTCTAGTTGTCAGCATGCCACAGCCACTCCCTCACGCCTGGTGTACACCCACACCACACCCATCCAGCACTGGCGTCACAGGACATGTGACCCTGGCAATAAAAAGGGCCTGGTGCACGTGCTAGACGCCATTTCCACTCTCTCTCACTAGGTGGCTCCGTGTAGTTCTCATGTGTGCATGAGGGCCTAGGGCCCTGCCACCTCACATTGCCCAGTGCCGGGGGTGAGATGATGGCGTCCGCACAACGGGACTCAATCATTCAGGGTCCATGGCTAGCGGTGCACAGACTTGGTGGCACCGGATACACTGCGGCAGGTACAGGCACCCCGCCATGGGACGGTGTCTTGCAGTGCAGTGAGATAGGGGCACCTAAAGTGCTGAGCGAGTGTGCAGCCTGCGATGATGCGCCGTCCTGGCGGTCCGGACTGGCAAGGATTAGTGTGAGCCCTGCTGGACCGCAGTGTAGGCCTGGGGCAGCGGGCAGTACGGCCCTCCCGCCACGTGGCGTTGCGTAGCGCTTCACAGAGTTAGTGGCACCTCAAGCGCTGAGCGGGTGTGCAGCCTGCGATGATGCCGTGTGCACTGATGTGGTCTCTGCCATTGCGAAATCAAGACCCAGAGTCAGGTGTGTGACCTGGTGGCCCGCGGTGCGGGGCTGCATGATGTGGAGGGAGCCATGGTCGCGGGCACCGGGCTTGGAGATCCCTCCGGAACGTGGTGGGCCCTCTTGGGGACACGCCGGTGGCGGAAGGTAAACAGTGAGGCCTGGTTGCGCAGGGGCGGGCAATCACCGCTGGGCGGCAGGAGGGGCTGGGGTGCAGCAGCCTGTGTGCGCAGGGGCGGGCAAGCGATGATGGTGTGTGCAACTGTATGGACTCTGCCATTCATGTCTCTGGAAACTGTTTCAGATGACGGACCTGGGGGACTGCTGTGAATACCGGCACGTGGTTGGAGACACACCGGTGGCAGCAGGTGAGCAGTGAGGCCTAGGTCCGCAGTGTCGGCACTCTCTCCCTCTCTCCTTCTCTCTTTCTCTCTCCCTCTCCTTCTCTCTCCCTCTCTCCCTCTTTCCCTCTCTCCCTCCCTCTCTCCCTCCCTCTCTCCCTCTCTCCCTCCCTCTCTCTTTCTCTCTCCCTCTCTCCCTCTCTCTTTCTCTCTCCCTCTCTCCCTCTCTCTTTCTCTCTCCCTCTCTCTTCCTCTCTTTCGCTCTCTCTCTCTCTGTACTTTGATGGGCGCATGGCACACCTTCTGATCCAGATTTCTGTTTTGCAGGCTGTGACTTACAGAATGTCCTGAGACGACCCGCCATGCGTCTTCAGAATAGTTTTTTTTGGTTTGTTCTGTAATAAACTTATTGTTTGGATATTTTGATATGGGTGTATGATTTCCCTTTTTCTGGCCACACATGTATGTTGGGTGTTGTGATTGTGCGACTTCAGGCGATTTGTTTGGTTCATGATTTCGTGGAGTTGATGTGCAATATCTTTGTCCATGGGGAGGGGGGTGCCTGGGGTAGGGCCCCGGGGTGGGGGGGGTCCTGGGGGTGGTGGCGGTGGGTGTTGTTGGCCTATTGGGGCTCAGGCCTGCATGATGGGTTGCTCCAGGGCATCTGTTGTTCTTCATGTGTGGCTATGGGCTGTGCTCCCTTGTCTGGTGCCGGTTGTCGTACGACTTTACACCAGGTAGGAGCAGGTGTTAGTTTCCTGCTGCTAACGTGCCTTAGCGCATATTTTGTGATCTTATCGCCGATCTGGCTGGTCGGTGAGAATGTTGTGGAGTGGTGTTGTCGCGGATTTTAGCACGGGAACGCCTACTCTGCATATCATTAGCGTTAGTTGCCGGGCTCCTCTGTGGCGATGTTTTTTGTGACTGCTATCACAGGTAAACTGGTGTTATGGGCTGTTAGCACCAGCTTGGGAATGGGGTGATAAATTTATCGCAGATTTGGCTGCGATAAAGTGCCGTTAACTCAGCGATAGCTCCTTGAGAATATGCCCCATAGACTATTAACATCACACTCTTTCTGTAATGTGCTTCATTCTGGGCAGACCCACTGTAAGCTGCACTTGTTCAGTTTATAGCTGGTTAATAGGTTTTGATTGTATCTTATTGCTAAGACGCCTGCAAGCTGTGGTCCGGCTCTAACTGTGGTGTGTGTGTGCTACACTCACTGGATCCGATCTGCCCCAAAGCAATCTGTGCAGCACTGAAACAAGTGAAGACACAGATGCAATCATGCACACACAGGCATACATAAAATAGGTACACGCACGCACACACAGTGTTAGAAATGGGGGTCTCTATTTGCCAAGGGTTTGCACCTATGTCCAAGTAGGGACCCTTCTTTCTAGTCAGGATAAGGGAGTTACACTCCTAAAATAACCCCTGCTCACCCCCTTGGTAGCTTGGCACGAGCAGTCAGGCTTATCTTAGAGGCAGTGTATAAAGCATTTGCACATAACCAGCAGTAATACAGTGAAGACACTACAAAAGGTCACCACACCAGTTTAGAAAAATATCCAATATTTTTATATATCCAAAATAAGATAAAAAATGATAAAAAATCCACCATACAGTTCTCATAAATCTTCAGTAATCAAAATAGACTTGAAATACAGTTCCTTGAAGTCGATAGCTCCATCTGGGGCATTCACGGCATCTTGAACAACAAATCCAAACAGTTCTGGCTGACCGCAGCGACGTTTGCCAGCTACGGTGTCAGGGCGTCAAGAACTGTTAGCACCCTTTTGCATTGTCTCTCTCTTAACTGTAGATCGCTTAGTAGACACAGCACTGAAGTTTACGATCTTCTCACTGATTTAAAACCAGATGGACTTTTCCTGGTTGAAACATGGCTTAATGATGCATCCGCTCCAGATATTCTGGATGCTTTACCAGAAGGCTATGCGATTCTTAGGGTGGATAGGGCTGGCCAGAGGGGGGCCTTGCGGTGATCTTCAGGAGAGATCTTCAGCTTAAATTAGATAAACTGCAACTGTCTAGCTGCGAAGCAGCATTTTTTAACTTAACTATTACTAGCTCCAGATCTGTTTCTGGGCTCCTCATCTATAGACCTCCCGGCTCGGGGAGAATTTTTATTGATGAGCTTTTGGAAATACTACCTCAGTATGCCCTTCGTCACTCTAACTTTTTTCTAGTCGGAGATTTTAATTTGTATCTTGAAAACAATGGCTGTAAAGAATCGGCTGAGTTTGTATCGGGTCTTCAGGCACTCGGCCTTACTCAATTGGTACATTCCCCTACTCATAACAAAGGCCACACGTTAGATAACATTTTCACTAACTGCACAGAGTCAGCTGCTCTACCACCCTCCCCGTAGCCTGGTCAGACCACTTTTTATTGTTTTTTAATATACCGATATTAGGTCAGACCCCTTACTTGCAGGGCAGGGGCTGTAAACCTATAATGGTTCGGAAATGGTCTGCACTTACCCAGGTTGCCTTTGAAGATGCTCTGGCGAGTTGTCCTCCTGAATTAGGGGATAACAGCCAGGTAGCCGATGACTCTATTTTTAGCTGGATGATGAAGGCGGTTGACTCCTTGATACCGCTCAAACAATGTAAAAAACCCCGTACATCTGCTTCGGCGAAGTGGTTTTCGGAAGAGTTGGCACTAATGAAAACCAGATGTAAGCATCTCGAGCGCCAGTGGAGGAAGAACTATCAGGATGTAAATAGACAGAAATATCTTGATGCCTTGAAGCTCTACCATCGCCATATTAAGAGAGTGCGGAGGGAATATTATACAGGGCAAATTGAGTTAGCCAAACACTCTTCTAAGACCATCTTTCAGGTAGTGAAACAACTGTCCTCTCTAGAACGAGTGACTGTTGCACTCCCTGCTTCCACGGAGTATTGTGATAAGGTCGCCAATTATTTTATTGATAAGATCGACAGGATATCTGCCTCCTTTCCAGATAGTAGTAGGAGCTATGCTCCTGTGTTTAATACGGAGGCACCTTTGACCGAGGATAAGTTTATCCTCTGTCCTCTGGTGGAAAACGAGGTTTTGGGGTTGATGGAGGCTGTGAAATCGGGATCACCTTTGGACCCGATCCCCCCTAAATTTCTCCAATTAGGGAAAAATATAATTGCCCCTGTTCTTACCTCACTTATGAACCTGTCCTTTAGTACTGGACTGGTTCCTAGCAGATGGAAACACGCTATGGTGGTCCCTCTGCTGAAGAAACCATCACTGGACCCCGCTATCCCCGAACATTTAAGACCCATATCTCTTCTTCCTTATGTGGCAAAAATTGCAGAGAAACATCTGAATAGCCAACTGTCGAGGTTTTTAGAAGAGAGGCAGGTTCTTCATGACACCCAGGCCGGTTTTAGGCCAATGCATGGCACGGAGTCTGCTCTTCTTCTAGCAGCTGAAGTGTTGAGGACTGCAGCTGATGAAGGGAGAACAACTGCTCTGGTTTTGCTGGACTTGAGTGCCGCGTTCGACACGGTGTCCCACGGCCTCCTGCTGGAGAGGCTAGGAGAGGTCGGGGGTGTCACGTGGATGTGGCTGAAGAACTTTTTGGAGAACAGAACCTTTCAGGTTCTGCAACATCCATTCAAGTCCAGAGTCTGTCCTTTAAACCAGGGGGTGCCGCAGGGTTCTGCGCTGAGCCCCACCCTGTTCAATATATATATGCGCCCGCTGGCAGATATTGTGATGAGACATGGAATCAAGTTGGTATCCTATGCTGACGACACTCAGCTAGCCGTGACCCTAGAACAACAAGAATCAGGAAGGGCTGCTGATTTCAAAACATGTTTGAGGGAGCTTATGGACTGGATGAGACTGAATTGCCTCCAGTTGAATGCAGGGAAGACAGAGGTGTTGGTTGTGGGAAAACAGCCCTCTTTCTGGTCACAGCATTGGTGGCCTGAGGAACTGGGACCTTGCCCGGTGCCGAAAGCTAAGGTGAAAAATTTGGGGGTGTGGTTCGACGAAGCACTTTCCTTTACTCAGCAAATCTCTGCTGTGGCCGGAACCTGCTTTGGCATTCTGAAAATGCTGCGGAAGATTCTGGACCTTCTCCCCCTGGATGCTAAAAGAACTATTGTACAGGCTTTGGTCACATCTCGTCTTGACTATTGCAATGTTCTGTATCTAGGGGTGACTGCTAAAAATGTCAACATCTTGCAGAAGGTCCAAAATGCCGCAGCTAGGCTTATCCTGAATATTCCCAGGAGGGCTCCGGAAGGAGAAGCTTTAAAAAAACTACACTGGCTCCCAATACAGGCTAGAGTTACATTTAAGGCTCTCTGTATCAGCCATAGGATCCTTAGGAAAAAAGGGCTGCGCTTTCTGACCCCTCTTCTCACGGCTTACCAACCGTCTCGGAATTTGAGATCTCTTGGCAGTATGAGAATGACTGTGCCTAAGGTGCGGAGGGCCAGGGTTGGGGGAAGATCTTTTGGGTTCCTGGCAGCTAAGGCCTGGAATAAGCTTCCTGTGGACTTGAGGATATCTGAGTCAGAACCTTGGTTCCGTAAGAAATTGAAAACCTGGCTCTTCCGTGATTCAGGGGGCGGTCGTCAATAACTCTGCTGCCTTCCTTGCTTAGAGGTTATGTAGGTAGTCGATTAGTGTGGCATGGGTTTGGGGCTCTCAGTTGTCCTAGCGCGGGGACACTCCGTTGGGAGTAACCATTGCACTTTACAAACTTCTTAATAATAATAATAATAATACGGTGTCGGGAAGACCCGCAAAACAGTACCTTTAGAAATGTAGGGAGTCGGCGACCTCTCAATGAGCCCCGAAGGGCAGGCGTCCGCAGGTGTCGGTTCCAGAGGTCGGTGCAGGAGTCGTCGAGCCCTTGAAGTCACACGCGTTGCAGATCGAACTCCTCTCGGGAGCGCCGGCATTGGCAGGCGTCGGGGCTGCGGTGCGAAGTGCAGCGGGGCGGCGTGCGGTCCCCTCAGGTCGTGGTGCAGGCAGCGGCTCGGTGACGGTCGCCCAGCAGCGTCTGTGAGAACAGGGCTGCGGTGCGAAGTGATGCAGTGCTCGTCGCGGTGCTGGCAGGTCACAGTGCAAGCAGCGTCGTCGTCGTCGCTGAAGCGCTGTTGTCGGTTGACGAACTGGAGTCGATGGCGCCGGCGTCTGTAGGCCAAGGCTGCAGTGCGGGATGAGGACCATGTGTTGTGTAACTTACGAGCTGTGCCCTTGAACCACAGTGCAAGCAGCGGCGTCGATGTCGGCGTGGAGCGTCGTCGTCGGGGATACCAAGGCTGCAGCGTGAAGCGAGGCGGTGCGAAGCGCGGTGCCCACAAGTCAAGGTGCAAGCAGCGGCTCGGTGGCCGTGTCAGGTGGTGTCATCGGTGAGACCAGGGTTGCGGTGCGGCGTGCGGTGGTGCCCTCTGCGTTGCCTTCAGGACACGGAGTCGGCAGCAGTGTCGAAGACGGCGTTGGGTTGCTTTTTTCCTGTTGCAGCACAAAACACACAGTCCCTAGTGCTGATGGCAGAAGAACTTGAAGTCTTTGCTGTTCCTGAGACTTCACGAACAGGGCGCAAGCTCTACCTCAAGCCCTTGGAGAAACTCAATAAAGAAGTTGCAGAAAGGTCAGTTCAGTCCTTTCACTGCCCAAGACAGAAGTGGCCACTGCAGGCCAACAGAGCAAAGCACTCAGCAAAGTGGTAGCTCCTCCTCACAGCTTCTCCAGCTCTTCTTCTTGGCAGTCTTCTTGGTCCAAAAGAGTTCTAGAGTTCTGGGGTCTGGGCCCCAGTACTTATACCCAAAATTCCTTTGTTCTCTGGTGGCAGAGAAGCCCGGTGCCCAGCCAGAACCAGTTCTGTCCTCTCAGTGTAGCTGCCCAGCAGGATGCAGAGACATCATTGTCTATGGCAGACCAGGCCCATTCAGGTGTGAAAGGAATCTCCTCCCCCTACTCTAATTGCAGACCGGGCCTATTCAGGTACTAGTGAAAACTCCTCCCACTACTCTGAATGCAGCTCAGGTCTATTCAGCCCAGCCCTGACTCATCCAGACTCTCTGGAGCCACTGAACATCCCCAGCCCCTGTCACTCCAAAGCCAGACAGTCAATACACATCCTAGCAGAGGCACACTGGATGGCTAAGCAAGAAAATACCTACTTTCTAAAAGGGGTATTTTAAAACACAGAATGTAAAAATCAGCCTCACTAAAAGATGCATTTTAACATTCTGAGTTCAGGCATACTAAACTTTATTTTCCTACCTTGTTCCCAGGGGTAGTTATGTTTATAAGACGTTATAAGCAAACTCCCCATTCTATCCTATGGGAACAGGTAGCCTTGCAATAGTGAAAAACGAAATTGGCAATATTTCACTATCAGGACATGCCACACACACCAGGGCATGTCCTACCTTTCACATACACTGCACCCTGCCCACAGGGGTACCTTGGGCCTACCTTAGGGATGACTCACATGTAAGAAAAGGGAAGGTTAGGGCCTGGCAAGTGGGTGCATTTGCCAAGTCGACATGGCAGTACTAGGCTGCACACAGACACTGCAGTGGCAGGTCTGAGCTACCTTTTCAGGGCTACTCATGTGGGTGGCACAATCAGTGCTGCAGGCCCACTAGTAGCATTTGATTTACAGGCCCTGGCACACTCAGTGCACTTTACTAGGAGCTTACCAGTAAATCAGATATGCCAATCATGGAAACACCAATCCATAACACAATTTCACTAAGAGCATATGCACTTTAGCACTGAATAGCAGTGGTAAAGTGCCCAGAGTCCTAAAACCAACAACAGGTCAGGAAAAAATAGGAGGAAGAAGCAAAAAGTTTGGGGATAACCCTGCAAAAAGGGCCATTTCCAACACACATATATAAATATGTATTTATACACTCTCTAAAACACATAATGCGCACACATCCCTAAATACATATGCACATATACGCTCATACATTCACTCACACACACTTGCACATAGCCATGCACACACACACACGCACATCATAAACACATAAACACACCGACTCGTGCAGACACACAGACAGAGTTTCGTCCGATGAGCACAGACTTTATGTTAAAACAATATATTTGCTTTTTGATCTGGAGGGAAGGCCTCCTGGTTTCCAGGCGCCCAAGTTTCTCTTTGGAGACACAGTGACCGGCACTGGGCACTATAAATTTGTAGGTGTTACATGTTACAGGTCTAGCCCCACCTAGCGGTGTGAGAGCATAGTGCAACGTGAAGACACACCCGAAGCAGGCTGAGAGGCGAATCATTTCTGAGGATGCTGAGCTCCCCTCCTCCCTTGGGAGGCTGAAGTCATCCATGGACTATGAGAGTGCAAACTCTCCGCACTGTCTGTTTGTTCATGTGTGACTCACTCCCAAGCCTCCCCACACTGCCTGTCCTGTCTATGTTTCTCACACTACCTCACCATGCCTATGTGCCTCTACATATCCACGCTCCTCTCAATCAAAACTCCTATGTACAAGGCCACTCAATTTGTCCACTAGCCTCATCTCCTCACACTGCTCACATTCCCCCCACACCTCAAACTGTTGTCTGTGTTCCCCTTCTCTATTAGTCGCTGTGTGCCACAGACCCTCACAATGCACTTGTGCCACTGCCCCAGCTTGTCAATTTGGTCACATGCCCAAAGTACCACAATCTGTCACATAAACCAGTTCTAATATTGTCAACTTGCCCCCAACTCCTCAGTCAGTCCTCACATTCCAACTCCTCAAAGCCTGTCTCTATATCCCAGCTCATCGGTCTGTCTACATGCCCCAGCTCTTCAAAGCCTGTCCACATGACCCAACATACACTCCTTCCAATGTCATCTTGTCTACTGCTTCCCTGTATGTCCACATGTCCTGGCTCCTCAGTCTGTTCACATGCCTTGGTTCCAGTTTGTCCACAAGCCTCTGCTCCTCTTACTATCTGTTCATGTGCAAGTGCACCTCAGTTAACCATGTGCAACAAACTCGCTTTCCCATCACTATTCAGAACCTATGACCATCCCCTGTTGTTGCTTGCCCTTTTTTCTAACTTTCAGCCATGCTGCACAGCAGTTGCACTGGCTAATAGATAGTGACAGAGCCAATAGCACTCACTTAGGCGAGACCTATTGGCTTTGCCAGTGCTTGTTTTCTGATAGAGGGTGGGGGTGGACAACACAGACAACAGGAGGAATGGATGGAGGGAATGGGTAACACAGTCAACAGGAAGGATGGTCGGAGGCAACAGGACAAAAAAAAATGATATGACTCGGTCAGCATTGGCTGTGTCATAGAATTTTTATTGTTATGGCAGGTGGGAAGTGTTAAAAGCAACACAGACAAGGGAAAGGAGAAGGGTTAAAAGCCACTCAGACAAAGGATGGGAGGGAGGGTTTAAAGTAACACAGGCAAGGTGGGGAGTTAAAAGCAACATGGACACTGGAGGGATGGACAATGTGGGAGAGGGAGTGAAAAGCAACATGGAAGGGTGGAGTGGGGTAAAAGTAACATGGACAACAGGGAGACGTAAGGGTGTTAAAACCATTTCAGACAATGGGAGCAGGGAAGGGGGTTAAAAGCAACACGGCTAATGGGGGAAAGGAGGTGGATTTAAAGCAAACACAGTCAGCAGGTGTAAGGGGTTTAAAAACAACACCAACCAGAATGGGAGGGAGTTAAAAGCAACACAGACAATGGGGGTGGGAGGGAAGAACCAACACAACACAAAGGATAAAAAAATAAAAATAGTACATCAATCACAGCATCAGCAGCAGAAGGACAATCACGAAACAAGAGAGTTTAATTCTGGGATACCTTTGCTCGTCAAGTAAAAAGTGACAGGTGCCCTGCCCCGGAAGTGATGTAGGTAGGTGTGTGAGAGCCCTCACCGTAACTGACGTAGGTGTAGGTGAGTCATGTGAGTTGTGACATCACCTGTCACATGTTAGTCGCATGTCAGGGTCCCTGCCATAGTGTCTAGGGCTATGGGGTGTGTAAAATTGTAGCCCTACCTGTGTGCACAGTGCTTCTGAGTCTAAGATGGCATGCCGGGGCGTGTTCAGACATGTGTCAGGGACCCTTGTCAGTCTCACCACAGGGTGGGGCTGTGGAAATACCCAACCAGCCCTCAGCCCCACGACTGCCTGACCCACAGGGTTGGTCAAATGCTGGTTTAAAAAAAATCTTCATGCAGATGATGTACAGCCTGGAGCAGCGAGGGTGTATCCTGCCTTAGATGAAGGTATCTAAAAACTGCAAGTCAGAGAGGTCTTGATGAGGGTAACCTGTGTAAAGGTAAGATAAGTGTGTTCAGCACGCCTAAGGGGTTTCATGCAGCACATGACTAGACTGGAGCAAGGAGGGTGTATCCCAACTTAGAGCAAGGCTTCTAAAAAGTGTAAGTCAGAGCTCCTTGACGTGGGAAAACTGTGTAAAGGTCAGATAAGTGTGTCCAACATGCCCAAGGTTTTTTTTATGCAGATACGCCTTTTCTATAGGAGTTGTTACCACCACCCCTATTATCTTTATGGTCCTGCTTGTTAATGCATACTTCAAATAATGACCTTTCAACCTCTGATTCTTTGTGCTTTCACAGTGGCAAACAGGTGATGCTAAGTGAAACCCAAACCCTTAACACCTATTTCTGTGCCCACCCCTCACCAAAATGAGGCCTATGCATAAGTAGCAAACACCTCCAATCCCATGTATAAAACTCCCCCCCCGAAGCCCCTTCTACACACAAGAAGTCGCAGAAACAGCCACAAACCATCTATTTTAAGTTTGAGAACCTTTGGGACACCATCAACCAAAATGGGGAAAAGCGTGGATTAGAATGGCAGTGCGCAAACTGATGCTGCAGCTCAACTGCTTCAGATGAATAAATGGAGGGCATGTTTTATATTTATGATGTATTTTGATAGGTATTTAAAGCATTTGTAACGGTGGCCTGAGCATACAAATATACTAAACAGTTTACAAATAAACAATATTGTTTTAAGGTACTCACCCAATTAGCGTCCTATGTGTGTGGTCTCTGTAGTTTTATGTTGGTGATAATGGACCATCAGGTGATCTGGGCCATCAGGTGTTCTGGGTCATGCGGTGGTCTTGGCTGGGGGGGGGCTGGTGCTGTCTTGTCATCTGTTTAGCATTTCCTCCCCCCCAGATGCGGCTTCATATATATGGTGCTCTGGGGTATTGAGGGGAGCGTGTTGGTAGGCCCTCTGTGCGGTCCCTATGTCACCTGGTATCCTATTCAACCCCCTGATCCCTCTTCACCCGTGTGGTGTTCTGGGTTTTGGGCCTGGTGCTGCCTTGTTCTGGGTGTCGATCACTGGTCTCTGTATGTCCAATCATGCCAAGAGCACCGCTTCAGCCATGCGGTGCTCTGGGGGTTGAGGCTCCTGTGTGGGCAGATCCTCTGTTGGGAACTGCTGTCCCTAGCATGACGATTCCACCCCAGAGCACGCAGTAGCCATGCGTTGCTCTGGGTGCCATTGGGGAGCGTGACTGTAGGTCCTCTGTTGAGAGCCCTTTGGCCCAGATGTCCTATTTCTGCCCCAGGCCCCCCAGAGCCCGCTTTACCCATGCAGTGCTCTGGGGTGCTGTCTATGCATGCTACCTGGTCTTCGATGGGGGACCTCTGTCTCCGTCCTGTGATTCCGATCCCCCAGAGCCCGCTTCACCCTTGTGGTGCTCTGGGGATCGCGTGAATCTGATCCAGCGCTTACAATAAAAATATTTTCTCCTACTATGTTTTTGGGTCATCCAGGTGCAATTATTTCTCTAACACACACACTATATCCATATGACGGTGGGGCCCATAACACCGCATATACATTCACTCACTCATTTATTTCCCTGGATTTTCCTCCGACATGAAACCTAGGAGAAAAACGATTTGCTGGAAGGAGACGGGATACCTCTTTTTATAAAGACACAATAATTCTCATTTGCTTTTAAGGTATTCCGCTCATTGGTCGATGGACCAACTAGTAGGAATCAGTTGATGGTGATTAAGACCAGCTCAATCACAATGAACTCTTTTACCAAAACATTATTAATCATTATGCTAAAGAAAGCCACTGAGTCATTTGATTAAAGAATAATAAAGTTTATATAAAGTTTTGAATGCAGAAAATTCGAGATTCATTTATTATTCAGATCATTGCGTTTATCATCATTATAAGAATAATTGTAATTTGCATGACACTTTTATTAGACCAAAAATGAGGTTATCATACTAAAGACTCTATAGATCAACCTATCTATCTCTCGAGGAAATCCTAATAATTCTAATATAAATCTTGTCAATTGCTAGTTCTCCTAAAGCGGCATTTCATACTCAACTGGAAAAGGAAAATAACAGCAGCAGCATCAGCTCGTCAGCATCAGCAACCGCAAACTCTCCCATCTACAGCATCTAACTTCTTCAGCATCTCCCGCAGCATCCCGCAGCATTCTAACCCCCTCCCACCAAGAGTAGGTCTTCTTATACCCTAATTCTAGCTTACAGCATAAAATGTTTCTTCTTACATGGCGCGATTCATTCTCATTGGTCCAAAACTCAGGTCCCTATACATTCTAATCAAACTTCCTGGTCTTAACTAGTTCCGTGAGGAATGTCCATGCAAGCATCGTTTCCCACAGTTCATGCACTTGCTCATCCGTTTCGATCAGTCCAAATTGTTTCTTTTTCTGCAACAAATTGTATAATAGAGTTCTTTCTATTGATTCAACAAGGCTTCTCACGCTTCTTGCTGTTCATCTTGGCACACATCTGCTCAGAAGGGTCACAGCAGCCTTGACCATACTTTCATCTTAGCCTCTCGGCATCAGCACGTGATCATCCCTTTGCAACAGCCTCTCTCCTCTATCACATGGTCGCATCCGCTCCTGCGCACTCTAGTAACTCGCGGCCATTTTATATTACTGCTCGGCAGGCCTAAGCGCACTATTTCTAAAGAAAACAAAATGTTATTAAAACAATGAAATATAAACCCTTTCATTTCCTTCCCGTCTTTCTACGTACCACAATTAGGTATTACCTAGCAGAAGCAACATATAAAGCTGTCCCTTACTTACCATCGCTTTATTTTGCAACCACACGTTTATTCAAAGCACAAATCATGCATTTTATTATTATTTTAGTACGCAAAATATTATGTTATGTTGGAAACGTAAACAATCATTAGTTCATTACTTTGCACATTAAACTGCGTGCTATCCTTTCCCCAAACATACATTGTTGGTTATTTACTTGAACGAACATGTTTATTATTATTATACGAAAATATTAGGAGGTTAAAATTTTTATATTTACCCTGCTCCATCAACTCCCCCCTTTGGTGATTTTTAACATCACCACACAAACCCAAGTTATACAATTTTCTCAGACAGCATATATCTTTTATCCATTTGCTTTTGTTAGTTTTATACTTCTGTATCGCTTTCAACTTGTCTCTTTGTTTTCTTGTACATGTTCTCATTTATTTCTTCTAACTCTATTTCACCTATTTCTCTCTCTCTCTCTTTGTTTATCATATTTTCTTTTCTAACTTATTCTGCTTTCTTCGTCTCTTTATACATGTTACTGCAAGCTTCAATACTAATATTATCATTATTATCATGGTTGCTATTATTATAACTTTCCCTATTATTAATCCACTCATTCTTGTTAACCAATTCGTTACAGAAGAAAACCCTTTACCAAGTTTTCCCCAAACACTTTCAACCTCCAGTGGTACTAGTTCTTTGTGCAAATTTGTAATATTTGTTATATACTTCTGTATATTTTCGCTTTTATCAGGAATGTAAGTGCAACAATGTTGGACTTTCAGCATTCCACAGACTCCGCCCTCTTTTGCCAAAAGAATGTCAAGGGCAAGACGATTTTGCATCACCATAGCTCTCATGGCAACCATCTCGGTATTTACCATTAAGAACCCTCCAGCAGTATTTGTAGACAAACGATCTACTACTGTGGATAATTTCCGAATTCTGAATGCATTCAAAGATATTCCCACTGCTGGTATCAATGCACCAAAAATATCACCTACTATTTCTGAAAAACTTTCCCTTTTTCTACGTGTAAAGGTATTTATCATTTTGTGTGTTCCTTTTTCTTTTCTATCCACATGAAAAATCTTTGGAAAGACCAGGCCTAAATAACATGATCCATACCAATGGTCCGGCAACCTATAATAAGCCCTATTCCCACAAACGTAATAAATCCCTGGAAATATTGGATCTTTTCCCCCTTTGAATCCCCATCCACCTATAATTTGGTAATTGTCATGGCAATTACTGGAACCCACAAAATAATTGTCATATCTTGTCTTATTTCTTCTAATGCACAACCTTCCCTGTTGGGGCCAATCCAGAGTCATAGCTGCATTTATCTTTTTCTTGTCATGATGGTCTTCCTCAAACGCCCAAAGAGGTGTTTTTGTCTCTTCTATCACTTTTCTTTCAAATTTCACTCTTCTCTCCTCGACCATTTCTAGAAATACTTTTTCTTCTTTCTTTAACTCACAGGTAAGGTTGTACCTAAATATATTATCTAATGTTAAAATCTTATCTTCTAAGAAATATTCACCAAATATCTTTCCCTCTTTTATTTTATTAAGCTCGGGAACTACAGAAACCTTTGCAAAGATCCTATCTACATCAGTGTAATAATATTCTAATCTGCCTGTTTTATAAAATAAGCTTGCTAATACACTACATGTTATTCCATATGTCAAAGGGAGGTGATGATAAGTCACACCCTCTGCTACAGATGCAGGCAACTGCATACAAACATAACAATCCCTTACATCCATTGTTTCTACGTACTCATACAGTAATTTAGTAAACACATTCTTTGAAAAATCTGTTATTGATTTGTCCTTATGTAATTCTGCACTACTCCTTAAAATGACGGGTTCTTGAGTGTTAGCTCCTTTTCCTTTCTCAGTGTTATTAGATTTCTCCACTACAGCTAAACTAATTGGAATAGTTATTGCTAAAACTACCCATACTGTTATTAATAATCCTGTACAGAAACAGCACATTTTGCACCATCTTCTTAAAAACTCACATCTATATTTTCTATCTCTAATATTCTCCATTTTGTACTTGTTTTCTAGAAAATTGTGTCACTACACCTCAGAAATGACTTGCTTGCCACTCTGTACTTTCAAAATGTTGTCTTTGCTTGGTTCTTTCTTTTAATTCTTTTTCAGAATTCTTTCCTTGTCACATCCGGTAATTTTGTCAGTTCAGTGTTTTGTCAAATCCGGTAAACTATCTACAGAAACCACTTCAGGTTTGTTTCGTTTCTCGTGAGTGTTCAATTCTTCTTTGTAACTAGTCAGAGCACGATACAACCATTCAGGTGATCTGTACTTCTGATTCACTTTCTTTATTCTTTTTGTTTTCTGCAAGTGTTTACCACCTTGTTTTCCTTGCTCCTTTTGACTTGTTATTTCATTCACTTGTTCAGCACTTTTTCCATCCAATTTTACGATTCTGTATCTTAATTTTCTTACTTCGTTGGGCCAATTGTCTCCTTTTCTTGGCCTTTTTGCTTCACTTCCTTTTTCCTCTCTTTCTGTTTTCCAATTTCTTTTTCTTGTCTCTAGTTTTTCATTTCTTTCTTCTCCACTTTCTTCTGATTCTGTTTCAATCTTTTCGTTATTTCCTCTTATTTTGAAACTAATTATTTCGCTTTCAGCTACTTGTGGTTCTTTTCTTACCTTCCTTCGTTCACCTACTTCTGTCCCTCCTCGAGGTTCTTCCGGGTTTGTGTTAGTTTCTCTATCTGCTTCTAAATTTCCCTGTTCTTGTGTTTGACTATCTGTCCCTACTGCTCCTCGGGGTTTTTCCGATTTTTCTAACTTTTGGTCTGAAACTCTCCCTTCTTCATCTATTAATATTATCTTCGAAGGAATTTTACCACAACTTGTACTCGGTTGTTCACTGTCACTGTTTTCTGGCTCAGTTTCTTCTCTTATGCTTTCAAAATTCCACTTTGTTTTTGAAATTTCTTCTCCTTCTGAATGTTCTGTATCAGATTCTGAACTAGTATCAGATATTTCCAGATGTCGACTTACAGGTCGATCTTCAAATTCTGGAACTTCAGCTATTTCCTCTATTTCTTCTTCTTCTTCTATCGTTTCACTTGTAGTTGGGTCTTCCAGATGTCGACTTACAGGTCGATCTTCAAATTCTGGCACCCTGTTTGTCTCCTCTTCTCTTTCTGATGCTGAACTGTTGTCTAATATTTCCAGATGTCGACTCACAGGTCGATCTTTAGGTTCTGGAACTCTGATGGTGTGGCTGGCATGTACCCAGTGTTTCACTCCTGCACACTTAACTGCGGTGGTCGTCACTAGGATCACTTGTCGTGGTTCGTCCCAGCGAGGAACCAAACAATTTCTTCTCCGGTGGACTTTTATTCAAACCCAATCTCCTGGATTCAAGTCGTGAGCTGGTTTTCTTTCAAGAGTGGTCGCATCCGGTCCAACCTGATGAAACACAGAACGCACCACATCAGCCAATCCTTTGCAATAATCCAGTACTAGATCATCAGTTATAGTCAGTAGCTTGTTGACAGGTACTTGAGCTTGTCTCATTGCTCGTCCCATGATTATTTCATATGGACTGAGTCCAGTCTTCCTTTCCGGAATACTTCTGATTGTCATCAGAACCAATGGCAAAGCATCTGGCCATTTCAGTCCTGTAGCTTGACACATTTTTCCTAACCTGTTCTTGATTGTTCCATTTACTTGCTCTACTATTCCAGAAGCCTCTGGTCTGTATGCACAATGCAGTTTCTGTTTAATACTAAGGGCTTCACAAATCAGTTTAACTAATTCGTTTTGGAAATGTGTTCCTCTATCTGTTTCAATCGTGACTGGAAAACCATACCTCGGAATGAATTCTCGCAGCAAAAGTTTTGCTACTGTGATACTGTCATTCCTTCTTGTTGGATATGCCTCCACCCAACGGGAAAACAAACAGACGACCACTAAAACATACCTCAATCTGCTGCAAGGTGGCATTTCTATGAAATCCATCTGCATTCTGGTGAAAGGACCCCTTCTCGTCCTATTCTCCCTAGACTCACTACTGTCTTCCTTCCTGGATTTAACTGTTGACAAACCAGACATCTTTGACAAAGACTCTCAGCTATGGCTCTGAATTTTGGATTGTACCATGTTTGTCTAAAAAGTCTGATCATTGAATCTCTCCCAATATGGGCTTGCCCATGGTACATCCGTGCCATGTCAGAAATCATGCTATCAGGCATAACTGGTCTCTCATCCCTGTAAACCCATACATCAGTTTCTTCATATTTCCTACATCCTGCTTTTAGCCAAGTATCTTTTTCTTCATCTTCTGCAGCCTCTTGTAACTGTCTCACCTCATCCCATGTTTCAATTGAGTTAGTAAAAAGCAATGGACAAGAAATATGCTCTCTCTCGCGGCATTTATTTAAAGAAACCACATTCTTTGCACAGTACTGTGCCATTTCGTCAGCATATTTGTTGCCAACAGTAATGTAGTCTTCCCCATTTTTATGTGCATTGCACTTCACTACAGCGATCTCTTTGGGCAGCTGTATCGCCTCAAGCAACCTTTTCACAAAATCTCCATTCCTTATGGGTGTCCCTGCAGACGTCAAGAAACCCCTTTGTGACCAAATCTGACCAAAATCATGCACGACCCCAAAGCCGTACTGGCTGTCAGTCATAATCGTAACCCGTACATTTCTTCCCAACTTACATGCTTGAATCAGAGCTACTAATTCTGCAACTTGGGCAGACCGTACACCTTTCAAACAAGATGCTTCCAAAACAGTTGCTACTGTGCAAACTGCATATGCTGCACTTAGAACTCCATCACTCGTTCTCAAACATGAGCCATCCACAAACAGAATGTAATCTGATTCTTTCAAAGGCTCATCTCGTATATCAGCTCTTGGTTTAGTACAGTATTCGAGCACATTCAGACAATCGTGATCTACTTCATCCATTTCAATCACATTCTCTTCATCTGGCAATGATGTCGAAGGATTCACATTCATACATCTGTCAATGGTCACATTATCTGCACTCAAAATTACCTTTTCATACCTAGTCAGCCGACTATGTGTCATGTATTGTGTTTTCGTTCTTGTCAAAAGAATTTCCACAGAATGGGGAACGTACACTCTCAATGGATACCCCATCACTATGCCTTCACTTTGTTCCAGACTCACACAAGTAGCAGCAACTGCTTTCAAACATCCAGGCAACGCTTTTGCTACTGGGTCTAAAACAGCTGAAAAATATGCAATTGGTCTTTTCATAGTTCCATGTCTCTGCACCAAAACTGAAAATGCACATCCATCTCTTTCACTGCAAAACAGCTCAAAATCTTTCTCATAGTCAGGCATTCCTAATGCTGGAGCCTCACACAATTTCTTTTTCAGCTCTTTGAATGCTTTCATTTCTTCATCATTCATTTCAAAAGGATCTTTAACATCCTTCTTTGTCAGTTTCTGCAATGGTTTAGCAATTAGTGAAAAACCGCTTATCCATTGTCGACAATATCCAACCATTCCCAAAAACATTCTTACCTCTCTTTGTGTCATTGGAGCTCTCATTCCTTGAATCATTAGGTCGAGCCTCGAGTAGCGCGCAAGCGCTGCTTAGAGGCGAAGACTTATTGTAAGTGAGTTTTCAAAGCAGTCCAAGAAACGCTCGTGCGTCGTGGCTGGCCTTTTTGAGATGGGTACGCGCGGCAAACATGTGTTTCCAATTATCGTGCCCAGACGCGGGCGCGATAAGTGGAAACACATGTCTGCCGCGCGTACTCATCCAAAGGCCAGCCACGACGCACGAGCGTTTTTGGGACTGCTTTGCAGGCTGCCGCGCTCGCTCGCCCCCGCTCCTCCGTGCTTGTTTTCTTGGCCGGTGCATGCCTTAACTCTTTCCACCCAATGCGTTGCCTTTTCTGCGAGACGATGCTGTCCCCCACTCCACCCTTTATCCTAGCATTATTAACAGCATTTCCTGTAATGCATCGCACACACGGCTCTTCTGTCTCTTCAATGTGTTCAGTGGATGGTGGGCAGCGCCAAATCCTGCAGTGGCGCTTCCTGGGACTCGTAGTTCAGCCTCTTCCGGAAGTTCCTGTAGGCTCGGGAGGCTGGGGTTCGGCTGTGGCGGAATCGTCGTTCGCAGGCTCAATCAGGTCAGAGTCCTTTTTCCCCCTACTACTGTGTGTCCTGTTCTGCTTCTACCGTTTGCTTCTTTCTTCGGTCGTGCACCCCCAGAAGGCACTCTCGCTATCTTCATAGGAGCCCGGTCTCATCAATCTTCGCCGTTCTTACTAGAGGGCCGCGGCCTCACTGCGCATTTTAGTGACTTTTCGTATTTTGATAGAGGAGGTGAGATAGGCCTTGCACCCAGTTCTCTGTTATTGTTTTGCGCCCGAGGAGATATGCTCCAGCGGGCTTGGTGCTATATGTAGTGAATGCTGTATGGAGGGTAGTGACGAGTCTCTCTTCTCAGTGTAAGCTGCCACTGTCTCCTTTGCACGTCTTCTGGGATCGTTCTTGTTAGCTATTTTGCACTGTTGCTCCGTTTGAAAGGTGTTGACGTGCACAGGGCACCTGTCCTGTGCCCCGTCTCGGTTCAGATGTAACTCCTGCTTTGTTTCAAGTCCATCAGAACGCCCCCCTTGTCCCTTTGCATGCATGCTTCATTATCTTATTGCACGTGCTTGCTTGCCGTTATCACCAAATAAAACTTAATTTCCAAATCACTGTTTCCGCCGTGTTGTTCCTCATCTATACTTAAAGTATAGCAATTGGATGATAAGGCGGCTGAAGCTACTATTTTATGGTGGTCGTCTAGTATGGAAAAGAATTCTGGGCAGTGACTGTAAACATTCATGACTCAATTTCAGGGGGAAAAGTTAGTTTTACGGCCAATTTGCGGAAGTCAAACAGTATATTATAAACAAGCATTGGCATAGCCAATAGGTCTCGCCTTTGGGACCTTATAAGTGTTTATCCAAGCAACTGTTGTTGTTGCACCAAGGATATTGTGCTGCATAACTGAATACTTATAAGGTCCCAAAAGCGAGACCTATTGGCTATGCCAATGCTTGTTATGGAAGGTTTTAGCATTGATCACATGAAAAAAGGCCAGATGTACAAAGGGATTTACCCTTTCCAAATTGGTAAATAAGAGAGTATGTGAATGCTAAAACCATTTTCTTATATATTAAACACGTGTATTGATTAAAAAACCCTTTTCTGAATCGTTAAGTGAATACCAAATCGGTATTTGGAAAGGTCATGTTTTGAGCGTCCCTCCCAACTACCGATTCTTTATGCATCCGGTAGCAAAACATTGAAAAGTTACTGACTCCCGAGTTGGGGCGTTAACTCATTGGCAAAAGGGAAGAGTTTTCTTTGGGACCCCCTTTCCCTTTCTGAATGTTAGTTCAGAATGTTAGTTCAAAAATAGTAGTTCTCAATTTTATCAGAAATACTGCTACTGGTGAACAGTACATCCGAAGGCCCTTGGAATCTCAAGTTGCATGAAAAATGGGTAAAGAACAATGGCTATACATTAGTATGTAGTCCACTTCTTTTGCTGCATCCCATGAAAAAAAATGGAATCAGTGGATACAGGAGCACAGCCAATACAAGGAAAGATTTTATCGATTCAAACTTGCTGGAAAGAGTGACTATAGATCTATTGGCAGGGGCATAACACAGGCCCCCGCATCACAGCACTCAGGCCAGAGAGCTCCTGATTGAGCCCAGAGGGGGCCCCTCCACGTACCTTGCAGGGAGGCCCCCTCAAGTTTTGTTACGCCAGTGTGTATTGCCTGTTCCTAGAGAAGGCAGTGGGCTCTGTGGAGTTGACTTCTTCCAGTCCACCGCCTGACCCAGGGGCGTAACACAGGTCCCCGCGGTGCGGGGGGCCCCTGAGCTGCAGGGGGCCTCCTCAGCACAGTACTCAGACCTGTGAGTTGCGGAGTAAATCCGGAGCGGGGGCCCCTCAGTGTACCTTGCAGGGGTGCCCCCTCAACTTTTGTTACGCTACTGGCCTGACCACTCCTGATACAGATACACAATAAACCAGCAAAAGAGGCTTATAGCAAGACCCACTGAGGAATGGTGTAGTGGGGTTCACAGACCCTAGCCATGGGTAGGAGGAGGGCTTGTCAGGATTTCACTGGAATGCAGAGCATGGGCTCTGATGCTAATCCCACTCCTTCAGTTTAAGATAAAGTCTGTAATGAATCTCAGAATCTGAAATGCTTGTAATGGGGAGGGGGGGGCAAAGAGAGAAGAAACATTCTGTAAGGACCTCGACCCGCTGACCTGTGAAGCATGGGCTGGTGGAAGGCATTCGGCAAGGACCCTCAGTCTGCAGTGGACTGATTTGTAAGCCCCATAATCCTATAAAACAAGGTAACAATAATCTAAATATACTGGTGTAAACAGGATACAATGTCTTGTGAGTAACAGTAGAATGGCTTACTAGGATATGGAAATGGAGAGGCATAACTGGCCGCCAGGGGACCAGAATATAGTTCGTAAGCAGAATGTGAAGGTCTGCCTCCAATAGTTTAGATGCCAAGAGCCAGGATGACTTGGACTGTTTGAGGTTGGGGCAGGAATTCTGGAAAGGTAGCAAGCAAAGCTCAGAATCTGTGGAGGAAATAGTTAACCTAAGCTGCCCTGACCACCCAAGAGAATCGAAGGGGAGTAAAACAAAAAAGGTGCAGGAAACAGAAACGGTGCAAATTGGGGGCCTCATTTACGAGGTTTTCGTGCAGGCCAGCGCCGCAAGGAATTTTTCTGCGCTGCCATGCGTCAAAAGAAAAGGGCAGGAATGCACCGCATCTATAAGATACGGCGCATTCCTGTCCTTTCCCCCTGCGATGGCGCACAATGGGCTGCCATGGGCCAACGCAGTCCCCCTTGCGACATGATGCAAGGGTGTCTACGTTGTAGGGGGTGATTGTTTTTGTGCAGGAAGGGACGCCTTTCTGCACAAAAATAATCACAAGAGGTATTTTCCTCCTTCTATGTGTGCTTCAGAATGCAGCCCACATAGAAAGTGGAAAAAGTGGAAAAACAAGGAGAAATAACTATATTTCTCCTCGTTGCGCTGCCCTATCGCCATCCTTATGGGGGTGTTAGAATCTGAAGCATTCCCAGGTTTACAATTCCTCGTAAATCTGGGAATGCTTCACATTCCACGGGTGTTGCGTGGGAACACCCACAGCAACACCCATGGAATGCCCCTTTCACGCAGTGTTCAGCATAAAAGGGGCACATATTTACAAGGCCATGAAAAGCCACGCAAAGTGGCTTTGCATGGCCTTGTAAATATGCTGCAGCGGATTTCACCACCGGAGCATCAAAAAAGTGACACTCCGGCGGTGCAAAAGTACCGCTAAGGGCCTCTTAAATGAGGCCCTTGGTGTCCAGAGTAGAGAACCCATGAACCGCTGTTACCAAGCAAAGTGTAACATTGTGGCTGGTGCCTAAATCTTCCCAGCTATTACTGGCGCAGAGTGCCTGGAAAGCATCTGTCCCTTCCAGAATGTTCTGGTTTTTCTGAAATGTTCTGGCTCATTCCACCTTGCCTCAGAAATGCTGATCAGTGATACTCAGCAACTTCACCCTCCTTCACTTCTGTAGCCACCAATGGGCCATCTGCCACAGTCTCCAAGGCAGGCCCATAGCAAGCTTATATTGTGGTGTCTGACTGTGTCCCTGTCATGATTATCGGAGAGCACAAACTCCAAGATTTCTGAGAGGGCGGCATCTTTGTACCATGTATGTGATGCATCTGCGGAGGCAGGTGTTCTTTTGTCAACAGATTCGGCTTCTTTCAGTTCTGTTGCGCACTTGCAGCGTGATGCATGGATCCAGGCGGGATTCCCCTGGCACTTGACAGCAGTGACGAGCAGAAATTGGTCTGGACCTTACCATGGTGATTGAAGCTATCACTTTTTCTGGTGAATCTTCACATGAACTTAATAGCTAGGCTGGAGATCATGGAAGGCTTCAGATGAGGTAACGGTCAGAACTGCTTACACCTGAGAAGCTGATGAGAAAGTGAATCAGTTGTTTGCAATAATCTAAAGTCACATCATTAGAAAAGTGCTGTTGTACAAAGCTGGGCACGCTGGAGAAGTGTAGCTTCATGGGTCTACCCACAATAATTTTATGGGGATTTAGCTTAGTCTTTTGATCATAAATTACTCTTATTGACAGGCCTACCATTAAACAGCAAATCAGTCCCTTAGAATGAGGGATGCCTAGAACTCTGCACAGTTTCTAAACCAATGATGCAAACACAAGGAGATGATGGACGGAGTGCTGAAACCTTTCAAACACTCACCCCCAGTCACAGATCTGGGTTGAATCCATCATCATTCTTTAGCTCACTTTGCCACCCCAGTTCAGATACAGCTATATGCAAATCAGTCTTGACCCTGTGCCTCATGGGAACAGTCCAGCCCGAACTGGAAAACCATGTCTTCCCTGGACCGGAAACAAGCATCCTGGGACCGGTTTCGGGCTAACAGCCCTCATCAGCCAGGCTAGCTTGAATCCAGTGGCAAAGTGAGCAGTCCAGACCGAACTGCCAAGCCATGTCTTCCCTGGACCGGAATCAAGCATCCTAGGACCGGTTTCGGGCTAACAGCCCTCATCAGCCAGGCTAGCTTGAATCCAGTGGCAAAGTGAGCAAGGGACCCACGTCTGGGCATACCCTGTCCATTATCTCCTTGTGTTTGCTTTGTTCGCCCTAAGTTGGCAGGGTATGCCCAGACGTGGGTCCCTTGCTCACTTTGTCACTGAATTCAAGCTAGCCTGGCTGATGAGGGCTGTTAGCCTGAAACCGGTCCCAGGATGCTTGATTCCGGTCCAGGGAAGACATGGCTTGGCAGTTCGGTCTGGACTGTTCCCATGAGGCACAGGGTCAAGACTGATTTGCATATAGCTATGCCTGAACTGGGGTGGCAAAGTGAGCTAAAGAATGATGATGGATTCAACCCAGATCTGTGACTGGGGGTGAGTGTTTGAAAAGTTTCAGCACTCCGTCCATTATCTCCTTGTGTTTGCTCAAAACCAATGATGACACAAAATGAGTTCCTTTGTCACTTCCGATCTTAAGTGCGTTACTGATTATGGAGACAGTATTGGATCTGTCTCTTGGACATGGTGACAGTCAATCAATCAATCAATCAATCAGGGGGATTGTAAGCGCGCTACTCACCCGTGAGGGTCTCAAGGCGCTGGGGGCGGGGGCTTATGCCACTCCGTTCAGCCGAAGAGCCAGGTCTTGAGGGTCTTCCTGAAGGTGTTCAGGGAGGGGGCGTGTCTGATGTCTGCCGGTAGCTCGTTCCAGGTCTTGGCTGCGATGTGTGAGAACAATCTCCCGCCTGATCTGGCTCTGTGGATCCGCGGTGTTTCGGCCAGTGCGAGGTTGGATGATCGCAGGTTTCTTTTGGGTACGTGGAAGTTTATTCTGTCGTTGAGGTATTTGGGTCCGTTGTTGTGCAGGCACTTGTAGGCGTGGGTGAGGATTTTGAAGGTGACTCTCTTCTCCACGGGGAGCCAGTGGAGTCGCCGTAGGTGTTGGCTGATGTGTTCGTGCCGGGGGATGCCGAGGACGAGTCTGGCCGCGGTGTTCTGTACCGTTTGCAGTTTGCGGAGTAGGGACTTGTTGATGCCGGCGTAGAGTGCATTGCCATAGTCGAGTTTGCTGGTGATGAGTGTGTGGGTGACTGTTTTCCTCGATTCGGGGGGATCCATTTGAAGGTCTTTCGGAGAACGCGGAGGGTGTTGAAGCAGCTGGAGGTGACGGCGTTGACCTGTCGGTTCATGGTGAGTGATGAGTCGAGTATTATGCCGAGGTTCTTGGCGTGGTCTGAGGGGGTAGGTGGGCTTCCAAGGGCGGTGGGCCACCAGGTGTTGTCCCATGCTGATGGGGTGGTTCCAAGGACGAGGACTTCTGTTTTCTCGGCGTTGAGTTTTAGGCAGCTGTTGGTCATCCAGACTGCCACTTCTTGCATTCCTCTCTGGAAATTGAGTTTAGCGGTGGTGGGGTCTTTGGTGAGGGAGAGGATGAGCTGGGTGTCGTCGGCGTAGGATACAATGTTGAGGCCGTGTTGTCGGATGATGTCTGCGAGGGGGGCCATGTAGACGTTGAAGAGGGTCGGGCTTAGAGATGACCCCTGTGGTACTCCGCAGGTGATGTCGGTGGGGGCGGAGAGGAAGGGTGGTAGTCTGATCCTTTGGCTTCTTCCGGTGAGGAACAAGCGGATCTAGTCTAGGGTAGTTCCTTGTATGCCGGCCTCACGTAGTCTGGTGATTAGTGTGCGATGAGAGACGGTGTCAAAGGCTGCAGACCGGTCGAGGAGGATGAGGGCCGCGGAGTGGCCATGGTCCAGGAGGGTGCGGATGTCGTCTGTGTCGGCGAGTAGGGCGGTCTCGGTGCTGTGGTTAGCTCGGAATCCGGATTGGGACGGGTCGAGGACGGCGTGTACTTCGATGAATTGTGTCAGTTCACTGTTGACTGATTTTTCTGCCACTTTGGCTGCGAAGGGGAGAAGCGAGATGGGCCGGTAGTTTTTGAGGTCGGTGGGGTCCGCCGTGGGTTTCTTGAGCAGGGGCCTGACTTCGGCGCGCTTCCAGTCATCTGGGAAGGTGCCTGTTTTGAATGTGGTGTTGATGGTGTGTTGCAGTTGTGGTGCGATGGTGTCCACGGCTCTGTGGTAGATGTGAGGGGGGCCGGGGTCGTGGGGCCCCCCGAGTAGATGCCTGTCATGGCCGCGGCGGTGTCATGGTCGTGATTGGTGTCCAGTTGGAGATGGTGGGTTGGCTGGTGTCTTGGCGAGGTGAGGGGCTGGCTGAGGTGTCTTGTGGGCGGTCGGTGAAGTTGTCATAGAGTGTTCTGATCTTGAGGTGGAAGAAGGTTCCGAGCTTGTCGCAGAGGTGCTGGGAAGGGGTGATGTCTGTGGTTTCGCTGTGTGGGTTGGTGAATTCTTGGATGACGTTGAAGAGTTCCTTGGAGTTGGCGGAGTTGGTGAGGATTTTGTTGTGGATGAAGTTCCTTTTAGTTGTTCTGATTTGGCTGTGGTAGTCCGTCATGGCATTCTTGTAGGTGGAGTAGCTGTCGGCTGTCTTGGTATTCCTCCAGTTCTTTTCCAGGCGTCTGCAGGTGCGTCTGGCTTCTTGGAGGGAGGTGGTGAACCAGGCTGCTTTTCTGGGGCGTTGTTTGCCGGGGTTGCGTAGCGGGGCGAGCTCGTCTGCGCAGTTGGCGATCCACGTGTGGAGTTCTCTGGCTGCCGTGTTTGCGTCGGATGCCCAGGTGTGGTTGTCTCGGGAGAGGGTGGAGTTCAGTTGCTCGTCGGTGATCTTGCTCCAGTTCCTGCATGGTGGGCGAGGGGCTGGTTTAGGTGCTTTGGGTTTCTCGACGGTGAAGTGGACGCAGTGGTGGTCGGTCCAAGGCGGTTGCGTTGTGTGGCTGAAGCGGACGCTGTTTCCCGCAGCGAAGATGGGGTCCCAGCCACAAAGTTAAGCTTCAGCCCACCCTGAGAACATGCAGACCATAACTAAAATATTAGCACAAATCATCAGAGGGGCCTATTACGATCTCGGTCGGAAAGCCTCCAACCTTAGGTCGGAGGCGTTCCGACCGAGAATGTCGGTTTCAATTCTGACTGGCTGATTACAATACAGCCGGTTGGAATTGAAACCGGACAGTCATTCCGGCTGGATTCCGATGGGCTCAAGGAGCCCGTCGGCCAGTCGGAAGCCGGCCCGTAATCCATATGGATGGTGTTTTACGCCGTTATGATGCATGGTTTCTGACAGGCTTTCCAAGCCGGGCTTTCCGACATGGAAAGTGTGTTTGGCGGCCCCTAGCAGAGCCCCCTTCTCTTTGCGGCCTCCAGTTGGGGGCCGAGGGGGCACCAATGGTGCCCCCTCGTTGATTCCTGCACCTTGTGCCACGGGGTGCAGGGATTAACACAATCTCCCATTTCTCTATGGGATCTTGTGTTACGGCCGGTTTACGGCCGTAACACAAGCTCCCATAGAGAAATGGGAGTATGCGACTGCACCATGTGCGGTCACATAGTAATAGTGGTGTCGGGACCACCGACCGGATGCCGGTCGGACCCGAGTCCGCGACGGTGTCGGGCGGACTCAAGTTCACCCGATATCGTAATCGAGCCCTGAGTGTTTAAGGCACGCATACATTTTCCAAAGTGCATTGCACTCTGTTGAACATGGTCCTGTATGATAGCATGGTCATGGGTGAGAAAAGTGGATTATTAGTTGGGGTGGTTTTGAGACCTCACCAAGTAATAATGTCACTATTCCGTATCAGGCTCAGTTAGGTTACTTTAAATCAAACCGGTTTGGACTTGATAAAGCACCCGTTTTCATCAGGCATGTCTATTCAATATGGCAAACATATGCCTTATTGAATACAAGCGGACCCAGAACTGAAGGGCTACATAAAATAACTAACGGTCACAGGCCCCCCCCCGCCGAAATGTAATCAAACGTGGGAAGTTGTTTAACTCCCCGTATAAACCCATGCGGATTTAACCCTACAGCAGGTTTTTATTCAAACAAGAATACCGAAGCGGCAGGACAAGGGGCTGATGAACCTTTATACCCGTGCACATCGTATTGCACAATCAAAAAGTTGTTGTCTTGTAAATTTGTGGAACAGGTCGTAGGTGACCCTGCAGTCAAGACGCGCCTGATGAAAACGGGTGCTTTATCAAGTCCAAACCGGTCTGACGATTGAGTATAGGAGAGGAGAGAAAAATAGTTTTGGTCCTGAGGAAGTTGGTTCCATTGTTCTAACCCACCGAAACGCGTTGACGCCTTGTGTTGTATTGTACTGAACCATATTCTGACAAAGAACTGATGATTTGCATGATGTTCAGTTTATATGCTTTCACAAATTAATGCATTTAATGACAAATGTGATTGTCTTTCTGAAGTCCTTTCCGATTTTTAGATTATGAATTGTGTATTATTCATGTTTTTAGCTATTGTTTATTAGATATTTGAGATAAAGAACTTTTTATTAAATGGTATTTATAAGTGTTTCGATATCCGGTCTATTTTTGTGCCTGTGATTTATGGTTGGATATATGTGAGTACATGTGGAGTGTTTGGGAATTGGTATACCAAAAGGGAATTATATTTTTGACTTTCAGTCATACGTGGTGCCCTGTCCCTTTTGGGCTTTGTGGGGCCACTCTCACTGTATTTTGGGTTTTACAGTTAAGCCTCGTATATATCGGGCTGTTTTCTGTGTGTTCCTGGGCTCCGTGAACGGTCTTTTTGGCTGCTGGTTGCACACTCTTCTGTAGCTGATTTCGGCACTACTACTTCCTGGAGGGGGTGTACCTGTTTCCCTGCTGTGGAGTGCTCCTGGCAAGGATTTCCTGGTTGAGCACCGGTGTCTCTGTGACTTTGATCTACTTCTGGGATCTTCTCCGGAAAGGGCTTGGGACGCTTGGTCTTCCGGTGGCTCATTGATTCTTTTGTATGGTGACTTCCTGGGTCTGTGGACATGGGAAAACATTCCAGGAAGAGTAGGCATGTGGAACGCTCCTCCTCTTCCTCTTCTGAGTCTTCTTCCTCGCCTTCTCCGACGCGCTCCAAATGGCGCAGGAGGGTGATGATGCCAGGATTAAGCGTTTGATCAAAGAAACCTTGCAGGAGATGGGGGGCGGTCCCCATTCCAAAAGCTCTGTGCACGCTCCGCTTTCACATTCTTCTGACTCTGAGGAGGATTGGATGGGGGGGCGGGAGCATATGGGCAAGTACATTGACAAAGAAATGTTGCCGGACTTGCTGAAGCATGTCAAGTCCAATATGGGGTTTCCTTGCGATGATGCCCCTAGTACTTCTGGGGGTTCATTACTGCGCCAATTTCAGAGCACTTCGGAGGTGGATGTTCTGGTCCATCCCTACATCCATGAGGTTCTTAAGAGGGAGTGGAAAGACCCTGATCGTATCATGCCTCTCAGATTCATGGCGAAACTACACCCTCTTCAGGATATGTCTAAAGAATTGTCAGACTCCATTCCTATTGATTCTTTTGTGGTGAGTCTGGTGGGTCGTACTTCTTTGGCTGAGGATGCGGTGGTCAGGGATCCTGTGGACAAGAAGGTGGATGCTTCCCTTCGGAAAGCTTATTCTGGGTCCCATCTAGCTCTGAGGGCAGGCATTTATGGGACTTATGTTGCTCAGTAGCTTATTTCCGATATCAAGGCTCTCTTTATGTCAATGGATGATACTTCAGACTGTTCAGGGCTTCTGGAACATATTGAGAGGCAGGTGGAATTCCTATTCCTATCCCAGCTGTGAAGACTCCATCTGGTCAGACTGTCTTTAAAATGTGCCTATTAAACTGCCGCTCATTGCCCAAACATGCTATTGAACTCCGGCTACTGCTGGAGGAAGAAGAACCGGATGCCTTATTCCTGACCGAAACATGGCTTAATAACCTTTCTGATCCGGTGGTGGTTCAAGCGCTTCCTCCAGGATATTTGATCCAGAGGCAGGATCGCGAATTGAATAGAGGAGGCGGCTTGGCCATTATTTATAAAGATCAAACTAATTGTCGCATATCTGCAGGTCTTAGTCCCGACTGTGAAAGTATGTCTTTTTCACTTGGTTTTTCTCATACCTGTACCTTTTCTGGAATTTTATTGTACCGACCTCCAGGAGCTATCGGTCAATTCAGTAATGAGCTACCGGAGATAATAGCCAAATCAGTCAGTTCTCTTCCTAATTTCTCCATACTGGGTGACTTTAATATTCACCTTGATGATACTTCTGCACCTGAGGCAGAGGAATTGACTGATAGTCTGGGCGTCCTTTTACTCAATCTGAAAGTGACTGACCCCACTCATGAAAATGGCTATTTACTTGACCCTATTTTTTCAAACATCCACAACCTTGCTATTGAAACACCAACCCCAATACCCTGGTCGGACCATCATATGATCTGCTTTTCGTGGACTCCTCAGATCTATAGTCCCCCAGCAGAAACAGTTAAAAAACTGAGTTGCAACTGGTCTAAATTCCCCATGGAGTCTTGGGAGTTAATTCTTAGTAACACCAGACCCGTGCTCGAGGCCAACCCAGCCACCGCCAATGACAAGTTTAACAACTGGCTCGAATCTTCTTTAGACTTGGTAGCCCGCAAAAAATGGACGACCAACAGGAAAGGTCCCAACAGAGTAGCATGGTACACTCCCAAGCTCAGAGAGATGAAGCAAAAATGCAAACGGCTGGAGAGAAGCTGGAGGAAAGATTTTTCCACCTCCAAGAAAGTTAAATATAGAGAGGCTACCATAGAATACAAAGCAGAAATTAGAATTGCACAATCCTTGTACTACGAAAAAAAGATTATCTCAGCCTCCAACTCTCCGCGTGAAATATTCCGGATTGCGAAATCTCTTCTTAATCCACCCTCTCCCTCCCCTCCCTCTGATGACACTTTAGGGCACTGTAACAATCTGGCAGTATTCTTTTTCAAAAAAATTCAAGATATTTATCTGGAGTTCTCCCCGACCCCAGTATCTCAAAATTCCTTCCATTCGGATTACCACTCCCAAACGTCTGCTGTTTTCCTAGTAGAATTCCCTCCTTTGGATTTGAAAATTCTAAAAAAATATCTTAACAAACTAAAATCGGGCTCTCCTAGTGATGTGGCCCCCCCCAATATTTTAAACCAGGCCTGTGGCACAGTTTCCCCTACCATATTGGACCTTATCAATATTTCACTCTCCTCCGGGATCGTCCCTTCTCTTTGGAAACGCGCCATGGTCAAAGCCCTCCTAAAAAAAACGATTTTGGATCCAGAAGTATTCGCAAATTACCGTCCGATCTCACTTCTGCCAGGGATTGCTAAAATTGCTGAAAAGTATGTCAACTCCATCATCTCTGCCTTTCTGTAAAAGCATAATTGCTTTCATCCCTCACAAACTGGTTTTAGACCTCAACAGGGCACGGAGACTACCCTGTAGTAGTTGAAGAAGGCAGAAAAATCCTAGATGTCGGAGGCTCCGCGGCTATTGTTCTCTTAGACCTTAGCGCGTCCTTCGACACAGTTAACCATCATCTACTAATTTCGAGACTCGGAGACGTAGGAGTGACAGGAACGGCACTAAGGTGGTGGAGTCCTTCTTGGACGACAGATTATTTCATGTCTTTGAGGATAACTTTATCTCTGAAAGGATGCCTTTGAGATGTGGGGTTCCCCAGGACTCTTCTTTAAGCCCCACGCTTTTGAATGTTTTCATGAGACCCTTGGCTGAAGTCGTTAAGCCCTTTGGAATTCAGATTGTCACTTATGCTGACGACACTCAGCTGATTGTCTCCCTAAACCAATCTGACAAACCAGAAACCAATCTGGCAGGTTGTCTTGAAAGGGTGTCCTCCTGGATGGAAAGCTCGTATCTGAGACTCAATGGGGCCAAAACTGAGCTGATGTTCTTGGGTAAACCCTCCCCCCTGGATTCCAGCTCACTCTGGCCCAGGTGCCTGGGCACTATGCCTCCCCCCAAAGATCAGATTAAAAGCCTCGGTGTCTGGCTGGATCAGAATTTGAACTTCAAGGAGCAAGCACGAAAGGTAGCGGGTACCTGCTATGGGATTTTGAAGATGATAAGAAAAATCCTCCCCCTGCTGACCTTCAATGCTAGGAGATTGCTGGTTCAAGCGCTTATTCTCTTGCGACTTGATTACGCCAACGTTCTCTACTTAGGATCTCCATGCTCAACGATGAAAAAACTGCAGACGGTACAAAACTGTGCAGCACGCCTCCTCATGCAGGCCCCCTATCGGGAATCTGCAAGGCGGTTTATCGTCTCCCTCCACTGGCTCCCGGTCGCGGAAAGAGTTCAGTTTAAAGCATTGTGTATCGTCCGTAAGACCTTGTTCTCCAAGGGTCCACCGATTCTCCGGTCCATTATCTCTTCTTACCGTCCCAATAGATCCTTGCGCTCTGGAAATAAGCACCTGGCAGTTGTTCCCAGGATAAAGAGGTCCCGCAGTGGGTGCCGCCTGTTTTCCTACAATGCAGCGAAACTGTGGAACCAGCTACCTAATCATATCCGCCTTGAGGATAACTACTTGTCCTTTCGAAAACTTCTTATAACCTTCTTGTTTCCTTGAAGACCAGTCGTAGTTCTTTGGATGACTCTGCTCTTAGCGCTGGGAGGCCTTCTGGTAGCCATGCGCTATAAAAATGCATATTCATTCATTCATTCATTCATTCACTATTTGATGTTTCCTTCGACGCGGTGAGGGTGTCACCCCTTTCTGGGGGGGCTTGTGTGGTGGCCCACCGCAATTTGGTTCTGAAGGACTGGATGACGGATTCTGCCCAGAAGTCTTCGGCCCTTCACTTGCCCTTTCAGGGTACCATGATGTTTGGTGAGGAGTTGGAGGGCAAGCTGCATAGACTTTTTAAGGAAAATAAGCATTCCTCCTCCTTTAAGCATTCCTCCTCTGCTGCAGTTTCTTCTAAGCCTAAGCCCTTCTTCTATCCCCCCTCTAGAAGGCAGTTTTCTCGTGGTCATGGGAGGTTTTCTTCTGGTAGGGGTCGGGACAAGAAAGCGAAGTCCCCTCCTGCGAAGCCTCGTTCCTGACTATCTGGAGGCCGATCCCGGATTCTCGGTCGGAGGTCAGCTTCAGTACTTTCTCCCGGCTTGGGTGCAATCCTGTTCCGATGTATGGGTGCTGGACATTGTAAGACTGGGTTATCTCATCGAGTTATCGGAGCCTCCTCCGGACTCAGGAGTCCGTCCGACTCCTTGGCCGTCTTGTCTGGCCAAGAGGTCCGAGCTGTCTCTGGGGATCCAGTCTCTGTTGGAGAAGGGGGCTGTTCAGGTGGTTCCTCCTCTGGAGATGGGGAAGGGGTATTACTCCCTGATTTTCCTGGTGCCCAAGGTGACAGGGGGGTTCTGTCTTGTCCTGGATTTGAAGGCCCTGAACAAGTTTGTGTTACATCTGCCTTTCAAAATGGAGACTCTCCAACGTCTGATTCCCCTGGTTCTCACAGGTCATTTCATGTGCACCCTGGATCTTCAGGACGCCTACTATCATGTCCCTGTTCACCCCAGTTCTCGCAGGTTCCTGAGGTTTTGCCTTCGGGCCAGCATTATCAATTTTGGGTTCTGCCTTTCAGCCTGAGGTAGGCCTGAGAGTATTCACCAAGGTTGTGGCACCGTTGGTGGCTTCTTTCCATCTTCGGGTGTCCTGATCTACCCATACTTGGACGATTGGCTGATCCATGCTCCTTCTCGGGATCAGTTGTTGCGGGATCAGGAGTTGGTGTGTTCGGCGTTGAGGGATCATGGGTTTCTGCTGAACCTCCCCAAGTGTCAGCTGGAGCCCTCACCGGACTTGACGTTCAATGGGGCTCGTTTCCGCACCAATCTGAATCGGGTGTTCCTACCTGTCTCTCGGTCGGTGACCTTGTGTTCCTTTGCTCGTCGTTTTCTGGAGGGGTGTCCCTTCCCGGTCCGTCTCTGGTTGCGGCTTCTGGGTCATATGGCGTTGGGATCCCTTGTCTCGCAATATTGCCCTCTTGGTTCCAGTGTCTCTGTCCGTCCTCCCTGCCTTGCGTTGGTGGATGGTGTCGGACAATCTCGCCAGGGGTCTGCCTCTGCAGCCCTCTCCTCCAGTAGTCCTGACGATGGATGCCAGTGCTTTGGGATGGGGGGCGATGTTGGAGCCGGATTCCCTTCAGGTTCATTGGTCCCTTCTAGAGGGGAGGAGGACTTCGAAATGGCGCGAGTTGACGGCCGTGTCCCGGGCTGTCATGGGGTTCAGCGATCGGTTGTTGAATCACAATGTGGTGGTTCGTTCGGACAACATGGTGACGGTGGCCTACCTGAATCACCAGGGGGGTATACGGTTGAAGTCCCTGAATGCAGTGGTGTTCCCGTTGTTTTGTTGGGCGGAGGGGCATCTGTTGTCTCTATCGGCTGTTCATATCTAGGGGGTGGACAATGGGGTGGCGGATGCCCTCAGTCGTTATTTCCCCGCCTCCCAGAAGTTATCTCTAACTCCGGTGGCCTTCCGTCTGGTGTGCAAGAGGTTTGGTCTTCCCTTTCTCGACCTCTTTGCTTCCCGGCACAATGCTCAGCTTCCTCGCTTCTGCTCCCGGGTCCATCAGGTGGGGGCTTGGGGGTGGATGCCCTGACCATCCCTTGGCCGTCTCACCTGTTGTATGCCTTTCCACCCCTTGCTCTGATCCCCAGATTTCTGTCTCACCTGGTAATGGAGGATCAGGAGGTGGTGGTGGTGGTTCCCTTTTGGCCCCGACGGTCTTGGTTTCCGACTCTTCGGTTGTTGGCAGCTCAGGGTCCTTGGTTGTTCCCGTTCTTTCCATCTCCTCTGCGGTCGTCCCCGATGTTGTCCCTCCGTCGGCTTTGGCTGTCGGTCTGGAGGTTAAAAGTCAGGGGTGGAGGAGTTGGGGTCTCCCGAGCATTTAGCTTTCAGCAGTCCAGGAAGCCTTCTACTCTCCGGTCCTATGGTCGGCACTGGGGTAATTTCCATCGTTGGTGTCAGGCTCTGGCGTTGTCCCCTCTGGTTTGCCCCCTGCCTGATGTCCTTCAATTTCTCTGGGAGGGGTTTGAGAAGGGGTTGTCTGTCTCCACTTTGCGTGCTCAGTGGGCGGCTATCAGGGCTTTTCGTTCCCCTTGGGGGAATTTGTCTGATGTGGACGACTTGGTTTCTCGGTTGCTGCTAAGTTTTTCCTTGTCCTGTGGTGAGGCCTTCTTTTCCTCTTTGGGACCTCCCTTTGGTGTTGCGGCTTTGGTGGCTTCTCCTTTTGAGCCTTTGTCTGAGGTTGATATGAAATTTGTTACTTTGAAAATGGGCTTTTTTTTATGGCCATTACTTCGGCCAGGTGCCTTGGTGAACTGGGTGTCTTGATGGCTTATGAGCCTTTTTTGTCTTTTTCTGCCGATGGGGCGGTCCTTCGGTTGGATTCTTCCTTTGTTCCAAAAGTTCCGTCTCAGTTCCATCGCTCCCAGGAGTTGATACTGCCTGCTTTGTGCTTGGAGCAGGTTACGGGCGATGATCTTCCTTGGGCCTTGCTGGATGTTTGCCGGGCCTTGCGGATCTATTTGGATCGCACCCGTCCTTTTCGGAAGTCTGACTCCCTGTTTGTGTCTTTGAGGGTTTCCTCTCATGGGGGGCGGGCTTCTTCTTCTTCCATTGGTCGCTGGCTGAAGCAGGTCATCATGTTGGCCTACTCCCTTTCTGGTTTCCCTCCTCCGGCTGGTGTGCAGGGGCGTTCTACTCGTGGGATGTCGGCCTCCTGGGCTGAGGTTCGTAGGGTGTCCCTGTCTGAGATCTGTAGGGCGGCCACCTGGGCGTCTTCTAATACCTTTGTGCAGCATTATCGCATTCAGAATGTTCTGGGGGATGATGAAAATTTTGGTTTGGGGGTTCTTCAGGCTGTGTGTTCTTGATTTACCTTATTTTGGCTGTTTCAATAAATCACTGGGTTTGCTGTTTGTCCTGTGTCCTGGTGGTTTGTTGTTGGATGATGGCCGGTTGCTGCTTGGGTATTCTCACTTGTTAGAATGAAGGGGACGAGGACAGGAGGGACCTGGGGGTAATGTCCTATTACTTACCGGTAATCTTCACTACTCCTGGTCCCGTTGTCCTCATCCCCTTCATTACATCCTTACCTCCCTCCCAACTTGCCGGCCTTCATCTGGGGCTTGGTAGTTCAGGAGGAATGCTGGGATTGGTACGTTTATGTACTCCCAGGGGGAGGGGGTGGGGTAGGGCCGTTATTCCTTCGTTCTTTTTTCTGTTGGTGAGATAGGATTATCTCACTTGTTAAAATGAAGGGGACGAGGACAACGGGACCAGGAGTAATGAAGATTACCGGTAAGTAATAGGACAAAATACACTCACATCGCTCTGCTCAAAGTTATAAACTTATATTTAGCCATTCGTAGTTCTCCTCTGCTCTCTGTGTGGTGTCCCACCCGATACTCCTCAGATCCATTTATGATCCAGAATCTTCGGCATCCCCCTGCTGGTGTTTGAACCTCGCCCCCCTCTTACTTCTCTTTCGGTCCCAGCGTGAGCTACTAGTCCTCTCCATTGTTCCGCTCTGAGTTCTGACTTTGTTGTCTGTACTCCCCCTCTACTTCCACCTGGAACCTTCTGAGGATTTCTGCCCAGGCACCTAAGTCTTCCATCACTTTGTCATCTTCCTAGTTAAGTGAATGTGTATCTCATCTGCCAGTGCCTGCTGGTGTTTGAACCTCGCCCCCCTCTTACTTCTCTTTCGGTCCCAGCCTGAGCTACTAGTCCTCTCCATTGTTCCGCTCTGAGTTCTGACTTTGTTGTCTGTACTCCCCCTCTACTTCCACCTGGAACCTTCTGAGGATTTCTGCCCAGGCACCTAAGTCTTCCATCACTTTGTCATCTTCCTAGTTAAGTGAATGTGTATCTCCTCTGCCAGTGCCCACTTTTGCGTCTCACATCTCTGCGCCAGCATTGGAGCATACAGCCCCTAGTTCCCAACCACCTCATGGCCACTCACCTCTTTGCAAATTCCAGTGCGAGCTATGTAACTATCCACTGTATTTTCTTCCCCTGGGGTTTCTTTTTTAGGTCTCGCGCCTAGCGTTGCAGTGCGCAGCCCTGCTCGCGCAGTGCGAGACCTCTTGTATGGGCTTCAGAAAGCTAACCACACGCTCGTGCGTGTGGTTTTGCTTTCGGAAGCCCACATTGGCTGTAGCGTGCTTTTTAAAATAAAAAAACGGCAGGCAATTGGGCAAAGGCGGGCGCATGTCCCGCCTTTGCTCCGCCCATTCCCGTCCGTGTCTAGGACGCGCATCAGCGCACGGCACGGACGACAGGCTCCCTCGCCACCCCACCGCTCCTCTGTGGTGCGCGCGCACCACTGGGTTGATCCAGCTCTCCTCATGCCATTCCCTGTCTCTCTCGCTCTACCTCTACTCTCTTCCAGACCCATCCCTTCTCATTACTATCTGCCCTTTGTCTTACGCATTCCCCTTTTCTCTCAATTTCTACTTTTCTTCCCGCAACCCTCCGTTGCCTCCTTTCCTGTTGCAATTCTTTTTTCCAGATGCCTTGTTTTCTTCTCGCGCGCCTCTCCACTCAGCCCGGAGTCTATTCCCTCACTCAACTCCTCTCCTCATCCATTTTTCTAGCTCAGTGTCCTTCGCCGCCCCCCTCCTCCCGACCCTTCCCTCATTCCTTTCCCCCCTCAGCCCAATGTTCTTCTCTCATTCCCTCTCTCCCGTGCTTCTCCCACAGGCACAGGAGAGGAAGCGTGCGGCGCGAGCTCCTGCATCCTCTTAAAGAGACAGGCGCTCGCGCTTCTGCTCGGGAAAAGAGCAGGACTTGACGAGTCACGAGGAAAGAGAACAATCTCAGACGTCTTGGGAGAGGGAGTGGTTATCCTGTAATCCTCATGTCGGGGAGTTGTCGCAGTGCGCGTTTCCATTCTTTAAGTAAGGGGGTACTGGAGCTAGTGTTCAACACCGTGCTGTCTTATAGCTGTGGTATTAAAGGTGGCCATTTCAGACGAGGCTCCTTACCTGGCCAGTTCTCACTGAGTCTGAACAGAGAAGGAGCCTTGGGTGAAAAGGGGTTCAGAGCGAGCCACGGGTACCACAGCGCATTGCCGAAGATGGGCCTGCTCGGGGTGTGAGGGTTCAGACTAGGGCACTATCTGGGCCCTTCCAGACAAGTGTCTTTACAGTTCTCATCTTTGTTCTGCCTTTTCTCACCTGTCCCTCACTCCGCCACTGCTGATGGGCGAGTACCGCAGGTTTCCCGCCTCCTCCCCTGTGGGGATGGGGCTCTGTGTGCATCACCGAGCATCTGCTGATGGCGTTTATTCATCCAGCGCATGGGAATTAAACACAACACAACCTCCCCAGTCTCACTTTCCCCACTGCCCTACCCTCCCCACCTCCCTTCTCACCAGGACTGCCTCAGCTTCCTCGCTTTTCTTCTTGTCTGCTTTCTGCATGCTTTATCTTTGCTTCCCTAACGCCTCTTCTTGTCTTACTTATTTCTTCCACATCCACCACAAGTCTCGCTTTATTCCTTTGCTTTTGTCTTACATGTTTCTTTCGACACACGCAGCAATACCTTCCTTCTTATGCTTTCCTCCCGTTTTATTTTATTTTTGATATTTCTATACTATCATATCACTTCCTTTATATATATTCCTTCCTTCCCTCCCTTTATCCTTCCTTCCCTAGCTCTCTTTATCCTTCCTTACCTCCCTTTATCCTTCCTTACCTCCCTTTATCTTTCCCTACTTCCTTACCTCCCTTCATCCTTCCGTTATCCTACATTCCCTTCCTTCCTTCTTTTATTCTTCCTTCCTTCCCTTCGTTCCTTTATCCACCCTTCCTTCCTTACTTTATCCTTCCTTCCTTACTTCCTACCTTCCTTTCTTCTTTCCCTTCCTTCCCTCCATTTATCCTTCCTTTCTTCTTTCCCTTCCTTCCCTCCATTTATCCTTCCTTCCTTCCTTCCCTTCCTTCCCTCCCTTTATCCTTACTTCCTTCCTTCCCTCCCTTTATCCTTACTTCCTTCCTTACCTCCCTTTATCCTTCCTTCCTTTATCCTTCTATCCTTCCTTCCTTTATCCTTCTATCCTTCCTTACCTCCCTTTATCCTTCCTTCCTTCCTTCCCTCCCTTTATCCTTCCTTACTTCCTTACCTTCCTTTATCCTTCCGTACTTCCTTACCTCCCTTTATCCATCCTTCCTCCTTCCTTCCTTCATCCCTCCTTCCTTCCCCCTTTATCCTTCTTGCCTTCCCTCCCTTTATCCTTCCTTCCTTACCGCCCTTTATCCATCCTTCCTTACCGCCCTTTATCCATCCTTCCTTACCTCCCTTTATCCTTCCTTCCTTACCTCCCTTTATCCTTCCTTCCTTCCTTCATCCTCCCTTCTTTCCTTTATCCTTCCTTCCTTCCTTTCTTCATCCTTCCTTCCTTCCTTCCTTTCTTCATCCTTCCTTCCTTCATCCTTCCTCCCTCCTTCCTTCTTCCTTCCTTCATCCTTTCTTCCTTCCTTCATCCTTCCTTTCTTCATCCTTTGTTCCTTCATCCTTCCTTCCTATCTATCTATAATTTTATTGTGGTTTAAAACTCAAACGTAACGATTTTTGGCTCAGCAGGTTGATCATCCAGAGTCCTGCAAGAAACTCATGGATTTAGCAGTTAAACTAAATCATAGCTAGGCGGGACACCGTGGTGATCACAGTAAGCCTAACAAAAGGTAGTGGTTGTTAGAGAAAAGAAAACACAAGTTTCTAAGACATCAGATTAAAGTGAACCAATGCACACAGGGGGTCTCGGGGACCTTTAACTTAAGAGGAAGGTCAATGCTGTAGAAATGAAAATCTGTTTTTATTACTCCTTGGAACATGGTAATTTCTAAGAGGATTACCCACATAAGCCCAAAAACAAAATAAACACTATACTACTGGGTAGAAGTGTGACATGGATCTCGTATTGGTCAGAGACTGTAAGTCAGTCTGACAGTTGTAAATGCTTCAAATTCCAGTCACATTGTATTGGTAATCACAAAGGAACAGTTCCTTGGAAATGGTGCTTAATTCAGGAGCTACAGCAAACCTGCTGGACAGCTCATATGCTAAAATGTTGGGTGTTCCCATGGACAAGACAGAGGGACCTGAAACTGTGCAGTTTATTGATGGAAGTGAATTATTATCAGGACCAATAGCTTCGCTGACTGGTGTTTTGATATTGTCAATTGAAGAGTGTCATCAATAAAAGTTACAGTTTAATTTAATTGATGCACCACAGTTTAGAGCAATCCTATTTGTACTTTGGTTGCTGGAACAAAACCCAGAAATCAACTAGACAATTTGTTAAGTACTCTACAGGTCTCCGTACTGTGAGAGTAATTGCTGGAGAAAAACCTAAAGAAGGACACTCCAATACAATGTGTTACTGGCAGAACCAAATCTTTGATTACAAAACCATACAAATATTTGGCTTAAGTTTTTTGTAAGGCTAAAGAGAATGTTCTAACCTGCATGAATCTTTTGACTGTCGACTAAATTTGTTTAATGGATCACAGATTCTCACGTGAAAAGAAAATTTGAACCTGTGACAGTATCTAGATGAGTTACTAGAAATACCATTAATTTGCAGGTTTCATTCACCACCCTCTACTTCATTGTTCTTTGTCCCTTGGAAATGTAAGAAATTGAGGGCTTTTTTGATTACCGGACTCTGAACCACTTTACAATAAGTACCAGATATCTCTTGCCGTTAATTTCAACTTTTAAAGACCAATTTAAGAAGACCACAATCAAAACTAAACTGGGCCTTCATGGAGCTTACCATCTAGAACAGAGGTCTTCAAAAAATGTTGATCCGAGCCTCCCCTCCCACCTAAGTAAAATATTTTGAAGTCAGGCCCCCCTCATAAACTTTATGGCAAGGATTGGGGGATCGGGAGGGACATGGCTTATGAGATCATTTTAGGAGTATTTTTTCAAGAGCTCACAACCCACTCTAAACATGAGACTTATAAAACAGCAAATGCATGAAACAGAAACAAGCATTCACCGAAAAATACTGCTCCCCATAATTGAGGTGTTGTGAGCGTCTCACACTCCTGGACCCCAAAGAAATTACACTTGCTGCACTAGTGATAACTGTAGTCCTAAGTAGCAGGCTATCTCCTCTGTCTTTTCTACCCCTTCCCCACCATGCTGGACCATCACTCCAATCTTGAAACAGGCCTTCTGTCTCTTTCAGGAAAAAAAGAGCTCCCTCATATTTTCTAGCTTTTTTCTGCTAGGGTGCCCCCCGTCCCAATACTAGAAAGGAAAATAAGTTCCCATGCCTCTTTTGTAAAGTGAGACAGCCATAAGTGTGATGCAGTGGGCCCCTCCGATACCTGGGCCCCAGTGCTGCTGCATCTTCTACATTAATGATAACTACTGCCTTGCAAAGAGGGAAGTCTTCTCTGTAACCATCACAGAAAAACAAGCGGGCCCCTATATCATTAGCCCAACCTTTTGGCTTTTGCACCTTATAATGTAGGTGTCCCTTCACCGAGGAATATGTAATGCCTCTGGCCACTTTGTTCATCCAATACTATGGACTAACACAATTGTGCAGAAAAATAGACAGGATGGCCTCACATACCCCCGGGATGTCAAGCTTCATCATCGGCCATCCCACGTTCGCAAAATAAACCTCTAATGGTCAACAAGCCCATATTAGGGCTGTAGTTCAAGCATTAGCAGGAAACTAAGGGAAAAATAACAAGCATTGGCATAGCCAATAGGTCTCGCGTTTGGGACCTTATAAGTTTAGCCATGCATTTTTGACATTGCAAATAACAATGCCTTTTATTTTTGTTTTCGTTTTTAAAACATAAATAAAAAGCATTGTCATTTACAATGCCAATAGCTTAAACTCCCGTAAATGCGAGACCTATTGCATTGCAAATGCTTTTTTTTCTATTACCATAGCGCCCCTCACGGACCGCCATGAGCATAACTTTAATGCACTCATGCGCCATGCTGTATGCTTTAGCACGGTGCCCGCTTTTGTCTGTGTATTTTTCTCTCCTCCATATCGAGGCTAACGCCGGGCGCTGCTCCCTTTCCATGCTCCACAGGTAGCAGCGCCGCGGCCATATTCAGTATTCAAAGCAGCCAGAGACCGCTACGGGGCCCGGGCTGAAGGAGGCAGTTCTGCTTGACCACTCCGGCGTGGATTGTTTATTGGGTTGGCTGCTGCTTTAGGTACCGGAGGAGGCAGCAGCAGCAATGCCTGGCCAGCCCTGAATGAAATGGCAATTGCTGGGCTGGGGGATCCCTGGCCCAAATGTAGGTGTAAACGGTGAAGTCGTTGCTCCAGTGCTAAAAGGGAAGTTGCTTGCCATGTTTTTATGCTCATTGACGAGGGCGGTTTGCAGTACATGGGAATAGCGTTTTTGTTGTCTGCAACAGAAATACGTTTATTTCCGTTTTCTTGTAGTTGGTGGTTGCAGCTTGACAGACGAGTTATTTATTGGCTTAAAGTGTGCTATATAATCTCTTGTCAGTGCTTTTTAATATTCAAATTTAAAACCATCAGATCTTTTCAGATGGCCACACCCAATTCATAATAATAATAATAATTTGAATTTGATGGAAGTGAGTAGCCAGAAAATTAAGACACCCCTTTACTTGAAACCCCTTCTCTAACAGCGGCGAGGTGCGATAAAACCTCGACCTTCCTAGAAGATTTTCTTTCACCCTTGCATCATCAATTCACTCAGACTCTTCACCTATCCATTCATTCACCCTCCATTATTTACTTTTACATTTCCTTCCATGATTCCCTCCATCTTTTACTCTTCTTTTCTTTCATTTAATTCTTTCCTTTCACCCTCTCTTTTCCTTTCACTCTGTTTTCGTTTTTTCAGTTTTACCCTTAATCCTTCCTCCTTACAGTTTCTGTCTCCCCTCCAACCTAATTTGAGCCGAGCCACCGAAAAAATAACTTTAAGAACCAACACTTAGAGAGTGGCTCAGAACTTATTCCCTTGAGTACAGATTTGTATTTGCCTTATGTTATGTGCTTTCATTGAAGAATATTGCGTGCATTGCACTTTTGACTTTAGGGGGCAGCTTATGCTCAACACAGAAGGAATGATTTAGTTATGGCGACAAGCCATTGATCAAGGCTATAGGACTGATCTGCTTATTTTGAAAAGTCATGATTAGTCAGTAGCCCTGACTTATTTATTGTGAAAATCACATTCTAAAGCCAAGTGGTGTTTTGATGAATTGTGATTACGTTTTCTTAAAGCTGGTAGGCAGATATTTTGTTATTGGGAACCTTGGACTACAATAATAGTAGGCAAGTACTTGGCTGCAAAAAAAAAAAAAACATCATTTACAACGCCAATAGCTCTAACTTTAACAAATGCGAGACCTATTGCATTGCAAATGCTTGTTTTTATTCTCTCTGTCGTTACCTTTCGTACTCCTTTCTCAATTTTATGCCCTAAATACTGGACTTCTTGTTTACAAAACTGCAATTTTGAAGGGGACACTTTATGTCCTCTTTTTGCTAAATGATTCAGCAAAGCAATCGTGTCATTAACACATGCTTCCTTTGTTTTTGATGCCACCAGTAGGTCATCAATATACTGAACCATTACTGACTTTTCTGGCATTCTTAAATCTTCCAATGATTTCTTTAGGATCTGATTAAAGATTGAGGGACTCTCTGTATACCCTTGAGGAATTCGGCACCATGCCAAAATACGCTCTCCAAACCTAAACGCAAATATTGGCTGGCTATCTGAATGTAATGGAATAGAGAAAAATGCATGACATAAATCAATCACAGTGTACCACTCTGCTTCGCGTGGAATCTGGTATAGAATCACGGCAGGATTTGGTACTATTGGGCAACAAGGTACAACAATTTAGTTTACCTTTCTTAAATCCTGTACGATTCTATATGTTCCATTTGGCTTTTTCAGTCCCATAATTGGCGAATTACATGGACTGCTCATTATTTCTTTTAGAATCCCTTGTTCAATCATTTTATTTATTACTGGCGTTATTCCTTCAATTATTTCTGGAGTCAATTTATACTGGGGTGTATTTGGGTAACTCGTTCCTTCTTTTACTGAAATTTTTACGGGATCTACTCCTTTCATTAATCCTACATCTTCTCCTGTCAAGTCCCACACTTCTTCTTTTACTGTCCCTTTCAACTCAATTGGGATTTTCTCTGCATCAAATACAGGAAACAAATGATTTACTTCTGGTTCCAAATTTACCATTGTCATTTTGTACAGTACATCCTCATCTGGAGTTTGAAATGCAATTCCGTCTGGAGTACAATAAATTGTGCAGTTCATCTTACACAATAAATCGCGTCCTAAAAGGTTAACAGGACTACAATCACACACCACAAATCGGTGCATTTCACTAAATGGACCAATTCTTACCTTTACTAATCTAGTAAGAGGCGTTTCAATTTGCTGATTGGAAACTCCAACCACTTGTATATGTTCACCTGAGAGAGGAAGATTTAGAATTTCCACTGACCTAACAGTAGAACGGGTAGCTCCAGTGTCAACAAGGAATGTTATATTTGCACCATTCACTTCTCCATCCACAAATGGACCTGACTGGTCTACCTCTAGAGTTGCGCCAAGCACGCACTCTCCCCTCTCTTTCAGACACCGTCATGAGCTTTCATACGACTCATCCTCACTCTGTCGTAACCAATATTGTGAGATTTCAGCTGCACGTGACAACTGTTTTACCTGTTCTCCTCCGTAGAATCCTGTTTCTGCACTGTACTTCTGTTGATTAGCACTCTTGGGAAGTGGTGGTTGTGGCACCTGACCTTGTTGAGTAACTACCTCACTCTGCACCTGTGAATTTAATGTTTGATTTTCTACATTAGGTTTAGGAGGAAATTTACACTCGTTTCTCCAATGCCCTAGCTTTCCACAGTTGTGACATGGCCACTTTTTCTTCGCCTCATCTATGCTCATTTGTCCTTTTCCTTTACCTATATTAGGTCGGGATTTAAACTGTCCTGTTTCACTGCTAGTATTATTCAATTGAGCTTCTTGCTTCTCTGCAACTTTCACCTGTGCCCACATGGCTTTTTCTTTCAATTTACGCTGTTTACTCTCAATTTCATCACTGCAATACTTAGCATATCTCAAAACATCATCCACTGTACTATTCTGCCACCCTATCAAATGCTGCTTAATCCTTTCACTTATCTCCGGTGTTAATCCATACACAAACCTATATACAAAATGACTCATGTCCTTCTCACTTAGCGTCTCATAACCACTATACTGTTTGAAAACCAACAACAATCTCTCATAGTACGCATGCACTGATTCTTTGCTTTCCTGTGTTGTTCTGTCTATTTTCACCCAATCTGTTTCTTTTGGTGGAATTTTATTCTTCAAAAAGGTAACTACCTGATCATATTTCCGCATCACTTCTGGACCTGGCGCTCCTGTTTTGGAATCACTTGGATATTCTACAGTTGGCCAATCAATTGTAATCTTACATTCCGTCCATAAATCAGCAGGCACTACTATGTCAAACAATCCATCTAGATCTATCCACAGCACTTTTGACACCTTAACAAATCTCTCCACTTGAATGTACCATTCTACTGGTTTCTCTCTCAATTTTGGGAAGTCATTTGTAAATGACAGTATATCCTGTCTGGTCCACGGAACATGCACATAACTACCACCTGGTGTTTCTCTCATTGGGTACTCTCTGGTAACTGGTTCCTTATCTGTCATTGCAAAAGCCAAAGATGCTTTATCTGTTGTTTTCTCATTCCTCTTTGTCCATCTGTTTCTCCATCTATCCACATCACCCCACTTTCTTAATAAAACAATCAGTTCTTTTATCTGGGTCAGTCTTCCTGATGTGTTCAAATTTTCTATGTCTTTCTCACAAAAATCTACTCTGTAAGGTTTCTGCAATGTCCTCACTTTCACAAATTCCACTCCTAGTTCACCTGCAATCTCTTCCAATTTGTCATGTAAATTTCTAGCTCTCCATGTAAGACTCTTACACAAAAACATAATCTCATCATCCTGATAATTCTTTAGTTTTTCCGTTCCAATTGTTCCCAAAATCAACTCTTCCATGTCTATTTTTAACCTAATTACATCTAATGGTTTTTCTTCTGGTTCTTTTGCTTTTAGTGCTTTCACCATTCATTTAACTCTTCTGGAGTCGGACCTACAGGTGTACTATTTAATTCAATCCAATCACTGGTTCTTTCTGGTGTTCCTGATGCGGACTCTGTCACCATAGGTATTCTTCTAACCTCACTCTCATTTATCGTCAAATTTGTAGGTGGACTTGGTCTACACGCACTCGGCGAATTGTGTGCACCTTCATTGTTCAGTTCCATCCCTTCTCTTTTTCTTTGCACATGTGAATTCATGGGAATCACCAAAGAATGTTCATTTATTTTCTGATTTTCAAAAATTGGCATTACTGGACCTATTGTTACTGGTACAGTTACAGCTTCCATATTCTTTGTCAATTCTCTTATTTTCTCAGACAATTCTTTTGTCGTTTTTGCTAGTTCAGTTGCATTGTCACTTTCTGTCTCATTATTTTGTGAAATTTTAAATGTTTCTTGTGACCTATTTATTTCATTTCTTCGTTCGGGTTTTTATTCCTCCCAGTTTCCATTTGCGGTGCATTAGGTGTCACCACTACAGAAGTCTGTTGGTATGGAGGTGGATTTCTGTTTAAAATATCTTCCAGCAATTCGTCATCCGTTTCACTACCACCATACACATACTTTTCTACCACTACATGTTTCTTTTTCTCAGTACACTTTCTCTTTGCTTCTTCCTCAACCGCAAAAGCTGGAAACAAACCTCCTGCCATGTTAGCGTATCTCCAACGCTTTACTCTGTCCTCATGATTTATTCCCCACAACCTTCCTGGTATAAACTCATGATTCTTCAATCCTCTGGATCTCTCTCGTTCATACATCTCATCTTCCCATTCCGCTAAAGCTTCAAACTGTGTTGGTCTAGGTCTAGGTTCTAACATTACCATCTTTTCTCGCAAGTTCCGTAATACAGCTACATTAAATGAACCATTCTCAGGAAAAGCCAATGCTCCATCATTCTTTGTGTATTTTGTCCAATTTTCTAACCAAATGCATGTATGATATCCATATTTCAGCATCATATGTGAAGCTGGTGATTTCGGCGGAGGAATTATTTGTCCCTCTCTAGTCACTACCTTTTTGTCCTTCTTAAAGAAGTTCTTAACTTTCGACATCCAAGACGTTTTCTCTTTTCCATATTCATAGTACGACATGATTCACAACCTTTCTCTCCTACAACAATCGGCAATTCAACTCTGTTCCCTATGCGTTTATTTCAACCAATGCTAGCGCGACTCACACCAACGCTCCAATCACAATGATTTCTGTCTACGGCGCACTGTCCAATCCCAGCGCGGCTTTTGTCTACGTCACTTCGCTCCTGTTCTCATGTGACTAGCGCACTGTCCAATCCCAGCGCGGCTTTTGTCTACGTCACTTCTGCTCTTGACCCCTCCTTTACAAAATTTATCGGCAATTTCTTTTCAACAATTCTTGTTAGTTACAACATTTTATCCACATTTCCATTGTCTGATTCTCTAAACCGAAAAGATAGCTTTGACCATTCACACAAGAATTCTGTATTTTCCAGTAGGCAGCGCTTACCCTCTACCCTACCACAGAACTTTCAGTTTCGTCGATAAAGTAGCACTTCCCTCTACCTTACCCTTCTTTCAAGCAAACGGTAAACCCGTTTCTCTGGGGATAAAACACATGTGGAGACTATACTGCTCCTGAGAATTAATGCCAGAGTTTCACAAGAAAACCGATCACTATTTCACTTACACACCTTTTATACGCAAAATATCAAGTTGCCGATCGCGAGCGTGGAAAATAAACCTCCCGGCGAGATTCTCAACGCGGGGAGGTCAGGTTTCTCATTGCGAGTGGTCGCGTATGCTCGCGACCGCTCGCGATGAGAAACTACCAGTCCGCGTTGAGAAAGCTGCCGCTCGAGTAAAAATCTACTCGAGCGGCAGTAAAAGACAGCTCGCACTGTGCAAGATGCCGTTTTCAATGATTGCACAGTGCGGACAAGCATCCGGCACTGTGCAATCATTGCGAACAGTGCACTACGCAGTTCGCGTAGTGCTACGCGTAGCTCGCGTAGTGCGAACTGCACTTTGCGTAGCTTCGCGTAGCGCCACTTCGCGAACTACGCCCAGGCTTAGTTATCATACTAAAGACTCTATAGATCAACCTATCTATCTCTCGAGGAAATCCTAATAATTCTAATATAAATCTTGTCAATTGCTAGTTCTCCTAAAGCGGCATTTCATACTCAACTGGAAAAGGAAAATAACAGCAGCAGCATCAGCTCGTCAGCATCAGCAACCGCAAACTCTCCCATCTACAGCATCTAACTTCTTCAGCATCTCCCGCAGCATCCCGCAGCATTCTAACCCCCTCCCACCAAGAGTAGGTCTTCTTATACCCTAATTCTAGCTTACAGCATAAAATGTTTCTTCTTACATGGCGCGATTCATTCTCATTGGTCCAAAACTCAGGTCCCTATACATTCTAATCAAACTTCCTGGTCTTAACTAGTTCCGTGAGGAATGTCCATGCAAGCATCGTTTCCCACAGTTCATGCACTTGCTCATCCGTTTCGATCAGTCCAAATTGTTTCTTTTTCTGCAACAAATTGTATAATAGAGTTCTTTCTATTGATTCAACCAGGCTTCTCACGCTTCTTGCTGATCATCTTGGCACAAATCTGCTCAGAAGGGTCACAGCAGCCTTGACCATACTTTCATCTTAGCCTCTCGGCATCAGCACGTGATCATCCCTTTGCAACAGCCTCTCTCCTCTATCACATGGTCGCATCCGCTCCTGCGCACTCTAGTAACTCGCGGCCATTTTATATTACTGCTCGGCAGGCCTAAGCGCACTATTTCTAAAGAAAACAAAATGTTATTAAAACAATGAAATATAAACCCTTTTGTTTCCCTCCCGTCTTTCTACGTACCACAATTAGGTATTACCTAGCAGAAGCAACATATAAAGCTGTCCCTTACTTACCAACGCTTTATTTTGCAACCACACGTTTATTCAAAGCACAAATCATGCATTTTATTATTATTTTAGTACGCAAAATATTATGTTATGTTGGAAACGTAAACAATTATTAGTTCATTACTTTGCACATTAAACTGCGTGTTATCCTTTCCCCAAACATACATTGTTGGTTATTTACCTGAACGAACATATTTATTATTATTATACGAAAATATTAGGAGGTTAAATTTTTACATTTACCCTGCTCCATCAATTGCTTGGCGGTTGGTAATGATGTCCCCGCGTCTCATTCCTAGCCCCAGAGCCCGTTTCAGCCTTGCGGTGCTCTGGGGGCTGTGGTCGGGTGGAGGCGAGGCATCGGAACCGGTGTGGCCATGCTGGAGGGCAAATGGCTTTGGGGCCGGTATTCGGCGTTCTCTGTGAAGGCCGATCCCGCCCCCATGACGTCGGTGTTGTGGGACACCGACGTTATGGGGGGTGGGGCCAGCCTTCGCCGGCAACAAGGAAGGCCGGCCCCTGAAGCCATTCACTGTAGGTTCCAAGCAGTGCAGTGGGAACTTCCTGCATGGGGTCCTTTTTGCTTGCGGCGATGGCTGATTTACACCCCCGGATTGCGTTAGCAGCGCCTTAGGGCTGCAGTGATTCCTCTGTGTTTTCGATGATGGCTGATTTACACCCTCGGGTCGCGTTAGTAGCGCCCCGGGCTGCAGGGATTCCTACATGTTTGCGACGATGCGTGATTTACACCTCCCGGTCCGCGTTAGCAGGCCCAGGGCTCTGCTGAAGGGGATCCCTGCTGGGAACCCTCTATGGTGGCCGCAGACAGGGTCGCTTTAGCAGAGCCCCAGGGTTGCTAACGCTGCCCTGTGCTGTTAATCAAATGTCAGCAACAAAGAATGTGTACCATGCAGATTATAAAGTGCATAGAATGTAAAGAGGGCCGTGGGTTACTAAGAGAGAAAACCTTTTGTTACTCACAGTTTATAAGTTACAAGGCAACCATAGAACTATGAATTATTAAAGGTCATCAAAGAACAACATGCACACTGCAAAGTATAGATGTGAACATGGATTAATGTTGCAAAGAAGCATCATTTGTGTAGAAAACCATTTTTATTGTTAAAGAGAATCCCTCAAATAGGATGCTTCATTTAAATTCTGATTTTGTGCCCCTCCAGACCATGCAAACTTTAAGTATGCTATCTACCAGTAGAGGTAGACTTTGGCTCCTACATCTTGTAGGCCTCTGGCATATGTAGCATTTTCTATACGTTGATTTAAACAACTATGCTTGGGTGTCTCTATGTAACGTGTGTGATGCATATCGCTCTGACACCCTACTTTGGTGTACGTTGTTCTATATAACAAAGGAAATGTATCTGAAAGAGAGGGGTTGTGGAGACTTGAGGTGACCCTGTTAAAAGGTGGATGTGAGGGAATCCAGGGGTGAGGTGGTCACCACTTTCCCCAGCTGTTGAATGGAGATACCAGCAAGCATTGTCGCCCCACCCCCCCCCCCCAGCGCCACCAGGACTAATGCCAGCCCTGCATGGCGCTGTCAACCCAAAGCGCTTTTAAAACTCTTCTACTTTAGAAAATAAGGGTTGACTGTGTTTTTTGAAACAAATAAAAAATAAAATGCAAAGATAACTCTGCTGGTTAATGGAACCTTTGCAGAGAGATCAGAGTATTGTATAGTGGCATTTTGTATAAAGCTCTTTTAATTTGTCAGGTTTTTATTTGGGCCGATTGAATTACGTATATTAACTTGATACCTGGGGTTGATTGTAACCCTGTCTCTTATGTATTACCCTGGCAAAATTATTTGCAAACTGAATGTATTTGTAGACACTCTGCTATGTTAAATGTGTATTAGCATTTTGTGAGGTATTTGGAACAAATGGTAATGCTTTGATTATTCGCGTTATTTTTAAAGTGAACCTGGCTGTTCTTCCCACAGGACCTCCCTGAAATAACTTTGACTCGCGAGGAAACATTTGCCTTTCAGCAAGGTATAGATATTTAGAATGCTATAGTTCAGAGCCCTTTGCTAACAGTTGTGCCTCACCACCTCTGTTTTTTCTAATTGTTTTCTTGTGCATGTGCGTTTTTTACAGGTTATGATGTAGAGGTTCAAATGGCAGTCAAAGCGCTACAGCAAATCCTAGAGGCTCAAGATATCGTGATCAGCATACAACCTAATCCTACACTTACATGTAAATATAAAGGACCCTGTTGTAAATGTTGTGTAAACATTAGGCCCTGCCCAGTCCAAAAACCCATAGAGGGCCTATGGGGGGGGGGTGTCCTCAGAGTACGGTCCAAGTCCTTGTATAATACTGAAGAAATGTGGCATTTATTTATTTTTCTTTACAGTTCCCATGGAGGTGTACAAGGACAGCATACCACTGCATAAGGTTGAACAGTGAGTAAAAAAGGCGGTCCAAAAAAGGAAGTCTTCATCATCTAAAGACAGGCCTGCCACAAGAAAGGGACGCCGCAAAGGAGCAAAGCAGGTGTGTTTTACAAAATACAGAGTCAAAAGAACCTTAATGTCTATTTCTTTCAAGCAGCTGGTTCCTCTAACATATAGGAAGGGGGTATAAAATGTGTAGTAGAAGTTAGCCAGGAGTGGAATGGGGCATACTTGGGAGACTGTAATCAGTTGTACCCACTTCTCTATTTTTTCTAATATATATTTTTATGTTTACATCATAGAGCCATCACAAAAGATCTCTGGAGAAGATCCATGTACGGTTAAGATGACATGGAAGGTATTAAAGGACATAACCAAGACACTTCAAAAGTGCCAAACGTCACCATCCGGTGAGAGCAGCACTGTGCGTCAGGACAAACCAAGCGTTGCCTAGGCAAATAACTGTCCTAGAACAGGTACTGCCTTTAACCCACACAGCGCTTTACAAGTAAAACCTACAACCAGTACATTGATCACTCCTAGTTGTCTAGGGTTAGAGACCCCAAAGGGTGTCCACTCCCAGCCCACGACACTGCGCCACAGGGGTTGTGTAAAATCATTGAAGGGGATCTCAAGCTTTCCGAAAAACCAAAAGTGAATCGCCTTTACTTAAAGAATCTGAAGAAGAAGCCGTCGATCCCTGAGGTACAATCAGTTCCTTTAGAGCTATCCTTAAAAAATACCCTTACGCCTCAGACTAACAGGCCGGCCTTTGAGATACAAATTAAACCTGTATCCAGGACATTGATTACTCCTGTAGGAACTTCATTTATGCCTAAGGGTTGGAGACCCCAAAGGGGATGTAATCCCAGCCGCAGCCAACACACAGCAGTAGGGGTTGTGTAAAACCAATGGAGAGGATCTTGATCTATGCAAAAAACCAAAAGTGAATCGCCTTTCATTAAAGAATCCGAAGAAGAAGCCACCAGCCCCTGAGGTACAATCAGATCCTTTAGAGCTACCCTTAAAATATATCCTTACACCTCAGGCATGTCCCCATAATCCGCAGGCCTCCAAATGTTCAACGTCTGAAATATCAAATGTAGATGTTCTTCCCAGAGGTCAGTCCTCAAAACTTTCTATCACTATTCTGCATAGTCTTTGGGACTCAAGGCTTGAAAATGATCACCCCATGGAGAACCCTTCTTCTGGGTGTATAGGGCTTCTCAAGGCCCTGACCGGGGTTGTGGAGAGTTCTGAAACGGCAGCCAAAGCCGCGCACAGTGGTCCTTCTAGTGTAGACCCCTAGGGCAGCAGGTAGCTGTTCAGTAATCATCTGTTCCCAGCCCCGGAGGTTCCTACACATCTGCTGCCCTGACCTATTATGACCAGCATTGAAACTCCCCATACCCTATGTCCACTGCTACACCTCCTGGAGCTTACGATCCCATCAGCCCCCATCAAGTGTGAATATGTTATCACCCACCTCAACATACTCGACAGTAGTACAGGATGGAGCGGGTGTCAAAATCAGAGTTTTCAATCAACGTCTAGTGGGCAACCTTCCTCTGGAGCACCAGGGTGCTCGCATTGGGACCCTGTTTTTTTGATCCCCAAAGTTGGACCTTCAGAAAGGTGTCAGCAGGTGTAACCAGAAAACTTTTCATTAGTGCGCTTAGTGATAATATACACCCTACCCAAACAGCCTCTGCTAATGCCCCCCTACATGATGTTTTGGCCCATAAAAGAGTACTGGGGACATATATCAAAGACATACAACCGGCTGTCAGAAAGCTATAATCCAAGATGAACTATAAGACCTTAAAACTGGGTAAGACGGAAGCCAGAGCAGATCTTTGAAGGATACCCAGAGGGAGATAATTCAGAGGTTCGAAAGATATAGAAGAGAGGTATTACAAGCCTGTGAATCGGCCGCTGCAAACATAGGGGCTATACCCGCATGACTAGGCCTACGTAGATCCCTAAAAAGTGACGGTCCCCCATTTTTTAATAAAACTGTCCAGAGGTCAAAATATAAAAAAAAGGTCCAAGATATACTTACTAAAGCCCTCCGGTTCTTACGAGTTCCCAAGAACAAAAATCAGTTAGACGCCCACAATCAGGGCCTAATTCCATACACACTGACAGCGCCATTTAAATCCATTCCTATTAGGCCTCAAAACACAGATTTAGGAGAGAACCTCATGAGATCCAGATGTTTGAGGCGGTCACTGTGTAAATTTGAGAGACTAGAATACCCTGAACACCCCCAAGGTCCTGTTGCTAGATCTGTAGTCAGGCAATATGTGAGGAACGTGCATGCAAATACATCAGTGAATGTTCAAATAGCCGTGGGAGGTTGCCTAAAAACTGGTGGGCTTGCAAGAAACAAAAGTGGACTAATAGCGCTAAGCAGCGCAGGCTTTTAATAAGTAAATTAAAGAACGCCAGAATATGTGCTACATGGCAGCTGAAAAATACACCTGCGCAGAACCATAGACAGCCATCCCAAAATGATTCACCTGAGCTGAGAGCTCATCATCCAGCACCAATCCCCCATCTGAGGCTTCAGAGCCTGTGTTTTTAGAGAGTGTTAGAAGGTACAGGTGTACTGTAGAGAGATTTAACGCTACAGAACATTACGAAGAATTCAGGTTTGTTAACCTAGATCGCATAAACTCCTCTGATCATGGGGTTTTAGCTATTAATCAGGCCGTATAAACTCTCATAGAGTGGTTGTTACACAATGTGGGTCCTAATGATTTCTTCCAACTACGCTTTCAGGGCACTAACACCCCATTGTTCACCAGACGAACACCCCGTGATCTGTTTGCGAGGTGGAATTTCTAGAAAACCTCTCTAGCCTTTTACAGAGTAAGGCTGAAATAGTCACCTATGGGACCTTCAGAGTCATAGCCCTTGTTGTTTGTGGCCATGAGGGGGGTGTTTCCAGACCATTAAAGAGTATCTTGTACAGTAAAATCATTGGAAAGAAACCATGTTTTTTGCTCAACTTTAACAACGGAACATTCAACACGTTTGGCGGCTAGCATCGCCAGATTACTGTTGGATCGCAGCACACCCGGCACGGTCATTATATCAAGAGAGGCAGAAGCCCATGAGGCGCTTGAAATACCTCATGACAGACTGGTAGGCTTTGGGGACCTAGAACTGTTTGAGAACTATTTTGCCGTTGCGGTGAAATTTCTGTACCACAACGGCTCTTGGAAGTACTTTACAACCGGAGGTCGTGTGAGAAACAAGACCGTTTATGTTTTCCGCCATGAAAATCACTTTTCTGGCATCTTGAACCTGAAGGGTTTTCCAGGAGCAAAGTAAGTGTGTGTCCATTGCGACCACATCTACAACATGCAATCAAATCACCAGTGTGAAATGCACTGTAAAATGTATCAAAGGGACAGTTGCGTCGTAGTTGAAGCCTAGAAGGTGAGATGTCGCACCTGTAATCTGTTTTGTTGCTCACAAAACTGTTTGAGCATACACAACAGGGTGGTTCAGCGTATCCTTAAAACAGATTGTGTGAGGTGCGGGCACTACATGGCCGAAGATCACAAATGCGAAGGTATGAAATGTCCCTGGTATAAGGCATCTTTTCAGGCGGGGACTGAACACATGTGCTACATGATTAAAGGGAGGCCACAGACTAAAACCGAAGACTACATAGTGTTTGATATCAAGTGTACACAAGAGACAGGTGTACACCAACCTAACTATGTTTACTCTCATCATCTAACTTCCGATGATAACTGGGAGTTTGAAGGCCACTCATGCGTGAATGATTTCCTCAGCACTTTCATACAACCAAATTTCAAAGGGTATACCCTGATGGCTCATAACTCAAAAGCTTATGACTCATTTTTATTTTGCAAAACATGATTCGAGAAAAGATGCCCATAAAACATATCACCCAGGGCTCCAAACTGATGTTGTTAACTGCTGGACCTTTGCAAATAAGGTTCATAGATACCCTGAATTTTCTACCCATGAAATTGAGCAAGTCATCAAAAGCCTTTGGTTTTCCTGGCATTCAAAGGTAATTTCCCCCACTTTTTTACCACATAGGCGAATCAGAATTATGACAGGCCCATTCCAGCGTCCAACAGCTACGATGTTGAGTATATGATGGCGGCGGAGAAAGAGAGTTTTCTACAATGGTATGATGAAAACCGTGAAACAAAGTTTCATTTTCAATCAGAGTTGAAAGATTACTGTCAGGCGGATGTAATGATCTTGCGAAAAGCCTGCAATCTCTTCAGAGACGTTGTGGTGGAGATGACTAAACAGGAAAAGGTTTTGAAACCCAAGATGACAAAATCCATAGAGTACAGAGACCCTTTCAAAACATTACGTTGGCTTCCATGTGTATGTCTATCTACAAGCACATGTTTTTAAAACCTGAAAGCATAGCTCTAGTACCTCCCAAGCTCTATAACAGTAAACAGAAACGTTATTCAACCCCATCTATCCAATGGCTCATGTTCGTCTATGACAAGGAAAATATCTTCATTCAACACGCCTTACAGGGTGGTGAATACCGTCTGGATCCTTATTATCTAGATGGGTACGCCATAATTAATGCAGAGCCAATGGTTTTTTAATACAACAGGTGCTTTTACCACGGTTGTTTGCCTTGTTACAAACCCCATGAGTTTAACAGGCTGTTGGGTTCCAAGTTTGAACACTTACACAAGCGTACTATGGTGATGGCTCAATATGTTGAAAACTGTGGCTTTGTAATGAGATCCCCATGGGAGCATGATTGGATCAAAATGTTAACATCAGTTAGGGAACTCAGCTCTTTCATTAAGAGTCACGAGTGCCCTGAACCTTTGGAGCCCCGCAATGCCTTATTTGGTGGGCGTACAAACGCTATACAACTGTACAGAACCGTGGGCGAGGGTGAGAAAATACATTATTATGATTTCACCAGTCTGTACCCGTTTGTGAACAAGCTGAAGTTATTTCCCTTAGGACACCCCACCATCATATATAGGGACTTTAAACCCATAGACGAATACGTTGGGCTCATTACATGCCTAATCTATCCAACCCGGGGGCTTTACTTTCCCATGCTACCCTACAGAGTCAATGGTAAGCTAATGTTCCCACTATGTCGAACATGCGTTGAAAGTAAACAGACTAGCGAGTGCACACACACAGACGCGCAAAGGGTGCCGACGGGGACATGGTGTAGCATAGAGGTACAAAAGGCACTGGGGAAAGGGTACCGACTTGGTAAAATACTGGAAATTTGGCACTTTGAAAGGACTACAACCCAGCTCTTTTCTGAGTATATTAACTTATTTCTCAGAGACAAGCAGGTGGCATCTGGGTATCCGGAATGGTGCATTAATGAGCTCTCTAAGCAAAAGTACATCGATGATTATCAAGCTCACGAGGGTATAAACTTGAGACGCAAGTTCATAGAGGTCAATCCTGCCAGACGTCAGCTAGCCAAGCTCTGTCTCAATTCCTTATGGGGTAAATTCCCCAGCATACAAACTTATCAAACACAACCATCATCACGGATCCTGACAGTTCAAGTACCTTTTTACACCCTGTTACGATGTGGCCAGCTTCGAGTTTATCGATGATGAGACAGCAGCTCTGTTTTATAAATACACAAAAGAGTACCCCACAAGGTGTAACAATATAAACATCTTCATAGCTTGTTTTGCAACTGCTCACGCTTGTTTAGAGCTTTACAATGTGATGGATAAACTTCAGATCAGGTGCCTATATCACAATACGGACTCAGTTATTTTTGTGAGTAAAGTAGGGGATGAAGACCCTCCACTAGGTGATTATCTAGGAGATTTGACCAGTGAACTCGAAAAGGACAAGTATATTGTTGAATTTACCGCATCGGGTTCCAAAACCTATTCGTACAAAACCAATACCAATAAAGTATGTATGAAAGTCAAAGGCATCACTTTAAATGTTAACAATACCATCATAATCAATTTTGATAGTATGAAGGATCTAGTGAACAAATACTCTGCATAGAACGACCATGAAAATGATAAAACAATCGTTGTAAATCAGCCTAGCATAGTCCGGTCCCAAAAAAGGTGGGAAATTACAACCAAACCCTTACAACCCTTCCGCGTAGTGTTTGATAAAAGGATCCTGACTGAGGGCTACAAAACCCTGCCGTACGGTTATAAAAGGTACGTTAGAGTCTCGATTACCCACCACTTAAGGACACTAGTTTGCAACATACATTCTCCTGCATTTTAGAAGGCCACTCAAATTGTGGTAAAAGTTATTTTATAAATGAGCTGTTAGAAAATGCTCCACGTGTTTTATCCCAAACCCCTAACAATATTGTATGGATTTATTCATCCTGGCAAGATCTTTATACTGAACTATCCCTAAGGCTCCCACACATAAAATTTATAGAAGGCATACCTAGTAATCTCAACAACGACGCCTTGTTACCTTGTAAACATGGTGATTGTAGACAACCTTATGGCCTTGTTACCTAAGAACCTTGTAAACATGGTGATTGTAGACAACCTTATGCGCGAAGGTGGGGATCACCCTGAGATAGAGAAAGCTTTTACTCAATATTCACACCATCGCAATCTAAGTATATGCTACATCGTGCAGAACTTGTTCTACAGAGGTAAAAGCAGTTGATCTATAGCTCTCAACGCCTCATACCTTGTTTTATTTAAAAACCCTTGTGACAAACAACAGATATCTATCATAGCTAAACAGATGTACCCTGGGAACACACAGTTTTTTTTGGAAGCCTTTAACGATGCTACAGAGAAACCACACGGCTACTTACTGGTAGACATAAAACCCAATAATCTAGAGGACTACAGACTGCGTGTTGGTATTTTCCCACCTAATCTCCCCGTTGCTTGCATACCTAAAACCAGATCCAAAGCCTATAAAAAGAATTGTTAGAAAGCCTGTTGTAACATTTACACTCTTAACCTTATATTATAATGTGCTGATTATGTCTGCGCGTCTACTCCGTAATCTAGCCCTCCTTAAATGCTAATCACAGCAACCTCTCATCAAAGAAAGGCCATACTGTGCACGGCTTCGGACAATTTAGTGGGAGACATTTCAGAAATCGCCTTAAACACCCTAAATGGTCAGTTCAGAGTGTTAAAAAAGTAGTACCACCTTATCAAGAATCTCAGTAATAAAAGGGCGTCCCTCTTTCTAAGAAGAAACTGGTAAAGCAGTCAGGTGGATTTATAGGTTCTTTGTTGGGCATAGCTATACCTTTAATTACAAGCCTCCTAACTGGCCAGTGATGGATCACTCCCAGAAGCTGTACTTGGTTCCTCGCCAACAGTTGGGGGCATCCACGGGCGACGCCTGGGATATACGGAAAAATGAGACTCTAAGCCTGGATGCTGAGATTAAGAACATTTTGAACTGTAGTGATTTAAAAGCTCACGACAAAGCCGTTCTTTACTCCAGCTCCCTTCAGAACTTTTTACACTATTATAAGCAGTGGAATACAGAAAAAAACAAGCTGACACTTAATACCCCTGACTCTAAACAGCCTCCACCAACACTGGCATTGCCTCAAGAACAGTCTCCAACCTCAGATATTTTTGTTGAAGAACTTTAAAAAAATATAAGTCAAAGGTACCGGGGGGCAGCACAAATGCTGTTGATTAAAATGGCCGCTTCTAAAGACCTGACCTCATGGAATGAGCTGGGCGAATTCCACTACAAAGGGCAGCTGATTGTCAGGTCCCACATGTATGACCTAGTCAAAGGTCTCATGCATACCAAACCCCTATAGCACCAGAATGCTCTTGGGGCTGGGATCAGTTTCTGCGAGCCTCTGCAGAACTCAACATCCCGTTGATGCTCGTTGGTAATGGCAACCACAGACGCCTGCTTGAAAGTTTGAAGTCCCTCTTCCCTCCATCGCCAGCAGCCTCTAGCATTCCGTGGCTATTCCCCTCTTGGAGCACCCCGGTTACGTCTCCGGAACCTAGAAAAAAGACATTGACCAAACCGCACACTTGGATTACTGCCTGATGTTTGTGCAGACTTTTTGATCATTTGTATAGGTTTTCCAATGGCTAACATATGTGCCTGATTTTTCTTCTTATATTTCTATAGTAAGTCTGTCATAGTCATACAGGTACTGAAAACTTATTGTAATAAACACTTTTAACTTTTCAACCTGATTCTGTCATCTTTTTAAGCATTTTTAATTATGATGTTGATGTCAGAATCAAAAAATGTGGAGTCTGAATTCATGTTTTAAATTCCTTTATTTTAGACAGGAGCCATTACACATACATGCGTTACACTGCCTTACAATTTTGACAGTGTATTCTGTTTTAACAGACCGCACCGTAGCCCTCACGTTTTCTTTTACATATTTCACAACTATACTGTCATTGTTAACAAGGTCATTCGAAAATAGATTTAGGAAATTTCTAAACGTCATACCCTCTGACATTTTACTAATAAAATATATGCAACGTTCACCACATGTGATGGCTAGGGAATCCTGTATCCACATCTCGTTATACTCCACCCTCGCAGCAGCCTTTTTTACATACTTGAATATAGGTTTTGTATAGATGCTATGTTCGGGGCACTCTGCTGAACTGTTAAACACTGTAACTGTGTCAATATCCATAAACAGGGCCGCCCAATGTGTTCCACCCTTGCACGTGGTCCTGTCTTCATCGCCTCAAAGTTACAGCGGTACACTCCTTCGTGTGACCTACGCTCTTCCAATAAGAACCTGTTGTCCCCCAATCTCTTCAAACGGAAGAAACATGGGGGCCTTAGATTTATGACCTTGGCTCCTCAATTCTGGAACCTTCTTTCTCCCGAACTGCGTATGGCAAGCTCTTACACCCAATTCAGGAAATCACTTAAAACTTGGCTATTCTCCCAGGCATATAACTGAACTCACTATTTTGCGACTGCAACCGTTCCCCCTTCAGCGCCAAGAAACCGCCTGGCGAACGCGCGCTTAACAAATCACTTTTAACATAACATAACAATGCAGATCTATGTTAAATTTGAGCGTGCAGGTTCTTTCTACGCCTATTTCTCCAGGTAGCCCGGCGCTTGGAAAAGCACCTAAAAAGTATTTCTTAGTGTATTTATGACAGGCTTGTAGGGAGCCTTGAAATATGCACTTCATAAAATATTGTCAGTTTTCATAATATTTACATTGTGTACTTTTGCAGTATCTACAGGTGTGTCTTAATGTACACAGAACAAACGTGGATCTCCTTCCTGGTCAGCTGCACCCCAGTCTCTCAACACTGTGTTCCCAACTTTGGACTGATCACATTGCATTTGGTCACCAGCCTCCAAACCGACATGCTACTACTTACCACGATTGCTGAGCCCATCCGAATGTTCTTTTCCTGCAGATCTCAATTTTACCACTTTTTTCCACAATTTTCCTGACACAGCAGTCAACTTTGTCACATCCTTCACCACGTCCTCAAGCCCAACCTTCTACACTTTACCATCTTTTTGTATTCTTAATGCTTCTCCAACGTAACTTGCACATTTGTACACAGCTCAACCTACCAACCCTTAATGAACTCAGCGGCGGGCGGCACAGATAAACGCGGTGAGGCGGGGCAGGGCGCGGTGGGGAGATGGAAGTCGACAGACGACGGAATAGGTATTATTTATTTATTTAATTATACCTATTCCGTCGATTTCCAACCCTCCTACCCAACCCCACCCCGCCCCACTGCATTTACCTCTGCCGGCTGCCGCTGAATGAACCCTCTTTCATCTTTTTCCTTTTTGCACTACTTCAACAGTCACCAAACTCTCCAAAACTCCCTTTTGAAGGCATCATCCTGGATCCATGATGGTAATGCCCTTCGAACATCTTAAAACCTCAAAAGGGGAAGTTCATGTAGTCAAATGTGGCATGCACAGAGGCACCCACAGCACTTCCCTCATGAGAGAACTGACAGAGACATCATTAGCCAGCTGGAACATTACCCAGCTACCAACCAATCCGATAGCTCTTTCAACCAGAGCATTTCCGTGAAGCTGTTACAGACTCCTTTTACAGCTTTCAGCCTTTGCTTTCTGTGAAAAACAACCTTTGGATACAAAGTATATAACATTACCCAAAACTAACACTTTGTGAAATTTTCCCTGGAAAAAAACTGCCCCAAAAATGTCAAAACATTATTGGTATCTGGAATCTGTACAAATTTAATCTCAATTCACTTTGAAAAGTAATCAATATCAGTACATCATTTTTCCTATGGTCTTTCAGGCAACTCATATGGAATCATGGGAACCTTCATACAGGTATCCCCCACGTTACATTCAGTGCACCTCAGAATCGCACTCAACTTCTTTATCCATCGTAGACCACCAAAATATTGCCCTGAAACTTTCTTTGCAAATTCTCATATCCATGTGGCCAATATGTACTCTTTCTTGCCAATATTAAGACTAGAACACAAATGGTAAATGTAACTTGTTTACTTAGACGCACAACAACTTGTAACAGGTAACAGGATTTAGAGGACCTTCCAGCTTTAACATCAACTTCAACAGTCCTGTCCCAATTCAATCCTAAATATTCCACAACAAATATTCTAAAGCTAAAATAGTGGCCAGGCAAAGGAATGCTCACATTGGCTACATTCCAGTACACTCAGTAATAAACAGAAACATGAAAACGTAACACACAACTAAGTACCAAATCTCCCTTTTGAACAAACCAGAAAACACAAGATACTAACAACAATCAAAACAGTACAAAAAATAATACAATATAAAACCTGAAAAAGAAAACAATAGACCTCAGAAGCAGAAAACAACAGATTTAAATGAAATACTCTTTCCAGTTTTGGGCTTCATCTTTTTATTTGGCTGTACCACATTCTCCCCCACTCTGGGCTGATTACATTGCATTTCTTTATGAGCTTCAGCAGTCCTTTCTCAATTCAACCCTAAAAAATTCTTCCGAATCCTTATGTTATCTTAAGTGGATTAGTAGAGCGCAGCTTATAACCCGGTAACGTATCCAGGCGCTGGAGCGGGTGTATAAGCTTAGGGTGAACTAGCCTCTGAGAATTAGTCAAAGAGCCTGGCCTTCAGCTTGTTGCGGAATTCAAGAAGCAAGGAGGAGGCGTTGATGTGTAGAGGAGGTAATTTCAGGTTTTGGGAGCAATGTGTGAGAAAGGTAGACCTCCTGTTCTGCTTTTGTGGATGTGGGGGGGGGGAGTGAGAGTGAGGCTGAGTTTGAGTGTCTTGGGGGTTGGTGAAAGTGAAGGTGGTTGTTAAGGTATGTAGGTCCTATGCTGTGAAGTGCCTTGTATGCATGCATGAGTAGTTTTAATTGGCACAAGTTCTGTATGGGGAACCAGTGGACCTCTCTGTGATGTGGTGTGTTGTGGGTGCGTCGTGGGAGGTTTAAGATGAGTCTTGTCACACCATTTTGGATGGCCTAGAGTCAATGGAGGAGGCGGATGGAGATTCCGGTATAGAGTACATTGCCATAGTCTAGTCTGTTTGTGATAAGGGCTTGTGTGACAGAGCATCTGATTTTTCTGGGAATCCATTTGAAGATTTTGCGGAGCATGCAGAGTATGAGGAAGCAGGAGTCGCTGACTGCGTTGATCTGTGCTGCCATGTTGAGTTTGTCATCAAGGATGATTCCCAGGTTTCTTGCATGTTTGGTTGGTGTGGGTCCAAGCTCTGAAGGCCACCATGTACATATTGTATCATTCAATATTATACTAATAAAGACCGTTTATGTAGCACACCACACAAATGGAATTGTCTTTGGCACTATTACTACCTATTTCAATGCGATTAAGGTTATCAATGTCTGAAGAATGTAGCCCTGCAGGTATTAAAACTTATGCCACCCAGATCTCATGTAGATGTTTGCAGCGTGCACATAACCTACTGAACTATTTCTAAGGATGTAAACTTGTGCCCAATAGGTTTCACAAGGATCTCTGCAACAACTGCATGAAACTACAGAGATATCTTTCTGTCGCTTGGCAGCGTGAACCCTGACTACACCCAGTAGATTTCCCTGAGGCAGTACAGATATACCAACTTACCATTCAAAGTGAGGGAACCAGACAGGTTATGCCCCATAAATCTCTATCAAACCTACCCATAGGGAGCCTTTGTCAAGAAGATAATATTAACTCTCAGAGATTTCGGTGTTTGAGAAGGTTACCCTCACCCTTTCCCCCAAGCGGCTACACTAGAAATCTGGACTAGTATTTTATAAGGCTTTATTTGTAGCCAGTCTGGTGGAGTGCATATATGCAAAGGATATTACATCAAACTTCTATGAATGAACAAAAAGCAAGCAACAAATAAAACATGGCAGCCCACAACCATATATATTTCCCGAATACTGAAGGCAGTCAGCCTAGAGCACGGGTACTCATAGTATGGCCCGCGGGCCGCCAGCGGCCCGGCAAGCCTTCCTTGGTGGCCCGCGGACCTTGCAGACATCGTACCTGTGTTTTTTTGTTTTTTACAGAGTGTCAGCAAACACAGACTCTGCGGCTGTCCGAGGCCCCCGCAGGGGGCCACTAAGGAGGGCAGCCCTCTAGTAACATCTGGGCACCCCCCCCCCCTCTCGGGGGGCAGGGACTCGGGGGAGGAGTCCCCCAGCCCGGTGGTGACGCACGAGGCAGCGTCACTTCCGGGGAGCGCGAGGACAGGGGGAGGGTATATAGCCTCCCCCCCACCACTGTTCTTCCTCTTCTCGCGCTGGACACGCCGTCTCCCTGGACCGCTGCCCGTCTTGCTGCCCGTCTTGCTGCCTTTCGCCCTTTGAGCACTCCCGGTGAGTTTAATCCTCCCCCCCAGTCCCCCTATGCAGGGCGCCAGGCCATTCCGGCTCCGGCACCCGCTCTAGGGGGGGGAGGACAGCTCCTCGAGGGCTCAGGCAACGATGGGGCGCTTGGGGCCGCAGGGTCTGGCTGTCCCTGGGCACGACACAGCGTGCTCGGTCCGCGGTCCCCGCCCAGTCACCACCGGCGGGGTCGCACGGCCTTTCCACGGGCCGGGAGATCTCCGTGCATCTTCCCCTCCCCCTCTGGGCTCCCCGCTGGAAGGGGGGCGGGAGGGGGCCTCTGACTGCTGGCCACGCAGGGCACAGCGCGGAGCACGGGGTCCGGGCCTCACCGGGCCTGCGGGCTGCTGACCACCGGCATCTGTCCCCGGGCGCCTGGTCTTGCGGGGCCACGCCGAGATGCACAGCCTCCCCCTCCCAGCTCACGGGGCCGCCGAGGGCCAGTTGGCGAGGCAGGTGGCGCGCGGCATGCTGGAGCCCGTCCCCGGGGCAGGGGGGGGTCTCCAGCCACAGCACTGGGAGAAGCGCTCGCCTCCGAGGCGTCCGGCTGTCCCCAGCGCTTCAGGGAGATCAATCCCAGCGAGCCAGGAGCACCACGCACTCCCGCCGACAGCCCATGCTTCGCCGCTGTCGACGGAGCACCCCTCGTCCTTTGTCTTCGAGGCTGCGGCCTCTAAGTAGGGTGAGATTTGTTTCGGGCGGTATCACGCCACTCTCTCCCTCGGGGGGCCAGCCCCGGCCTGCTCCGGCGGGCCGCTGAGGGGAGGCGGCGGGGGCAGCAGTGCCACCGGCGCCGGGGGGAGTCACCATCAGTGGCAGGAGGGCCTCCGGCCATGGCACCTCATGCAGGTGGCTCGGGCGGTGCTTTCACCGCGAGTACCTGTGGGGCAGGGCCCACTGACAAGCGCCTGCGCCTGGCCTCGCCTGCCTCATCCGCCCCCCCCCACCGCCACCACCCGGGAGCTTTGCAGTGATAACTCCTGCGCCTTGCCTGCCATAGGTTCCTGCAGGACAAGGCTCCGGATCCTGCCAGTGCTGCCCAGCCTCCCTGTTGCACCAGGGCCCTGAGCGCTGCCCTCTTTCGCCCCCCGATCTCTAGGGCGGTGAGCGCTGCCCTGTCCCACATGACCCAGGGCAGGGGGCGCTGCACCAGCTCCCCAGGGCAGTGGGTTCTGCTCCAGTCTCCTATGCTTCTCAGGGCAGTGGGCTCTGCCTGGACCCCCTGCGCGGTTCTACTGCTGCCCCACGTGAGGCAAGGCAGGCCCTCAGCCGGCAGGCGGGGAGGTGGCGGGGCCCAGCGAGTCCCTGTGTGGCTCCGCCGCTCCGCCCGGTGGGCTCGGCAGGCGCGGGGTCTGGGCCCCCCCCCCCCGGGCCCTTCCAGTAGATGCGGGGGGGCCACAGCACTGATGGCGTCCCCTGCGCCTGCACATGGGGGCCTAGCGGGGGACGCGATAACCTGACGCGCTGCTGCGTCCCGGCACCACCAGGCCGCCTCCCCGCACCGCTCGTGACCCAGCGGCGCCGCGGCCGGTCACGCCACGTGCCAGCATGGAGGGACAAGCTGTGGGACCTAGCACAGGCGAGCTGTCCAGTGGTGGCGCGCCCGTAACTAGTAGAGGACTGGGCCTAATGGGTAGAGCGGCCGACTCCGGAGCTGGAGAACCCAGTTCGAGTCCCGGCGAGGCTCAACATCGCCTCGCTACGCCCGCTGGTAGCCGAAATAGGTAGGGGTCGTCCGACAAAACTGGTGTGCATGCAAGCGCCAACAGGTGAGGGACGAGAGCCAGCAAGGCAGGAGAAGTGGCCCCAGGTGGAGCTTCCCTAGGGCACCAAACTGTGCGGGGGCCCGCGGCTGTAACACCGATGGGCCACCCCCCGCTTAGTATTGTGTAGTGCTTGCCTGCCATGCCTCACTCCGCGCCCTTTGTTTTTCAGCGGCACGCTCGCCCCCCCTGAGGCACTGCCCACACACTAGGGACAAGCGGCCCGCGCAGTCGGACGACGTGGGCTAAAGGTAACAAAGATCTGGACCACCAGGGGCACGAGGGGGCGTTTTGGGAGGGAGTCCACAACAGGAGGGCCTGAGGGGTTGGGTGCCTCAAGAGCCCTATGCCAGGGAGTTGGCACTGGCAACTGACAACAGGGAAGGTCAGCAAGGCGACCGAACACTCCTCACCCAATTTTTTCTTGTTTCCACAAGCAGGACAGAATTTGACGTTCGGCGCAGCCAGGAAGCGATTGACCAGGGGAAACGATCACGTAGCAGGTATGGGTGCATGGGGGGACCCAGGAGGAGCAAGCAGCAGCGTAAGTTAGGTACAACCAGTAGGACGGCGGACCATTGATCATGGCTAGCGGCTGCGAGAAGTGGGTGCTTCCCCGCTCCACGGAGCTGGGGAGGGTGCCGGGGCCCTGAGGACAGGGGCACGGGGGGCCCAGGGGAGATTTACTTACCTCTACCTTCATCTCCACTCACAGAGTCCAGTGCGGCACCCATCCGAGCGTCGCCACCAAAAGATTGATAGCCTACCGGGTTGAAGTAAGTACGATACCGAGGGGGACGCAGTGGCTGCGCATCTGCATGGAGGCAGGACAGGCCTGGCAACCAGAGTTGGGCAGAGTGTCTTAAAATGTGAAATTTTCTTCCAGATTGAGCCGTCAGTCGCAGGAGGCAGGATGGATAGCCAGGGTTCCCCCGTCTATTCTCGCAGATGTCCCAAGTCGACGAAACACAGCCAGGCACCTCACAAGAAGCGCAGATCGCAGCTTTCCTCGACATGGCCAAGACCAAGGGATTGGCTTGGGCCACAGAACTTCTGAAGGCCAATAACCCGGAGGACTCTGGATTCGCCAGTGCGTCCTTGACCACAGAGCAGGAGCACATCGAAGAGGCAGGCCCCACTAGGTCCAAGAGGACACGCAGGCCCACAGTAAAGGACTTTCCGGCAGACCCGCTGCCAACCAGGAGTCGGGCCATGACCACCCCCGGATCCCTGCCACCCCGCTGCCCCTCCCTCCGCCCCCGGCACCTGGGCCAGCCATTCCCCCGGCCAGCATCCCGCTCCCTGCGAGCTACGCAACAACTGAGGACTTGGGTAAGCTCACAGACTCTTTGAGGAGCTTTATGGCCGAGGTCAGAGCAGGCCTTGCGGGGGCCAGCTCGAACAGTGGGGGTGGAGGGCGGTGCCGGCTCCTCCGGGGGTGCGCTTGGGGTCCCGTCCATCACGCAGGTTTGGGGAGGGGCGCCAGCACGGCAAGCGCAGCTCTTCCCCAGGGCGACAAAGCGTCAACCAGCAGCCCAGCAGAACCAGTTGGGCAGCACCCGGCGGTGGGTGCCACTCCGTCTCCAGCAAGTCCCCCGCCAGCACGGTACCACTCCCGGTGGTGATCCCGCCCGCCGCACCTCAGGCAGTCAGCGCTCCCACACGTTCCCCAGAGCTGCCCAACGCAGCCGGGGTGTCCAAGCCACTAGTCACAATGGCGCCTATGGTCTCGGGCGGTGCTCATTGGGGTGGGAGGTTCCCACAGCGGCCAAAGAGGGGATCTGGAGGCGAGAGTTTATAGATATATTCACCCTGCTCATGCACGGGGCGGAGGGCGTTGACACAAGAAAGATGGGGGGTAAGGAGGAGGATAAAAAGGTACGATTCCAAGCTTGGCCGGAGAAGAACATTGTAACATGGGGACAAGCTTTCGCCATCCTGGCTGCAGTGATAATGGAAAAATTCCCAGAACAGGGGCCGGGGTTGTTTCAGTATGCCAGCATCATCACCAACGAGGCTGGGACAAGCGGGGGGATGGGATGGTACCACTATGACTGCGAATTTCGAAAAAGATGGCCATGTGTCCCGAACTGGAGTGGGACCAAATGGAGGTGAGGCTCTGGGTTAAGCACATGGGAAAGCGCACAGTTGAAGGGAAGGACAAGACCAACACAAACAACAGTGGGGGTGACAAGCCCAAGGGTCAGAAGCAGGAGTCGAAGGGTCAGTTCAACAAGTCTTTTCGGGGTGGTCGAGGAGGTGGCCGAAAGAATGGAGGTAAAACAGTGTACACTGGAACCTGCAGGTTATATAACGCAGGGTCCTGCTCCTGGGGCAAAGCATGCAGGTTCTCCCATACCTGTAGCAAATGCGGGGCCACCCATCCTGCCCCCTCTTGTAACAAGCGGGAGGGCCCCGCACCCCCGCCGGGAAGGCAAGATAAATAGACAATTTCCGCCGTCCTGCCCCCCTTTCCGCCCCCCACCCCCTCCCAGCAGTGTTGTCCCCGGGTCGCCTTCCAGGGGCAGATCTTCCAACCTACACATGGCCAAGGGTCCGTCCCCCATCATCATTTCAAACCTCCTCCCCCTCATCCGCGAGTATCCGAACACCAAGGATGGACTGCTCCTAGCGGAGGGGTTCATGGAAGGATTCAGAATACCTTACCGGGGCCCACTAGCAAGCAGGGACGCGGGCAACCTCAAATCGGCCAGGGAGCAACCTGAAGTTGTGCAGGGGAAGATTAATAAGGAATCGGCCCTGGGTAGGGTGGCGGGCCCCTTCAACCAGCCACCACTCACGAACTTTGTTGTATCCCCTCTGGGGGTAGTACCCAAGAAAGAGCCAGGGGCCTTCAGGTTGATCCAGCACCTGTCTTACCCAGAAGGTGACTCAGTGAACTTCTGGTTAGAAGAGGAACGTGCTCGGTGTCTTACTGCTCCCTGGACATGGCGGTGGACATGGTCAGGAGGGCGGGCAAGGGAGCTTGGTTGGCAAAATCAGACATAGAGGCTGCTTTCCGCCTGCTGCCGGTCCACCCGGATAGCCAGCATCTCCTGGGGTTCAAGTGGCAGGGAGAATTCTTCTTCGATAAATGCATGCCCATGGGATGCTCCGTGTCCTGTGCCTACTTTGAGGCTTTTAGCTCTTTCCTGCAGTGGGTGCTCGCGCACAGGTTCAAGGTGGAAGGGGTGACGCACTACCTGGATGACTTCTTGTTCATCGGGGGGCGGGCACGCGTGAGTGCAGCAGAGGCTTGCAGTGCTTCCAGGACATGGCCAGGCACCTAGGGGTTCCGTTAGCACCTGGCAAGACCGAGGGTCCGGCGCAAGTCTTGACTTTTTAGGCATCGAACTGGACACTGTTAAGGGCGAGTCCAGGCTCCCTGCGGACAAGGTACAGGCGCTGCGTCAGGACATTCAAGCATTGCTGGGGAAAGACAAAGCCCCCTGGGTGCCATACAATGCCTCCTGGGAAAGCTCAATTTCGCAGTCAGAGTTATCCCTGCGGGGAGAGTCTTCGCCAGGAGGTTAGCTAGGGCAACAGCTAACGTCAAAAGAAACACCACCTGGTTAGGCTGGCAAAGGGCTTGAAGAAAGACCTTGCCATGTGGTGCGAGTTCCTCACGCAGTTCAATGGGACGGTGATTTGGAGGGCACCTTGGGCAGACAGTCCTGAGCTCTGCCTCTTCACGGACGCATCAGGTAGGGAGGGCTTTGGGGCAATCTTGGGGGCAGAATGGTGCGCCCAGGAGTGGCCCAACGCCTGGCGCAGGCGCAACATCACAGCCAACATCTCGGTCCTGGAGCTATTCCCAATCGTCATTGCACTACACCTGTGGCCGGGGTCGCTTTCAGACAGAAAGGTGCTATTCTGGTCTGACAACATGGCAGTGGTGCAGGCCATCAACGGGCAAACAGCCAAGTGCCCGTTGGTCCTCTGTCTTCTCAGAGAGTTAGTCAGGGCATGCCTGCGCTGCAATGTTGAATTCAGGGCGAGGCATATCGAGGGGGTCAAGAACGTGGCAGCTGACGCTCTTTCTCGTTTTCAGTGGCTCCGTTTCCGGGAGGCCTGGCCGCGAGCGAGAGCGGAGATGACCCCCTTCCCGGCGCACCTCTGGAGAATCCTACAGTGGAGCAACGATTGAGAGCACTGGGCGAATGCTCATTGGCCCCAGGTACCAGGACACGATACAGGGCCCACCTGGCCACCTTCAAGAAAGTGTCACAATCCCTGGGACTTTCCCCGCTCCCGAGGGAGGGCACAGTGCAGGCTTTCGTAGTGTGGGCTAAGGAACAGGGGAAGAGCCATTCCTGGGTGTGCGGCCACCTGGCGGCAGTGAGCCACGACGCCAAACTCACGGGGGAGCGACCCCACCAAGTCCTTCATCATCAGGGCGGCCCTCAAGGGTTGGGCCAGAGAGGAACACAGAGTACCAGACAACAGGGCCCCCATCGAATTTGACACTCTCAAGGGCATGCTGGACGTATTAGAAGGGGTCACCTACTCGCAGTACGAGGCGTCGCTCTTTGCGGCCGCCTTCTGCCTAGCGTTTTTGGCGCATTTCGGATAAGTGAACTGGTGGCCAGGTCCAAGTCGGACCGGTCGGGCAATGCCTTAAGCATCAAGGATGTCACCCTGGTGGGCACCCTGTCCATCCACCTCAGGAGGTCCAAAACGGACCAGGCAGGGCGGGGGTAGATGTGGAGTTAAGGCCGCTGGGGGACCACAGGTACTGCCCGGTCGCCAAGGTCAGGGAGTACTTGGCGCTCCGTCCCAACGCCCCGGGTATCTGCTGATCCATGCTGATCAGGGTCCCCTGACGAAGTACCAGATGGAACGATTGATGAGGACGAGCTTAACTCGGGCGGGCCTTGCCCAGCAAGGGAAAAAATACACCAGCCATTCCTTCAGAATAGGGGCGGCCACGGCTGCGTTCAAAGCAGGAATGGAGCCAGAGGGGTAAAAAAGGTGGGGCGTTGGGAGTCTGAATGCTACAAACGGTACGTCCGTCCTTGAAGCAATTTGTTTGTATTCACAGTGTGCAGTGATTTTGAGTGTACCACATGTCATAATTCTTGTGTGAAATTGAACATTAAAAGTACAGAGTGTGTAAATGGTGTCCTTTACTCTACTAGGTTTCCAGGTATGGGTGATCGGGCATTCTTTCATCACCAGGGTGGCCCAGTGGGCGGCGCGCCGGAATTGGACGCGGGGATTTTCAAAGACACAGTTTGAGTGGATGGGTTTCCCTGGAATGAGATGGAGCACCCTCAGGAACAGACTGGAACAGAGACTAGCCGCCCAGGGGGCCATGCCAAGAATATTGGTGATACACCTGGGGGGAAATGACCTCATTGCCATGGGGAGAAGGCTACTCTTGCAGGCCATGAAAAGTGACTTGGGTGAAATCGTCAAACGCATGGGGCAATGTGAGGTCTGTTGGTCAGAGATGATTCCACGCAGAGTATGGCAAGGGGCGAAGTCTGGGGAGGCAGTGGAGCACTCCCGTAAGCGAGTGAACGGGGCAATGCGCAAGTTCACTGACCAGAGGGGCCTGGGATTCATCAGACATGAGCTGATTCAAGAAAAGGTGAAAGGTTACTTTGCGGCGGATGGGGTTCACCTATCGCCAGTGGGGATGGACCTCTTCCTGTTAGACCTGCGGGAGGCCTTGGAAATGAGAGGTTGCAGGTAGGACCATAGTGGCTGGGTGGGGGCCCTGGCGGTGACGGGGGCCACCTCCAGAGCTGTGGCGGAGTTACAGGGCGATCTGGAAGCAAAGGGGGACAGAAGGGTACCCCTCCCTGCGCAGCACCAAAGGGGGTGCTAGAGCCAAATCCTAAGAGCCTCATGGGAGGTGACTGGAAAACCGTGTCGGCGCCCCGTTAGTCCTTCGGGCGGTTGTGGGCCTGAACAACTGGGGGTTTGCTATGCTACGCTCCGCCCTGAAAGGGGCGTGAGTAGGAAGGGACCATGTGTCAGGTGATCAGGGAGAAGGATCACCAGAAGTGGCAGCACAGATGGGGTTCGTCCAGTGCTGCTTGGCTCATCAGGCGGGCAGGCGGCCCAGATGGTTGCCTGCCCTTGGATCGCCCGTAAGATAACCCACCTTATTACATAACGGTGTATGTAATAAACCTGCAGCAATTTTACCCAAACAAGTAACGTGTTGTGTGTTTATTGTCAGCATGCATAATTTGTTGGAGGGGGGGGGAGCGTTGCCAATGGTGTTGCTATGCGGCTGTCCGAGGCCCCCGCAGGGGGCCACTAAGGAGGGCAGCCCTCTAGTAACATCTGGGCACCCCCCCCCCCCCCTCTCGGGGGGCAGGGACTCGGGGGAGGAGTCCCCCAGCCCGGTGGTGACGCACGAGGCAGCGTCACTTCCGGGGAGCGCGAGGACAGGGGGAGGGTATATAGCCTCCCCCCCACCACTGTTCTTCCTCTTCTCGCGCTGGACACGCCGTCTCCCACCCTACCGCTTACCCGGCGTGGTTCTGGGCTGATGGGAGGCAGAGAATGTTGTAATGTTGTCTTTTTCGTTGCAGGCGGAGTTACAGGGCGATCTGGAAGCAAAGGGGGACAGAAGGGTACCCCTCCCTGCGCAGCACCAAAGGGGGTGCTAGAGCCAAATCCTAAGAGCCTCATGGGAGGTGACTGGAAAACCGTGTCGGCGCCCGTTAGTCCTTCGGGCGGTTGTGGGCCTGAACAACTGGGGGTTTGCTAGGCTACGCTCCGCCCTGAAAGGGGGCGTGAGTAGGAAGGGACCATGTGTCAGGTGATCAGGGAGAAGGATCACCAGAAGTGGCAGCACAGATGGGGTTCGTCCAGTGCTGCTTGGCTCATCAGGCGGGCAGGCGGCCCAGATGGCTGCCTGCCCTTGGATCGCCCGTAAGATAACCCACCTTATTACATAACGGTGTATGTAATAAACCTGCAGCAATTTTACCCAAACAAGTAACGTGTTGTGTGTTTATTGTCAGCATGCATAATTTGTTGGAGGGGGGGGAGCGTTGCCAATGGTGTTGCTATGCTCTATGGGGGCCGGGCGATTCCAGCGATAGTCCGAGTGGAACTGCAGGGGCGCTAAGAAGAGGTGAAATACAACAAAGCCTCGTTATCATGCAAATGGTCTTTTAAAGACCTGTGAAGTATTCGGGTGCGGCTGTGTGTGTGCCTGGGAAGCTGTCTCAGCCCAGGCTGCCACACACGCGGGGTGAGGTGACAGAGAATGATAGAGGACAGCAGGGTGTGAGAGCCGGGTAAGATGGCAGAGGGTTACAGAGGGCAGCAGGGAGTGAGAGCCGGGTGAGGTGACGGAGGGCAGCAGGGAGTGAGAGCCGGGTGAGGTGACGGAGGGCAGCAGGGAGTGAGAGCCGGGTGAGGTGACGGAGGGCAGCAGGGAGTGAGAGGCGGGTGAGATGGCAGAGGGTTACAGAGGGCAGCAGGGAGTGAGAGCCGGGTGAGATGGCAGAGGGTTACAGAGGGCAGCAGGGAGTGAGAGCCGGGTGAGGTGACGGAGGGCAGCAGGGAGTGAGAGCCGGGTGAGGTGACGGAGGGCAGCAGGGAGTGAGAGCCGGGTGAGATGGCAGAGGGTGACAGAGGGCAGCAGGGAGTGAGAGCTGGGTGAGGTGACAGAGGGTTGCAGGGAGTGAGAGCCGGGTGAGGTGACAGAGGGCAGGGAGTGAGAGCCGGGTGAGGTGGACAGAGGGCAGGGAGTGAGAGCCGGGTGAGGTGACGGAGGGCAGCAGGGAGTGAGAGCCGGGTAAGGTGACAGAGGGTGACAGAGAGCAGGGAGTGAGAGCCGGGTGAGGTGACGGAGGGCAGCAGGGAGTGAGAGCCGGGTGAGATGGCAGAGGGTGGCAGAGGGCAGCAGGGAGTGAGAGCCAGGTGAGGTGTGCGTTAAGAGCCTGTGATGTGATGTTTCCCGCCAGCCTGTAGTCAGAGAGTTGAGCCAAGGCCAGGGAGCTCAGGCCTGAGAGGGAGACAGAGAGAGAGGGAGACAGAGAGAGAGGGAGACAGAGAGAGGGAGACAGAGGGAGACAGAGAGAGGGAGACAGAGGGAGAGACAGAGGGAGGGAGACAGAGGGAGAGACAGAGGGAGGGAGACAGAGGGACGGAGACAGAGGGACGGAGACAGAGGGACGGAGACACAGAGAGGGAGACAGAGGGAGGCACAGAGAGAGGGAGTCAGAGGGAGGGAGACAGAGGGAGACAGAGGGAGACAGACAGAGGGAGGAGGGCGACAGGCAGAGGGAGGAGGGCGACAGACAGAGGGAGACAGACGGAGGGAGACAGAGGGAGGGAGACAGAGGGAGGGAGATGGAGGGAGACAGAGGGAGGGAGACAGGGAGACAGGCGGAGGGAGACAGAGGGAGGGAGACAGAGGGAGGGAGACAGGGGGAGGGAGACAGGGAGGGAGACAGAGGGAGGGAGACAGGGAGGGAGACAGACAGAGGGAGGGAGAGGGAGGGAGGGAGGGAGACAGAGAGAGAGAGAGAGGGAGAGAGAGAGAGATAGAGAGAGGGAGGGAGACAGAGAGAGAGAGGGAGGGAGACAGAGGGAGGGAGACAGAGGGAGACATACAGAGAGGGAGACAGAGAGAGAGGGAGACAGAGAGAGAGGGAGACAGAGAGAGAGGGAGACAGAGAGAGGGAGAGAGAGGGAGACAGAGAGAGAGAGGGAGACAGAGAGAGGGAGACAGAGGGAGGGAGACAGAGGGAGACAGACAGAGGGAGAGACAGAGGGAGGCAGACGGAGGGAGACAGAGGGAGACAGAGGGCGACAGAGGGAGGGAGACAGACAGAGAGAGACAGAGGGAGACAGACAGAGGGAGGAGGGCGACAGGCAGAGGGAGGAGGGCGACAGGCAGAGGGAGACAGATAGAGGGAGACAGAGGGAGGGAGACAGGGAGGGAGACAGACAGAGGGAGACAGACAGAGGGAGACAGACAGAGGGAGACAGACAGAGGGAGAGACAGAGGGAGGGAGACAGAGGGACGGAGACAGAGGGACGGAGACAGAGGGACGGAGACAGAGGGACGGAGACAGAGAGAGACACAGAGAGAGGGAGACAGAGGGAGGGAGACAGACAGAGAGAGACAGAGGGAGACAGACAGAGAGAGACAGAGGGAGACAGACAGAGGGAGGAGGGCGACAGGCAGAGGGAGGAGGGCGACAGACAGAGGGAGACGGACGGAGGCAGATGGAGGGAGACAGACGGAGGGAGACAGACGGAGGGAGACAGAGGGAGGGAGAGAGAGGGAGAGATAGAGAGAGGGAGGGAGACAGAGAGAGAGAGGGAGGGAGACAGAGGGAGGGAGACATACAGAGAGGGAGACAGAGAGAGAGGGAGACAGAGAGAGAGGGAGACAGAGGGAGACAGACAGAGGAAGACAGACAGAGGGAGACAGACAGAGGGAGGAGGGCGACAGGCAGAGGGAGGAGGGAGACAGAGGGAGGGAGACAGAGGGAGGGAGACAGAGGGAGGGAGACAGAGGGAGGGAGACAGGGAGGGAGACAGAGGGAGACAGAGAGAGGGAGGGAGAGAGAGGGAGAGAGAGAGAGAGAGAGAGAGAGAGATAGAGGGAGGGAGACAGAGAGAGAGAAGGAGGGAGACAGAGGGAGACATACAGAGAGGGAGACAGAGAGAGAGGGAGCCAGAGAGAGAGGGAGACAGAGAGAGAGGGAGACAGAGGGAGACAGACAGAGGGAGACAGACAGAGGGAGGGAGACAGAGGGAGGGAGACAGAGGGAGGGAGACAGAGGGTGACAGAGGGAGACAGAGGGAGACAGAGGGAGGGAGACAGAGGGAGGGAGACAGAGGGAGACAGACAGAGGGAGACAGACAGAGGGAGGAGGGCGACAGGCAGAGGGAGGAGGGAGACAGGCAGAGGGAGACAGATAGAGGGAGACAGAGGGAGGGAGACAGGGAGGGAGACAGACAGAGGGAGGGAGAGGGAGGGAGGGAGACAGAGAGAGAGAGGGAGGGAGAGAGAGAGAGATAGAGAGAGGGAGGGAGACAGAGAGAGAGAGGGAGGGAGACAGAGGGAGGGAGACAGAGGGAGACATACAGAGAGGGAGACAGAGAGAGAGGGAGACAGAGAGAGAGGGAGACAGAGAGAGGGAGACAGAGAGAGAGAGGGAGACAGAGAGAGGGAGACAGAGGGAGGGAGACAGAGGGAGACAGACAGAGGGAGAGACAGAGGGAGGCAGACGGAGGGAGACAGAGGGAGACAGAGGGCGACAGAGGGAGGGAGACAGACAGAGAGAGACAGAGGGAGACAGACAGAGGGAGGAGGGCGACAGGCAGAGGGAGGAGGGCGACAGGCAGAGGGAGGAGGGCGACAGGCAGAGGGAGACAGATAGAGGGAGACAGAGGGAGGGAGACAGAGGGAGGGAGACAGACAGAGGGAGACAGACAGAGGGAGACAGACAGAGGGAGAGGCAGAGGGAGGGAGACAGAGGGACGGAGACAGAGGGACGGAGACAGAGGGACGGAGACAGAGAGAGACACAGAGAGAGGGAGACAGAGGGAGGGAGACAGACAGAGGGAGACAGACAGAGGGAGACAGACGGAGGGAGACAGACGGAGGGAGACAGACGGAGGGAGACAGACGGAAACAGAGGGAGGGAGAGACAGAGGGAGGGAGACAGAGGGAGACAGAGGGCGACAGAGGGAGGGAGACAGACAGAGAGAGACAGACAGAGGGAGGAGGGCGACAGGCAGAGGGAGGAGGGCGACAGGCAGAGGGAGGAGGGCGACAGGCAAAGGGAGACAGATAGAGGGAGAGGGAGGGAGACAGGGAGGGAGACAGACAGAGGGAGACAGACAGAGGGAGAGACAGAGGGAGGGAGACAGAGGGAGGGAGACAGAGGGACGGAGACAGAGGGATGGAGACAGAGGGACGGAGACAGAGGGACGGAGACAGAGGGAGACAGAGAGAGACACAGAGAGGGAGACAGACAGAGAGAGACAGAGGGAGACAGACAGAGAGACAGAGGGAGACAGACAGAGAGACAGAGGGAGACAGACAGAGGGAGGAGGGCGACAGACAGAGGGAGACAGACGGAGGGAGACAGACGGAGGGAGACAGACGGAGGGAGACAGACGGAGGGAGACAGAGGGAGGGAGAGAGAGGGAGAGATAGAGAGAGGGAGGGAGACAGAGAGAGAGAGGGAGGGAGACAGAGGGAGGGAGACAGAGGGAGACATACAGAGAGGGAGACAGAGGGAGACATACAGAGAGGGAGACAGAGAGAGAGGGAGACAGAGAGAGAGGGAGACAGAGGGAGACAGACAGAGGGAGACAGAGGGAGACAGACAGAGGGAGACAGACAGAGGGCGACAGGCAGAGGGAGGAGGGCGACAGGCAGAGGGAGGAGGGCGACAGAGGGAGGGAGACAGAGGGAGGGAGACAGAGGGAGGGAGGGAGACAGGGAGGGAGACAGGGAGGGAGACAGGGAGGGAGACAGAGGGAGACAGAGAGAGGGAGAGAGAGAGAGAGGGAGGGAGACAGAGAGAGAGAGGGAGGGAGACAGAGGGAGACATACAGAGAGGGAGACAGAGAGAGAGGGAGACAGAGAGAGAGGGAGACAGAGAGAGAGGGAGACAGAGAGAGAGGGAGACAGAGGGAGACAGACAGAGGGAGACAGACAGAGGGAGACAGACAGAGGGAGACAGAGGGAGGGAGACAGAGGGAGGGAGACAGAGGGAGGGAGAGGGAGACAGAGGGAGGGAGACAGACAGAGGGAGACAGACAGAGGGAGGAGGGCGACAGGCAGAGGGAGGAGGGCGACAGGCAGAGGGAGGAGGGCGACAGGCAGAGGGAGACAGATAGAGGGAGACAGAGGGAGGGAGACAGACAGAGGGAGACAGACGGAGGGAGACAGACGGAGGGAGACAGACGGAGAGAGAGGGAGGGAGACGGAGGGAGAGAGAGGGAGGGAGACGGAGGGAGAGAGAGGGAGGGAGACAGAGAGAGGGAGACAGAGAGAGGGAGGGAGACAGAGAGAGGGAGACAGAGAGAGGGAGGGAGAGAGAGAGAGATAGAGAGAGGGAGACAGAGAGAGAGGGAGGGAGACAGAGAGAGGGAGAGAGACAGAGAGAGGGAGGAAGAGATAGAGAGAGGGAGGGAGAGAGAGAGAGAGAGAGAGAGATGTGTATGCCGGGTCCAGTGGCTCAGTGGACGAAGGCGTCCGCTGCAGGGGCCCGTGTTCCACCTCATGGTCAGTTTTGTTTTGCTCTAGCCCCGCCCCCTCCCCCAATGACCCCGCCCACACCGGTGCGGCCCTCTGCCACAAACCACACTGTAAATTTGGCCCCCGAGAGAAAATTTGTGAGTACCCATGGCCTAGAGCCTGCAAAGTCTAGTTCTGTTTGTGAGAAACCCATTTGCATTAGTCATCAGTCTTGGAGAAAACAACGAGCTCCCAGAAAGGTGAAAATGCTTCTCACCTAGAGAGAGCTGAAGGCCCTGCATTTATAGTAACTCTCAGAGATATTGTGAGAAACTGTCTCTGTGATTAGTGTTGTAGTTTGAAAACACGGCCATCGAAATTCTCTTAAAACATTACTCATATGGTCCTGCTAGTCTTATGTGAATTGATGACCTAAAAGCACACTATCACACCTCAGAATACTTACACAAATTGTCGTACTATAATAAGCAAAAATGCAGGAAAATAATCAACAGTTCTAAATGAGGGACAGCATACGGGGTCATAAGCATATGGAAAGTGCTTAGAAGGTGCGAGGTACAGTGCAAATAATGCAAAAGCACACAACATTTATATGACTTGAACATTTAACCTACAGGTTACAACAGTGTCGTGCAGAAGACACATTATTATTGCTACTAAACTGCATTATCAAATTGTATATTTGAAAGAAGCATTGGCAATGCCAATAGGTCTCGTGTTTGCGAGAGTTAGAGCTATTGGCGTAGTAAATGGCAATGTCTTTTACCCATCTGTTCAGGTTTGGAGTGGAGTAGATTTATATTTTGTGTAGTGGAGTTATGTGGTTTGTATTGGAATTGTTAGTTGTGGGATTTTGTGTGGTGGAATTGAGTGGTGTGGAGTGGATTTGCGGAGTGGAATTATGTGGCATGGTGGCTAGATAGGGATGGGAGCTGTACAGAATAGATATTAGGATGTGTAGACACTAATATATACTGATGTGAAAATATGGTGACGTGAAGATACACCAATATTAAGGTATGCCGATGTCAAGATAGGCTGATGTCAAAATATACCGATGTTAAGATATGCCGTCGTAAAGGTATGTCGAATTCAGCATACAGTAACATCAGAATATGCAGATGTTAAAGTCTGAAAAGGTTGTAGTGCTGGCTCCAGAATGCACTAAACACAACTGGACGTCTGTGCGTGTGTGTGTGCCTGTTTGTGTACGAGTGTGTTATTTATTTTTAATACCCATTAGGTATAGATCTATATTTCCATATTATACACCTGTACAGGAAATAGATGGACGGATAGAGGTGGGTTTTGGAAAGACAGTGGGTGGCTAAATGGATGGCCGGATGTAGATAGTTGATGGAAGGACAGTGCGTGGGTGGACTAATGGAGGGAGTTGGTTGTTTGAAGGATAGTGGGAGGGTGGATGGACAGACGGACAAAGGTGTGTGATGGAGGACAATAAGTGTACAGATGGGCGGAGGTGGGCGTTGGAAGAACAGAATGCGGGCGGATGGATGAATGGGCGAATGGATGAATAACAAAGGCCACAAAGTGCAATATAAAGCTGGTGTGTGTTTGCGTGTGTCTTAATATATACATCCTTGGGAAAGTGATAGACAATTTGACACTTTTTTGTTGCATGTCACAGGACGTACTGCCTCTATTTGATATCCATGTACTATTATGAGTTATCGCACCTGCTTCTTGCGCTTTGCTGTGTGTGTTGGCAGGGTAAAGAGGCGAATTTATATATTTTATTCTTGTGCTGCAGGAAACGCAGCGATGGGCAGGAGGTGGTGGTGGGGGATGGCACCGCAAGCTGAGGCAAAAGAAACCAGGGCTGCAACAATATGATGCTGCGCTAACTATGGAATAGAACTAAATTAGCACAAAGTTGGTTTGGTATTTATTGCAACATTGCTTTTTTGACATTATTGCAAGTGACATGAAACAAATCGTCAAAGTCAGTACATCAAATATTAAGTACATTTGATTAAGTGATTTTAAACTGAGTGTGTTGACATTTTGGAAAACGTCCTAATGCAACTAATTATTAGCACACAGTGCAATGTGGATGTGAATGGAATATACAAATCCACTTGTTAAAAAGGTCTTAAAAAATCTGATAAGTCTTGCTTTTGGGACCTTATAACTGTTTCGCCAGAGCTATTGGCTTTGCCAATGTGTTTAAGCTATGTTGTAGAGTAGTGTGGCTTCTGTGCAGCATGTTGCAAAGTTATAATAAGAAAGTGGTATAAGTATTTTTGTTACTTTATATATAATTTTTATTTTTTTTCTCCTGTCCTACTGACTTTTTTTAAATTATTTTATTTAACATTTTTGTGAGAGAGCAACCACATTAGGCATACATGTGTACATTCAATAAACATTTGTAGATATATTACAGATCGACAATGCATCTATTTCGCCGGAGACAATCTGGGCTTCACCATAGAGACAGCAAACTTCCAATATTGACATTTGGAGGTACGGTGTGTTAAAAACAATCAAGGCTAAGCTTCCCACATCCCAACAACACACACATAAGTCATCCATTCATAAGCAGGACCATAATACTTTCCGAGCCCACACCAACACAATAGCGAGTACAGCAAACTAGGTGTCTGAGAGAGAGGGGCAGTTCTCCTTCCGGCTGGGTCTAGCTCCAGTGTCCTGACTCCCGCGCACACGCAACCAATCACTAAATGGACCCCAGATATCCCTAGGCTTGGACGCTGTCGGCATAAGATCCCAGTAGTTAGCCAGCTGCTCTTGACAGTAGGCCACATCTTTCAGCCATGTGTTTATGTGCAGCTGGTGCGGAGAGCCCCAATGTATGGCCAGTCTACGCCGCGCAAGAACCAGCAGCATTGCAATTAAACGACTGTATTCTGGTTTGGATTGGGCCACATAGCCCAGCAGCATAATCAACGGGGTACACTCCAGCACCTCGCCTGTAATATCTCCTATGACATTTGCCACCCTCCCCCAATATTCAGAGACACTGGGGCACTCCCAAGCAATGTGCATAAAGGCTGCACCCTCCCGCCCACATCTCCAGCAGTTAGACGTTGAACGTATCCCTATTTTAAATAGGTGTTGTGGTGTGCGATAGAAGCGGTGCAGAAATTTAAAGTGGATTAAGCGTAGTTTGTAGTTTGGGGATAGACGTTTCGTTTGTGAACAGCAATAGGCCCATATATCGTCTGTGATCTGGTCTGGTAAGTCCTCGCGCCATTGCGCAAGCGCCCCAGGGTCGGACCATGGCATGTGTAGCTGCGTGTAAGTGTATATCCTGGTAACCAGTTTCCGTGGCGACGGTGTGGCCAGCAGGTTATCCAGGGAGTGCAACGTGGGGGAGAGGCCGGAAACGATTCATGTTGCTTCTTGCATGCCACTTTAAATTGGTGGAGTAGAAGCCTCTCCAACATTGGTACAGGGCCACACGATTGCGCAGTAGGTTCAGGTAAGAAAGTCCCCCCTGGGTATAGATCTGCCATTGTCCTAAGTCCCATTTTATGAGCCCTCGCCACTGCCCCCTTATCCTGTAAGAAGGGGAAACTGGGATGGTACGCTAGCGGCACTAGGGGTGCATATAGGCATTGAACTCGGGATCGTCGTCTCAGGCCCTCCCAAGCCCATCTAGCCGTCTCCACTGTGTTAATTTCAGTTGGGGATCTACGATAGGGATAGTACACCGCCACTTGCAGTGGTATCTGATCCGCAATATCTCGCTCCGTCGCCACATGTGGTTGGAAAGGAGTAGGATAGACCCAGTAATGCAAGAATTGGGCCTGTGCACTTAAAGCATACAGTTCAAAGTCTGGGGCTCCCAGGCCGCCCCTGGACAGTGGACGTGTGAGAATGTCCCAGCTGATTCTGGGCGGACCTCCCGCCCAAACCATAGAGATCGCAGCCGAGCGAAGCTGTTTAAAAACGCCTGCGTCAGAGGTATCGGAATGTTCACAAACAAATATAAAAATTTAGGGAGGACTATCATCTTCAATATTGCTATGCGTCCTGCCAGCGACAGGGGAAGTGCGGACCAGAATTTTATTCTATCCGTGAACCAGTCAAACAACCTCCCAAAGTTGAGGCTCCAGATAAGCTGGAGGTCCCTGCTAAGCCATATGCCCAAGTATTTTACAGTTTCCTCCTCCCACTTTAGCGGGAAGTCCAAGGATTGGCTCAGGGGGCGGTCGTCAGGGGCAGTATCGAAGACTTTCTCCAGTTTACCGTGATACCAGAAAGGCCTCCAAACCGAAGCATCTCCCTCAGCAACGGATTTAGGTTGTCATCCGGGTATCTGACATATAGGGTAATATCATCCGCATACATAGATGTGATGAGATTGCGGTCCGTGAAAACCAGGCCCCTCGACGAGTGGTATTGGCGTATTCGGGCAGCTAGTGGCTCCATTGCAATAGCAAATAGCAAGGGGGAAAGCGGACATCCTTGCCGGGTGCCTCGGGAGATCTCAAAAGCGTCTGAAAGGAGTCCATTTGCCAGCAGGCGCGCCATAGGCCGTGTATACAGCAGTTGGATAAGTTTGATAAATTTAAGACTCAGGCCCAGTCTGGTGAGGATAGTGAAAAGGTAAGACCATTCAAGTGAATCAAATGCTTTAGTAGCATCCAAAAAGACTGCAGCAGCTGGAAGCTTGGGCTCTATTTGATGTACAACCGAAAAGAAGGTACGAAGATTGTGGGCTGTCGAACGACCCGGAATAAATCCGGATTGATCCGGTCGGGTAATGAGGGGCATCAGTGGTTGGAGTTTATTTGCGACAAGTTTAGCTAGGATTTTAGTATCCACATTCATCAGGGATAGTGGTCTGTATGAATCACAGCTGGTTGCTGGTTTGTCTGGCTTTAAAAGGTTTATAATAACCGCCTCTCTCAGTGTTGGTGGAAGAGTCCCCGATTCCAGGGATTCCTGATAGACATCAAGAAGACGAGGGGCAAGTGTCTCAACGTATGTCTTGTAGAAGAGCGTAGTCAGTCCGTCCAAGCCAGGCGCCTTACCTGACGGCAGACTCCTAATCACCCGCGTAACGTCCTCTAGTGTGAATGGGAGATCTAGATATTCCCTATGCTCAGGGCTCAGCCATAGGAGCTGTACAGAATCCAAATATTCCGTGAGTTCTGCGGAAGTAGACGTGTGCTTTGTGGTATAAAGGTCAGAATAGTAAGCAGTTAGGTGCGCATGTGTGTCCACTTGGCCTCGGACAGGCGGGGCTCCCATATCTGTCAGCTCAGAAATAAATGTAGGTGCTGGGGTTTGTTTCAGCAGATTCACGAGGGTTCTGCCTGGTCTATCTCCCTCCCCGTAGCTTCTGGCTTTAGTCTCCTTACCCAGAAATCTGGTCTCCCTCTCCGCCTCCTCCCCAAAATCGGATATGGCTTGTTTTATCGAGGCTAGTACTGTTACGTCATTCGTGGTATAGAATGTGTTTTCAAGACCTCGTATGGTGCTCTCTAGTGTCGTTAAGGTTGTGCGTATAGATTTCAAGACCCCCGAGCCCTTGGAGATGCATGCACCCCGTATAACCACCTTGAAGGCCTCCCAGAGCGTTGCTGCAGAGTCTACTGACCCCTCATTTGTAGTGAAATAATTATCTATTTCAGTCGCTATTTCCTCCTGAAATACAGTATCTAAAAGAGCATGTGGGGGAAGCCGCCAGCTAAAGGCCCTCGGGAGTGTATTTGGGGCGCGCCAACTCAGCAACACTGGGGCATGGTCTGAGAGTGTACGCGGAAGGTGTCTTGCCTCCACCGTCCATGTCAGCACATCCGCAGAGAGTAGCCAGTAGTCTAGGCGGGACCAGGCCTGCTGGTGAGCAGTGATGCAAGTCCCCTCTCGTAACTTGGGGTTGAATTCCTCCAGACGTCCTGCAGCCCATTCTCCTTCAGTATAGTGTTTAGTAGTTGAGTAGTCTTAGTGTGTGGGTTTCGCGCCGTTCCCTCTCTATCTAGAGTATTATCCGACACGACATTAAAATCACCGCCCCAGATAACAGTATCACAGCCCATTTGTACTATCTTGGCCCATACATCCAACAAAAACTGCGGGTCGTCTGTATTTGGGCCATAAATGGCCACCAATGTCACACGCGTGGAACAAAGACATCCAGTCATCAAGACGTAACGCCCATCCTTATCTGCCAGTGTCTCTATCGTTTTCCAGCCCAGTCCTCGTCTAATCAGTATAGTGACCCCCTAGCATAATTGGAAAAGGTGGCTGAGTGAACCTCTCCCCAATATCTGTGTTTAAGCTTGGAATCAGTGCCATAACTCAGGTGCGTCTCTTGTAGAAAGCAGACATCAATACGGTGCCTGCGTAAATACGTGTGTACCAGTCTAGCTTTTTTGAAGTCATTTAGTCCTCGGATGTTCCATGTTAGACAGTTAACTACAGCCATGACCAACGGTATATATCAGTGAGTGGACAAGCTGCCTTGGGATAATCTCCACATTCCCCATGTTGCCCTCCTAGACTAGTGCATTTGAGAAGCCGATCTTTCATTGCCCTCTTGCTCCGTATGTAAATCAAAAAACAATAGTACATTTCTCTCTTCTTATGAACTCCCATCCCCTTCCCCCCTCCCACTACAACCTCCCAATTAGGTCGAGAACTACCCTCCCCCCTGTGAAACCCTCCCATAAACAAACATATAAAATACAAACTCATGGGAGATCTCCCTGTGAGGGCGTGGAACAACGGCTAATACCCGCCTGGTGGCGGGGTGGTCAGGCTAAGGGATATCAACGTGAATAGCCTCCACAGTCAGCCAACTTCGGTTTACCAGACATATCGCAAATCACATAACCGTGTCAAAAGTGAATTATTCTCTCGCCCCCCTTCCTGGCGTTCAAATGTCCCATATCAATGCTTTAGAAGCTGTAAGCAGATTCAACTATTGGTGCGCAAGTGTCAAACAGTTAGTCATTATCAGCAAGCAACGTGTGTGAGTTCTGTCTCTCTTTTGATGGGCTCTGCTGCGAGTTCCGTGGACAAATATGCTTTGTGTATTTAAGAGCGGATTTGGCGTCCGTAAAGAAGTGTGCCTGGCCGTCATAGGTGATTTTTAGCTTTGCCGGGTATAACATCGCATACGGGATGGAAGATGACTGTAGCATCCGTTTTGTTGGAAGAAACTCCCGGCGCGCAGCCTGCACTGCTGGAGTGTAGTCAGGGAAGAAGGATAGGGTGTTTCCCTGGTGACTTACAGGGCTCTTCACCCGGGCCTCCCTTAGAATTGCATCTCGGTCCGCATAATTCAGTATACGCGCAAGAATAGGCCGTGGTGGAAGGCCCGGTGCTGGCCTGGGACCCAGTGTACGGTGGGCACGCTCCACCGCCAGCAGTGGAGACAGGGCAGGCCCAAACAGTTCTTGGAGGAGAGTAGTGATGTAGGGTTCCATCTTTGAGATGGCTGTTGACTCTGGAAGGCCAAGAATCCGAACGTTGTTCCTTCGAGAGCGGGCCTCCAAGTCTTCATTCTTTGCCCTGATCACCTCCATCACTTTCTCCATGTTGGACAGCTGGGACTTGACCTCAGATTGTGAATCCTGGGTATCCGAGAGCCTATTTTCCACCAGGTCTAAGCGCGTTTCATGTGTGTCTACCCTCTTCCGTACGGCATCTAGGCTAGCCGTCAAGGAATCTATTTTCCCGTCTATTGTCTGTAAGCTTGAGCGCATATCCTTTAGAATGGATCGCAGGTCATCCCCAGGCAGATCTGGTTCCTCCCGTAGTACCGATGCACCTCCTTGATCCGTCGGGGCGTCCATGTTGCGTGTCTGACGTTTTTCAAAGGGAATTTTCGATTGCTTAGGGTCGGTCTTACCCATAGTGTCTTAAGAGCAGTCCCTCACGGCCTGACCGCGCAGGTGTATCTAGTATCCCGCAACGTTTCGAGAAACAAGATAGTATTTCTCCTTCCCTCGGGCAGCGTCAGGTGGATCACTCACAGTCAGGCAGGGCCTCCAACCTTCACCCTTTCAATATGCACGGGCCCGTCTCAAAATTCTCCCCACAGGGGTGAGCCCTCAGCCGGTAGAGTCAAGACGACAGCATGGGCCCCCAAGGTGTAGCGCCCTCACTTCATCAGCAGCAGATATCCAGCCAGGCCGCTCCAGGGTAACATAGCATGTAGGGTCATTTTAGCACTGAGAGCGAGCCATGAGGGATCAGGCACTCCGCACCATACAGCCCATGGGGGTCAGTCACCACCTCATCGTGCACTCCATAGATTCACCGATGGACCCCAGCACTAGCACCACAAGGATCCAGGGCTCCCAGCCTCAGAGACCATCGGTCAGACCGGGCTCAGGACTTCGCATCAGATCTGGGACGGGCCCTGCAGTCACGCACCAGGGCAAGGAAGGCTCCGGCAGGCCACAGCGCGACAAGCCACTCACCAGCCCTCTACACCGATGAGCGAGCTCCGCCACCGGCCCTCCGTGACCCCCCGCTTCCCCGTCACCTGTACCACAGCCCGTTCGCCGTCTGTAGAGGCAGGCGAGCACCCCAGCCCCAGTGGAGGATCCCTTCCCTCGGCCTTCAGCAGCCGATCACACCCCTCTCAGCAGCAGCACGCTACCGCTGGAAGCGGAGCGGGCGCCTCAGTACCGCGAGGGTCTCCTTCGGTGGCCACAAGCACTACACTCACCTCCTCAGCCTGTAGGTATTTCGGGCCGCCCCGATGTTCAATCGCCTCTTCGTCCGGCCCACGGCCTCCAGTGCGAGTCCAGCCGCGGTCTCAGTTGATGTTGCCAGCCGCAACTCCTCCGGCGGGTGCCCCTCTCCACCGTCCGCCCTCCGGGATCCTGACAACGCGCCCATGGGTATCTGCCCACAGGAAACCAGCAGTTGGGTCCTCGCCTAGTCCCACAGACAGTTCAGGCGGTCATTGCAAGACCCGGATCCCAGATCGGGGTGCTGCGCAGTAGCCTTGGAGATGGCGGCGGCCATTTTCTATATACAGACGCGCCCGCGGCTCCTCGATAGTTGAGCGGGTTCCAGGCCTCCCAGACACACGAAAGTCACCACATCGTGTCCGGGGGTGCTGTGTTTGCGATATCTGTCATTTTCCCCGGTTTCCGCCGACCTGGGCCATGGTATTTGCCGTTTGTTCAAGCCCGACCTGCAGAGCCCCTTCAACAGGCGACCATCCTGCAGCGCGTCGTGGCCACGCCCCTACTTTATATATAATTAAGGAGATATTATGTATAACTCAACGACCCTTTTAAAAAAGAATTAACATAAAAAGGTTTTTAGTCTTTTTGTCATGGAATATTTGCAAGTTTTTCCTGCCTGTTCTAATGGTTGTTTGTTACAGTTTTTGTTTTGTTTTGGAGGTGATATAAACAACGGGAGGGTGGAGGTTGGGAAATAGTATGTGAAGCTATTGGCGTGGTCAATGTCTTTTAGCCTTGTGTTATGGAGTGGAGTAGATGTGTGTGGTGTGGATTGGAATTATGTGGGTTGGACTGGAATTGTTTGTTGTGGAATCGTGTGGCATGGAATTATGTGGCATGTTGTTCAGTGGAATTATGTACGGAGACACTGGAGTCCTTGTTAAACACACCATGCCTGGCAGGCCTACCTGTGTCACAGTGTTGCATACATGGTGCACAATAATAAGTGTGCCATGACCGTATATAAAGCACAGCGTGTAGAGCAGGATGAGTACAACCAGGGCCACTGGGATTATGCGATTCTGCAGCATTTTTTGCATAATTATGGATTTGCCGGACTTGCCACATAATCTATCATCTGCTTCATAATATCCACATTTTATCAAAAAATGTTTCTTGTGCAAACAAATCATAATTTATTTTAAAATGTAGCAACATGCGCTGCTGCACAGTGGAAGGCTCTTCCCAAAGGTTGACTGGTCACCTTTTAGTAGTTTATTTCTGTATATGAATGTTAAAGAGTTACTAATAGGGTGAAACCTTTGACATAACAGTAGTACCATGGGTGAAAATGACAATATAATGTAGCAAAACTGTTACAAAATATGCCGCATAATTTGCCTTTTCTTGCTGTATAATTTTGTCAACTCTGCCACATAATTTGGTCCTCTCCTGCCAGATAATTCCAGTGGACCTGGGTATAACCAAATAACACTGCAATGATAAGAGTATGATACTGCAGTGTTTTCTATATAATAATGGAATAACCACACCTGTCACATAGCACCTGCCTTATCATTTGCAGTACTCAGCAAAGCACATTTAATTTCTAATCGAAAGGGATCAAAAGTAACCACAAACAAGAAAATAAAACTATGCTGCCAACTCCATCATTTTGTAGGCGTATGCACCAAGCGTGTGCACACCTACAAAGTAACACAAGCAGTTTGTTTGCTTTTTTGTGCAACAATCCGAGCTGGATCGGTAATAAATAAATAAATCGAGTCTGTGGGTGGAAACAACACGAGTATCAAAAGAACGCAGGTGGGAAAGCAACATGGAGGGTGGAATCACGGCGGAAGGGTAAGCAACATGGAGGGCGAGTAGAAAACACACAGGGGTGCATGGTGAGGAGCAATATAGAGGGTGCAGGTGGGGGGAGGTAAAACAGAGGTCACAGTGAGGGAAACAAATGGGGAGAGAGCAACCTGGATGGGGTGGAAGTGAACAAACAATAAAGAGTGCACCCTGGAGTCAAAGCGCACAGGCCAGCGACTCGAAGAGCAAAGCGGTATAAAAGTGAAAGCATAGGTAAAAGCAACTTGAAGGACATAGTTGTGCAAAATTATATTTTTATAGTGTTATGAAAAGATATGTAGACAGAAGCCAGGCCTCCCATCCTTCCAAAGCGGATAAAACGAGTATAACATAATGTACAACTGCTAGCTACGTATTGGAAAAACTGTTGCAATTTTAGTGGCCCTTTCAAAGAAAAACGTGCTGTCTGTAAATGACAGTGCACTACCTTACCAGTGCTTCAAAAAGCACCACAGTCTACATACCACTAAATTGGCTTGGCTCATTTGCTACACTTGTTGTTTTTTGCCTGATGCTTGGATTTTTCACAATCCCTTCGACTTCAGTCAGTGGTGTAACATTAATGAAAGCACCCCCACTCTGAAAATTGTTCCAACACCACTGGAAGCAGCAGGGCTGGGGCTTGGAGCTAGGATAGGACTGCTCAGAGCAGTGTATATGTGTTGCAGAAATATATGAAATCTGAAAGGCACAAGCACCAACCCGCTTTTGATCCTTCTGAGGGCGATAAAAGGAAGCACTATTTAAGTTGCTAATATCATACATTTGAATTGCTACCAAGCCCTAGGACTGACTGTAAGGTCTGCACAAAAGCCTATTAACGTAACCTACAACAGTCAGCTAGGCACTAAACAAAGTTGTCTATCTCTAACCACTAGATAGCATTATTCGTACACACACATTAAGACAGTCCATGGTGCCTGCATCCTGCCTCAGGTTCCTTCTCCCATAGCACGTTCCATGCACGGCTCACACGCTCTTTCCCAACAGGTCACAAGCTCCAACCCGGCCTCTCATCCTTCCCAAGCCAATAAAAATGTGCTCCATTTAGGTTGCCAATAGCAGACATTTGAAGCGATGCTACACCCTAGAACTGATGGCGAAGGATGCAAAATTTGAGTACACACATGCAGTGTCAGTCCTAGGATTTGTGGGCTCTGGGCAGGAAAGGAACATGTGAGGCCCCTAGCATTTGCAGAAGATTTAACCTCACAGGAAGTGACTTCATAGGAAGTAATATCAATTGGCCATTAATTATATGGCATTGTTCAAGTCGCTTTGCAAGAAGCTACTTACCTAGTTTGGATGTCAGTAAAATGGTTAATAATAGCATTAAAAAGCCTAATAAAATATGAACATATATTTTAAATCTCTATTAAGTGTAAATACATTAACAGAATTAAACATAGTCATTGTTCTATTGAATGGAATGAATAAAAATGATATGCTAACGAGGCATCCTGGTACTAAGAGATGTCCAAAGGAGAGGTGCAGACTTTACTAATGTGGAGAAAGGACAGTTTTATGTGTTTTTTTCCCAAAAGACTGGAACCATTGCTTAAGAGGGAGAGAGGTCCAATCCTGCACAACTAGAAAGGAGACGGATCTGTCTCTAATCAGGGCCATCTAAATTTTAGGATGGCACAGTGTATAGGATTCTGGAATGAGCGTAAGGAGTGCTGTAGAAAGAGAGAACCTGTTTAATACAATCCACAATGACAAATGGATAGTGCCTTGAAGATAGAGGGTTTCAAACCAAAAACCCAGCCGAAAGGTGAGAAGAAATGGCATGGCAAACCAGCAGTCTCAAATGAGGAGCATAGCACTGTTCTGAAAGATTTGAAGGGTACTGAATGCAAAAAGGTGGGAAGCCCAAAAGAGAAGGCATTTGCATAATCTAGTGAAAAGATAATTGACTGTAAAACAGCCTCACAGTTGTGAGACGGGAGAAAAGGGATGATTTTGTGTTGCTTATGGATGTAGTAAAAGTAAGTGGATGAAACATGGTTAAACTGTTCTGGAAAAAGAGAAGATGTTGGAAAATGAATCCAAGATATTTTGGTGCCTCCGTCAATGTGGGCGATTGGACCAGCTCCACCAGTCACCAAAGACAAAAACTTATATGGTATGAGATCCTTTAAAAATGAGAACCCTAGATTTGTCACTGTAAGGTTTTAATGAATTTGTCTTCATTCAGAAATCAACTGCTAGCATGCAAGTCGAAACTTATTCTTCGGCAGAGACCAGATTGCCACTGAGGGAAATGATGTTTAGGTATCAATATGCACAAGATATCAGCAAGAAACAAAAGGACTGTATGAGTAAATCTAATAGGAAATGATAAAGATTATACAGTGGAGACCCAATAAATTCCACAGGTCAGAGGTTTGGTACGTAACAGAAATAGGTGGTGAGTGAATTGTTTCAGATTTCCCAAATAGGATAGAGGTAAGCCACACCAGGAAAATACCTTATATTCCAGATTGTACTAGTTGATTTATAAGCATTGGCTGAAACGCAGTGTCATGTCAAATGTAGCACTATGGTTTAGTAATATTCAGGCTGTTCTAACTCCATGATCAAGAGTCTGACACAGGACAAATGCTGCTTCAAACTCCTAGAGTTGTCAGAATCCAACAAGCACATTGTCAGTGAGTAAATTACTTTTTATATGAAAGAGATTTGGAAGTTGACTTCTTTTTTTCTTTTTTCTACGATTTTCGAGAAAAGGGCAGCAAAGTGATGTTCAAAGATAATGATAAGTTTTGAGCCGGCTGAAAATTTTCAGGGCATTTTTACCTCCCCTTCAGACTCTTACTTTTTTGCTTCAACTTTCTCTTGCTGGTTCTGCCCATCTAACTTCCAACTCTCTCCTCTGTCTTTCTCCTCCCAACCTCTTACCATCTTTCGGTGGTTCTGCTTTCATCCATCCACCCCTCACTATTATTTCTCTCTCTCCTCTGCTTATGTCCCCTTGCTGGTTCAGTCTCTCTTATATCCACACATCTTATACATACACTTCCCTTCAACTCTCATCTCTCCCCCAGCTTCAAAACTTCTCCCTTGTTCTGCTTCATTTACATCCACCTCTCCCCTTCCATCCTCTTGGAGCGCCTTATCTTTTCATGTTTATTCTGACCCTCTTAAATCCAACCCTCCCTCAATGCTCTACTAGGTTTCTCATCTTTCGCTCAGACTCTTACTTTGTCTTGTGTATTTTGTCCCTCCTACATACACCTCTCCCATGCCCCCAGGTTTGTCTCATTTCCTACTGGTTCTGTCTCTTACATTCACAGAATAGCTACTGGAAAGATCCCATTGATAACGACACTAGCATGCATGCTTAGATCAGCTTCCAAATTAGTGTTAAAAATAGGGAGTGAAAAGCCTAACCTTGAGTAGGGAATTGATGCAGCCTCCAGATATAAGCATAGCCGATACATTATAGACACCCTTTCTAGCTTAAGGCAACCTTACTTTGATTTTAATTTGCGGCCTCAGGACAAGACCGTGTTTCTGAGATTCAATTTTTTTTACCTCCCTTTTAAGGATTTTGATGATTCATGGAAACTATACGGCTTCACTGACAAGTCATGTAGATTGTGCAAGTTAGCCGAAGAATGCATTGAACATATGATATAATGTGCCTATGCCCAGCCATACTAGACATGTGAAAACAATGTTTAAAGCCAATGTTAATGCTGAGGGCATAAAAACAATACCAGAGGCTGCATTATTGTGCTTTAAAGGCGGTTCTGTAAAAGTGGTGGGTAACCTTGTCAAGCTCTCTGAGAAAAAGGCTTCACTTCGTATTTATTTATTTTTTTAATGCGTCGATTTTTAATGGCGCTTTATCAGTTTTTTGTGATGCCCTTTATGTAAAGGAATTATTGTGTACAGTTTTATGTAAACATTAAAAAATAACATATTCCCTCTCTCCCTCTTCTCAATGCTTTACACTTCACTTCATCTCTCTGCCTGACTCTTAGAGTACCCATTGATTCTGCCCCTCTTACATCCCACTATCACTAGTCCTTCTCTCTCCCCCTTCACTTAAGTTATCTGCTGGTTCTGCCTCTCTGACCTGATCCCATCCATGTGCTACCCTTCACCTCTCATCTTTCACTTCAGCCATGTACCTTTTTTGCTCGTCTGTCCCCTTTAAATCTACCTCTCCCCTTTCACCTCCAGCCTCTTACCATGTCTCGCTGTTTCTGAATCTCTTACATCCATCTCCCACTTCCATGCTCTACACTTAACTTCATCCTTCCCCCTGACTCTTATTTTTCTCACTGATTCTGTCATCCCTCTCTCTCCTCCCTGCTGCACACTTCATCTTTCATCTCTCTCCAGCCTCTAAACTTTTCTCACTGGTTCTGACACTGTAACAGCTACTTCTCCCCTGCCAACCTGTTACCTGCTCTTGGTGATGCTGCCCTCTTACAGCCACCTCTCACTCTTCTCTCTTCTCGCCACTTAAGTTCTCCTGATGATGCTCCTTCTTTTATATCTACTGCTCCCATTCATGCACTATCTTGCACCTTTCACCCTTCCCTCTAGCCTCAACTTTTGTTTTGCTGGTTCTGCACTCTTTAGATCCACTTCTTCCCTCCATGTTCTACTCATCATCTTTCATCTCTCCCCCACCCTCTACCCTTCTCTTGCTAGTTCTGACCGTATAACATTTACCTCTCATTTACCTCTCCTCTCTATGTGCTGATCTTTGCCACTCTTATCCCCAGTCTCTTATCTTGTTTTGCTTGTTCTCCTCCCTTACATCCACCTCTACCCTTCCACCGTCCCACTCTCCCCCAATCCTGTTACCAGTGGCAGCTGGTGCCTGAGGGTGCTAGAGCACCACTGCCCAGTATCAACAGGCACAAAAAGAAACTGCTTTAAACAGCTTTGAATGGCAAAAAGCAAATTGTATCAATGGTTGTTAGCTGTTTAAGATAAACAAGTAACAATAATAACTTCTTTGACTTTCACCTTGTCACTGTTTTGACCAATACGTACCTTCTTCACACACATTTGCCCAGAATCACAACTGCAACTGGAATACGGGAAAGTTGCTCTGTGTGCTCTGCAGAGAGGCCATGTATTGAATGGTTATGTATTCTGAGCATCTTTTTTACCCACAGACAGGCACAGTGAGAAAGTTGTACTGCCTTCAGCCTCAACTCCAAAGTGCTCAAATGTAGCCTGCTATAAACACCTGGAGGCGACTCAGTACTAAGTGTGCACCATACAAGAGTAATATGCTGTGAAATGAAATACAGAAAGACACATCCTGGAAATAGTTAACACTCTTGGGGAATGCAATATTAAGTAAAGCGTGTGAAATATAAAAAGGAACTAAATCGCTGCCATGGATTACCCTATCATGCAGTGGTAGACTGGGACAGAGAATAGGTCCAGGAACCTATTTAAAAGTGGCCCCCGTTAGTGAATTAGGTAGCTGGAAAAGGGTCCCTTGTTTGCAAATTAGAGTCGTTTTTAACTTGTAAAGACATGCTGTAAATGTTTTTTGTAATTTATGGAAGACTGCATAGATTTGAGTTTGCTGCAGGCAATGTTTGTTTTAACATCATGAAAATCAACAGTAAAAACCGGCTCACCTGATCATAAAGCAGACCAACAAACAGCCAAATAAATGGCCTGCACACTGACGACAGATTAGCACATCAGATACTGCCTGATTGCTCTATAGGCCAGTCCAACCCTGCTAACGTGCTATACATTCATTGCGCAGACACTGGGTCACTGTTTTTGCAGGTAAAGCTAAGGACATGAATAAAGGGCCCGATAGGGGCCAGTTTCAATGTTCGTTTAATTTACTACCGGGTCTAAGACTCGAGGGACCCAGCACATTTAAAGCCCTGCTACAGCCACTTTTACATGCTGATTTTGCTCCTCTGCCTGCACCTCTTGTCTCACTGCCGTACTCACACCTATCTGCTCTCCCCCTCCTCTCACTTTACTCAATTTTTCTTACCCCTTTTATTCACCTCTCTGCTTTCTTTCCCTCATCCTAAGTGAGCAGTTTCCATTGTGATGCAACGTCATGCTATCTTTTGTTGTGCCCCTCCAGGATATCCTGCTTTTCATTCATACAGGGGCAGGGTGTACTTCAAACGTAAGGGCACTTTAATAACCTGTCTAATTGCTGTCATCATCATGCAGATGCAGCCATTAGGCCCACAGAGAGGGGCCAGCAGGGGAGATTGATAAAAAAAGAAAAAATATAAACTCTTAGGGGGCCCCCTGGGCCTTGAAACTCAGGAGTTTGTAAAGGTGCGAGGTCGCGGGGCCCTGGGCAGCTGCCCAGGCTGCCCACGCTGCCCATGCCTTTTGCCAGCCCTGAACACATTGAGAAAACCCTGTGGTGGCTGCACCTTCTTTTAGACTTCTTCTCCAGCAGTACGGTCTATGCAGGGCTCACAAGCTCTTTCTCAACTGGTCAGAAGGACCAACCCGCCATTTCATCCTTCCTGGGCCGATCCAAAAGGAGTTTCATTTAGGTTGCTAACAACACTTGTCTGAAACCCTACAAAGTCCCTGGGCTTGACAGTAAGGTCTGCGCAGGAGGAATATGCTGTGGTTTATTTTAGAGTGTAAAGGTTGCTTCAAAAGGTTGAAGCCTGCGTGAAATCCCTCAGCTCTCATTTAATATTTCTGTAATTTCAGTTGTCCTGTGGACAGTGGCTCTTGGATTTACCTGTCAATCCGGGAAAGAAGCAACAGTGCTTGCAGCTAGAAAAGGGCCCATGAAAGCAGAGTGTATATGTTGCACAAATGTGTGAATTGTAAAAGGGCAAAGGTCCCGACCTGGCATCTCATCCTTCCAAAGCTGATAAAAAGGAGCTCCCTTTAGGTTGCTATTCAGAGTAGTGCAAGCAACGAGAGGGGGAGAGGGGTGGGCTGCAACAACATAGAATGGGCAAGCAGTAAAAAATACGTGGGCAAGCTACATCAACAGTGCGGGCAAACTGCAACCATGACAGTAGCAACAAAGATGTAAGCAACAGCCGAAAGAGCACTGGTGCAAGCGACAATTGCAACAAACTTGGAGGCTAGTGACAAGGGAAACGAGAATATTTTAGTTACAATATACACATTAAGCAACGAAAATAAACACACTAAGTGCAAGCAGAAAAGCAATGCTGTCCCTCACCAGCAATCTTGCAAACAAAACAACACAATATTATTTTGCAATAAAACATTGTATTCATGGGCAACGAGAGAATAGGGTAAACAAAACGAGGCGGGGGAGGAGGGAGGGAGTATCAGACGGTGAGTGGGAGATGGGCGGGGTGGTCTGTGGTGAGGGGTGTAGAAGAAAGGAGAGGATGTGGCATAACAGCCAGAGCTGCTGACTTTGGAACTGGGAAACCGTGTTGGAGTCTTGGCATTCAGTCAACACTCTGTGATTCTGGGCAAATCACTAAGGGGCCGATTATGATGTCGGGCGGAAAGCCTCTTCCCGACAGTTGGAATTTCCTCAACTGCGTCAGAACCCTACCGACTGACTCGGTCGGTTTACATTCCGACCGACCGATTACGATGTTTGCGGTCGGAATGTAAACCGCGCGGTTATTCCAAATCGGTTCCGACTGGCTCGCGGAGTATCCGTGTTGGTCGGAATCGCATCGTACACCCCTATGGACAGTGTTTCCGTCCTCAGGATTACGGTGTCGGTTTCCAACAGTTTTTCCGTGCCGGCCTTTCTGACATGAAAAGGCTGTCGGAAAGTGACTTTGGGGGCCCCTAGCAGGGCCCCCTTTATCCTGCCGCCTACGGTTGATAGCCGAGGGGGTACCTAAGGGACCCCCCTGTAAAACCCTGCACTGTGTGGCTGGCACAATTGGGTACCCGCGACAGGGTGCAGGGTTTTACACACACACACCCCATTTTCCCGTAGGAGCCTGTGTTATGGCCAGTTGTAGGGCGGAACACAAGCTCCCATAGGGAACAATGGGAATCCAACCGAACAGTATTCAGTCGCATCGTAATCGGGCGGGCCGAACCGCTGACCACGAGTCGGTCGGTCCCAATTCCGAGTCAGTGTCGGGCGGTGGCTTGCCGCCAGACATCGTAATCGGCCCCATAATCTCCCTGTGCCCACAAAAAATGAATTTGTCCTTGTGTAATGTAACTGGTGCTCATGTAAAGCATTCCAAAACCTTTGGGTCGATTCGGGCAACATAAAACAGCAACAAAAAAAAACACACTCTATATTTCCAGCACTCATCATTTATTTGATGAGGAAGAGAGGGGTGTGCTCGGTTAAGGCTGGCCACTGTTGTTACATGTCATATGTCATGATGTTAACTGGGTCAGAGTCGATACCCCTGATATAGGACACACGCGTTAAGCCAGAACGTTCACAATTATGTAGAAGTAACATTTTCTTACGTGTATGCATGCACTGCAGCCCTTCACTTGACACAGAAAATTTATTATTGTTTACGTTACAGGGTAGAAATGCCTCCTATTGTACATTTCTGAAGAGGACACAATTCTTTAGCAATTAGGCTGCGAGCTAAAGAGTAATAGGTTGTAAGCAGAGAGCCAAATGATCCCACATTTATCCTGATATGCAGGGATTCTCTGGAGAAAATATACTATTTAGCTGGGCAATATGACATTTTTTTACTAACAATTTGAAGGACATGACCATATAAATAATACATTATCCAGTCCATCTTCCAGTTCTGTAATTCGTTTATAGTTTATGCTCAGTATCCCTGATGTTTGTGCCTGGGCATGTTCTGAATGCATAAGTTCTATGACTGCAGATCTGGGCTCAGCATGCTCGAGTCGTCACACAGTAGCCCTTTCAATTGACCATATAGCTACTACGATACGCACATGGGCTGACCAGTCCTACTAGGGTTTGCTCCCGCATCCCCTAACCGACCCATATAAAGCTACAACTTACCCTCTGATTGAGGAGAGTGGGGACGTTGGCCATCCACCTCTAGAACCATCATTGCTGCTACAGGTATTACATTTCCGAGTGCTAGGACGGAGACAAGAGCTTACTAGATCCTGGAATAGTTGGCTCCTATGTGCTGTAGTGGTGTTTAACAGAACACAGGGATGCAACACTTTCTATACCTAGGGCAAAGTCACCCTACCATATTGCCAGATATGTTGGTTTGGGATACACAAATCAAATACATATTGATGAAAATAAACTATCCGCTAATTAAGGGCAGAAGGTGGGGAAATCGCACAATACCGAAGCTAATCTTTGCTACACCTCAATGTAGAGTTAACACTTCATCCAGATCACTCATCTATCTCCGAAAACGATGTTTTCAAATGATTTAAAGTGTGGTTTTTAAAATCATGCATGGAACGCTTTGAAGTTAGCAGCCATTTAGAATGTTGTTAACTGCTGGTTAGTGTCATAACAATTGTTATATTCTATACGGATTAAATTTATTAAACTAGCCCATACATTGAAAATACATGTATGCGGTTGAAATTGCACTTGCTATATGTTTCCTGATAGTTAAAATGTCTTCCTTTTACAAGATGGGTGGGAGGTTGTAGTTGGGGGAAAGCATGGCACAGGAAGATTAAGTGCACTATTTGAAAAATTAAGGACTATCTAGATCCCTGGTACTCATAGTACGGCCCGGGGGCCACATGCGGCCCTCCTGACCTTCACATGCGGCCCCCAATGGGAGACTGAACAGGGCTGCTGTTTACTTTAGAAAGCACCAAACATTCACAAATTTGTTAAATAAACAGAGAAGCGTTTATTTACAGACTGAATTAAAAGAAAAGAAGCAAATATGGTGTCCTGCAAAACTTAATTTAGGAACACATTAATTTTTTAGTACATCTAGCAACAAATGTGTAAAAATATCATAAAGTCTCTTCAAAATTCAAAAAGTGTATTTCATTAACATGCAGAAGCGTTACACCTTAGTACATAAGAATAAATAAGTGCATTCAGAAGTATTTTATTTCAAACTGATAATTTTCAAAATGAGTGTAGAAATGATCTTGCCTCCTCACACCTTGACAACAAGGGTAATAGTGAACTAAGAGGCAAGTCAGTTCTCACCTGAAACCTTCTGGGTGGTCAGGGTTGTTATACATGGACAACATTATAGTTTTTTAAATCAGACACAATGTGTTCGTACCGCATGTATCCTGAACTCATGTATTTCAAGGGGCTCTTATATGTCATAATGAAGAAAACGGAGGCAAAGTGAAATTAAGCAATTGCCTAGGATCAAACAATTGGGTCAAGTGGGGGAACGTGGATTGATCCTAGGTATTCTGGTTTCACGGTGTGCAATTTTATTTCATTTCAATTCAATAATCAAGTCACTTCCTTTTTACACTTGCCTCTCCTAAGGTAGTGATAGCAAGCAGAGAAGGCTTACCTAAAGGTGCGGTAGAGATATAGCTATTCAGATACAGCATAACACAGTATTGTCAAATCTATGACTCGTCTAGAGACTAGGGGATTAATTTAGAGAGCAGTATGGAAAGAAACCCTCAAAATAACTCCATGACTCACTAACCACACCATGTATGTGATTTGCTTCCTGTACGCACACCTTAACCCCCCCCCGCATAAATCCCCACCCTGCTGTCATTAATGCAGCCCTCAGGCACACCACAGACCATAGTTTGTGGCCCCTGGGGAAATGTTTGCGAGTACCCATGATCTAGATCAATGAAACCAAAAAATGGTGCCGCGCAGAAGTAATCTTTTTAATTGCATCCCATTGAAAATCAAAATGCATCCCCAAGTGCTATCAGGCGCGATCACAGAACAATGGCAACACTGAAAAAACAAGCAGCGATGGCGACCGGAGGCCTACAATAAATGGTACGGGTGCCGCGACGGAAAGGAGAGCATCCTGAGGCAAGCAATAAATGACACGGGACCAGTTCAAAGACAACAAAAGGAGGGCGCCGAACAAACCATAAATAAACCAAAGAGTAGGGGGACACATAACGGGTCAGTAGCCATGAAAGTAAAAAAACGCACCCAAAGGCAGGACAAATAGCAACATTTCACCAATAAAAAGTAAGGAATTTTAAAAGGCACATGGAGGAACCAATAAAAAGTGATGGGCGTGATGAAAACCCATAGAGTGAATACAGCATGTCTTGAAGATAGCGCATACGCGCTGCCTAGGCTTGACCTAAAAAATGCAAGTGCATGAACACACTTGTGTATGTACTATGTATGACTGGGCAGGGTTTAAAGTCCAGATTTATGTGGTGCTCTAGAAACTGCAGATTAGTGAATTGCTTGAATGCACAGTGAAGGAAGGTGCCAGGGGTTCAGTGAGCTAGAGAGCTGAGAGCAGGCTGGGAGAAAGTTGGATACACTCTGAAGGCTGTGAAATTGGCTTGGGGTGGTGGAAATGTTTAAAGAGAACAGATGGCAACAGAAGAGAGATTGGGGGACTCCTAGGCCTCATATTGAGCATCTGAGGGCCAGCACAGGTGTTTTGATGACACCTAGGAGTTATCAGAGATGGTCTCAGGGCTGAATTCATGGCCAATTGATGGCCTCTATGGCCCTCACCATGATTGGCTAGGTGTTTGGTGAGATATTTATTACATTTTATAAAATCTGACACTGCAGTGATTGCAATTCATCAGATGCAATCAGTAACATCTATTCCGATTTTTTTGCTTGCCATTACAAAGTCCACATGTCCTAGTGAATGCTAGATATTTGTGCCCAGCTACACTGTGGCAGGTTAGAGCTGCCAATATTTAATAAATTATACAAAATGTATCCCACCCATTTCTTACCATTTCGAACAAACTTGGCCTCACTTGTAATTTTGATCTTTGAATTTGAATTTTGAATTTATTTGAATTTATAAGGCACACAGCTACCCAAGGGTTTTGTGCAGCTAGGAGTTTGAACAAGAATCATATTAATCCAGGCCACATGTAACAGGGGCCGAAGAGACTAGAGTGGTGGTCTCACCAGCACTGAAAGCTGTAAAGGTGGTACTGAGGTCTATGAATGCCAGCTGATTGTCTGTTTGAATTGGCAGAGAAAATATGAGGGTCGGTTAAGGGCTTCTCAAGCTTAGGTAGGGGTCTGATCTGGGTTACTTAGGGTCACTTAGGTTCTCTAATGACTAATAACAAGTGCCATATGGAGTTCTGAGGGCGGGTAGAGGGAGTTGCTGAAAGTTAGAGGACAAGTGTAAAGGGATTGACAGAGACTGAACACCAACTGACTGGGATTGACGGCCAGCTGACGAGTTTTGATTGATGATTGTTGGTCCCTCAAGAGTGTCCGAGAGCTTGCTCAAGGTGTCTCAAAGCTGACAGGGGGTCTCTCAGGGAGGCCAAGGGACAGCTAAGGTCTATCTAGGGATCTCCTAGGACAGACTAAGGGTTTTTAGCAGCTGTCTGACAGTCTATGAGGGCCAGGTGAGTATCTATTAGAAGTGGTTGAGATGATGCAAGTCCAGCTACAGGATCAGTGATAGCACTTTGAGAGCCCTCTTAAAAACTGGCTGAGAGTGACTGAGTGCAGGCTGATGTATTCTTGTTGCCTAGTAGAAAAAGGTGGTGGATTGCCTTTAGGAAGGCCCTGGGGGATCACAAAGGTAATTTGAGAAATGACAGATGTCCAAAAAGCAAGTCTCTGCCTCAAACACTTTGAGCAAGCGCTTACCCTCATCCTCCTGCCAGCACACACTGTTGGGGATGATAATCTCAGTCTAGATCCTTGCTATGACCCTCTTTCTGACATACAGTGTTAGGGGCAGAAGGGGTCTGTATTTAGCATCTTCATCCCCACACCAAATTTCAAACACCGTTAAAGTAAAGATGACCCCCACTGTAGGCCTGGCAAGCTCTGTCAGGAAACTACTATTGCTTCTGCTCATGCTGTACAATTTGTGTGAGGGAAATGCAAATCTTCACTGTTGTTGCAGGCTGCAACTGGTTCAAAACTCCGCAGCTAGGCTTTTATGCCGGATCCCCAGAACTTCTTCTGTTTCCGGCCATCTTCGTGACTTGCATTGGCTCAGGGTGGAGAACCGTGTTAAGTTCAAAGCCCTGAGCTACATGTTTAAAATCAAAAGTGGAGTGGCCCCTAAATACCTTCAATCACTGGTCCATCCCTATGTCCCTCTTCGTGACCTCCGCTCATCCACGCAGGGGAGGTTTTCTGTCCCAAAAATCAAACTAGCGCGGATGGGCGGTAGGTCTTTCTCATATCTTGGCCCTTCACTCTGGAATGCCATGCCCTTAGCTCTTCGTACCGAAACTAATTATATCCAATTTCGTAAATCCTTGAAGACATGGCTTTTCAATCATTAGCCTGCTGCCTTTGCTTCTGACATCAGCCTCTGATCTGCGTCTGCGCCGGGAAACCCTTTTTGGCTAGCTGTTGCGCATTATAAGTTTAATTAATAAATAAATAAATAAAATTAACATGTTTGGAGTGAATGAATGGAGTCAATTACCACCAAATATCACTGTGCTGCTGTCTTTATGCCTAGCTCCATACAAACACCTCTGAACTCCACCCCTTCAACTCCTGGGAAAACAAGTGAATCTGTGTAATAGGTTAAGGAGTCTGATTTTAGACATCAGGGGTGATGGGAAGTCATCAGGGACTATCTGTGCTGGCCTTCCATAGTACCTCTTGAACAATGTATTAAGATTTCTAAGGACTTCATTTAGACACTGTGTCATCTCTTCCACTACCCTGGCCGGACTGCATTTGCCAAATTAAGAAATCACAGATAGCCGTGTGGTGATTTCTAGACCTTCAAAGGAGCCACTGCCCCCGCAGCTCCTGAGAAGGCACTGAAAGTTTGCTGCATGGCTGCTGTCTTTTAGGCGCACAGGCACCAAACCTTGTATTCTTAAAAAACAAACAAAGGGATATAAGACCATTCACTCTAAATAGGGTTGGCGATGTGATCCCCTTACTCCAATGGTCCTATGGTAAGTTTTCAGACATAACGAGTCAACGGGGGCACCACCATCAGAAAATTGTCAATCAATCAACTCGGATTTGTAGAGCGTGGCTAATCACCCACGAGGGTATCCAGCCACTGGGTTAATGCTGGGACCAGTCAAAGAGCCAGGTCTAGAGTCCCTTTATGAATTCCGGGAGCGGGATGTTGTACGAGGGTGGAGGGGGAGGTCATTCCAGGACGTGGCGGTGAGGTAGGAGAAGGAACGCCCTCCACTATGGCTTTGGCGGGGAATGCGTGCAAGGGCAAGGGAGGCAGTTCAGGCGGTGGTTGATGAATGCTGGTTCTTAGTCGTGGAGAACCTTGTAGGCATGTGTCAGCATCTTAAATTGGCATCTTTTCTGAATGGGGAGCCAGTGGAGGTTCTTGAGGTGGGGGTTGATGTGGGTCTATTTGGGGAGGTCGAGGATGAGTCTGGCAGCTGAGTTCTATATTGTCTGGAGTCTCTTCAAGAGATTGGTGGTGATTCCTGCATTCAAAGTCCTACACAACGATTGACCAGCATACCTCAACAAACGCCTGACCTTCCACCAACTGACCAGACACCTCTGATCTGCCTCCCTCTTCCTCGCAGACATCCCACAAATCTGCCAACACAGCAGCGGATGGCGCTCTTTTTCTCCCCTGGTGGCCAGGACATGGAACAACCTTCCTCGGGCAGCCCCATCACTACAGATATTCAGGAAAGAACTTAAGACCTGGATGTTCGATTTAAGACCACCACACAACAGCCAAACTCTCCAGCACCTCAAGACCCTCACTAGTGATTTGTGAGCTCTATAAATGACTGATTAATTGATGGATGGTGAGTTTGCTGTCCAGAATGATGGCGAGGTTGCAGGTGTGGTGTGTTGGTATGGGTATGAGTTCGGAGGGCCACCAGGTGTCATTCCACAGCGAGGTGTTGTTACCAAAAATCAGCACTTCTGTCTTGTTCGTGTTGAGCTTCAGGCAGTTGGTCTTCATCCAGCCAGTGACACTCGTCATGCAGTTGTGGAAGCTGGATCTGATGGTGGTGGGGTCTTCTGAGAGTGAGAGGATGAGCTGGTTGTCGTCTGCATACAATATGATGATGAGGCCAGGTGGCCAAGTGTTGAACAGGTTAGGGCTGAGGGATGAACCTTGAGGGACACCGCAGATGATGCTTTTAGGTTCCAAAGTGAAGGGTGGTAGGAGGATTCTCCGGGTCAGTCCCGATATGAAGGAAGAAATCCATCTTGATCCCGATGTGGTGGTCTCTTGAGTGTGTGATGTGATACGGTATTGAATGCTGCTGCAAGGTCAAGGAGGATCAGGGCTGCTGTTTCTCCCCGGTCAAGAAGGGTTCTGATGTCGCTGGTGGCAGCGATCAGGACAAAGTTGGTGCTGCGGTTGGTGCGGAAACTGGATTGGGAGGTGTCCAGCAGGTTGTTTTCCTCCAGGTGTTCGTGAGTTGGTGATTGGTGGCCGCCTGATCTCTGTGTGTTTCCATCTGTCTGGGAAGATGGATGTGGTGATAGATGCCTTGAGAATGGAGGTGAGTTTGCTGCTGGTTTCATTGCTCCCGAGGTTGAAGAAGTGGTGGGGGCAGGGGGCAGTGGGTGCTTCAGAGTGGATGGAGTTCATGGTGGCTGTGGTGCTATGTGTGGTGAGCTGTTCCCATGCAGTGATCGGGTGGTTGTGGGTGGCGTCATAGGTATGAGGAGGTTGTGGAGGTTAGTGGGTTGGGGTTCAAAGTTTCTGTAGATGGTGGATCTCTTGTTGTGGAAGTAGGCCACCAGGGTGTCACAGAGTTCCTGAGAAGGGGGAATCGTGTTCTCTGTGACTAACGGGCTGGAGAACTCTCTGATGGTGCTGAAAAATTCCTTGCTGTGGTTGGAGCTTGCTTCAATGCGGTCTGCCAGGGCACTTCTTCTCATGTCTTTTAGGCATTGGTGGTATTTGTTGAGGGCTGTCTTGAAGGAGGCTCAGTCTGTGGGATCTTTGCTGGTGCACCATCTTTCTAGTTGTTTGTAGTTGCGTTTCATAGTTCTGAGTTCTGGAATATACCAACTAGGGGCCCGATTCTGATCTCGCTAGGAAAGCCCTCCGTACGGATCCGGAGGGCTTTCCAAGTGAGACGTGCTCCGGGAGTCCGAACGAGCAAGTACGATGCTGCCGTATGCTTATGGACTCAGTTCGCTCGGACTCCCATTGAACTCTATGGGAGCCCGTGTACAGACGCGTACACAGGCTCCCATAGCAGAAAAGGGGTGGGTGGGGAAAAGCGTACACCCTGTGGTGGGCACCCCATGGTGCCCACCACACTGTGCATGCCTGGATCGAGGGGACCCATGGGCACACCCCCGTGACAGATTCGGAGGGCCCCGGGTGAAGGGGGGCCTGCTACAGCCCCCCGAAATACCCGCCTGAGACCGAGGCAAAGAGGCTGTCCGAATCGTGCATCGTACTCGCTCGGTCGGAATACGGCTCCATAGCGCTGCACGATTCGGCTACAAATGAGTCGTACGGACAGGTTCGGGTCCCGGAAATGATTCAGACTCGATCTTCGCATCGTACTTGGTCGTTCGGACCTGTGTACGATTCGGTCGTAAACGAGGGCTACGAATCGGATCCCGGAAAGCCAAATCCAATTCGGAGGCCTTCCGAACAACATCGGAATCGGGCCCTAGCTTGTTTGGTGGATATGCTGTCTGCATAGTAGGTGATCCAGGTGGGGAAATTCTGGACTGCCTATTCCAGGTTGGTTGGGATGGGTGGTGTTGATGGTGTCCTTCCATTGGGTCTCTGTCACTTTGTTCCGACTGCGGTGGGAGGACCTGGTGGTGATGTATGGGGATCTGGCGATGGTGAAGTGGACAATCGTGTGGTCGGTCCAGGTGAGTATGGTGACAAGACTGTACTTGACTATGTCGCTGGCAGTGAAGAACGGGTCGAGTGTGTGTCATGCGCTGTATGTGGGGTTGGTGACCAGTTGGGTGAGGCCTATGTTGCTCATGCTTTCCAGGAGATTGGCGAAGTTTGCGTCTTTGGGGTTGTCGAGCTGGAAGTTGAGGTTACTGAGGAAGATGTAGTGCTTGGAGTTGATGGCGGTTGGGTGATGAATTCAGTGATGGCGTTAACGAAGCCAGGGCATGGTCCTGGTGGTCTGTAGGCAAGGGTGCCTCTGATGGTCGTTCTGCCATCGGTTTGGAGTTGGAAGTTGAGGTGTTCCATGATCAGTGTTGTGTGGTGTTGTCATCTTTCCAACTGAAAATAGAGCGGATGGACCAAGGGTTTGGCAGACAAGTTACTCTGTCATTTTTAGCAGTCTGAGTGCTTCATCATGTTTGTGATAGATTACCCTACGTGCCAAACTCTAAATCAAGCGCTAGATGTTTAGAATGACTCAGTTACTCAACTGTAATCTTGAGTACTCTGCATATTATTAGTCTTCCTCATCACAGACATAACCACTGAGCATTTTGAGATTAATCCACAGAATTTCCCCCCACAAGAAAAAATGCATGATTATATTTCTTCAATTTGGCACAACAGGAAGTGGATCACACCTGACCCATAAAGGAGGGGCCAACCGATGTCACTTCCTGAAATTCCAAGTTATAATGTCATCAATTTTTCCCCCCTTTTCCCTTTGGAGGGAGGGAGGGAACCTAGGACTGTGGTGAGAAAGACTAGGACTCGGAGTAATAAAGATTACCAGTAAGTAACTGAGTCATTACCTACCTCGTTCATCAACTTTATCCAAGTCCTAACCAGTGAGTATATAACCAAGTTGATTTATGAAAAACTTGGCACCAAGCCAGAAGAGGTAAATGCAACACCCAACTGATTTATTTACATTCACACAATCTTTAATGAGCTGCAGACAAAACAGCTGTCCCAAAATCAGAAGAAAAAACATCCCACATTCTTAATTTGTAGTGAAAAATAAAAGTGTGAGAGGAGGACCATGTAGCTTCTGCACGGATGTTTTTCAAAGAAGCACCTCTCAATGCTGACCATGAGGAAGACATGTCTCTGGTGAAACGTCCTCGAATGTTGCAAGGAAGGAAGACCCCAGAACTCTGATAGGCCAGCAAAATTGCTGTCCTTATCCACTGACTTCGGGCCTGATTCACAAAGGTAAACTTACACTTTTGTATAACTTTACAATTTTTTTGCATTCAAAAAGGTATGTTACGAGTAGTAACTTTACGTCAAAGGAGTCTCTGCACTCGTGGTGGAGACTCAACACGTAATACCACATTGTCATCTAACAGCCTTAAAAAGTCGGCATGATAAAGTAAGGCGGGGTGGTGTGGGGTGGGGTCAATCAATCAATCAATCAATCAATCATGTCACTTATAAAGCGCACTACATACCCGCGAGGGTCTCAAGGCGCTGGGGGAAGAGGGGGGTGGTGCTGCTACTGATCGAAGAGCCAGGTCTTGAGGAGTCTTCTGAAGGCCAGTAGGTCTTGGGTCTGTCGGAGGTTGGTGGGGAGGGTGTTCCAGGTCTTGGCGGCGAGGTGGGAGAAGGATCTGCCGCCGGCGGTCGTTTTCCGGATGCGGGGGACTGTGGCGAGGGCGAGGCTGGTCGAGCAGAGCTGGCGGGTGGGGGTGTAGAAGCTGAGTCGTCTGTTGAGGTAGGCTGGTCCGGAGTTGTGGAGTGCTTTGTGTGCGTGGGTGAGGAGCTTGAAGGTTATCCTCTTGTTGACAGGGAGCCAGTGCAGGTCTCTCAGGTGGGGTGTGATGTGGCTGCGTCGGGGGATGTCGAGGATAAGACGTGCAGAGGCGTTCTGGATGCGTTGCAGCCGTCTCAGGAGCTTAGCCGTCGTTCCTGCGTAGAGGGCGTTTCCGTAGTCCAGCCTGCTGGTGACGAGGGCCTGGGTGACTGTTTTTCTTGTTTCGGTGGGGATCCACTTGAAGATCCTGCGGAGCATTCGGAGGATGTTGAAGCAGGATGAGGAAACGGCGTTGACCTGCTTAGTCATGGAGAGGGTGGGGTCGAGGATGACCCCTAGGTTGCGTACGTGGTCGGTGGGGTAGATTAGAGTGGAGTAAATTGGAGTGGATAAATTGGAATGAGGGAGTGGGGTAGATGTGGGTCTTAGATTGGAATGGGGTAGATTAGAGTGGGGTGGGGTAGATTGGAGTGAGTAGATTGGGGTAGGCTGGAGAGTAGTGGGGAGATTAATAGTGTGTGAGGTAGATTGGGGCAGAGTAGAGTGGATTGGGGTAGACTGGAGTGAAGTGGGTAGAGTGAAGGGGATTGGTTAGATTGGAGTTGGGTAGATTGGGGTAGAGTGAAGAGGGGTGCATTGGGGTAGATTGGAGTGGAGTAGAGTGGTGTAGATTGGAGTGGAGTGGGGTAGATTGGAATGGAGGGGGTAGATTGAAGTGGAGTGGAGTGGGGTAGATTGGAGTGGAGTATAGTGGAGTGGGCTAGATTGGGTTAATTGGAGTGGGGTTGATTGTAGTGGAGTCGATTGGAGTCGATTGGAGTGAAGTGGAGTGGGGTAGATTGGGGTGGAGTAGAATGGAGTGGAGTTGGGTAGAATGGAGTTGAGTGGGGTAGATTGGGTGGATTGGAGTGGGCTAGATTGGGGTAGATTGTGGTGAAGTGGAGTGTGGTAGATTGTGGTAACTTGGAGCAGGGTGTGTTAGGGTAGATCAGAGTGGAGTTGAATGGGGTAGATTGGAGTGGGTTAGACTGGATAGGAGTGGGGTAGATTGGGAAGGATGGGGTAGATTGGAGTGGAGTGGGGTAGATTGTAGTGGAGTTGGGTAGATTAGGGTAGAGTGGAGTAGGGCAGAGTGGAGTGGGGTGGATTGGGGTGGGGTGGATTTGGATAGATTGGAGTGGGTTAGATTGGGGTGTAGTGGGGAGAATTGGGGAAGAATGGAGTGGAGTGGGGTAGATTGGAGTGGAGTGGGGTAGACTGGGTAGATTGGAGTGGAGTAGATTTCAATAGAGTGGGTAGATTGGGGTAGATTTGAGTGGACTATAGTGGGGTAGACTGGATTGGAGTGGGGTAGATTGAGGTAGATTGGGGTAGATTGGAGTAGGATAGATTGTAGTGGGGTAGAGTGGAGTGGGGTAGAATCAAATTTGGTGGCGTGGGTGGGGTGGACTGGGTGGAGTGGGGTAGGTTGGGGTAGACTGGGGCACAGTTGGGTAGACTGGGGTAGAATGGAGTGGAATGGGGTACATTGGGGTACATTGGAGTGGAGTAGACTGGAGTGGGGTAGATTGGGTTCGATTGGAGTGAGGTAGTATGGAGAGGAGTGGAATGGGACAGAATGAGGTAGAGTGGAGTGGGGTAGATTGGGATAAAGTGGAGTGGATTGGGGTAGAGTGGGGTGGAGTGGGTTAGATTCAGTGGATTGGAGGGGATTGTGGTAATTAGGGGTGGATTGGGTTAGATTGGAGTGGAATGGGGTAGATTGAGGCACAGTGAAGTGGGGTAAATTGGGGTAGAATAGAGTTGATTGGGGTAGATTTGAGTGAAGTGGGGTAGATTAGAGTGGACTGAAGTGGAGCAGGGTAGATTGAAGTAGAGTGGGGTAGATTGTGGTGGATTGGAGTGGGGTAGATTGGAGTGGAGTGGGTAGATTTGGGTAGAGTGGGGTGGATTAGGGAAGAGTAGAGTGGAGTTGGGTAGATTGAAGCGGAGTACGGCACATTGTGGTGAAATGGAGTGGGTTAGATTGGGGTAGATTGGAGTGGAGCTGAGTGGGGTAGATTGGAGTGGAGTGGAGTAGATTGGAGTGTAGTCAGGTAGTTTGGGGTAGAGTGGAGTGGGGTAGATTGGAGTGGAGTGGACTGGAGTGGATTGGGTAGATTGGAGTGGGGTAGATTGGGGTGGGGCGGATTGGGGTAGATTGGAGTGGAGTGGGATATATTGGGGTGAACTGGGGTAAATTGGGGTATATTGGAGAGGGTTAGATTAGAGTGAAGTCAGGTAGATTGGAGTGGATTGGAGTAGATTGGGGTTGATTAGAGTAGATTAGGGTAAATTGAAGCAGAGTGGGGTAGACTGGAGTGGATGGGGTAGATTGGAGTGGGGTAGATTGGGGTTGAGTGGAGTGGGGTCGATTGGAGTGGAGTGAGGTAGATTGGGGTAGAGTGCAGTGTGGTGGACTGGTGTTGATTGGAGTGGAGCAGGGTAGATATGAGTGATGTAGATTGGAGTGGAGTGGCATAGATTGGAGTGGAGTGCGGCAACTGGTCATGACAGGATGGGATACTTATCAAGGTACCTATCAGAATATTTGCGCAGTTTGATCGTTATTTTACTGGATTGGATGTAAATGGTTACACCAAAACACCATGTATCATGACCGGAATGAATCTACATGTATTTTGATGCACATTTTCCAAATGTATAACGGTTTATTATATTAAGCCCTGATGAAGTTCCAAATGTAATTGGAATGAAACGCATTGGCTGGATGTTGTATATATTGGATAAAGAAAGAAAAGAATAAACACCACATTTGGAATATATATATTTTTCTGGATGAGTCCTTGGACTACAAATTGCTTTCTGGTACACCTTTCCATTTGTAGTGACTTTCCAATCTGTTGGTCAGTGGTACTGAGCAACGGCAAGTACCAGAGAAGAAGTGCACGGGACGACATACTTTAATTATGTGCTTTGAGCGAGCTGCGGTCTCTACAGTCTGCCGTTGTTTCAAGTGGAGTGGGGTAGATTGGGGTAGAGTGGAGTGGGGTACATTGGGGTAGAGTGAAGTGGGGTGTGGTAGATGGGTCAAACTGGAGTGGCGTGAGGTAGATTGGGGTAGATTGGAGTGGGGCTTGGTAGACTGGAGTGGAGGGGGGTAGATTTGAGTTTGTTGATTGGAGTGGAGTGGGGTGGGGTGTGGTAGATTGTAGGAGGGTGAAGTGGGATATATTGGGGTAGAATGGAGTGGGTAGATTGGGGTAGAGTGGAGTAGATAGGGTGGATTGCAGTGGGGTAGGTTGGAGTGGAGCGGGTAGCTTGTAGTAGATTAGTGTGGGGTAGATTGTAGTGGTGCAGATTGGGGTAAATTGGAGTGGAGTGGGGTTGATTGGAGTGGATTGGAGATTTAAGTGAAGTTGATTAGATTGGAGTGGGGTACGTATGGGGTGACGTAGATTGGAGTGACGTAGATTGGGGTGGAGTGGGGTAGATAGGAGTGGAATGGGGTAGATTGGGATAGACTGGAGTGGGGTAAATTGTGGTACATTGGAGTGGTGTAGATTTGGGTAGATTGGAGTGAGGTAGATTGAAGAGGAGTAGGGTAGATTGGAGTGGAGTAGATTGGAGTGGAGTGGGATATATTAGATTGTAGTGGGGTAGATTGGAGGGGAATAGATTGGGTGGATTAGGGTAGATTGGAGTGGATTTGGTGAGATTTTCCATAGTTGAGTAGAAACCTATGATTGAGGAGGAAATATCAGGGCAACTGGATAGCTTCCTGAGCCTTAAGAAAAAAGGAGGCGCAAATTAACCAATTGTTTATATAGGGGAACACGGACAGACCTGAGGAGTGAAGGATACCCACCAATGGAGCCAGAGTCTTAGTAAAAACCTTCCAGGTAAAAGCCAGACCACAGGGAAAGACACAAAATTGAAAGTGTTGACAAGTGCATAGAATCCAAGATATGTCTGGGAACGAGGATGATTAGAAATGTGGAAGTAAGCATCTAAAGGGTCAATAGATGCCAAAAATATCCCAGAGGAAAAATCTGCTGAAAATGTACCATCTGGAATCGCTGATAGGGTATATAGTGATTCACAGATTTTAAGTCCAGAACCAGACAATATTCTCCCCAACTCCTAATCTTCATTGCTGTTGTGGTATGAGGGATCCTTTTTGTAAAAGGCTCTGTATCCGTCTGATGAGACCTTTGGACTTCTGAGGGTTGCGAGGAGTGGGAGCTGGAACAAAGATATTAGCCAGAGGAGAGGCAAACTCAATCTTCTACCCCTCCTGTACAAACTGGAGGACTTAGTCATTCGAGACATCCTTCTCCCAGACTGAAAAGAACTTCCTTATTCTTCCTCCCACCTCCGGATAGTCATGCTTTAAGATTGGCTGGAGGAGCTGGAGACCCGGTGGGTTGTTGCCGGAACTTGTCATTGAAGGGAGTGCCACGGCATCATCCTCTTTTACGATAGGGCTGGTTGACCCCTTAGAAAGAGATGCTTCATCAAAAACTCATCTGATTCTAAAACCTCTTCCCCTTGATGGTGATTTAATTGGGGCTAGAAGTTTAAGATCTTCCACCAACTTCTTAACAAGATCTTCAAGCTGAGGGCCAAAGAGCTTGAAACCATTGAAGCGAGATGACTCAAGAGCACCTTCTGGGAGCTGTTGGCATTACAAGACCGCATCCAAATGTGGCGTCTAGCTGAAATCAAGGAACCAGATGCAGCCGTTGAAGCAAATAAAGAGTCAAAAGTTAAGTCAGAGAGGAATCTGACCTGCTGGCCTATATTCAACAGTCTTGCATTATCATCTTCTCCATGCTGCAGTTTCTATGCCAGAGCTTGAAATTCCTGGAGAAGGGACTAAACTGTATAAATAGTATACACACCCTCCCTAATTGCAAAATTGAAGGTGAAGTAAGGTGTTTTTTAACTTCATTTTTACCTCATTCCACCTGAATTATAGGAGACGCATCCTCTGAGATGATCGTGACACCGGAAGCCAATATTGCCATAAGAGAATCAACTTTTAGAATGGCTGGAAATTGGAAAGGAAAGGAATCTTGGGAAGTTGGACTTTTCCACCTCTGCCTATTCTCTAGATAACAATCCTCTCACTGATCTAAGAATGAGCAGAGCCTCTGGCTCCTTTCTCCTATATTGTGGGAAGAAGTTCTCTTCCTCAGCTTGAGGAACAACAGTGGCAAATGATAGATTGCAATTTAAATGTGATAGAACTTCTTTTAGTTCTGATCCCTTAATATATCTCCCCCTTGAGTCAGCATCTTCAAAGCCATCAGAGTCCAGGTCTGCATTTGGAGAAGTCTTAAGGAGTTTTGCTGGAGGAAAGCCTTCTCTTGCCACAAAGGCTGCCTCCACAGCTTTAATAATCATTAACTGCAAACTGTCCTCATCCAAACTAGCATTCTACCATCTGGAGGAAGGCCCAGAAGCAGAACCCGCTTAACCTGAGCTGGAATTTGGTGTGTGTGCCCTCTTAGTGGCTATCTTCCCCTCGATTGCGCTCATGACAAAAAAAGAACAGCAGCAATCAAATCGAATGTTCTGATATACCAGTCAAGAGCTTGCTTGCACTTCCCAGCAACGGAGATGCAATACTCTAGAAGCCTTGCGAGACAACTGCCATGATATATTCAGACGGAGCAGTCCTGTCCACTTTAGAGGATAAATCTCCCTTTAAAGGAAGAAAAAGAGAGAATAAAAGGCAGCAGCTACGTCCTAATCACTCTGCGGAGGAGGTAGTATAAGTAGAAATATATGACAAAAGTCACACATGACCTTTCCACAAACTGAGTTTCGGCCGCTATAGCAGGTGTCCATTCAGAGTGGGACAGTAGCATAGCAACAGCATTATAAGACAAAATAATAAAACATAAACAAACATTAACTTATATTTATCTTGAATCCGGGTGAATCTAGTGGGAGGAACACAGAAGAAAAAACAGGAAGTGGCATAAGCTTGCCCAGCCCTGCCAAGTACCACACATCAGGCATTAGACTAACGCATTTCAGTGTGGTAGTCCACATCACTGTACTGAAATGCAACGTCATGCATTTATAGAGCCTCTGCAGTCAATCTGGAGCACTACTACGTGCACTGTCAGAAAGCCAGGCTGCAGCGCTGGGTCTGTGCTGCTTGTGGCAGGCTTGGGGGCAGCTGGCTCAGCTCGCGATTGGGCAGACTTTAGGCAGACTGAGAGGCTACAAGATACCAAGAAAGTTCTTTCACCTCCACGCAATGGCTTCAGTTTCAATGTCTGTGATATGACATCATGTGACGGAGTGTCATCGTGAGTCAGTCTTAAAAATGGACAATGGCTGCTGATGAGAGAGACAGCCAGGAGAGGACAGACTCACTCTCTTCACACATTGGCGGCCAGCCCTGTCAAGTACCACGCATCAGGCGTTAGACTAACGCATTTCAATGTGGTGGTCCACATCACTGCACTGAAATGCAATGTCACGCATTTATAGCGCCTCAGCTGTCAAGCTGAAGCGTTATTATGTATACTGTAGGAAAGCCAGGCTGCAGCGCTGGGTCCGCGCTGCTTGTGGCAGTCTTGGGGGCGGCTGGCTCAGCTCACGACTGGGCTGGCTTTAGGCATACTGTAAGGCTACAATATACCAAGAAAGTTCATTCACCACCGCGCAATGGCTTCAGATTCAATGTCTGTGACATGACAAAACAGGACGGAGTGTCACAGTGAGTCAGTCTTAAAAATGGCCAATGGCTGCTGACGAGAGAGACAGCCAGGAGAGGATAGACTCACTCTCTTCACACATTGGCGGGCGACCCGGCGTGAGTGGGCAGCACGGCAGACTCAAGTTAGTTGGTCAGTGTTAGAGAGCATCCAGACGCTGCTGCTTACACAGCGCATTTGTTAACTGACTCAGTGAGTCAGGCCGTAATGTGACAGACACTCAAGTCTGTGGACTTGCGAACCCTGCCCCGGTCCGGACCGCCGTCTGAGTGGTAGTGCCGCACAGGCAAGCTGAGCTCCGCAGTCAGACATCAGAATGCATGCTGCAGCATGGAGCAGTCGTTGACTCAACTCCTGGAGGAAAAACGGCCGCGACCACAGCCGAGCCCGTGCAGAGGGGAGTTGTCGCAGTGGGTGTGGCTGGTCTGCCATTAGACCGGCACTGCAACTGTGCTCACCAACAATAAGTGTCACTACAGGTCCCTAACATTTTCAAATAACGTGGCGGCTGGTTTAGGTTACACCTGCCTCAGAGGTCTAGGGTGTTGTGTTAAGGTGCTGTAATTATTTTGCACTTGCAATTCTCAAGCGCTTGGTACATCTGTTGTGACAGGGATGAGTTTTTAGTGAATGGCAGCACTCTACTCTCTACATTTTGGTCCACTGCAATTTATGGATTTAGATTCTCTGCACCATTCGGACAAATATTACTCTGTATGCACCTCCAGAGTTATGTGGCAGCATACATAACTTTCACACAGACTAAATCACCCTTATGTAATTAGATGAGCAGTGGCAGTGTGGGACACTGAAAGGAGCGAGGTCTGCGGAAAAATGGCCTGGCTGCTCCCCTCCCCTTGTGACTGGCCGGCCCTGTGGCCATGCCCCTCAGTTTGAAGGAAAGTGATGTCAACTCTGTTCATTGCTTCAATGTATTGTGAGAATCCATTGTTGCTGTTTCCCCCTCTCTCATTGCAGAGAACAGGCAGAAGGAGACTACTGACAAAGCAACACAGGGCTAGTGTATGGTCTGGACGTCTGCTCTCTCTGCTTATTGAATAGACACCTTTCCCTCAGATTAGAGATCAGGGCCGGACTGGGAACCGAAACCGGCCCTGGCAAACTGCTCGGCCGGACCCCCTAGGGGGGAGGAGGGGGGTGCGGCCGAGCTGTTTGCAGGGCCGGTTTCGGCCGATTTTGTTACAGGGGGGCGATATTGCCGGCCCCCGGTAACAAAAACGGCCCCACAGGGGCCTAAAACTGGCCCCCAACCAGGCGGCCCACCGGGGAAACGCCCGGTGCCCGCTACGGCCAGTCCGGCCCTGTTAGAGATTCAGTGTAGAGATCCTATGAGCATTGCCCATGGCCCTGACACAAATAACACTGTGTGCATTCCTGTACTTAAAACCAAATGACCAACCGGATCCTTTGGACGGGGTACAGTCACTTTAGCAAAGTTGCTGTGCACAAAGAAGGTGCCTCTCTAGTGATTTGTGTTGGTGAGGCAAGCATAACCATGCAGCACAAAGTTACTAACATAAATCAAAAAGCTTGTGGGTTGGAGTTGTTTGTATCACAGTTTTCCATTTGTCTGGCCTTGACAGGTTTCCACTGGTTAACTACAGAAGTTGGGTTTTTACCTTGCATAATAATCGAAAATACTAGTTACTGCTTTAATTTACCTGCTTTACTTCATTTATATCTGAGAGATCTTTTTCAGGTTGCTTCTTCTCCGTACAGCTCTCAGGTTCATACTTTACGACATGGGGTTCCCCAGGGCTCCGCATTGAGCCCTACGCTATTCAACATTTATATACAACCACTGGCTCTGGTTAAAAACGCCCGGGGGCTTACACTGGTATCCTATGCCAATGATACTCAGCTCGTGATTTCCTTCTCCAATAACTCAACTGAGAACCTGGCTAAATTCCAAGGCGAAATGGTGGCTGTAGCTGAGTGGATGGTGACCAATTGCTTACAGCTAAACTCTAGTAAATTGGAAATTCTTCTCCTGGGGAGAGATATCCACCAATGAGGCGACCATTGATGGCCCTCCTATTTACGGCCACCTCCCCCCCACCAGCCTAAGGCGGTATTAAAAAATCTTGGTGTCTGGGTCGACAGCACCTTGACCTTTGAAGCTCAGGCGAAATCGGTGGTAGGTGTTTGTTTTGGACTCCTACAAGGGCTAAAACCCATTCTTGGATTTCTTTGATTCTCACACACACCAGGTTATTATCCAGTCTACTATACTTTCAAGGCTGGACTACTGCAGTACTATAGGCTCAAATAAGATAGTGACTAACAGACTTCAGCTGGCTCAAAACACTGCAGCGCGGCTACTATATATATGCCCTTCCTAAGTCTTGCTCGGTTTCCAGCTTTATCCACAGTATGCACTGGCTTCCTGTGGATAAGATAATTCACTTCAAGGTCCTATGTATTGCACATAGAATCCTCACCTCTCAGGGGCCTTTCATTTTATTCAATCTGTTCCACCCATATGTTCCCCTGCGGGCTCTGCGCTCAGCTAATCTCTATTTGGCATGTGTTCCTCATGTCAGAAGAGAGAGAGCAGGAGGGCGCTCTTATCGGGCCAAAGCTCCCGCCCTTTGGAATGCTCTTCCTGTGTCCATCAGAAGCATCCAGAATCACTTGTCTTTCAGAAGGGCCGTGAAAACCTGGCTTTTCTCTGCTTAATCCTCTGCTTATCTCGGCTGCCATCCATTCTGAAACTAGGGCTGGGATGCCCCGTTGCTGGGGCAGCCATGCGCTTTACAAATATTCTAACATAACATAACATTTACTTAGCGAGCAAGTCTCACTCGTTTGGCAGTAGATTGTCACTTATACACATGCTGAAACCACCAAAATGCGACACATAAGCAGTCTGAAAACATGGCAGCTATGTAGTGCCCTACCATTTCTGGTGCTGTGCAGCAGTTTAAAGATTTTCTTAGTTTCTCATTGCTCAAATGGGTGAAATTTCTGATATTTATGTGTTTCCCTCGTCTTCATTGCTTGATTTTGCTCGCTATCAAAGTGTCACTCATAGTCGTTGAATGTCACTCATAATTACAATGAAATTACGAAATGTCACACATAGGGAATCTGAAACCTTGGCAGCTGTGCTTGCCCCTCCGTTATGGGTACGGTGTGATCCACTTCCTGTGGGGCCATATTGGAAGGGCATAATTACATTTTTTTCTTGTATCAGTGAATTCTGTGGGTGAGATACGATGTGCTCACAGGGTAGGACTGGGACGAGGACGAAAGATGAGGTAGGTAATGACATGATTTCTCTTCATGCCCTGACTTCTACCTCCTTCTCTCTTTTGTTCCCTACTGCTCTCTCCTGGCTCCCCATCCTATCACCTCTCCTTCTTCCTCCCCCTGTACTTGTTAACCAGATGAGCAAGGCCAGTGAACTACAAATCACTAATGCGCTGCCCGGTGACATACTAACATTTGAAAGAAAGACAACACCACTCACAAAGCTTTTTCCTCATTCCATCATTTTCAGACCTTCCTTCAATCTCTCCTGGTCCCCCTTTTCTCTCTCTCCTGTGTGCAAGTAATCAACATGGCGTAATGTAACACCAAACATTTTATACCACAGACATTGCGCTGCGTGGATGGAGCAATTGAAATTTCCTTCAGCTCTAAAGTTGGACCATTCCATGTGTAACTCACTATATATGACTTCCATTTTGCATTTTGGTACTTGTAGAGTTCCACCTATTAATCCAGTAGTAGACGAGGTCAAATGGACAACTTTCGATCGCTGGCATATAGACACATCTTGGCACCCTCATGCACATTTGAATGTAAGCATCGAAAATACCTGGGCACTGTCAGTGACTGTGCACACTCCTCACTCATTAGTCATACGACAGTGACATCTGCAATGTGTTTGTGACAGAAAACCCTCCGCCACTCTCTCCTAGGTGACGTTATGTAGGAAGTTCCAGGCCGACTGGCTCCCACGCGCCCACACATTCACAGTCAGGCACGAGGCGCGCGCAGCCGTATGACCAGAGGCGGCGCGCGCGCTCCTCCGTTGCCAGCTCAGAAGGCCCGCTTCGCTTTCCAGCGTGTATCTGCTCTGATCAGCTGCAGACGGGTATTCCTCTTTCAGCCGTAGGCTCTGACTTCACAACCTCAGAATGTGAGCCTCTCTTCTTTCTTCGTGTTTCACTTCTCCTCAAAAAAGGCCAAATCTTCTTGTAAACATTTCTAGACCGATAGATAAATTTGCCTGGGGTATCCCCCTCTGTCCATCAGATCTCGTTCTTCCAGCTGTCATTCCATTTTTTGTACACGTTTAGGTCAGTGTTTTCAAATATCTCATTTGACTTATTCTGTTGGTATTTCCAGTGTTTACTTCCCCATGTGTATTTTGGCTCCAGTTCAATTATGTAGTGATTTTGTTCCAACTCCTAAGCATCACTTGGGGAAACTGGTACCTGGTACCTGTATTGTATTGTATTGTAATTGCATTTATATAGCGCTTACTACCCCTGACGAGGCGTCGTAGCGCTTTTTCGGCGAGTAGCACGCTACTCCGGAACCCATAAGCATTAGTGGTGAATTAGTATAGTGAAATATGAAAGTAATTTGAGTGGTGGATATTAGTCAGTTATTTGGATTGAGCAGGGTAGCAGAGGGATAGAAGAGAGAAGTCCACAAAGGCAGTTATTGCGCGAGCAATAATGTAGTTGTTATTTTGAATTTGATAGCGCACAATGTCTCTCCTTCGAGTTTCTTCAGGTGAATAAAGAAAGAGGGAGTTAGAGGTCAAACAGCAAATGAATGAATTGCTCAATCTAATGGATGATTATTTAAAATAATTTTAAAAAGGGTAAAAATAGTAATAGTATTATCCTAGTTCAGTCCAACAGTTGTCAAATAGTTACATTGCACACCACGCATGTAAGTTGGACCTCTATAGCAACTTAAAGCAAGCATTAGCAATGCCAATAGGTCTGTCTTCAAAAGAATGTTGCATGGTAATGTTACGCATTACAAGTAAATAGAATATATATTTATATGGAAGCAAAGAAGGGTAAATAATATTGTTGTATGTTAAAAGGTCAGGTGACCTAAAAATCCATGTAAGTTAATGACTGCCATCCTCCCAACTGTGCTGCTGCCAGAGAAAAACAAACACCATCACTTATTTAGTTATCTAAGGCACTCTTATAGCATTACCATGTCACCTGTGTGCCCCTGAAAGTTCAAGCTCAGCCAACCGGATAAACAAAATGATCACTGCTGTTAGAGGGAAAGCACATTTTTTGTGTGGAAGTACGCAACTTCTGCCCAATCAAATTATGTACTGTTAGCTCCCAACATGTGGGCGGAACCAAACCCTCTCTCTAGTAGTACTCACATAATTGTCTGGCTACAGGTGCACTTTCAAGCGAGACCATAAAAATGACCAGTTAATTGTGGGTCTGATCCATTCAATCAAGCTCGAATTGCTTCAGATGTTCAATATTAGAAATATCAGAGCAAGCCAGATTCGTCTTTAAATAATAAGAGATTCACGAGAGCAGAATACGTTTATTAGAGTTTCGTTTGTCGAACCACAAAGGTGACAAGAGCAGTCAACCTCTTCATTGATTCTGCCATAGCAATGGCCCCGTAGTGGGATAAAACCAAACCTGAGTCTTATCAAATCACTCTTTTGCTTTATGGCTAGAGACCAGTCCAGAAATTTCTTTTTCTTAATTTCGTATGATTTTTCAACCATCTAAATATGGCTCCTTGCGTCAACGCTTAACCTATCGTCATAATAAGATAGCAGTTTTGTTTGCTTTTTTATAAATTTTCTCATCTGACAGGTCAAACATTGAAGACGTAATTTTTGTTCAAAGTTATTCAGTCTCTGTACCAGAGGTGTTGTAGGTTGAATGTATGTAACCTGGAACAGTTTAGTTTCCCAGTCTTTCAACCATCAAAGAAGTTTTGTGCCAAACATCCTGCGACAATCAAAGATATTTTGCAGCAGGACTAATGGACAAATCTCATAGTTTCTGGGACTTTACCCATGCTCCACATAACGGTGTGGTGCTAGAAATCAAGCAAATGGCAGCATACATGCAAAAAACATGTAATTTGGTGCTGATAATTATACCCACATGAAAGTTTTTTGCCAGTACTTATGCAGCCTGCTTTGAGTCAATGTGCTATTCTTCACTATACGAAATAGAGGGGGTATAGGCTCAGATGTGGAGATGGGACGTAACCAGGCATGCACTACCAGTGTCGAATGTTCTGTCCATCCACCTTTGCCTCTGCTGCCTGATTTAGAGACCCAGAGAAAGGGTGTGGGTCCTAAATATCATTATACCATAATATGGCAGCCATAATATTGAAGACACAAATATAGACAGGTAAGTATGCAGAGATTTTCTATACCTAACTCCACATCTATGTTCCTTTTCGATATATGCATTGCCGAGGTATCTAGATGTGGTTTAAGAATAGTAAATCTACACTTTCCTATATGCATTTACCCTTCAATAATTTTGTACTCAATATTTTGTCCACACTATTTAAGGAATTACGATATTTCCTACTCGATATTCCAGAGTACAATCCAGAGATAACAGATTTACTGATAGCGAAGCCTCCACCAGTTTTGCCCTGGGTTAGACTGTTGTGGTATCCTTGATGCATCTAGAAATGGAATTAGGTGTATTGACTTGAATTGCATTTATTTATTGTATAGAAGCACCCTACAGGGAGTAACACACTACTCAGGAACCCAGGGTTTGTGGTTAATCCAGCGGTTATTGTTAGGTATTGTGATTATTCTTGTGCTGCCAAGAAAGAAAGAAAAACATTCCTTGGATTTACTCCAGTTTCTTTTTAGTGTATTAAATTGATATTAGTTATATGTGATTATTAGTGGGGACTACGTAGGTTCATTCAAATGGTTGGTGGGATGAATAAATATGCAAGCAATATTAGCTATTGTTAGGTTGTAGGGATATGGTTTAAAAGAGGAGAGGTTGTGAACTATGAAATGAGGTGTGGGTAATTTGCAGAAATCCAATAATAGAATTAATGCAGATAGTCAGGTGACTAACGGTAGATTATATTCAGAGAGAGTAAGAATGTACAGAATGGAAGGCAAGGAGAGGACCACTCAAAAGAAAAAAAGGCTAGGAAAGTTGCACTTGAAGGTGAATTTTTCACTCAAGATGTGAGTAATATAGAGGGAGGAGGCTTTTGCGATAGCATGCAATCTGAGGATGAAAAACAGTAGAAAGAAACAACATTATGTAATGATTCTGGTCAAGGGCAGATTGCTTAAACATATGAGCCTGAGTGTGCAGATGCTTTAAACTGTAAGAGCCCGAGCCTGCTGTGCTCTAAGCTGTAGCAGACCCTTTAAACACAGTCTGCACTTTCCCAAGCTTGGTACACGTTCTGTATACTGAATACAGAGAGTGTGGCAGACTCCTTCATTAGGAAAAGTCCGATTAATGATCTTCCCTTGCTATTCTTCCTTTACTACATTAAAAGGTTGTTTAACTTACTAAAAACAACTTCTCTCAAGAGAAGCAGCTATCTCTTTATTAGACATCTTACCTTATTTGACCAGGTTATGCTCACAGGAGGTGTCCCTTAAATGCTAGACCACTGCTGTATTGGGTAAAGAGAACTATTTCAGTGCGCACAAGTTAGGATGGACAGCCCACCACCATTTCCCACAGTGTCACTTCTTTGCACGTCTGTCAGATGCACAATGGTAGTCTTAAAGAGAAAATTGTAAATATGTTAATGGATAATTTTAAAGAACAGCATTCACCAAAATGATTTTAGGTTGTAAGAACCAAGCAGTTGGAACTAAAGAGCTCTAGTATGCAATGCAAAAGGACTGTGTAGCAATCAAAGAAGTCTCGTGGACAGCTCTTGTGGTTGGTAGTTTATTCTCCAAGTTACATCTTAGTAAGTTCCAATGTAAGCCCCAATATATGCCCCACCAGGAGCAGCCTCCTTGCTGCTCAGCCCATCATCTCCAACTCCCACTTCCTTCAAGTACAAACATTCATAACATTCTAATGACATCACATTGGCTGAGCATTAAGGCAGAGAACAAGGGCAGGGAGAGTGCATTACTTAACAAGCAGATTACTACACATCTCCCCCTTTATATTGATTAAAGAAAATTCAAGCAGTATATAACACATATATATAAGGAGAGAAGATATTGACATTCCGAAATAAGTATACATGAACACAGTAGTAAAATGGGAAAAAATCCTCCCAATATAATAATAATAATAAAAATGCAATAATGTAATAAAACTAAAGTAACAAATAGTAATGTAAATAATAAATTGCCTTCCTTATGCAATAATGTAACAATAATAATGTACGTAATAAAACAGTAAGATAGGAATCGTAAATGCAAACAAATAGTAAGACTAAGGAATACCCAGTCCCCTTACTCTCTATTGCATACTCATGCTTAACGCTTCACAGCCATCTCATGCGCAACATTAAAGTAATGAGTGGCTTAACTAAAGTAACGAAAAGCTTAACCTCCTCCACCGCCATCTCATGCACTACATTAAAATAATGAGTGGCTCAACCTCCCACATCAAATTAATGAATGACTACACAGTCATCTCCACCGCCATCTCATGCACTACATTAAAGTAATGAGTGGCTCAACCTCCCACATCAAATTAATGAATGACTACACAGTCATCTCCACCGCCATCTCATGCACTACATTAAAGCAATGAGTGGCTCAAAATCCTCCACCGCCATCTCATGCACAACATTAAAGTAATGAGTGGCTCAACCTCCCACATCAAATGAATGAATGACTACACAGTCATCTCCACCGCCATCTCATGCACTACATTAAAGTAATGAGTGGCTCAACATCCTCCACCGCCATCTCATGCACAACATTAAAGTAATGAAAAGCTTAACCTGTACACTGTAATAGGGGAAAACACCTGAAATAAAAGCTCAGCTCCAGTAACCGTAAACAGAACCGAGTACAACAATATAGAGCAATACACCTCCCTTAGAACAGAACATCAACATCCACAATGTACTAGGGGAAACAGCTCCCAATGATCCAGGACTGGGGTACTTCCTACCCCAGAAAAACAGTAAAAATACACTGTAAAAATAGTGTGAATATGGGACTAAAACAGAGATACTAATACTATAACTGTAAAACATATAAACTGTGCACTCGCCGGTGAGCGACCTCTCACCCGAGTAGAATATCCTCGATGCTTAAGTGGAACTCCAATACGTCAAAAGTCAAAGTCATCAGGATAACCATGTAAACAAGTCCAAGAACTAGCAACAGCTCCCCAACTGTGCACTGTATACATTCATGCGCAAAGATTAGAATTGGGAAAGTACCTGAAATAATGGACTGCTCCATAAAACGATTCACCTACAAGTAGTGAGACAAAAATGAAGCAGATGTCCTACCAGCAACGTTTCAGTTAGCGTAAACTTCCAATTAACTCCCCAAAAAAATGAAGTGAAGCGACCGACCAAAGAGGAAACTTCTGTTGTCAACTCCTCTACTTGTACTACTTTCCTAAAGGTTCTTTTCTCGAGGTGTAGAACGGAGCAAAAAGGATCCCACGACGTGACGAGTTCTTAACATGCTGCCCATGTTACCAATATTGGCCTCTGGCTCCAAATGCTTATGTTTGAGCATTTGCCAGGAAAACAAAATATGCACTTTAAAAATGCAATACATACTTGTAGCTGCGTGCCAACCACAAGATGGCGCCACGTTTCCACACGTCTCGCCGAATGGTTTACGGCACGTTGGTGCACAAAACATTTATCAGCAGCGCAGGTTTGCTGCGTAGTAACTGTGACGCAGTGAAAAGGCCGAACATCCAGGACACCGCGCAACTCCAAAGGAGAAGGGAACAACTTGCGCGTGCAACATCAGACTTGTGTCACCGTTTGAAATAATACAGAACGGTTAAACTGCCCAAAGTTGCTGGATCACACAATTTGTGGTTGGAAATATGTAACTGTAATGTTCTCACCACAAAAGAAAACTTGCTCCAGCCACAGGCATCACGGCAGGCTCCATCCAAAATACTGCGCATACACCAACAGTAAAGCCAACACAATCCTCTTCCTCTAAAACAAGTGTGGCCAACACAATCCTCTGCCTCTTAAACAAGTGTGGCGGCAGTCTAGCAGTGCCGAATTTTCCATTGACAGGAAGCAGTTCCAATGGCTTGCGCTGCGTGCAGCTCTCAGAAAATCCCAAAACAGTTGGCTGCAGCTCTTTGCTTTTGTGCCAAGGCTAAGTCGATCCTATGTGGCTCAAAGTAATCCCTTCATACGTCGTGTACACTCACTCATAACAGAGCATTGAACATCCAAATGCTGTGCACAAGCCAGAACACACAAAACTTTCCGAGAGTCCAACTGCCACAATCTGTAGTCATTTCTTGTACATGTCGTGACAATCACAGTAGTCCACTGTGCAAACAAGTCATCAAGCTCACAGCAGGAACAGGCAAATAACAAGGCAGGCAAGCAGGAGGAACTGGCACTTACGTGGTAGGGCGACCGGTGGAGTGGTCACTGGTGGGGCTCATTGGTGCCAGCTTCCTTAAATACACAGCTCGTAAGTTCTCTTGAAGTTCCATATACTTGAAAATCCTTTAAGTTTCATAAACCATTATACATTGAAGAAGCACACGCGTAGGTTATCCCATCCTCGTCGCCAATGTAGCAATCAAAGAAGTCTCGTGGACAGCTCTTGTGGTTGGTAGTTTATTCTCCAAGTTACATCTTAGTAAGTTCCAATGTAAGCCCCAATATATGCCCCACCAGGAGCAGCCTCCTTGCTGCTCAGCCCATCATCTCCAACTCCCACTTCCTTCAGACTGGTTTTTATTTCCCCCCAAAAAGAGCTAAAGAAGAGGTGTTTTCGTTCTACTGAGAGAGAGAATGGCGATTCTCCAAATGAAATGAATAGGGAATCAAGAATTCATTAAAGACACACAGGATAACATTATGCATACTATCTTTAAATGCCACTTACTGCAGCACCTTTAAAGAACATTCAACAATAAACAATCTAGAGTTAGAATACTACAGTCCATAAGTAACCCCATCTCAGACCACTCTTCCTCTTTAAATGCAGCAAATAACCGCTTCTCCTATGAAACTTCTTTTCTCCATTTTCCGCCAACTCCTGATCTTTTCTCTTCTTCTCTGTGATGTCTCTACAAAGAACATCAAGTACGTCACTAATGCAAACTCTACTGAACACTTAATTCTACTTCCAAAGTCAAATACCTCACGTTTAATAAATAAATCCAAATGATACCATCAATACATAACTTCACTAAAATCCCTTTAAAATTTTAACACTCCAAATACAATTTATACTCACTGTTACTTTTTTTTCTTTTAATATCCCTTATTCTAGGGTCGTGGAGGGCGGGATAATGTCAGCCACTGTGTCTTTAATGAAACGTTGATTCTGTATACATTTCATTTGGAGAATCACTATTTAATTTCAAGACCGTAGGCTACTATTATACATGTTGAAAGCCCACATTTGACACATGCTTTATTGGCCTAAAATAATGCCTTGCAAATGTTCCTGCATTCGCCCAAACAGCCACCTTAAGAATCTCCTCCGAACGCCCACCAGACATATACAACTTACTCGCCATTGTACCTCTCAATGAATGGGGTTTAAATTTTTCCACATCAATTCATGATTACTTCATAATGTCTCTTACCCATCTGGCAATAGTTGCCGTACTCACCTCCTTGTGTGGCTTCACATATGAAATCAATAATTGATCTTCTCCATGCCTCCTATGTTCCATCATTCTCCCCTTATACTCATGCAAACGGTCTACCACACACAACATAATTCTTTCTGGAAATCTCGGGTAAAAGACCGATTCTGACATGGTCTCAGTTCCCTTCCATATTTTATTTCAAAATGCACTCCCTCTGGACCATAAATTCTACTACTTACTTCCAATGCTAAAACCTCTGAAGAGCAAACACAAAAGTGTAGCTAACTTTCCGAAAAGCTGTTTTAAATTCAATAACCTATTCATAGGCCATTCCTGGAATAATGTTAAAACTATGTTCACGTCCCACAAAACATCAAATTGTGCCCTGGGTGGTCTCCTTAAACTCATACTTTTCATAACGCTACATACCAACACATTCCTACCAATTGACCTACCATCCACTTGAGCATGACCCAGTGAACTTGCTGATCTGTAACAATTCATAGTCTTGTAACTCAAACCTTTTCCATACTTTTCTACTAAAAATGTATCACTTCCACAGCATGAGCCTCCATGGGATCCAAACTCCTCTCCAAGAACCAACAATTCCAAATTCTCCAAAACCCTTTATGTCATCTCCAGGTCCCTGGAGCCCAAGACTCCTCCAATAATTCTGCAGCCTTGCTCGAAAGTCCCTGCAGACAACCAGATCTCCTGACACCCTCCAAACGCGAAGTTTCAACACTCCATCCTTTACTAACAGATGCTCCTCTCCGTCGCCATTTCTCAAGAGAGCTTCTCCTACCGTTATCAAATAAGGTACTGCACATGCCAACTCCATCACAGTTGGAAACTAAACCTGAGACACCCAAAAAGGTATCAACAAAACTATCTGACATCTCCCCGTCCTTACTTTCAACAGCACTCTCTGTAACATTGAGAAAGGAGGAAATGCATAAGCTTTCTTCCCTTTCCGTACCTGTTGACATGCATCTACTGCACTCGCCTCTGGATCTGGCATCAAACTGTAATAAGTTCCCAAATGCCAAGTCAATCAATCAATCAATCAATCAATCAGGATGTGTGGAGCGCGGCTGCTTCACCCGTGAGGGTCTCGAGGCGCTGTCGGATAGTACTGCCTGATCTGCTGGTTGAGCATCCATGTCCTGCGGCCCATCCTGAATTGCTGGAGCGATGGTGAGGCTCTGAGATGCAGAAGGAGGTCGTTCCAGGTCTTGCCGCCAGATGGGAGAAGGAGCGGCTTCCGCTGTATGTCCGGCAGATGCAACAGGTGGCAGCTAGGGCGAGGGATCCGCATCTGAGTTTCCTGGTAGGCTGGTGAAAGGTACGCATTGGTTGAGGTACGCTGGTCCTCAGGGCCGTTTCTACCATTAGGCAAGTCTAGGCGGCCGCCTAGTGCGGCAAAAGGGCTAGGGCGGCAAAAGGAAGTTGGGACATTTGCCCTTGTGTGCGCAAAATTCGTGGTTTCGTTTCCGCGGCGCCCACAGATGTCAGTAACAATCAGGGCCGTCAATCATTCATAGCACGAATGCGCTACTTATGACTGCCCTGTTTCTTGTTTCTGGCCTGCTCCCAGAGAGAATGGACCAATGATCTCACGAGGGGAAGGCCTGTCATCGTTTTTTTTTTCACTTTTGAATCCCTGCATTTGCCTTGGCGCGGGCGCGCAGTAGACCTGGAGTGCTGTCGTCTGGAGCTCGAGAGAGGCGGAGTGAGGAACGTCAAGGCAAGGACTGGTTGGCCTACCCTGCAGCCTGCTTCTGTTGCGTGTGGGAGTCCCTAGGTGCCCAGCAGGTGTATTAAGGTAAGATCAGTGGTTGAAGTGTCCTGTGTCCACTTTTCCTGCTCTGCCGCTGTCAGCTGCCCCTGCCCCCCTCTCTTTCTTCCTCTTATTCCCTTCCTTTCTGTCTCTCTCTCGCAGCTCCTCACTTGCTGAAAACCATGCTTCACAACCTGTTCCCGCCGTACTTGCTTCTCAAAAGGGGCCGCTTCAGGGACTACAGCCTCTAGCTGTCAGCACGAGCCCAGGAGGAAGGCGCCAATGACCGGCAAGCAGTGAAGCACAGTTTAGTGTGCCAGGCTCCGCAGGCCGCGACGTGCGCGCGACGCGCCCAGGCAAGTGCCTGGGATAAAACCGGGCCAAAAGCGGGCCCTTCTGCGGCCGGACAAGGCTGGGCTGGGCCCCCCTCTTGGGCCCTTGCTTCTCCCTCAACACTCACAATAGGGAAGCGCTAGTTACCGACACCTAAGGCACAAGGTAAGCCCAGTTCTTCAATATCGAACTATCCAATAAATACTATGGGTGCCCTTGACAAAGAAATACCCTCAGTTGAACAGAGTCTAGGTTCCTGTAACCGCACTGCCGGGACATCGAAAGTTCCCTCCACATTGCCGCCCGTTCCTCCACAGGCCCCGGGGACATCTCTGGTTGTGCGGTTAATGTAGCTAACGGGTGTTTTCACCACACTTCAGATGCAGTTCATTACATTTCTCTCTCCGAATGGTAGTAAAAGGGACGAGGCGGCATTTTTCAATTCTCGCCTAGGGCGGCAAAACACCTGAAAACAGCCCTGCTGGTCCTTCATTGTGTAATGCCTTAAATATGTAGGTGAGTAGTTTGTACTGGCATCTATTCATGATTGGTAGCCAGTGTAGTTTCCTGAGGTGAGGGGTTATGTGCGTCCGTCTGGGGAGGTCAAGGATGAGCGTGGCCACAGTGTTCTGGATCATCTGACATTTCTTCATGAGTTGGGCTGTTATTCCTACATAGAAGGTGTTGCCGTAGTCTAATCTGCTGATGCCGAGAGCATGCATGACGGTTCGCCTGGTGTCTGTCGGCAGCCATTTGAAAACCTTCCTGAGCATATGGATCATGATGTGGAGACTGGTCCTCAAGGCTATGTCTTTGTCGAGCTGATGACCTCACAGGCTTCAGGGCTGTGAGCTAGTCAGCCAGGCAAATACTCTTAGTTTTGGGCCCGCCCAGCGGCAGGAAGTTTATGGAAAGAGTCACTGCCTTCACAGCAACAAGCACAGTGAGTGGCAGTGTGCAACAGCCCCCCAGCAAAATAGTTGAAGTGTGTGCACATGTTTCTAAAAAAAAAAGCAGTTTTAGTATTGCTTTTATTTTGACCCTGAAAATAAAGGGACAGAGCCCTGACTCCCCGAACAGAAACCGCCGCTGGACTGTAGAGTTCTAACTCTAGATTGTCGTGTAGTTCCAAAAAAATACATAGGATCTGCGCATTTGTTGGACAACATAAACTGGGGGATTGGTGTCTAGACTGATTCAGGACACCCCAACAGGATATGTCAGCTTATAGACCAGGTAGCTCACAGTGCCACTATAAGTACCCACACCCTACCAAGGAGCGAATCGTTTCTGGCAACCATTGAACATGACAACCCTTGACCCTTCAGGGATCGTGGAAACAGTACAGTACTTTTTGCTCAGTCAATCGTGCTTACCTAGTCTCAGAGAGATACACAGAATAAACATTGGGGACGTCTTCAATAAGCACTTATTGAACCAGTGCCATTCTAGTATAAAACATGTTTGCTGCGACAATCAATAGACAGAAGCACATGTAAGAGATTACAAGCACCAACAGAGTAAACAGTAGATACATTTCTACCATGGTGCTAAGCAACGAATATATGGAGGCAGTTCGGGCTGGACTGTTCCCATGAGGCACATGGTCAAGACTGATTTGCATATAGCTGGGTCTGAACTGGGGTGGCGACGTGAGCTAAAGAGCGATGATGGATTCAACCTAGATCTGTGACAGGGGGTGAGTGTCTGAAAAGTTTCAGCTCTCCATCCATTATCTCCTTGTGTTTGCTTTGTTCGCCCTAAGTTGGCAGGGTATGCCCAGACGTGGGTCCCTTGCTCACTTTCCCACTGGATTCAAGCTAGCCTGGCTGATGAGGGGTGTTACCCCGAAACCGGTCCCAGGATGCTTGTTTCCGGTCCAGGGAAGACCTGGCTTGGCAGTTCGGGCTGGACTGTTCCCATGAGGCACAGGGTCAAGACTGATTTGCATATAGTTGGGTCTGAACTGGGGTGGCGAAGTGAGCTAAAGAACGATGATGGGATGGATCCAACCCAAATCTGTGACTGGGGGGTGAGTGTCTGAAAAGTTTCAGCGATCCGTCCATTATCTCCTTGTGTTTGCTTTGTTCGCCCTAAGTTGGCAGGGTATGCCCAGACGTGGGTCCCTTGCCCACTTTGCCACTGGATTCTAACTAGCCTGGCTGATGAGGGGTGTTACCCCAAAATCGGTCCCAGGATGCTTGTTTCCAGTCCAGGGAAGACCTGGCTTGGCAGTTCAGGCTGGACTGTTCCCATGAGGCACAGGGTCAAGACTGATTTGCATATAGCTGGGTCTGAACTGGGGTGGTGAAGTTAGCTAAAGAACGATGATGGATTTCACCCAGATATGTGACTAGGGGTGAGTGTCTGAAAAGTTTCAGTGATCCGTCCATTATCTCCTTGTGTTTGCTTTGTTCGCCCTAAGTGGCAGGGTATGCCCAGACGTGGGTCCCTTGCTCACTTTCCCACTGGATTCAAGCTAGCCTGGCTGATGAGGGGTGTTACCCCGAAACCGGTCCCAGGATGCTTGTTTCCGGTCCAGGGAAGACCTGGCTTGGCAGTTCGGGCTGGATTGTTCCCATGAGGCACAGGGTCAAGACTGATTTGCATATAGTTGGGTCTGAACTGGGGTGGCGAAGTGAGCTAAAGAACGATGATGGGATGGATCCAACCCAAATCTGTGACTGGGGGTGAGTGTCTGAAAAGTTTCAGCGATCCGTCCATTATCTCCTTGTGTTTGCTTTGTTCGCCCTAAGTTGGCAGGGTATGCCCAGACGTGGGTCCCTTGCCCACTTTGCCACTGGATTCTAACTAGCCTGGCTGATGAGGGGTGTTACCCCAAAATCGGTCCCAGGATGCTTGTTTCCAGTCCAGGGAAGACCTGGCTTGGCAGTTCAGGCTGGACTGTTCCCATGAGGCACAGGGTCAAGACTGATTTGCATATAGCTGGGTCTGAACTGGGGTGGTGAAGTTAGCTAAAGAACGATGATGGATTTCACCCAGATATGTGACTAGGGGTGAGTGTCTGAAAAGTTTCAGTGATCCGTCCATTATCTCCTTGTGTTTGCTTTGTTCGCCCTAAGTGGCAGGGTATGCCCAGACGTGGGTCCCTTGCCCACTTTGCCACTGGATTCAAGCTAGCCTGGTTGATGAGGGGTGTTACCCCGAAACCGGCCCCAGGATGCTTGTTTCTGGTCCAGGGAAGACCTGGCTTGACAGTTCAGGCTGGACTGTTCCCATGAGGCACAGGGTCAAGACTGATTTGCATATAGCTGGGTCTGAACTGGGGTGGCGAAGTGCGCTAAAGAACAATGATGGATTCAACTTAGATCTGTGACTGGGGGTGAGTGTCTGAAACGTTTCAGCTCTCCGTCCATTATCTCCTTGTGTTTGCTTTATATGGAGGCATATACAAAAACAGTAATGTTAGCATACTCCTACTAGGCGTACCCCATCTAAGTGTACCTCAATGTACCTAGAAAGTATGTGGGTGTGAAGCCAAGAATCCCCTAGGAAAGAGCTAACCCCATTACCTGATGGGAGAGAATGAAGGACCCCATCTTGGTCACGAGTTGGACACCCCGCAAGGGTTGCCGGACCGCTGTGTGTTGAAGCCTCAGTGTGCAGGGTCAGCGTAGAAGCGTCTCATCCCGTTACCTAAGAAGGTGCGGTTCTTTTATACCAAAAAGGTAGCCTCAGGGGTTCTACCACAATCGATATGTTGTGAGTACGATTATGTAGCTGAGCCTAAATCAATAACTGTAACTATGCAAAGTAGCCCTGTCGCCCGAGGATGAAGTTAGGGACGACTTTTGTGCAGAGTATGTTAATCCTGTTATGTGCGTCATGTGTAGGGGATTAAGATATGATGCTAAGAATCCTCATGCTTAATAAATGAGGCTAGTTTCAAAGAAACCAATCGACATTTATTCAGCACATAACTGGGTAAAAGGTCATTGCTAGAACCGTTATGCAGGACAAGGTAGGACAAATGTAGGTAAAAGGTCGCTTTGCTACTTAGGCCTAGGTTAGGAAACATAAGATTGCTTATTGTTGAATGTTCTTTAAAGGTACTGCAGGGAGTGGCAGTAAAAGATAGTATGCATAATGATGGTCTCCGGTCTTGAAATGAAATTCCACAAGCCCAGAGCAATGACCAATAAAGCTTTGCCACCAAATCTGGATTTGATGGAAGGCAGACACAAATGTAAGGATCAAGCAGGATTGTATTTGCAAATGTTTTTCAAAAAATTCAGGTGCTTCACCATATAAACATTTATGCACATACAGAGCATTTTAAAAGAGATTCTGTTTCGCATAGACATGAGAGAAATGGCTGATGAAAAGTGAGTGGCACCATTGATTAGTCTTCCGATAGGTATCCGGTGATCCCAAAGTGTAGAGAATTGCAATAATTGAATCTAGCCCTAATGATTGCAGATATGACTAATTACCTTGTTTCTCGGGTGAGCAGAAGTATGATGTGGCGAAATTTGTGCATATAGAATGTGCAAGAAAAGACCACAACAGACACCCAATTGGCCCTAGCCTGTTTCGTGTCCAAAATCATGCCAAGGATATTTAAGTGCATTTTCCAACCTGGAAAAGGGCCCAGAGAGTCACGCCAATAGAAGTAGACCAAATAGAAAGAGTATTACCCACAATCAGTATGTCAGTCTTTTCTATGCTGATTTTAAGCCACTTTCGATTCATCCAGTTGTTGATGTTGCAAAGAGAGACTGAAACAGCAGAGGAGGTGATGAATTTGCACTAGGATGAAAAAAAAGCTGGGTATCGTCAGCATATATGTAGATCCTACAGCCAAAGTTTATAATCAGTTTCACAAGGGGCAGCATGCCAGGGACATTTTATATATTGGTACTGGACATGTGCAATAACTCCAGTTTCACCTTGCTACTTTGACATTGTGGACCTTTCACCGAGGACTACATCCTGCCAGAAGTACTGGTGTGGCCAGGAGGCCCTGGCACCACTACACCAGATGTGCGGCTGGTGAACAGGCCCACAAATGTTAAATGATGTCCTTGATCTGGAAAATACAAGACAGGTACCTGTGATCCAGCGGGTTACTAGCAACAAGCATTCATACACCGAATACTCACCTGGGCCCATTCGTTCATACTACGCTAGCAATTTCCGCTGGTGGGTCAGTTGTACTCTTTATCAATATCCCTGCTACCAATTACTTTCTGATTGAAGAGTAATGACTTACCAATGGACCCTTTGATAATTAGGAAGTTTAAAATGAGTGACATTCAATACAATTCATAAACCTGAAATAATCACTGAGTCAGGAAGTTTTAAAATGTTTATCTAAAGATTTAGCAGAGTAAATTACAAAACCACATAATACTTAATCGTATATCAAGGATGAAGCAATACTAAATAATCACTTATCAATCAATGACGGTCCCTCAGAAAGAAGAAGATAGAGACAGCAGTACAGCTAAAGTTTATGCTCATAGTTACCTAAAAGTGTGAGAACCAAACCCCTTGGCCAAGGAGTTGGAAAAGGGTCCCAGGAAGGATGAAGATCAAGACCTCCGGACCAGGTTCAGGACAGGATAGGTGACCTCTCTACCAACGACGCCTGCGTCGTTCCCCTCTCTGTCACTTCGCTCCTCCTCGATATCTTCCATGTCTTCCTTCTAATGGAATACGCCGCCCCCACCTCAGGACCTCTCTGGACAGCGATTCAGTCTGCAATCGATCAGCTCGTCGAGCACCAAAGTCTGATCTCTCGTGTCTGAGCTCCTGTGCGCCCTAATGCTACTAATTAGCTAATTCTATATCTATTATACCCTTCTACACCCAGGTACCTCCCATTAATGTTTCAAAACTATGGGCCCACTACTTCTGATTGGACGGGGACAGGGGGTTGATCCTCACACCATGTCAATTTAGTTCAATTTCTTTAAGCCCATTGTTTTTAAAATACCGCCCCTCACAATTAATACATTTGCTTTATTTCCCACCCGTCTCACGACAAAGTTTAATACAAAATGTATATATAATGTTGCATTTGAGAGAACATCGCGGATGTAGTGGAGGTGGCCAACAGGTCATGGCCTTGGATGTCGTCCAAGTTGACTTCATCGCTGTGCCTTGATTTTCAGAGCGCATGCGCACATCCCATAGTTCTCGGGCTGCCATTTCCGTTAACCCAGGCCCCAATTTACGAACTAATAGAAATCAAAGAAGAAACATATTAAAAACAAAAATAAATGTCTTCACTGTATACCCCCTATTTCTACTCTATTCCCATTTAATTATAAAATCTATCCCGCATTAGTTGTATTAGAATACCACAGCGTTAATTGCAGCAAATGCGTAAGCTTTAGCACGTGAAACATTAAGCAGCCATTTTAGCACACACTGCGCAGAAGCAAAGTTTTCCCTCCAAGCAAAGAAAGACGTTATACCACGTGATATGGTTGACACATGTGCAATGGAATTCCCGTGCTTTAGCGGCCATTTTGGATTAGTCAAGCATTACTTATTAGTTCAAACACATAGGCAAGCTTCTCTCGGATACTGTGTTTATGTATGCATTTATTAGTAAAGACATTACAAAGTTTAATTAATTAATACTATGAGAGGATTGCTTACGAGCAAGTCTAATTTTTGAGTTCTTGCTCCATCAATCCCCTCTCTGATGGCGTTTCTGAGCCATCAAAACTACCTACAACCAGATGCCAACTTCTTAGCATAATTTTGTCTCAATTTCATTTTTACACTTTCTATCTTTATCTTCTCCCTTCAGTTTCTTGTATAATTCACTTTTAAGATTTTCTAATTCTATTTCATCAAACTTTCGTTTCTTTCCTTTTCCTGTCACTCTATACATCTCATTCTTTCTACAACATTTGCACCATATCATTATTGACAATACTATTATTGCTATCCCTACTAAGGGTACTAATATTTGACCTATAAGTCCTTTACCTATATTAGTAAACCAGGTACCAATTGACGCAATACTATTTGTCAATCTTTCCCATACACTATCAACTTCCAGTGGTTTCAATTCATTCTCAAGTTTTGTTATATTCTTTATATACGTTCCAATTTCTGCACTTTTGTCAGGAATATACGTGCAACAATGTTTCGTTTTCAACAATTTACAGACTCCGCCCTCTTTTGCTAATATTATATCAAGAGCAAGTCGATTTTGCATAACCATTGATCTAATCGCAACCATCTTCGCATTAATCATTAGAAATCCTCCAGCAGTATCCGTTGATAAACGATCAACCACTGTAGATAATTTACATATTTTCCTTGAGTTCAGAATTATTCCCACTGAAGGTATCAATGCACCAAATATATCACCTACAATTTCAGAAAAACTAGCTCTTTTACTACGGGTTAATTCACTATTATTTTCATTGCTTTCAGTGTTTCTTTTTACGTGGTATATTTTTTGAAAAACTATTCCAAAATAACAACTTCCGTACCACCGTGCAGGAAGCCTAAAATAAGCCTTATTCCCACACACATAATAAATTCCAGGAAAAACTGAATCTGTTCCTCCTTTTAATCCCCAACCTCCAAGAATTAAGAAATTATGTTCACATTCACTGGTACCGATGAAAATATTGTTATAATCAGTCTTTAACCTATGTAGACAAATTTTCCCTGTCTTTACAAAATACAGAGCCATAGCAGCTTGAGTCTTGCCAGGTGTGTAAATACCCTCTTTCTCAGCCCAAGGTGGAAGATGAGCCTTATGCTCAGACGCTTTCTTTTGGAAATTTTGTCTTCTATCTTCTACTAAATTCAAAAATATCTTTTCTTCTTCATGTAATGAACATTTTAGATTACTTCTATGTGCATGTGGTATATCTATCGACTTCATTGTTAGGAAAAACTCTCCCATAAATTGTGCATCTTGACTACTAAGCACTGGGTTCATATTCTTTCGAATCGGAACCTCAGAAAATATCACATCTATATCTGAATAATAATACTGAAGTCTCCCTGTTCTATAAAATAAACTAGTTAATACACTACATGATATGCCATAAGTTAATGACAAATGACGGTATGTTAACCCTTCTGCTACTGATTCGGGTAACTTCATACAAACATAACAATCACTAACTTCCATTGTATCTACGTACTGAAACAATAATTTAGTGAAAACATTTAAACTAGTATCGTTATCTGTTACCACGTGATGAAACTCTGGTTCATCTTGTGCTTCTATTTTTACTCTATCACCTTTCAAGTTATCTATCCTTCCCTTTGTTTCGTTGTTAATCTTTTTATCCATTATCATAAGGTAAGGAATTGCTACAATCATGACTAACCACACTATAAGCACCACTACCAGACTACATATGCATATAGCACAGCATCTTTTACAACATTTCCGTTTCGTTCTCCCAGAAACTCTGTCATCAGGCATTTTGCCAATGAAGATTTCTCTTCTTTTCTTTTTCTTTCAAGTCTTTTAAGTTATCAAGGTGGTTTCACTTCTTTTTCATAAGTCAGTTCCGCACTTGTTCTTTCGTCGCCACTTTCACTTGACTCAGTACTCTCGTAATCTTCAAGGATTATATAAGTCCAGTCAGGACCTTTAAATTTATTGTTCACAAGTTTCAGTCTTTTGCTTTTTCGCTTTTCAGTTCCACTTGTTTGTCCAGTTAAGCTTGTTACTTCATTTACTTGTTCTGGATCGTCACTTCTGGTTTCTATATGGTATTTTACTCTTTTAATGACACTAGGCCAATGATCACCTTTTCTGACTTTCTTTGTTTGCACTGTATTTTCACCTTCTGAGTCTTTTCCAAAAGTTCTTTTATTTTCAAGGTGTTGCACAATTTGTTTTTCCTCATTTTCAGTTTCTTCTTTTATTTGTTCGTGTTCAGGTCTTATTTGTTTTTCTTCAGTTGCTTCAATGTGAGTTTCTATTAACTGACCCTGTTCAGGATTTACGTCTTCGTGCTTGAGGCTTTCCTGCTCGTTGTTTTCTTGGTTTTCTTCTCCCTGAACGTATTTTTCTTGTTCTAACTGGTTCTGATCAGGGCTTATTGCACTTTGTACTTCTGCAGCCTGACCGCGTTCTTCTAAACCTGTCTGTCCCTGCTCAAATTTTGTTGTTTCGTTGTCAATTTGAGCCCAATTTCCTCTCCCTATCTGGGCCTGCTCAGGTTCTCTTATTGTTTCGTTCTCCCTATCCTGAGCTGCTTCTTCTTCACCTATCTGATCCTCACTAATTTCCTCTAATCTTGCTCGACTTCTTGTTTTGTTGTATACTTCTGGTATGTCGACCACTGGTATCCAGTCCTGACTTGTGCTTGGTTGTTCTTCTTCAGCTTTCCCCGAATCTCTCACCTGGGATTCTTCAGCTGGCCAACCTTCAGCTTCCTCAGTTATTGTTGCTGGCTGAGGATCTTTTCCTTCAGGAGCTGGCACCCTTTTGGTGTGTCTTACGTGAGTCCAATTAGGCAATCCTGCACATTTCACTGCTGTGTTTGTAACTAATATAACCTGACAAGGTTCGCCCCACCTGGGTGAGAAACACGTTTCTCTGGTGTGATGCTTCACAACCACCCAGTCTCCGGGGTTCAGATCATGCTCTTGTTCAGGCTGCCTGGAAACTGCGTCTTCTCCAACCTGGTGAGAGACAGAACGCACTAGGTCAGCCAATCCCTTGCAATAATCCAGAACCATATCATCAGTTATGTTCAGCAGTTTATTTGTAGGTACATGTGCTTGTCTCATTGCTCTTCCCATGATGATTTCATGGGGACTCAATCCTGTATTTCTATCAGGAATGCTTCTGAGTCCCATTAAAACAAGAGGCAATGCATCTGGCCAATCTAACGATGTTGATGCACACATCTTTGACAGTCTTGATTTTATTGTGCCATTCATTTGTTCAACCACTCCAGAAGCCTCTGGGCGGTACGCACAGTGCAATTTCTGTTCAATTTGGAATGCTTCACAGATTATTCGAATTATATCGTTATTAAAGTGACTTCCTCTATCTGATTCCAAAGTTACTGGGAAACCGAACCTAGGAATGAGTTCTCGTAATAACAGTTTTGCGACTGTGATGCTATCATTCCTTCTGGTAGGGTAAGCCTCCACCCATTTTGAAATCAGACATACTATGACAAGTACATATTTCAGTCCTTTACATGGTGGTAACTGTATGAAATCTAGCTGCAACCTAACAAAAGGACCTTCAGCCTTTCCAATTTTTCCCAAACCAATTACTGTTCTCCTTCCCGGATTATTCATTTGGCAAGTTAGACACCTTTGGCAAAGACTCTCTGCTGCAGCCCTAAACTTTGGATTGTACCAACTTTGTCTGAATAGTCTAATCATGGCATCTCTCCCTACATGTGTGTCTCCATGCTACATTCTGGCCATTTGTGAAATCAAACAGTCGGGCATGACTGGTCTGCCATTAGTATATACCCATACATCATCATCTGTTCTTCGGGTACATCCTATTTTTATCCAAACATCTCTTTCACTCTCCTCAGCATCATCTTGCAGTCTTTTCACATCATTCCATGTTTCAGGTGGTGAACTTAGCATAAGTTGGCAGCTGATTCCCATCCTTTCAACCTTTTTGTTTACTGCCAACCTGTTTTTGGCACAGTGTTGAGCCACTAGATCTGCGTATCTGTTACCGACTACCACCCAGTCATCTCCTGACTGGTGTGCGGCACATTTCACCACTGCCAATTCTTTTGGTGATTGTATTGCTTCCAATAATTCCTTTACAAACTGCCCATTTTTGATTGGGGATCCTGAAGAAGTCATGAAATCCCTCTGCATCCACAGTTGGCCAAAGTCATGCACAACCCCGTACCCATATTGACTGTCTGTAAATATGGTTACTCTTACATTTTTCCCAATTTCGGAAGCTTTGATCAGAGCAATTAATTCAGCTACTTGCGCAGACTTGACTCCTGGTAAATAGGATGCTTCAACTATTCCAGATAATTCACACACAGCATAGGCTGCGCTCAATTTACCATCCTCATGCCTTAAGCATGAGCCATCCACGAACAGCTCCCTATCTGGATCTTTTAGGGGCATCTCCTGTATGTCAGGACGCGGTTTTGTACACAATTCTGTGACCTTTAGACAATCATGTTCTGGATCGTCCTTAACTTCTTCAAAAATTGGATCTGGCAATAATGTAGCAGGATTCACAACAGTGCACCTAACTATGGTCACATTTTCAGCTCCAAGAATAATTAGTTCATACCTTGTCATCCGACTAGGTGTGAGATGCTGAGTTCTAGTTCTTGTCAACAGGATCACAACTGCCTGTGGGGCAAACACTGTTACAGGATATCCCATTACTATCGACTCACTTTGTTCAATGCTCATACAGGTAGCAGCGACTGCTTTCAAACAGCCTGGCAATGCTGCCGCCACTGGGTCCAATGTAGCAGAGAAATATGCTATAGGACGCCTCTCTATTCCATGTCTTTGAGTTAACACTGAAAGTGCACAATTTTCTCTTTCATAGCAAAATAGTGCGAATTCTTTTGTATAGTCAGGCATGCCTAAGGCAGGTGCCTCACACAAAGCATTTCTTAATTTTACAAATGCACTAGCACTTTCATCATCCCATTCAACTGGATCTTTTGCTTTCTTTTTGGTTAGCTGAATTAAAGGCTTTGCTAGTAGTGAAAACCCTATAATCCATTGTCGACAGTAACCTACTATTCCAAGAAACATTCACACTTCTCTTTGTGTTTCTGGCATTTTCATTTTCTTGATTATTTTTATTCTATCAGATGTTATTCTTCTTGTTCCCCTTTCAATTTGGTGTCCCAAATATTTAACTGCCGTTGTACAAAACTGCAGCTTTTCAGGTGACACTTTGTGTCCTTCTTCAGCCAAATGATTGAGTAACGCAATTGAATCTTCAACACAATCATCATGAGTGTTGGATGCTACCAATAAGTCGTCTATATACTGCACCAAGACTGAACTCCTGCGCAGCACTAATTTCTCTAGACACCCTTTCAGTATTTGATTAAAGATGGAGGGACTTTCTGTGTATCCTTGAGGAACACGATTCCATACATAGACTTTGTTTTCGAATTTAAACGAAAAGAGATATTGGCTATCTGGGTGCAACGGTATTGAGAAGAATGCTTGGCATAGATCAATCACGGTGAACCATTCTGCCCTCCAGGGTATCTGGTATAGGATTACTGTAGGATTTGGTACTATAGGACAACAAGGTACCACGATTTTATTAATTTTCCGCAAGTCCTGAACAATCCTATACTTTCCACTAGGCTTTTTCAAACCCATGATCGGTGAATTACAAGGACTACTCATAACTTCTTTTAATATGCCTTGTTTCACCATTCTGTTAATTTCCTCAACAACTCCTGCTTTTACTTCTGCACTCATTTTGTACTGTCTAGTATTTGGGAAAATTGCACCTTCTTTTACAGTGATCTTTACTGGGTCTATCTTGGCCAAAAGTCCTACTTCTTTTCCTGTAAAATCCCATACCTTGGAATTCACTGTAGTTCTTAGTTCCTCTGGTAATTCGTTTTTTGTTATCAAAGAGAACATCTCATCTATTTCCGTACCTTGCTTGGCTATCATGAACTTATAAACATGATCTTCATCCGGGGTCTGTATTGCAACACCATCCGGTGTGCAGAAAATAGTGCAATTCATTTTGCACAGTAAGTCTCTACCCAATAAGTTTACTGGACTGGAATCACACACTACAAATTGGTGCATTTCTCGGAAGTTTCCTAATTTTACTTCCATTGGCTCAGTAAGGGGTGTTCTGATCTTTCGATTAGCTACGCCTACAACTTGGATAGCTTCTCCAGAGAGAGGGAGGTCTGGGATGTCTGCTGTTCTTACAGTAGAACGGGTAGCACCAGTGTCCAACAGAAAAGTGATATCATTACCTTTTACTTTCCCTTCAACATATGGACCTGACTGATCTACCGGTAAGGATGCGCCAAGTACGCACTCCTTCTCCCCCTCTCTTAGGCACCGTCATTGATGTCTATATGGATCAAATTCATCCTGTAAAAGAAACTGTGAAGTTACATATTCATTCTTACCACTTCCTCCTTGATATCCGACGTCTGTACCGTGCTTTGCTCTGCTTACATTACCCTGTATAGGGGCAGGTGGCAACTGACTCTGAGGATTTACACCCTGCTGTGAGTCATTCTGCGTCTGTGGATTTAAATTATGATTTGGGCCATTATTATTTCGAATCTTTTTACATTCGTCCTTCCAATGTCCCAACTTTCCGCATCCATGACAAGGAAATTTCTTTTTAGCCTCTTCTCTACGCATTCGTCCTCTCACTTTTCCACCATTCCCTGTGTCACATTCGTTCCAGATTCTTTTCCCTGACTTTCTGTTGGATTATCCAAATTAATTCCCTGTCGCTCAGCCATTTTCACCTGAGCCCACATTACTTTTTCTTGCAGCTTTTTATGCCTTTCCTCAATGTCGTCTCCACAATATTTAGCATATTTCAAAATCTCGTCTATAGGCTTTCCCTGCCAGCACAACATGTGCTGCTTAATCATCTGACAAATCTCTGGCTTTAGACCATAAACAAATCGGTAGACAAACTGACTCATATTTTTGTCCCCAATGTCCTCAAATCCACTATACTGTTTGAACACCTGTAATAGACGTTCATAATAGGCATGTACCGATTCACTTGCTTCTTGGGTAGTCCTGTCTATCTTCACCCAATCTGTTTCTTTGGGTGGTATTTTCCCCTTCAGATAAGTTATTGCCTGGTGATACTTTTTCATTACATCACTCAATGGGGCACCTGTCTTCGCATCTCTTGGATACTCTTCACTTGGCCAGTCAACTGTAATTTTACAATCTGTCCACAAATCAGCAGGTGCCACTATGTCAAACAGACCATCCAAGTCCTTCAACAATACCTTTGACACTTTCACAAACCTCTCAACCTGCTTGTACCATTCAATTGGCTTTTCTCTCAACTTTGGAAAGTCATTTGTAAATGACAAAATATCTTGTCTACTCCATGGGACATGAACGTAACCTCCTCCAGGTACTTCCCGCATTGGGTACATCTGATCTACTTTCCCTGTTTCCTTCAATAAATATTCCGAAGTCGATCTACTGTACCGTGCCTCTTCCTTTTTCTTTGTCCATCTAGTTTTCCATTTAACTAGTTCTCCCCATTTCTGTAATACTGACATTAATTCTTTCACTTGTAGTTTTCTACCTGAGGCATTCATATTTTCTAAATCTTTGTCAGTAAAATCTGCTCTATAGGGTTTCTGTAACACTTTTGACTTCCCTATTTCAATTCCCATTTGTAAGGCCAAATCTGATAATTTTTCATGAAATATCTTTACATTTCTAGTTATGCTCCTGCATACGAACAATAATTCTTCTTCATTGTAGGTATTCAGATGATCTACTCCTACATTTCCTGCTATCATTTCTTCTAACTCGACTTTTAATTTGTAAATGTCCATGATCTTTGGGGTTGAACTCTGTCTGTCTGATCCCTGTGCCCACCTTTCTAAGTCTTCTGCATTACTACAGTAGCACTCTTAGTTCCTGAAGATGTTATTATGTTTACATCTTTTGAGCAACCAGGTGGAACTCTTCTGGGGGTGCTGCTTACAGAGTCTCGATTAGGTAAATCCATTAGTGAAATCATAGATTCACATTCACTGATATGGTCATCAAATATTACTGCTTCATGTTTTGGAGTCTCCACAGGTATAGGCATAGTTAAAGGTTTTGGACAATTTACTTTATCACCATATAAGGGAACCACTGGACCAATTGTTACAGGTATGGTCAGGGAATCAGGATGTACATTCAGCTGTGTTATTTTTTGTATCAATTCTGCTCTGTTCCTGTCTATAGCCTCTCTTTCCTCATCCTGAAGTACCCTATTAACTGGTGGATTATGCAATACTTGCGGTACCAATGGTGTTCTTAAAATTGGTGCACTTGGGGTACATCCACTTGTCCCTTCCTGATATGGTGGCGGGTTCTTTAATATTTCTTCCATAAATTCATCTTCAGAATCTCCAAACCCTGTCAAATGTTTTGTTTTTTCTTTGCATTTGCTCCCTAACGGTTCCTCTGTCATGAAAACTGGATACAAACCCTCGGTAAGCATTGCTCTTCTCCACTGTTTCATCTGACTATCCCTTGACTCATTTTGGTATCTAGGGAAAAATCCCCTGTAACCCCTATTGCTTCTCGGTCAGTCACGTTCAAATGCCTCTGTTTCCCATTCTTCTAGTGCTTCATATTGCATTAATCTTGGTCTGGGTTCTAAATCATTCATTCTTATTCTTAAATTTTGAAGAATTCTCCCATTGAAAGTACCATTCTCTGGGAAAGCTAATATTCCGTCATCTTTGGTATATTCTATCCAATTTTCTAACCATACGCAAGTATGATAACCCCTCTCCATCATCATGAATGAAGTGGGTGTTTTTGCCGGTGGAATAATAATTCCTTCCCTAGTTTTGATGGGTTTATCCTTCTTAAAATAATTCTTAATCTTTTGTAAAAATGACATTTTTCTCTTTTCTCCGTACATTTTGGGTAAATATCTATGTATTGAATTATATTCGGCAAAACCTAGGAATCTTCTGTCTGGACGGGTTCCTGTCAAAGTCGGATCACGTTGCCACATACAATCTACACTGTCCACTAAGACTTCAATTTCTATTCTGACAACCAATCAAATTCCAGTTAACATTTGTCTCTGAACCAATCCTAGCGCAGCTTTTCTGTGACGTCTATCTGATGACCCCTCCTTTACAATCTGCGCTTTTCTGTCCCCCGCTGTTTCAACCAATCCCAGCGCGGCACCTGTGACGTCAGTATTACTCCTGACTACTGACCCCTCCTTTACAAACCTCGCTCCACGCCCGCTGCTTCAACCAATCCCAGCGCGGCGTTTGTGACGTCAGCTTCTACTCCGGCAGCTGACCCTCCCTTTACAAAAATCATACGCAAATTTTTTTTTTCTCTACGCTTCTTGTTAAAATTCAATAACAACATAAAACATTCGCTATCGTGCCAGTTTCTCTAAATTGGAAAAGATAGTTTCTCTCACACTTAGTAAAACCTTTCCGTTTACTAAACATACACTACGAGTAAAACCCTTCCGTTTACTCTTCACGTAAACTTCAGAAATACCTGCTACTTCTTCAATGTTACCCTTTCTAGGTTATATAACATCAAATTTTTACCAACGTATTCCTTTGCTATCACTTACACACATAGAGTCCCTAACAAGTACTGATAGCCCTGCTTAACTTTTCAGTACTATTTCTGCCTGACAGATAACCTCACTGCAGTATGGCTTCCACTTACCATCCGCTATTCAAATTTCCCCGGGGATTCTAGACAACATAAAACAAAACCTTTAAACAAACGGATGTTAGTTTATAAAAAATAAATTCTCATTACCCAATTAACAAAGCACAACCATCCTCTGCTAGCCAGATAACTGATCCAGCGGGTTACTAGCAACGAGCATTCATACACCGAATACTCACCTGGGCCCATTCGTTCATACTACGCTAGCAATTTCCGCTGGTGGGTCAGTTGTACTCTTTATCAATATCCCTGCTACCAATTACTTTCTGATTGAAGAGTAATGACTTACCAATGGACCCTTTGATAATTGGGAAGTTTAAAATGAGTGACATTCAATACAATTCATAAGCCTGAAATAATCACTGAGTCAGGAAGTTTTAAAATGTTTATCTAAAGATTTAGCAGAGTAAATTATAAAACCACATAATACTTAATCGTATATCAAGGATGAAGCAATACTAAATAATCACTTATCAATCAATGACGGTCCCTCAGAAAGAAGAAGATAGAGACAGCAGTACAGCTAAAGTTTATGCTCATAGTTACCTAAAAGTGTGAGAACCAAACCCCTTGGCCAAGGAGTTGGAAAAGGGTCCCAGGAAGGATGAAGATCAAGACCTCCGGACCAGGTTCAGACCTCTCTACCAACGACGCCTGCGTCGTTCCCCTCTGTGTCACTTCGCTCCTCCTCGATATCTTCCGTGTCTTCCTTCTAATGGAATCCGCCGCCCCCACCTCAGGACCTCTCTGGACAGCGGTTCAGCTTTAGCACGTGAAAAATTAAGCAGCCATTTTAGCACACACTGCGCAGAAGCAAAGTTTTCCCTCCAAGCAAAGAAAGACGTTATACCACGTGATATGGTTGACACATGCGCAATGGAATTCCCGCGCTTTAGCGGCCATTTTGGATTAGTCAAGCATTACTTATTAGTTCAAACACATAGGCAAGCTTCTCTCGGATACTGTGTTTATGTATGCATTTATTAGTAAAGACATTACAAAGTTTAATTAATTAATACTATGAGAGGATTGCTTACGAGCAAGTCTCATTTTGAGTTCTTGATCCATCACCTGGCCACATAGCGTAATGAGAAATATGCAGAGAAAGCTACCTGGAAACCACGGCTGGACTGACCATGCAGGATACACCAACCCCGCCTCCCAGGCCGCTCGGTGGACAGTGACCTTTTTTTGAGGCAGAATCAGCTTTTCTGACTTTTCTAACAGGCTCACATGTGATTCGCTTTTGACAGTGCACCATTTGGGTACAGCCCCTCCCTCAGCTGCATTACCTCTTCCCCCCTCCCCCTTTGTGCCCCATCATCAGGGCTATCAATGCTCATACAGTTTTTTAAGCCAGACTGCTGAAGGAAAATCGAGTGCCGCATGGCACATTATGAAAGAGAGGTGCACCACTTCAGATGATATGTCGGACATGTGGAGGTGCGTGCTTCTTGCATAATTTTGAATAAAAACCAAGTTTTAAAGTGAAGATACGCTGTCTCTGCTAGGCAGTCTTAAAATGAAAGAGTGTTTTGGCACAGAATATATTTTTGTTCTATAGCTTCTCCTTCAGAGTGACAGCAATCTACATTGGTCATTGGATCATTCATAGACGTTTTAAAGCATGGGCAAAGTGGGCAATTGCCCAGGGTCCCAGCTTCCAAAGGGCCTCCTGGAAGTGAACTTTCTCTCTAGCTGTCTACTTCTTTATGTCATCCTCTCTGCCTACCTCTGCTGCAGTCTCTCTTTGCACATTGTCAGCTCTATTACTTTGGGGACCCTGGCAAGGCATAGTTCAACAGTTTTTGATTTACCCCCACTTCTGAAAGTTTGTTTGGCATCATGCAGGCTTGAATTAGCCGAAATTGGGCAATAAAATTCAAAGATGAACAGGGGACCCCCAATATCTCTTTTGCCCAGGGCCCCAATAATCGGTAAGACAATACTGGGGTCATTGCCTGTTGTGTGCTCTTTCAGACTGTTGCTTTGATTATGTAGCAACTTCAAAACAGGAAGTGAAAATAGTAAAGTAAAGCCATTCTGATCATAGAGGCAGAGCTATCTGACTGTGCACTAGTTACCAGCTAATAGAGTAGTCCCTCCCACGGCACACACAAAGGAATTCATGCTGGTCATCTGGCTTTAAGGCACAATCATATGTAGGGCCAGATTACGAGATTGGCAGTCTATGGTAAGACAAACTCGTGGGGGAGGTGCGGTGGTGGCCGGGGACCGCCGCATGAGCGGTTTGACCACCGTATTAAGAGTATGGCAGTCGGAGCACTTTGGGACTGCCGCAACCACCAGGGACCCGCGATCCCTGGTGGTGACGCAGTGGTCTGGGGAAGCAATATGCATGGTGGTGCCACTGCGGCACCGCCATGCATATTACGAGTTTCCCCACTGCCAGCCTTGCATGGAGGTGTGCCTTTCAATCCTATGACTTTTTGTCCTTTTTTTCTGTGAAACATGCTGTAAAATGGAACATTTTGCCCTCTGTTTTCAAAATTTCACTAAGGGAAAACAACCTCAAACAAGTATTTTGTGAAGTTAGGCTCGCTCGTTTCTTATTATTCCAGACGGGCATTTAAACACCTCCACTTTTACATTTTACTAACTGTCACTGATTCTATGGTTTTTATGTTCAAAGTCTGATGGGATGCTGCTATCAGATAATCTATAGGTATTTTCTTAGTTACTACGTATGCGCACTAACACTGGCAGCTTCAGAGCACCAGGAGGAAAGACAGAGGTGCATATAAAGGTCACAGCTGTCAGGATGCGGGGAATCTAGCTGGCCATGTCCAGCCTGTTCTGAAATCGACTATCTAGTTAAATGTGCCTCTGTACCTAGGGGCCGATTACGATGTCGGTCGGAAAAACTTCGACCGCTAGTCGGAAGCTTTCCGACCGCGGTCGGAGACTTTCCGACCGACTCGGTCGGTTTGCGGTCCGACCGCCCAATTACGATGATGGCGATCAGAACGTAAACCAGCTGGTCATTCCGACTCGGTTCCTGACCGGCACTCAAAGTATTCCTGTTGGTCAGAACTGCACTGCAATCCCCTATGGACGATGTTTCTGCCGTTGGAATTACGATGCATTTCCCAACAGCCTTTCCGAGCAGGCCTTTCCGACACGCAAAGGCTGTTGGAAAGCAACTTTGGGGGCACCTAGCAGGGCCCCCTTGCCTCTGCAGCCTACGGTTGGTGGTTGAGGGGGTACCTAGGGTACCCCCCTGTGAAACCTTGCACTGTACGGCAGGCACCATAGAGTGCCTGCCACAGGGTGCAGCGTTTTTTTACACACACCCCCATTCCTCTATAGGAGCCTGTATTATGGCCGGTTTACGGCGGTTACACAAGCTCCAATAGAGAACAGTGGGAATCCGACCGAACATTGTTCGGTCACATCATAATCAGGCAGTCGGAACCACCGACCTCAGGTTGGTCGGTCCCGAGTCTGAGACGGTTATGGTCGGAGGCAACTCCGACCGACATCGTAATAAGCTACTTAATGTATTGTGCAGGAGTAAAGAAAGAGCTGGTGACTGCATATAATGTTGCAGAATAAAGAAAAATGCATGCAATAGGTCAGTCTTTTGGTCTCACACAAACAAACACTCGCTCACAGACACACACACACGCAGACTCACACTTATGACACCTGACCCTGTACTCTCCCAGTTTCTAAGGCGTAACTATAGTGTCAGCCAAATACAGAGCTTGCAACTTGAGATAAGCTTACAAAAGGCAGAAAAATGGGCAGAAGAGGTGGCTATATACACACATGCACACATATACACATACTGGTTTTCATATTAACTATAATTATAGTGTAGGGGCAAAGGCAGAGGTGGATACCAAGTAAAGTGAATGAGGTTATAGCTGGTAGGAAATGGGCCAACATAGGTGGACCTGGTGATCCCTATCTGCAACTAATATATAATAGCTATGTTTCTGTTCGTACATCATCAATACACAAGTACAAAGGCAGATTTGGACACTGTATAGACTGGCAGCTTTAAAGCACCACAAGAAATGACAAATGTGGTGACTAAGGGGCTCATTATGATGGCGGGCGGACATCAGTCCGCCCGCCATCATAACGGCGATGGGACCGACCGCCAGACGTGCGGCGGTCCCACCGGCCCAATTAGGATGCGCCCGCCCTACTGGCGGGCGCATCCTGGCCTTTTACCATTGCGGACGGTGCTGCTGGCCGCAGCACCATCCGCAATGGTAAAAGGGCATGCACAGCATTTCTGTGCACCACGTGGCAGGCACCACGCGGTGCCTGCCACTTGCTGCAGGGAACTGCAGGGGGGTACCATGGGTACCCCCAAAGTGCACCCCCCTCCCCCAGGGGGCCCGCAACGGGCCCCCAAAACCAATCCCCGCCAGCCTTTCCATGGCGGCATCGCCGCCATGGAAAGGCCTTGCAACCACCCACATCCTAATATGGCTGGCGGTGCCTGCTAGGCACCGCCACCATATTAGTGGCCCAGCTCCGTCCGGCTGGCAATCGTAACGATTGCCGACCGGCGGAAAAGCGGCGGACGGACTTTGCGTCCGCCGCGATACCCACCGCCATCATAATATGGCGGGGGTATTTCACGTTACGATGGCATAACGGTCGCCACCACCGGCCGGGCGGTGGCGATCGTTACGCCATCGTAATGAGCCCCTAAGTGTGGTCTATGAAGTTACAGGAAACCGGAAGATTGCAATATCTGATGAGTCAGATCGTATTCATGTACTATTAAATATGTATTTGACAATGTAATACCATAATAGTGTGTGCAGAGACAAAGTGAAAACTTATATATATATTAGAGCTAGGTGTATATATACATAAAACAAATCTTATCACCTCATACCAAAAACCTATGAAAACTTTAATGGCCTCCTTTCAAGTGTCCTCTAATACTTCCAGTTATTTACCTCCCCTAGAATTACCATTATCGGTGGTCCTGATAATTTTGTAAGGGGGAAGTAATGGGGATTAACAGTTTTTTGAGAATTCCATGGGGAAATTGAACTTGCTGTGCCAATTTCTGGTATTTTCCCTGGTATTCCACAGACTACACCTATTTGTAGTTGTATGACAGAGTATCGAGAACAACAATATCGTGACACCAGATTATCGAGTCAAAAATATAATCTACAAAAATATTGAGTTTCCATACTTTGTATGTAAACTGCTAAAATATTGAATCAACAGAATATTGACAAAAAAGGTAAGTATAATGAACGATTCATATATATACCATGATATGTAATTTATTTACCATATTAAAACACAAAATAATAATATAAATAGAAAAATGCTTTTAGTAAGTAATGTAAATTAAATATATACACAAATCTGTATCTGTCAGTCTATCTATTTATCTATCTATCCATACATCTGTCTATCTATCTATCTATCTTTATATATAAATATATAAATGTACATATATTTGTTTCTCTAAAAATATAAAACCAATGATGAAACCATGTTTTAAAAACATTGCATTAAAATATTAACAACTTAAAAGTAAACATTAGAAATGTATATATAAGAAAAACACAAAGATAAAATTATAAGGAAGATAAAAAAATTAATAAAGTGAACTATATATAAAGATATATATATATATATATATATATATATATATATATATATATATTACACACCAAATCCTCCGCTATTGGCGGAGCGTGAGCAAGGCGTAAGCCGAAACGCGTCGTTTGAAGTCATTAAACTTTATTGAAGCATGCCGGAGTGTCCGAGTACTTTCTGCCAATAGCGGAGGATTTGGTGTGTAATTTTGGGGCCCCCCGGTAGCCCGAACTCGGACTGCCCGTGTGACAGCCTCGCAACCTAACCGGGACTGCTGTGGTGCTAATATATATATATATATATATTCACTGAAAAAACCATAGGTTTCAGGGACGTTATAGTTACTTGCACATTTCACTCGTACAAAACCATAGAAATTCGGCCGTTATAGTTTGTTGAGCTAACTATAACTCACGCCCCCACAATGCACTGCTGATGACGTCACATATTACATCATTCATGACATGGTCAGTGACATCACTGATGACATCTCAAATGACATCACTGATGACATCATCCAGTGACTGTGTGTTTCTGTAAAGTTTAAATATGTTTTATAAATATATTGGCCAAGGTATATTGTAGAATGAGTCGCTGTATAAGTGTGTGGATGGAGGATTTAGTAGGTGTGTGACTGACTGTATAAGTGAGTGATTAAATGTCTCTTACTGAATTCATGGGTTAGTGACTAAACTGTGTGAATGTCTGTATCAGTCTGTCTATTGCTGTGTAAGCTGCTGCATTGGTTGATGAGTAGCTACATGATTGTCTATATGGGTTATTGATTGGTTGCTTGAGTATTTGTATGGGTGCCTGAGTGTGTGTGTGAGTGGGTGGGAGGTGTGTGACTTTGTGCATAGATGTGTGAGTTCTTTATTCACTGGGTGTATGGGTTCAAGAGTGCATGTGGAAACAGCTGTATGGGTGGGTGAGTGTGTGTATGGGTGTGTTGGTGAGTGAATGGATATCTCAGTGCTACATGTCCAAGTAACTACATATGTAAAACGCAGTGCATGAGAGAGTTGGAGTATATAAATGACTATACGTGAGAGTCAGTGATTGTGAGAGTGCTGTATGGATGAGTGTGTACTTGTATCAGTGATTGTATAAGAGAGTAAGTATATGTTAATATCACTATGAATAAGTGAGGTTGTGTGTGTATAACTGTATAGCTGAGTAAATAGAAGTGTGATTGATTCTTTGCATGACTGACTAGATGTGTGAGTAACTCTGGATGAGTGGCGGTGCGTGAGTGTTTGTATAGGTGTATGAGTGCCTATAATAGTGTTGTATTGATGAGTCACTGCATGTATGAGTGACTTTATGGGTGAATGAGTGGATGTGTGTGTAGACCTAGGAATCAGTGCGTGCGTATGTAGTAACTGGTATTGGTGTCTGTATTGTTTCGAAAATGGTAGTCTGTATTTTAGAATGGGTGTATCAAATGTTTTATTAAGGTATGAGGAGGTGCATCAGATTTTCACGTGGATGATGTCATCAGTGATGTCATCAGTGATGTCATTTGAGATGTCATCAGTGATGTCATCAGTGATGTCACTGACCATGTCATGAATGATGTAATATGTGACGTCATCAGAAGTGCATTGTGGGGCGTGAGTTATAGTTAGCTCAACTAACTATAACGGCCGAATTTCTATGGTTTTGTATGAGTGAAATGTGCAAGTAACTATAACGTCCCTGAAACCTATGGTTTTTTCAGTGAATTTCAAAGGTTTTTAACATGATAATTTGTAACTATAACGTCCCTGAAACCTATGGTTTTTTCAGTGAATTTCAAAGGTTTTTTAAATGCTAAATTCTAATTATAACATTCATTAAACCTATCTGCTGTGCGATCCAAAAACAAGCTGGTGCTTGTAGTGTTATGGACAGTAGACGCAACCATGTTACCTCAGGCAGTGGGGAAGATCTCGGTCATGAACCTGTGTCGTCGCCCCCTGTAAGTGGAAGCGCAGTGAGCTGGTCCAACGTACGCCACTCCAGCGTAGAAGTGTGAATAAATAGGTCGGGGTTCTGGGCGTGGTTCACTTGTGTGAAAGCCAACGCGTCTGCCAGAGCGGTGACCCTCACCCTGCCACGTGGCTGCCGCCATGACCGCGGGCCTCCTCGACACAAGCCCCCTGCGAACACAGCGGCACAGCACTGCACAGTTATGTCTGTACAGACTACTGCCTTCGATCTACACTGCGGACAGCAGGGCTCACAATTCAGATTGAGTCGCGATTCCAGATGACGGAGTCCAGTAGGCATGACACATTGCTCCCAGTACGGCCCGCCCGGACCACGCATCATCGCAGGCTGCGTACACGCTGAGCGCCAGAGGTACCACTAACTCAGTGCACCACAAGTAAACGCCACATGGCCTTATTAAGGCAGAATTCATTAAACAAAACACATTGCTACCAGTGCGGCCAACACGGACCACGCATCATCGCAGGATGCGCACACGCTGAGTGCTTCCGGTGCCACTAGCTCACTGCACCATAAGTCGTCGCCACGTATCCTTAAACCTACATAATATCCTTTTAGTATCCTTGCTTCAAGAACTTTTTTGATATCAATTATAGCTTTAATACAATGACCAAATTCATCTTGCAAGTCCAAAGGAACACTGAATGGCAGTCTACACTGCGGACAGTAGAGTTCACAATTTGAATTCAGTCTTGATTTATTAATTGCAGACAGAATTGTACTCTATGTCGTTGAATTTTCTCAAGAGGAAGTGACAAAAAGCTTTCCTCGATGTCTGTGCTGTCTATTGCCTTCGATCTACACTGCGGACAGCAGGGCTCACAATTCAGATTGAGTCGCGATTCCAGATGACGGAGTCCAGAAGGCATGACACATTGCTCCCAGTGCGGCCCGCCCGGACCACGCATCATCGCAGGCTGCGTACACGCTGAGTGCCAGAGGTACCACTAACTCAGTGCACCACAAGTAAACGCCATGTGGCCTTATTAAGGCAGAATTCATTAAACAAAAGACATTGCTACCAGTGCGGCCCACACGGACCACGCATTATCGCAGGATGCGCACACGCTGAGTGCTTCAGGTGCCACTAGCTCACTGCACCATAAGTCATCGCCACGTACCCCTAAACCTACATAATATCCTTTTAGTATCCTTGCTTCAAGAACTTTTTTGATATCAATTATAGCTTTAGTACAATGACCAAATTCATCTTGCAAGTCCAAAGGAACACTGAATGGCAGTTTACACTGCGGACAGCAGAGCTCACAATTTGAATTCAGTCTTGATTTATTAATTGCAGACAGAATTGTACTCTATGTCGTTGAATTTTCTCAAGAGGAAGTGACAAAAAGCTTTCCTCGATGTCTGTGCTGACTACTGCCTTCGATCTACACTGCGGACAGCAGGGCTCACAATTCAGATTGAGTCGCGATTCCAGATGACGGAGTCCAGTAGGCATGACACATTGCTCCCAGTGCGGCCCGCCCGGACCACGCATCATCGCTAGCTATGCACACACGGAATGCTTCTGATGCTCCTACCTCAGTCCACCACAACTGATGGACCCTTTATGACAGAATATTTTGTGTATGATTTCAGATCTGGTGCCCCTAACTTAGTGTAGCACAAGTCATGGACCCTTTATGATTGAATCTCTGTGTGTGATCTGATGATTACTGTTGTACTTGTTACCAGCACCAACCATTCCCGGAGGGCTGGCTTACACTCACCCCACACGCATCCAGCACAGACGTCACTGGACATGTGACCCTGGTAATAAAAGGAGTCGAGTGCACGTGCTCGTACCCAGTTCCACTATCTATCTGTGTCCGTGTGTTCATTATGTATGCAACATACTGCCCCTGGGCCCTACCACATTACATTGTGCTCTGGACAGCGTATGCAACCAACTTACCTTTGACAGTGGGAGAAAACTTTGGTTATGTAACTTTGTCTCGGTCATTGTACAAGTACGTACGTAGAGACTGGATGATTAGAGTACTGCAAGGAGAGTGTATAGTGAATTTATAAGTGCGTGGGGATTGGCGGAGTGATTGTATAAGTACATATGTTGGCGCACCCTAACTCCGACAACGAGCTTGTCTCTAATTGGCTGCCCTCCATGTCCCAAAAACTGAAATTTGGATTTTGCATGGCCCAGTATTGCTACAGCTGCAATACTCCACTGAATGTGCAATAAACATTCATACCCACACAGATGTGTCATGTCCACCATCTTTCTTGTGTGTAACTATGGATGAATGTAGGGTCAGTGATTCCCCGTACCTTCCATGTTGGCCATGTTCAGGGACTTGGCTCACAGAGTGACACATTGACGCTTGCGACCCGGGTGACGGCAGCACTACAACAAGAACACCGGCATGCCAGTGTTGCAAGATTTTTTAAGCATTCTCTAGCCCAAAGACAACCAAAAAGTAGCCCAAACTAACCCAATATTGCTACTTTAAGGAAGGAGGGGCAGGGACATCGTCAAGCAGGCGGTGAATGGATTGGAATTGATGTTGCAGCAGGCTGCCAAGTAAATATTTGTCTAATAAAGCGCTTTAACATACTAGTTTGCTGGAGCGCTGTATATATATTTATAATCTGACAACTAGCACAAACCTAAATTTTACCGCACAACCGGGAAAAATATAGCCCAATTGTGCGTGATCTAGCCCAATCTGGCAACAGTGCTGCATCAGTTGATTCCTCATACAGCTCACGATGGAGCCACGCCCATAGCTCCGGAGTCATTCTTCACAGCCTCACGCAGAACTGGCATACGCCAGGCCAGCCCACTCCGCTTACGCTTACAGGGAAGGACAACAACGCTACATGGCCCAGATTTTCATTGCAGTGATCTGCTGGTCACACCCTAGTTGTCAGTACGCCACAGCCACTCCCTCACGGCTAGTATACACCCACACCACACCCATCCAGCACAGGCGTCACAGGACACGTGACCCTGCCAATAAAAAAGACCGGGCGCACGTGCTCGACGCCATTTCAGAGTTGCTCGCACCGGATGCACTGTGGCCGGCACAGGCACACTGGCACGGGACGGTGACTTTCGGTCCACTGAGGTACGGTACCGTAACTGCTGAGCGGGTGTACAGCCTGCGGTGATGGCCCGTCCCGGCGGTCTGGACAGCTCAGGTTTTGTGTGCCCTGCTGGACCGCAGTGTAGGCCTGAGCCACCGAACAGGGAGGCCTACCACCACGTGCGTGGCCTCACTGTTCACTGAGTTAGTGGCACCGCAAGGACTGAGCGGGTGTGTAACCTGCGATGATGATAGGTGCACTAGTATGTCCTCTGGCATGGCAAAATCAAGACGCAGCACCAAATGTGAGACCTGTTGGCCTGCGGAGTGGGACTGCATGAAGCGGAGGGTGCCCTGTCCGCGAAAAGGTGAGCAGTGAGGCCTGGGTGCGCAGCGGTGGGCAAATATGTCTGGGCGGCGGGAGTGGATACACAAAGGCGGCACAGCGATTTAGGCATACGCAATCGTATATACTCTCCCATTACTAATTCTGTACTATGTTTAGATGTGGGAGCTTGAGGGCTCCACTAGGTCCCGGCACGTGGTTGGAGACACAGCACTCACTGTCCCTCTTCATCTCTTCCTTTCTCTCCTTCACACTCTTTCTCTCTCTCTTCTTCTCTCACTCTCTCACTCTTTCTCTCTGTCTTCCTCTCACTCTTTCTTTCTTTTTCTCTCTCTCTTCCTGTCACTCCCACTGTTTCTCTCTTTCTCTCTGTCTTCCTCTCACTCCTTCTTTCTTTTTCTCTCTGTCTTCCTCTCACTCTTTCTTTCTCTCTCTATCTCTCTTTCTCTCTCCTTTGATGGACGCATGACGCACAATCTTATCTTGCTTTTTGTCTTGCAGGCCTGCGATGAAGCGTGGCCATCCTGCAATCAACACTCAACCTGAATTGTGAGCTCCGCTCTCCGCATGTACACAACGGGTGAGGAGGTTTCTTCGGCACGTGGTGGACCCTCTTCGACACACGCCGGTGGTTTAAGGTGAGCAGAGAGGCTTGTTTGCGCAGCGGCGGGCAGTCACCTCCGGGCAGTGGGAGTGGATGGGGTGCAGCAGTGGCACGCAGTCACCTCCGGGCAGTGGGAGTGCATGGGGTGCCTCAGCCTGGGTGCGCAGCGGCTGTCATACACCTCTGGGCAGTGGGAGTGGATGGAGTGCAGCAGCCTGGGTGTACAGCAGCGGGTAGACACCTCTGGGCAGTGGAAGTGGATGGGGTACACTAGCCTGGATACACAAAGGCGGGACAGCGATTTAGGCATACACAGTTGTATGTACTCATCCATTACTGATTCCATTTTTATGTTTCAGATGACTAAGCTTGAGGGCTGCCCTATATCCCGGCACGTGGTTGGAGACACACCGGTGACAGAAAGGTGAGCTGTGAGGATTTTCTCCACAGTGTCAACACTCACTCTCCCTCTCCATCTCTTCCTTTCTGTCACTCACACTCTTTCTCTCTCTCTCACTCTCTATCTCTTCCTTTCTCTCTCTCATACTCTTTCTCTCTTTCTCTGTCTCTTCCTCTCTCTCTCATTCTTTCTTTCTCTCTCTTCCTCTCTCACTCTTTCTCTCTCTCTTCCTCTCTCTCACACTGTTTCTCTCTCTCTTCCTCTCTCTCACACTGTTTCTCTCTTTCTCTCTTCCTTGTATCTCACTCTTTCTCTCTTTCTCTGTCTTCCTCTCTCTCACACTTTCTCTCTTCCTCACTCTCACTCTTTCTCTCTCTCTTCCTTTCTCTCACTCTTTCTCTCTCTCCCTCTCTCTCACTCTTTCTCTCTCTCTCTCTCTCTCTCTTTCTCTCTTTTTCTGTCTCACTGTTTCTCTCTCTCTTCGTCTCTCTCACTCTTTCTCTCTGTCTTCCTCTCACTCTTTCTTTCTTTTTCTCTCTCTCTTCCTGTCACTCCCACTGTTTCTCTCTTTCTCTCTGTCTTCCTCTCACTCCTTCTTTCTTTTTCTCTCTGTCTTCCTCTCACTCTTTCTTTCTCTCTCTCTTTCTCTCTCCTTTGATGGACGCATGATGCACAATCTTATCTTGCTTTTTGTCTTGCAGGCCTGCGATGAAGCGTGGCCATCCTGCAATCAACACTCAACCTGAATTGTGAGCTCCGCTCTCCGCATGTACACAACGGGTGAGGAGGTTTCTTCGGCACATGGTGGACCCTCTTCGACACACGCCGGTGGTGTAAGGTGAGCAGAGAGGCTTGTTTGCGTAGCGGCGGGCAGTCACCTCCGGGCAGTGGGAGTGGATGGGGTGCAGCAGCCTGGGTGCGCAGCGGCTGTCATACACCTCTGGGCAGTGGGAGTGGATGGAGTGCAGCAGCCTGGGTGTACAGCAGCGGGTAGACACCTCTGGGCAGTGGAAGTGGATGGGGTACACTAGCCTGGATACACAAAGGCGGGACAGCGATTTAGGCATACGCAGTTGTATGTACTCATCCATTACTGATTCCATTTTTATGTTTCAGATGACTAAGCTTGAGGGCTGCCCTATATCCCGGCACGTGGTTGGAGACACACCGGTGACAGAAAGGTGAGCTGTGAGGATTTTCTCCACAGTGTCAACACTCACTCTCCCTCTCCATCTCTTCCTTTCTGTCACTCACACTCTTTCTCTCTCTCTCACTCTTTATCTCTTCCTTTCTCTCTCTCACACTCTTTCTCTCTTTTTCTGTCTCTTCCTCTCTCTCTCTTTCTTTCTTTCTCTCTCTTCCTCTCTCACTCTTTCTCTCTCTCTTCCTCTCTCTCACACTGTTTCTCTCTCTCTTCCTCTCTCTCACACTGTTTCGCTCTTTCTCTCTTCCTTGTATCTCACTCTTTCTCTCTTTCTCTGTCTTCCTCTCTCTCACACATTCTCTCTTCCTCACTCTCACTCTTTCTCTCTCTCTTCCTTTCTCTCACTCTTTCTCTTTCTCCCTCTCACTCACTTTTTCTCTCTCTCTTCCTCTCTCTCTCTTTCTGTCTCTCACTGTTTCTCTCTCTCTTCGTCTCTCTCACTCTTTCTCTCTGTCTTCCTCTCACTCTTTCTTTCTTTTTCTCTCTCTCTTCCTGTCACTCCCACTGTTTCTCTCTTTCTCTCTGTCTTCCTCTCACTCCTTCTTTCTTTTTCTCTCTGTCTTCCTCTCACTCTTTCTTTCTCTCTCTCTCTCTCCTTTGATGGACGAATGACGCATAATCCTATCTTGCTTTTTATCTAACAGGCTGTGATTCACAAATCGACGTCCCCCCCCCACACCACCACAGCTGAACGCGTGTACAAACTGCGATGATGCGTGGCCATCCTGACAACGCCTGACAAAGTTGCTTCAGCACGTGGTGCACCCTCTTACACACACGCCGGTGGCGGAAGGTGAGCAGAGATACTTCTTTCTGCAGCAGCGGGCAGTAACCTCTGGGCGGTGGGAGTGGATAGTGTGCAGCAGCCTGGGCGCACAAGAGCGCACAGACACCTCCGAGCAGTGGGAGTGGATGGGCTGCAGCAGCCTGAGTGCGCTTTGCCGAAACAGATAATTAGGCGTGTGCAGTTGTATGTACTCTGCAATTACTAATTCTATACTATCTTTCAGATCACTAAACTTAAGGGTGCACTATGTCCCGGCACGTGGTTGGAGACACACCGGAGGCACAAAGGTAAGCTGCGAAGATTTTCTCCAGTGTCAACACTCCCTCTCCATCTCTTCCTTTCTCTCTCTCACACTTTCTCTGTTTCTCTGTCTATTCCTCTCTCTCATTCTTTCTTTCTCTCTCTTCCTCTCTCTCACTCTTTCTCTCTCTCTCTACCTCTCTCTCACACTGTTTCTCTCTCTCTCTTTTCCTTGTATCTTACTCTTTCTCTCTCACTCTTTCTCTTTCTCTGTCTTTGTCTGTCTTCCTCTCTCTCACTCTTTCTCTCCTCTCTCACTCTTCCTCTCTCTCTTCCTCTCTTCCTCTCTCTCTCTGTTTCTCTCTCTCTTCCTCTCTCTCTCTTTCTCTCTCTCTCTTCCTCTCTCACATTATTTCTCTCTTTCTCTCTCTCACTCTTTCTCTATTTCTTTGTCTTCCTCTCTCTCTCTCTCACTCTTTCTTTGTTTCTCTCTTTCTCCCTCACTCTTTCTCTTTCTCCTTTGCTGGACGCATGACGCACCATCTTATCTTTCTTTTTGTCTTACAGGCTGTGATTCACAAATGGTCCAGGGATGACACGACATGGCTGTACATAGTTTTATTTGTTGTTGTTTTGTTTTAATAAAATGTTTTATATGTAAATCCATACATGACTAAGATTCTTATTTCTCCAACCTAACGTGACTGTCACATTTGTTTGTGGGGGGTGGGGGTGAGGGGAGATGGCGGACAAGGAGCTACTACTGGGGGATGTCGGAGCAGTGTTGGGTGTCCGACCTGCATGATCGTTGCCTCCATTACATCTGTTCTCAGAGACTTAAGAGCCGGCGGTATGGCTCGTAGATGAAGAACTGCGAGCCGACTAGCAGGCTCATAGAGGGAGAACCGCGGCCCGTCAGTTCGCAGAGGAAGAGCTGCGGGCCAGCTCGCAGAGGAACACCTGCGGGCCGACTAGTATAGGGAAAGGTGCGGGCCATCGGCATCCTAAGGGATAGCTGCGGAACACTGATGTGGGGAGAGGGAGCGTGAAGAGCGTATCTCGCAGAGAGACACCTCCGGTATATTTCCAGTATTGGCTTCACAGATACAACTGCGGGCCCGAGAACTCGCACCCGAAGAGCTGTGAGCCGACAAGTGGTTTGCAGAGGCAGACTTGCGGGCCCAAGTATATTGTTGGAGGTATGCTGTTGATAGTGGAAAAGGGTGCGTTACCTGCTGATGTAGGGAGACGCAGCGTGAAAGCGGTATCTTGCACAGACAGAGCTCCGGTATATTAAATTGCCCCCGGGACCTTTCTTTTATAGTTTCACTCGATGCGAGGCACAAGATGGCTGCTAACACTTCCTGGTTTGAATTGTTAGCAGCCAATCAGAGGCAAGCTCGTGCTCGGGAGTTAGGCACAGTCCAGATATATATATCTTTTTTTCCTTTAATATCTCAAAAACTACTGAACAGATTTACACCATTTCCACAAAACAGCGCTTTCTGCACCAAGACCTTTCTCCCTGCCAAATTTGCAATTCTTTCTTTGTCACACAGTACATGTAATGCACCGCTCTCATCAAGAATGGAATCAGTAATGGCACAATTTCCCTCTTGCTCCACACATAAATACATGTAAAGAACAAATCAGAATAGTTCCTTTATTTTTTCAAATTGCAAAACTTCTCTCTATTGGTTATTTTTGAACTTTCCATATAAACAGTTTTTTAAAAATTTAAGAACACATACAGGTGAGAAGTTCAACGTATTCTATCAACAAACTTTCTAGAACATTCTACGACACGTGCAGGTTAAAAGTTCATCATTTTTTCAAACCTAACGATATTTTTTTGCAACATTTTCTCGAACATTTAAGGGCACGTGCAGGTTAAAAGTTCACCATTGATTTAAGTTCGAAAAGTGCCTTCCAAATGCAAGTAGCAGGTGTGGTTGAACTGAGCAAATTTTATCCTATCATATGAACTCTACGTTGAAACTGCTTTTTATTAACCAATCACAAAGATGCTTTTCGACAAACTAATATGCACCCTACTTTTTAGTAAACAATGTTTTTCATCTCCCAATCAGTTATCGTTTTGTATGAGAAAAAAAGTAGTTCCCCATCTTTAAACATATCTCTTATTCTACGAACGGACTGCATGAGCTACAGACATCTATCCATATCTTCCAGCTACACCTTCAAAATGCTAGTGTGGATCGTAGGACATAGCTATGTTTTCTGGTGCAAGAGGTATGCAGAACAGAGACGTATTGACTTAGACCTAGGTTTACAAAATGTGGACATTAAATGGTTTGGACAGAGAGGATTGAAGTGGCACCAATTACTCCCTTTGGTTAAAACATGTTTGCATCTCCAACTCCCTGACCTCATGATTGTGCACTGTGGTGGAAATGACCTAGGCACATTGACTGGGGTAGGTTTGGAAATGCTAATGAAGGACACCTTTAGACAATTGATGTTGCTTTTGCCTCAAACTGTCTTTGTATATTCCAATATATGCCAAAGACAGAAGTGGAAATAGTCAAACAAATTTTGTCCTCAGATTGAAAAATCTAGGAAGAATGTCAACAAAGCTGTGTCTGCATACCTCAGAGACCATAGAATGGGGTCGATCTACAACAACAACATACGTTATGATATGGCTGATATCTACAGAAGTGATGGAGTACACTTCACAGATCAGGGAAATAGAGTTTTTCTGAATAACCTGAAGCTGTGCATCCGCACTTATATGTAGCTCTAACTAATAAACACAAAGGCTCTTTTTAGAGCCGCCTTATATTCCCAATATCGGTTCGCAGACTGACAACTGCGATCCGGCTAGCACAGGGAGACCTGCGGGCCGTCGGGCAGCCTCGCAAAGGGAGAGCTACGGCCCGTGGGCTCGGCTCGCACAGAGAGAGCTACGGGCCATCGGCTCGCAAACGCAGAGCTGTGAGCCAATGGACTGGTAGTGTTTTATGGTTTAGGGTAGTGCAGTGGTGTTTGTGTAGTGTAGGGGGTCCTGCTGTGGGTAGTGTTTTAGGGTTTACGGTAGTGCAGTGGTGTTTGTGTAGTGTAGAGGGTGGTGCTGGGGGTACATTTAGGGTTTAGGGTAGGGCAGTGGTCTTTACATAGTGTAGGGGGTCCTGCTGTGAGTAGTGTTTTAGGGTTTAGGGTAGTGCAGTGGTGTTTGGGTAGTGTTGAGGGTCGTGCTGGGGGTAGCGTTTTACGGTTTAGGGTAGTGCAGTGGTGTTTCTGTAGTTTAGGGGGTCATGCTGGGGGTAGTGTTTTAGGGTTTAAGGTAGTGCAGTGGCATTTCTGTAGTGTAGGGGGTCGTGCTGGCAGTAGTAGTTTAGTGTTTAGTTACGTACTGCAGTGGTGTTTGGGTAGTGTAGGGGGTCGTGCTGGGGTAACGTTTTAGGGTTTAGGGTAGTGCAGTGATGTTTCTGTAGTGTAGGGGGTCGTGCTGGGGGTAGTGTTTTAACGTTTAAGGTAGTGCAGTGGTGTTTCTGTGGTGTAGGGGGTCGTGCTGGCAGTAGTGGTTTAGTGTTTAGTTACGTAGTGCAGTGGTGTTTGGGTAGTGTAGGGGGTCGTGCTGGGGTAACGTTTTAGGGTTTAGGGTAGTGCAGTGGTGTTTCTGTAGTGTAGGGGGTCGTGCTGGGGGTAGTGTTTTAGGGTTTAAGGTAGTGCAGTGGTGTTTCTGTAGTGTAGGGGGTCGTGCTGGCAGTAGTGGTTTAGTGTTTAGTTAGGTAGTGCAGTGGTGTTTGGGTTGTGTAGAGGGTGGTGCCGACAGACTGACTCACAGAGCTCCGAGCCAATGGACTGGCTTCTAAAGGCATAGCCGCGACCTCGTGATGTGAGGAGAGGCAGCATGAAAGGAGTATCTTACACAGACACAGATGCCAGTGTTGCCTCGCAGAGGTACAACTACACACCCGACGGCTTCTACACGGAGAGATGCGAGCTGACGGACTAAGTCACAAAATGGCTGCCAACACTTCCTAGTTTCAACCGTTCACAGCCAATGAGCCGCGAGCTCGTGCTCGTAATCCTCAGCCAATCAGATGTCAGAATTCTCAAATATCGATATCTGTAAAATTTGATATTTCTCAAAAACTACTGAACGGATATACACCATTTCAACAAAGCGCGCTTTCTCGACCACAACCTTTCTCCCTCACAAATTTGGCGTAATTCCGTTCAGCAGTTTGACCTGTAGCCTTGTCTAAAGTTTCCTATGGAAAATGCATTGAGAAAACACATTTTGGGACTCCCTTTTTCTCAGCCCCCCTTGACCAAACACCCCCAAACTTTCAAGATAGGAGCTGATCAAAAAGAGAAACTTTTTGAAAATTTCGTAAAGATTCGTCAAACGACGCCAAAGTAATAAGCACATGGAGGGCTCCAGGAGAGGGACGCGCAACCCCCTCCCAACATGAGTGAAGCCCGGGGCTGCGGGGACCCCAGCGGGCCCCCGCAGCCCCAGCGACCCCCAGCTATTATTTTTAAGAAATGCCCGCGGGACCTAGCCCACCCGGGGACCTCATTAAAATAAAACGCGGGAACCCGCGACCCCAGCGCGAATTGCACCGATTTTTTCTTTTTTTATAAAAAATGCTTTTTTTGGCCCTGGGGTCCTTTTGGGACCCCTGAGCAGGCCTAGGGGTCACGGTGTTTCTACCCTGCCCCCTTCTCTTGTTTTATACCTTTGTTTCTATGTTTTCTAGTGACTCGCTTCTACCGAGCCACAAGATGGCTGCCAACACTTCCTGGTTTGGAGTGTTCACAGCCAATCACAGTGAAGCTCGTGCACGGGACTTAGGCTTCGCCCAGATATCGAAACTTTTATTTTTCTTATTTCTCAGCAACCACTGAACGGATTTACACCATTTTACAAAAGGTCGCTTTCTGAGCCAAGCACTACCTTTTTGCCAAATTTGGGGTAATTCCGTTCAGTAGTTTCGGCTGTAGCCTTGCACAAAGTTTCCTATGGGAAATTGATTTTTTGACTCTTATTTTTTGTATTTCTCAAAAACTACTTCACGGATTTACCCCATTTTTAAAAAAGGTCGCTTTCTGAACCAAGCTCTACCTTTCTGCCAAATTTGAGGTAATTCCGTTCAGCAGTTCGGGCTGTAGCTCATCGCAAAATTTCCTATAGAAATTAACATGGAGAAAACGCGTTTTGGGACCCCCCTTTTATCTCAGCCCCCGCTTGACAAATCACCCCACAAACTTTCAAGATAGGAGATAACCTAAAAAGTGCAACTTTTTGCAAAGTTTCATAAAGATTCGTCAAACGACGCCAAAGTTATTAGCAAATCAAAAAATGCTTTTCCTATGGAAACTAGGTTGTAACTATAACTACCTACTGGCGACCGCCAGTAGGTAATATATATATATATTCAGCTCAAGGTTGCCCCTCAGGTAAGCCGCACTCGAACATCGTTTGCTTCAAAAGCCTTTATTGGTATGGACAAAAACACACCTTCCCAATTAGCACTGACTGCTCAGCCTGACGCGTTTCAATTACTCTCTTCCTCAGAGGCTTTTACAGTCCAAAGAGTGCATAACGGGCTTGCAGTTCCTAATTATGCATATCGCACGCCCCGATGGGCTGCTCCTTATGAGACAATGCGTGGCATTATGGGAATTGAAGTTCCGATTATAGTCCACTAATGGATGCACTCCGAATTCTGTACATTTAAAAGCCCTTACATGGGCTCTGGATGGCGCGTTTGTCCTCAATCCACGACCGGTGCTCCACGATTCCAACACAGCATCTGCCGAGCTGCGTGGCCCCCATTTCTCACAGGGTGGTGCAGGCTCAGCGGCAGGACGGCCGCTAATAGATTCAGCTCAAGGTTGCCCCTCAGGTAAGCCGCACTCGAACATCGTTTGCTTCAAAAGCCTTTATTGGTATGGACAAAAACACACCTTCCCAATTAGCACTGACTGCTCAGCCTGACGCGTTTCAATTACTCTCTTCCTCAGAGGCTTTTACAGTCCAAAGAGTGCATAACGGGCTTGCAGTTCCTAATTATGCATATCGCACGCCCGGATGGGCTGCTCCTTATGAGACAATGCGTGGCATTATGGGAATTGAAGTTCCGATTATAGCCCACTAATGGATGCACTCCGAATTCTGCACATTTAAAAGCCCTTACTGCAGTTAGAGAAAGAAAAGTAAACACCATTTTCCAAATTAAAAGAATAAGCAGCAATTTGTCAGAAGACATAGCCTGATGTTTGATCTCTGTCTTTGAACAAAGCAAATGTTACAAGATAAAAACAAAATTTAAAGGCATCTTTATTGCTCATGCACCTTAAGAACTCCAGCATGGGTAGTTTGAGGGTTCCGCAGCACTTCCCCTCACCCCTACTACCAGAGCCTATGATTGTACTGTAATCTGGCCTCGCTGTTCTAGCTGGACGGTCGCCATTGGAGTAGGGTCAAGACTGATTTGCATACAGCTGAGTCCAAACTGTGGTGGAACGGTGACAAAAAACTATGAATTGAGATGCGACCTGAGCGATTGCCAGTGGCTGAGATTAATTCAAGCTTTGCATTCATCCTCTTGTTTTTGATTCCCTGCAATCATACATGCAGCATAAATGTATAAAAAAAAATTTTTAAATCATGCTGAATCTGACAGCTATTTAGCTAATACTCCTGCATACAGAGGAAAAGTTTCAGCCTTCAAATCATGGCCTATTAGACAGTTCTAGTGCCTATAATCATGCCTAGAACAGAAAGGTTATTGGGCTGGTTGTCATGTGCCATCATACAGTTATTTTACTAGTAAGAGGGCTCTCACAAGTTATTGTTCCAGTAATCATATCCATTATACACAGTTATTGCACTAGTGATCTTGCACTCATAAAGTATATTGTTCAAATGAGCATATCCACATCAGACAATAATTGCCCTTGTGTCCATAATTATGTGTACACCAGATAGGTAGTGTACTAAAATGTGTGCACTAATAATTTATTATACCAGTAATCATGTCTATGGGCCTGATTATGAGTTTCAGCGAAACTCACCACCGCCCGCCCACCAGATTACAAGTAATTTTGTGGTCTTGCGGTGGGCCGGCGTGGCGGTCCCTCTGTGATGTTGTTTAAAGGCTCATTAGAAGCCTTAAACAGCACCGACGCGGGACCACCTGTGCACGTTCCAGTATGGGAAGGAATGCACCATGTAGTGCATTCCTTCCCGTGCAGGAACTGGGGGTGCAAAACTACAGGGGGTATAGCATGTGCTCCCCTGGATGCACCCCCGTGCACAGGGGCAAGAGGGGGCACTATAGGACCCCCTTTGTTGCCTCACGCCACCCTTTTCATGGTGGTGCGATCGCCATGAAAAGGGCGGTGGAGAGGCAACTCAAAATATGCTTGGCGGTGCGGCACCGCCAGCATATTTTGGCCTAGAAGCACTGCCAGACCGCCGCAAGGTCCTTGATCTGTGGCAGTAGCAGCGGTTCAGTGGTGGTCACCACCACGACTATGACGGTCCTATGGACCGCCGTAGTGGTAATAAGGCCATATATCAGGCAATTATTGTACTAGTAGCCATGCCCCCATAAATTATAATACTCTGCAAACCACACTCCCATATAGTTATTTTATTAATAATCATATCCAAATTAGGCATCATGCCAGTAAGGATGCGTACATTAGACAGTTGTACCAGTTATTTACACACATAAGTTTCTGTGCCAAATAACATGTCCACATCAGACTGCTATGGTGATTGTAGCCTGACCCTCAATGCTCTCAATAGTTATTGTGCCAGTAACCATATCTACACCACACAAATACAGTACTAGTAATCATGCCCCCGTTAGATATTATCCTAATAAGCAAGTCCAAATGAGACAGTTATTTCACAAGTAATCATCCCCCACGCTTAGTATCTGAGTATGCATTTCATATTGCACTAGTAAAATTTACGCCATCGGATATTGTGCCAACAATCATATCCACCTTAGGCATTTATTGAACTGCTAACAATGTCCTCATACATTTCTGTTCCAGTAATCATGTTCCACATCAGACAGTTATTGCACTATTAAGCTTAGCCTTATGCCTAATGAGTTATTATACCATATAGTTTCCGTGCTCACAATCATTTGTCTTTGCGTACAGCAGATATGGCCCACAACTCAGAGTAGACCATATCTCTGACATGAGCAGTGGCGGCTCGCAGGGGGAGTGCTGCGGGGCGGTGGGCAATGCGGGGGAGGGGCTGGGTGGGAGGGTAGTGGAGTCGGACATACGACGGGCAGGAGTAAAGTAAGTAAATAAATAAATAAAACTATTTACTTTTTGTTTTGTTTTTTTACGGAGTTTTATATAGCGTGAACTTGACCCAAAGGTATCAGGTATCAGAGCGCTTTACATAGCACCAGTTGCATTACACGAGGACACATTCATTTTTTGTTAGGCACGGGGAGATTAATGATTTGCCCAGAATCACAGGATGTTCAGCGTCATTGCAGAGACTCGAACTCAGTTCCCCAGATTCGAGGTCGACTGCCCTAGCCGTTAGGCCAACTCCTCTCCCCTTGCGCTCGCTGCTTCGCCAACTCGGCGATGCAGCAAGCGCAAGGTAAATAGTTTTATTCATTTATTTACTTACTTTACTCCTGCCCGTCGTATGTCCGACTCCACTACCCCCCCACCCAGCCCCTCCCCCGCCCCGCCTCACCACCTCGCAGCACTCCCTCTGCGAGCTGCCACTGGACATGGGCCTAAAGCCACAAAAACATGCATCAGTTTGTACCACCTGTTATACTTTCCCAGAGCGTATCTCACATATAACATCCATCCCAGAATAATACCCAACGTAAAACCCAATGCATGCTATGCCTCACACACACACACGCATGCGCACTCTCTCTCTCTTTCTATATCTTTCTCTTGGGTTTTACACATCTTCAAAGGTGACTCGGAGCTTCAAATCTTATTGTAGTTACTAATACCGCCAAGTGTACCTCCCTAGGAAAAAGAAGCCTTGGCACAGTAAATAGGTCTGGCATTGGCTTCCAGCCTTTTGGCTTTGCCAATGCTTATTTTATTTTGTCATGGTTTTTGCAAAACTTTACAGATGAGGAAACTGCCGGGCCCTCGTCAGTTTATATAAAAAAAAATCTTTGTCTAAAAGCAAAATTATTTTTGGGCATCAAACAGCAGACATTACCATAGTATGCCCCAGCGCTAAAGGGCAGTGCGGCTCCTCCGCTAAGGCAGAGGAGCGTCGCCCCACTGCTCACGGAGCAGTGTAAACGAAAAACTAAAATGATAATATCAGAGGTTATTATCATTTTATTTTTCGTATGGTCAGGCTAGTGCGGGGCGGGGCTTGGCTCCCCTGAAGTCGGGGAGGAGGACTGGTTGTGCACTCTGTAAAGTGTGCATGAATGTTTAAACGGCCCTCTCGGGCTGGCCAAACATTCATCCGCACTTTGCATGTTCTCCATGCAGACTGCATTACAGCCTGCATGGAGAACATGCCCAGGCCCCCATTCCCTGGCTGTGCGCCGAACCACGGCACTCAGACCAATCACAACGCTGCATTGCCCCCAATCACAACTCTGCATTGTCCCGGAAGAGACTCACTCGACGTGGGAGAGACGCAGCAATGCAGAAACGCGGCAAGATCAGTTTTTTTATTTTATTATTCAACCCCCCCCCCACTGCCCCTCCACCCTTACTGGCTGCCACTGCTAAAGGGAAATCCTTTGTGTGAATGTGCTCCTTGTGATACGGCAGATTGGAATCACAGTGAAGTTAGCCAATGACTAGCAGTGAGGTGACCCACTGCCCCATACTGTATGATGTAGTGGGTGGAAAAAAAGTGAATGACAATAACAGACAAATGAAGGACGAGCGCTGGTAGGAAGCCCCCATAAGTAAGTATATCACACATATAATTTTACTAAAATCCAATGGTCTTTGCTAATGTCAGACCTAAAAAGCACTAGAGTGCACACTACCGATCAAAAACAGACCTTGCACCTTCGATTGTAACTACCATACGCTGGTCTTTCAGCCAGTCTACGAAGAGCGCCAAAGACTGCGTATAACACAGTAGTTGTATGCATTGCTAAAAGCAACATGCACTTGTTCCATACTGTACTACATAATAATTTTTGCAAAATATTCAAATCTTTGCAATCTATATATTCCTAAAAATGCTGACAACCTCGAACAAAATGAGCTGGCCTGCGGGAACGCTACTACAGTGTCAGCACTTGGCCCCTCCCTCCAGCCTTTGTGGTATCGTCCTTGTAAACACTGTCGATTGTCCCACCACCGCAGCTTGACAAGAAAGTCCCACAGATCTTGACGTGGAATCCGTGACGTAGAGGCAGGAAGGCGCGGGCGTTCACTGTTGTCCAGACTTGCCTGGAGCTCGTTCTTGAATCCATGCCAAAAGACCCGGTCCAGACGCGAGACTTTCGATTTTTGAAGCCAAAATGGCTTTATTTTAGCTCTCTCCCGTCTAAAATTGCCTCTGCTTCAATAGAAATGAATGAATGGGGGAAAGCATTCCTCGTCTTTTTTTCTCATAATCTCGCACTTTCCTGTTCTCAAATGTTGGCATGTATGTAATCTTGTCATGACGTGTCCAGAAATAAACCCCACAACTTAGAGACCTCACACTGCTGCAGATAAATAATTTTGAGGCGACAGAATAGTGCAATATATGGCAGGTCAAAAATGGATTGACGAATTTCAGAGCTTCACAGGGCAGAGGAAAACGATTCAAAAAGTGAATCTTAACAGATATCTGAATACAGCTTCAAGGGGCAGTTCGTTTTTCGATTTACCATATCATTTTAACAGTTGAATAGAACTGTTGACAGCACAGAATCCAAACAATGGGCTTGTTTCTGATTTCCATTAACTCCTTTGCTTCTCCACCCTGTAGCTCACTCTTTGCGCACATGCAGCTACCCCCACGACCACACCCTGATACATGCATTCATCATTCCCCTATCCCCAATCCTACAACGCCTTTTGAATACCATTGACCACATGAAACCTTTCATCCCCGATTTGCTTGACCGCTAACTTGAATACTTCCACCATGGCCTCCCCACTCTGTCAAACATTCCCAGCGATTCATTTGATTAATTCAGCACTCTATTATCAGCACTTAACTCCTTCCGGCCAGTCCCAATCTTCACCCTCTCCAGATGTTTGCTGCGGCGGCAGGCCACCTGCATCATTTGCAACCTAAAGACTAAGGCCATGCCAACCTCTGCACCACTGACTGTCCATGAGCTTCTAGTCAGTCACTGGTGTCTTGCACCATTGCCCCAGATGTCATCAAATGCACTATCAATAAAACCTCATTTCACCCCTTCACGCCCACCCCTAGAAGTTTGCAGGACTCTCCAATCCCTCCTCCAACTGCCTAACTTCTCGATCCCAAGCTCTCCAAATGGCCAACGGCATTACCTAATACGTCTCATCCATGGTCACAGTGATCACACTATTTCTGGAACCTTTCCCATCTTCCCACCTCCTCTCATATTCACTTCTAGTTTCACTCGCGTCATCCACCAGTACGCTGCAGGTTCACCCAACCCAGCCCCCATCTGGACTCATTTTGACCCTTAGGTCAAGAAACACCTCCTGAGCCCCTTGACCCCACAAAATGTTAGGCCTTCTCTCTGCCCACTACTGCGTTCAACTTAACCAACTCATTAGCCAATCACAGCTGTGGTCATTCCCGGACTTACGAAACCTCTCCATAATCCTTGAACAAACGGTACTCAAACAAATCCCACCTCACATCACCACCTACAATCAATGTGAGCCCCTTCAAACAGGTTTCACTGTCTTCACTCCACCCTACAACCCAAGTCTCTGCCTTAATATCATTTTCCCTGGGGATTGTTTGCTCATTCATCCTGAGAAAGGAACCTGGGTTCAGGGCCAGCTTTAGCGCTGGTGGAGCCCAGTTCAACAGTCTTTTTTGGTTCTCCCATGACCACCTTCTCCACGAATTCCCTCACTCCCACCCTCCAACAGTGCCCCTCATCTCTCCACAGCCCCTCTCTGCCATACATTTAATTTTTTTATAGTGCTATTTATAGGTTCACTCACATTTAGTTCTGTGATCTGCATGTACACGTTCTTTGCCGCAGGCATATTAATCCTCAGCGCTACTTTATGAAGAGTCAGAACTATACTAGACAAAATTCGATCTCTCACTAGAAGGAACATTACTCACCAGCATTATCTGACATTTTTATTGTTGCCTAAAAACTGCTGGAATCACAAGGAAGTTCATGTGCTTTTAAACCAATAGTTATTTTTGAACACATCGCCCCCCAGCAAAGTCAGCGCCAGGTGTGCGCTGGTCGCACCGCCCTAAAGCCGGCCATGCCTGGGTGTACTTGTCAACACTCAAAGGAACTGACTAGCTTTACATCTATGGTGGCAGCTGGTTGCATCAACGTCTTAACAAAAACACACTCCAGCACCAGTTTTGCTTCCAATCATCCAAGATCCTGCATGCTGATGGCAGAGCACTGATGAAGTATTGGTCCATCAAACAGTATCATTATGTTTATGCTGCGTACTGTCATACTTTGAAAACAACATTACCTAGAAAGGTTTTAACAAGATGGATAGCTAAGAATTGGCCGGTGAAATGATGGAATTAGTCATTTGGTAGCAAGCAATGTCATTTCTGATAACAAAAAACACACCCTCAACTACCTGTGGACAAGCAGTCAGAATGAGTTTGTCATGTCTGTAAAGACAGACTGTAAAATAAGATGAAACATATATTTACAAAAAGTTTATTAGCAAAACAATAAAACGGGTCAATATTGATCTTGTCAAATAAATCCAATGAAAACAAGTCATTTGTTTACAGCAAACAAATGGTGAAAGAGGCCTTTAAAATATTCTAGTGTTATATAAACGATAAGAATGAAAAAATGAAAGACACAAATTTAAAAATAAAAAGCTGTTCCTGGACAATTACAGAAGAGTCAATTATCTGAATCAGTTTGAAACATTCTGTATATAGAAACATAGCTTGGAAAAATGGAGAAGAGTTCGTCGATTGTAGTCAGTAGTTTTCAAGTGGTCTCTTGTTTATCTCCAGAGGTCTACCTTTCTTTGTCCAGAATATCCATATTCTCCACCAATTTGGCAGAATGTCCTTGTCCGCCAGGGCGTCAAACATTCTGTGTTGTCCCATATCCACGGACGTGAGCCACCAACTGACTCACCCAATATTTTAAAAGCTCCCCCAAGTGACCAGCCAATTGAGATGGTTATCAGCATGAAGCTTTCCCGGAGGAAATTTGCCACTTTTCCCCACTCTCCTCCGAATCCCTCCATGTGCAGTGCCCGCTGTGCTTTTTGGCTGGTCCTTGACCAATACTAAACATAAACACATCTAAGTCGAAAACCAACAAGTCTTTCTCATCTTTGTGACATCATGTCAGCTTGCAGCATCACAAGTAGACTCTGCGGAGGTCGGCGGGGGACGTGATGGTGTGACACTGGGGGCAGAGCTTTTTTGTTCCCTACAGTGAAAAAAATAGATCATTTAAAGCATGTGCATTGCTTTTCGGCAAAGTCATTGGTCCCTGCTCCTTTATTTCTCTTTCATGAACCTTTGTCAAAATAATACTTCCCCTATGCCACTTAGATCCTAAACAACAAGGTCCAGAAAGTAGAATGTACTGATAGAATTATCAGTGTGATAAAATATAGTTTTCTTTAATTTGGTTTGTTAAAAGCCTAAATAACAGACATTACATACAAAATTCTTATCTTCAATCCCTCTAAACAAGCATTGTGTTCAGTTATACATTCGTAGAAGTGGGATCCCTCGACTTTCTTCATTGTATGTACAATTCGAAAGAGAGAGTGTGACATTTTGAAAAAGTGTCACAATTAAAGGATTTTCGTACTATTCTTGGTGTAGCTCAACCTAAATAGCATATTTGGCTTCACTCCCAGCAAATTCAACTGATTAATTGCTACTAAATCTTTTCTTTGGTCTCGACTAAGGCAGTGAATGCCCTGTCTCTTGGTAGACACTGTTTTCCAACAGTGAGCTTAGAAGCCCACCTATCACTTACCATTGGTTAGCTTCATTGTCACTCTCATTTCCTTGTTTGTTATTGGTCAGGTGCAGTAGGCTTCTACCTCTTTATGTATTTGTCTTTCCTATGGAGCAGGAAAGCATTACTTGTGTCCTTCCACTGCTCATTTTTTTAAGCACTATTTTTATATTTGTGTTTAAGCACTCTACCAAAGTGCCTCTTTTTTAGCTGCCTCCCTTGTTACTTCTTTCCTCTCCATGTTCCTCCCACCACTGCCTGCCCACAGTCTGTCATGTTGCACCCCCACCCACCGTCCCTCCGTTTTCCGTTTCTGGAAGAGGCTGCTGAATCCCTATTGAGAGGCATTTTGAGCTCAAATAATTGACATGCTCTGCTTCGACTCTCAGAGGAACGCTTTGCGATTCAATAGGATCTTTATGTCTGATGACTAGAGGACTTCTGACAATCATTGATGTAAATGTAGCATTAAGGCACAGCAGATTTTATTGGATCTAATCCGGTCACAGCTATCATTATTAATTCATAATCTGATGACCCAGCCGACTTTGGGAGACTCACGCTCTGATGGAAAATTGAGGCAAGACTCAATTAGCCCAATTCACAAAAATTGGTAGGGGTGATTAGAAAAAACTCGCTGCCATTCCAAATAAGAGTAATATGCAAGAAACACAAAATGCACTCGCATCTTGTCACAAAATGCATTGCTTCAAATGAGTCTCGAAAATGCCAAAGAGTGCTGACTGGAATCTGCACCCATTGCAACATGGATGTGGAATTGTGTGAAAATGGCAAAAAATCAAGCACTCTTCCCAACCGAACCATTCAAGGTCAAAACACCGGGGTGTGCACATTATAACCTTAGCGTGCAGTGGGAAAAGATAAACCGCCTTAATAAATTCACCTTTTTTCCCATAGCGTTTTTTCTGCTGCCAGTCATACAGGATATCAAGCTGCAGAAAATTGCTTTTTCTCCTACTAACCCTGAATGAAAGCTCAGAAATCCAATGGCCATTCCCTGACAATCTATGCGCTTCCTTCTGCCTGAGGTCCCACCCTGCGATTCACAGCATCAGGGGAGTTTAAGAACTTGCAATGTCAGGACCCAGCAGCAGTATGCCATAATAGCAGACCTGAGAGGCGACAGGAACATCCCAACTTCTGTGCATGTCTCCTTTGTTGTTGCTTTTTTTTAGATTTCGCCTACCAGACAGTGCAAGCTGTCTGTTGGCAAAAAGCCCTATTATCAGGTTACAGTGGATTTAGAGCCCAACCATTGATTACTATTGGTTGGCTTTACTGTCACTCTCATTTGCGAGATTTTTATTTGTCAGCTTGTGTGGGCTTTACTTCCTTTTCTTGAGTTTGTTTCTCCACTGGTGGGTGGATGCATTACTTGTGCCCTTCCACTTCTTACTTTGAAGCACTACTTTCTTCTGTTTGGTTAAGCACTCCATGAGAGTGCAGGTGTTTTCCAGCTGTCTCACTCGTGTACTGCTCTTCTGCCCCTCTGCATGCTCCTTGTTTGCTTTTCCCATGCTCCCTCCATTTTGTACTCACCCTTGTGTGTTTCTCCCCTGCTTTGATCTCTTGCCTGTGATTCCCTCAAGAGCTCCATGTTCCTCTAGCCTGTTTGGTTCTCTTCCCCTGCTCTACATATTCTTCTCTCTAACCCATGTTGCTCTCCCCCTGCCCTCTGTACTGCTTCCCCCTCAGATGCACTATATATTGCTTTGGTCCTTGTCTCCCTCCATGCTGCTTCTGCGCCCCAGTGTTCCTTCACCACTCATATTGTTTTTGTCCCTCATACAATCATCCATGTTGTTTTCCCCAACATGAGCCTCAAAAAAAAAAAAATGAAAACACTTTATTGCTTCTTATTTAAATGTTATTTACTGATCCAACTCGAATGTTAAATAAAAAGAAAAAAAAGAGCCCTCTTCATTTTGTAGGCGTTTGCATGCATCCCGTGCGCTCCTACAAAATGAAGTGGCCGGACGCGTCCTAGTGCCTTTTTTGGTTTATTCTTTTGCCATGCTGCACAGCATTGTGGATCTGTACAGCAATGCCAAAAACGACTGGCAAGCCAATAGGTCCCGAGACAAGATCTATCGGCTTTGTCAATGCTTGTTTTTTTTACTATTGTTTTGCTTCACAAACCTGGTGAAGTTGTGAAGCATAAGCTTGGCAACTTGACATAAGACTATGATAGTCTTAAGAAGGGTACATGTCCCAAGGAAAACAGTTTCATGCACTCCTGCAGCCACAGGTGCACACAAATGGAGTAGGAAATTTTCTCAAGACACCCTGATTTAACACATGAAAACAAGAATGCTTGACGTTGCCGGTCTTTTTCAGGCTACTTTTTCGCAACCGTCTGCAGACACCACAGCATGGTACGCATTATTTAATACAAATCTGTTTTCATTTATGGGGCGCTAAAGGAAAGATATACTGTTGGCCAGACGCAGTATACAGATTTTATGTTCCATTTTTTGCCAATGGACATTTCGCCGCCTGCACTGCAGCGCCTCATTAAACAATGCTGTAGTTGGAGGTGGGCAAATGCCCGTGGTCAGGGTGGAAAGCTGTAGTATGGGGAGGCACAACCGTCATAATTGTAACGGATATTCCGTCCCCAGATTACAATTTCATTATGACCTATGGAACTTGTAATACGACGGACGTGAAATCTGTCACGTTTGTGACGGAGTATCCTATGCGCCAAGATCGTACTCAGGCCCTTAATGACGTTGGTGATTTGAGGTAGTCCAACTCAATGAATAGAAGGCTAGTCAGACTTCTAGAGAGATACGGGGGACTCTAAGAGAACATTAATAAGATAGATTTAAAAAACATGTTTGATCACAGGATGAGGGTAATAGATGTTATTCATTAAAACACATAGATTACCAGAGTTCGCAGCCAACACTGTTCACAATGTATGTGCCAACACTGAATGGAAGTAAGAGGTGCCGAATAGGAGTCCTGCAATGAAAAGAACACTGATTGTTGAAAATAGTATATACAGACAGACATATATATTTATAATAAGAACATTGGAATGTTTGGAGCTTCATTGAAGACAATGAAGTGGCTCTTGGCTAATAATGACTGGTATAAACCTTCTGCTCCAACATTCCAACGTCTGTCTCTAAGTTCCTCCCTTTTAATTTACAACATTCTACCCTCGGTTGGTGGAATGCTCTAATACCCTTGTAGCCCTTCTGCCTTGGGCTATACCATTTGTTACAGGCCCTCTCGCTCGTTATAGACCCTCGCATGTGGCCAGGCCTATAACTAGCTTTCAGGGCCTTTAAAAACCTGTATAGCCCTAGGCAGCGGGCTATAATGTGACACAGCAGCACGTTATTTAGAGGTACTGTGCTAATAAATGCACATGAAAACATTTATGACTGCAGCACAAAGTTCAAATTCCATTTTATTATCAAAACATTTTATAAGCGAAATTGACAAGACAAAAACACTGTTGACTGCCTCACAGAGTGCATGTTACAATAACTGTACACAGGGCAATAATTATCCTAAATGTCATAGACCTCTTCAATGTGATTTTACCATGCTCAACAAATGCAACCTCTTATCTCCCGATTTTGGTTAAACACCTTTGTCTAAAACAAATACACATGAACAAATGAAATTGTTTAAGCTGTGTATGTAGATGTGCAGAGTGGAATAGGCTGCATATTATATTACCATTACTGAGGTAGGGGAAACAGCCTTTACAACAAGGTTTTTTCCACATTGTACCTTTACCACGCATTTTTTACCACGCTTGTTTTTAGAACGCATATGCTTTTCAACATATGCCTTTACCACGCATTTAAGGGGGTGTGGGGGGTCTCCCGCCACAAATACATTGTTTATATATATAAATATATAAACCGCAACACTCCTCCGTTCCGAGTAGATTTCAAGGGACACAGCGGGGTTTTAAACAGGACTTTATTCAGAGAATGGGGCATTACGCGTTTCGGCGACTGCCTTCATCAGATGCCTCCTTCTTACCTCAAGTCTCTTTTCGGCAATGTTATAAGTAAGCACCTCCTTCCGTAATGGTGAGGCGCGCACCTGGGCCACGTTACCTTGCAGTATGCTGACGGTAGTGCAGGTCAAAAGACTACCGATCCCACAATACAGCCTGTTGGTAGCAAGGTATCCTGATAAATATTGCTTTCATCCGCCGCGGCACCAGGGAGAGAGCTTGGCAAGCTTTTACTGTAAAAGTCACTTTATCCCCTACTTTCAGCACACCGTTCCCTCTGGTGTAGAGAAACTGAAGATGCCTGTTCAGTGACTGCATCAATCCATGGTGTCATGGACCCGCTAATGCTGGCAGCAACTCCACATTCAATGGTAAGGTGGCGGGTCACGGCAATCCGATACCTCGGCTACAACACTACTGTCCAGCAAATGTCGTGACCTCTTAATGAAAGGGTCCCTTGTGCATGTCACTGGAAACATGCAAAATATAAACCGCAACACTCCTCCGTTCCGAGTAGATTTCAAGGGACACAGCGGGGTTTTAATCAGGACTTTATTCAGAGAATGGGGCATTACGCGTTTCGGCGACTGCCTTCATCAGATGCCTCCTTCTTACCTCAAGTCTCTTTTCGGCAATGTTATAAGTAAGCGCCTCCTTCCGTAATGGTGAGGCGCGCACCTGGGCCACGTTACCTTGCAGTATGCTGATGGTAGTGCAGGTCAAAAGACTACCGATCCCACAATACAGCCTGTTGGTAGCAAGGTATCCTGATAAATATTGCTTTCATCCGCCGCGGCACCAGGGAGAGAGCTTGGCAAGCTTTTACTGTAAAAGTCACTTTATCCCCTACTTTCAGCACACCGTTCCCTCTGCTGTAGAGAAACTGAAGATGCCTGTTCAGTGACCGCATCGATCCATGCCGTCATGGACCCGCTAATGCTGGCAGCAACTCCACATTCAAAGGTAAGGTGGCGGGTCACGGCAATCCGATACCTCGGCTACAACACTACTGTCCAGCAAATGTCGTGACCTCTTAATGAAAGGGTCCCTTGTGCATGTCGCTGGAAACATGCAAAATATAAACCGCAACACTCCTCCGTTCCGAGTAGATTTCAAGGGACACAGCGGGGTTTTAAACAGGACTTTAGTCAGAGAATGGGGCATTAAGCTTTTCGGGGACTGCCTTCATCAGATGCCTCCTTCTTGACTCAAGTCTCTTTTCGGCAATGTTATAAGTAAGCGCCTCCTTCCGTAATGGTGAGGCGCGCACCTGGGCCACGTTACCTTGCAGTATGCTGACGGTAGTGCAGGTCAAAAGACTACCGATCCCACAATACAGCCTGTTGGTAGCAAGGTATCCTGATAAATATTGCTTTCATCCGCCGCGGCACCAGGGAGAGAGCTTGGCAAGCTTTTACTGTAAAAGTCACTTTATCCCCTACTTTCAGCACACCGTTCCCTCTGGTGTAGAGAAACTGAAGATGCCTGTTCAGTGACCGCATCAATCCATGCCGTCATGGACCCGCTAATGCTGGCAGCAACTCCACATTCATATATATATATATATATAACAATGCGTGGTAAAGGCATATGTTGTAAAAGCATATGCCTTCCCACCAGGGTTGGATTGGGATACAAAATAGGCCGGGGTACGCTAAAAAAAATGGCCCACATTTGCGGATTGCCTTTCAACAAAACACTGCTTTGGTGAAGGTATATGAAAAGAAGGGGGAGGTCTCTGACAGAGGCATCTTTTCTTAACTTCACTTAGATAAAAAAAAATGCACGGATGAGTTCACACCGGTGAACCACACCTGAATACAAGTGAGACCACTTCTGCTCAGGCCTCCTGCCCCGCTCAATCAGCATCCATTAATGGGCCGTCCCAGCAAGAGTAAGGGAGTGACACCTCTGCCTAGTAGGTAAAAAGGAGTAAACAGAGGCCCATCTGTCTCCAGAAAGGACACTCAGGCACCCACCGGGCCTCTGAACAACACAAAAACCGCCCACATCGGCCCCCCAGCTGCCCAAAAAAGCAGCCCTAAGCTGGAACTCGGATACCAGCCCCTTGACCATTGCCCGAGTGCCTGACTTACCAAACCGACGCTGCTTCCCACCATCTTGAAGGCTCTGGCATATTCCTGCCTTCTACCTTTCACGCATGCAGCGCAGCAAGTTGTCGTGCTGCGTTGCATGAAAAGATGTTAAATCTGGCCCTCTAAATCTTTATTCAGAGAGGCAGGTAGCAAGATTTATGGACTGATGGAAACTTGTGGACACAGACAGCCACAAATGGATGGATAGACAGGCACACAGGGAGACGGAGATAGACAGACAAGGTGACAGACAGACAGAAGACAGGGGTAGCAGATGGGGACAAATTAACAAAAGCAACCGGACGAAGACAGGAGGACGGAGAAGGATACACACACAGCCATGGACTGATTGGGATAGATAGATACAGGCCCGGACTGGCCGTAGCGGGCACCGGGCGTATTCCCCCCGGTGGGCTGGAAGGGTTGGGGTCCGGTTTTGGAGCGGTGGGGGCCACTTTTGTTACAGGGGGCAGGTTTTGCAGCAGTGCTGCAATATCGGCCCCCTGTAACAAACAAAAGGGGCAGCAGTGCTCGACAGTAGCAACCTCCACCCCACCCCCTGGGCCGGTGCTTCTCACTAACACACCTCCGACTCCCCCTCCTGGAGCCGGTCCAGCTGAATTGCCAGGGCTGGTTTGTGTTCCCAGTCTGGCCCTGGATAGATAGATAGATAGATAGATAGATAGATAGATAGATAGATAGATAGATAGATGGCAGCAGATCGGGCGGCCAGCTTGGTGGATGGACGAACAAATAGACAGGTAAGAGTCAAACAGATAGACACAAACAGGTGGATAGGCAGACTGTCAGGCATACTTGGATGGATGAACAGGCAGACAGACAAAAGGACAACTATAATCTACACACAATGTATCTTGTTGACATTCACAAGTGCCTCAATGTCTCTGCTGCCACAAGCATCTGTGAATTTTAGAGTGCCTACTTATTCAAAGATCTTCAGCACAGTGCCTGCCATTTTCACTGCACTGGGAGATCATTTTCGATCTAAGCAACCCCAACCAAGATAGATTATTTATGCACACTTTCTCTACAAGTTTACTTTTGGCAGAGCCTTTCCATGCACAGTGGCAAATGAATACAATCGTTTTTTCATCTGTACCTTTTACAGCATAAATTATTACCAAAGTCACAATTTTCACTCAAATGTGGTAAAGCATAAAACTTTGCAATTTCCGCAAGGTGCAAATAATTCCATGAAACCTTGGAAAGGTTGCGAAAAAGAACATCGCAACTTCCACAGCCCTAGTGGAAGTGTGACATGGTGCTGCTTACCAAGCAGATGTGACACTTGTATGAATCAGCCCGAAGCAGGCGTTGCGTAAGTTCCTGAATCTGCTCCTTCAGCATCTGCATTGTTTTGGCAGCCAGGCCAGCTTCCTCTTCCTCCCTGCAGAGATGGAGCGACAGGGCAGAATGTTGGCTCTTGAGATATGCAAACACTGGTCACAAAGACAGAGCATCCCCCGCCCCTATGTGGTATCGAGGAACAAAGGTAAATATAGCATCAACACGCAGCCCACCGCACCCACAACAACCACACATTAGTAAAAGAGACTGCGAGAACAACTGTAAACATCAGGTAGTGTGTGACTGACAACATGTGCTGAAAAACCAAAGACTGCAAAATCATTGATTCAAAAACTTCTACTGCCAAAATGTCAATCAAAGACACAAATCTGCCCAAAAAATGATGTCAACATGTACCTAATTTGATCAAACGGTGGGATGCAAATATGAAAGTATAGGCGAAAAAATAATGAATTAATTGAGTTCTCCTATATGTGGAAATGGGTTTGGCTGGATTTAAAAATGTAAAATAGATCGAATTTGTTTAGAGATATTTATGCATGGTCGATATTTGCCAGACTATATTTTTGAGTCTATGATTTTGCAGGCTGAAACTTCACACACTGACCATGCAGGGTCCATTCCACATCTCTCAAGCCGCAGAGTTGCATTCGCCCAATTCCCATTTGATGACACTTAAATTCCATGCATTACTCTACCATAGCATCTTAATTACCTTTTGGCTGTGGTGTCCAGTCGCACACTCACAAGAGTACCATCTTCTGCCACCGGCGAGGTGCTGTAATTGGGGGACTGGAATCTAAGTAAAGGTTGGTGAAGGAACGGATTCAAAAAAAGGTAGAGCCTGGCAGTCAAAACATGTTCAAAAACCTTTTGCAAAAGCATTCATAAAGCAAGCGTCGAACCTCGAGGAATCCAGAAATTCTACACACACTTCTAGAAAGAATAGAGCTTAGCAACGAGGCTCGATGAGTTTCTAGAAAAGCCTAGAAACCAATTGGGTCATAGAATCTTCCAAAAGTCAGAAAAAGGACCCACAAGACTCCCAGAATAATTTGGCACTCACCAATGCTCCCAAAGGGCGAGCAGAAAACTCCAAACTCAGCGATGGAGCACGGTGGTAGCCCAGAAAAAAACTCCCTAATTGAGGTCAGTGGGTTTTCTTTAATATATCTATACTAAGGAACTCCCAGGTCTCAGCACTGAAGGACTTTCAGAAATATTAAGAACTCAACAAAGGCACTTAGTGGGGCCTTTTGAAACATTGAAAGCCTAGCAAGATAACCTGAGCGTTATCCTTACCTTATCACTGGAACAGAGAGATCCTACGATCATCTGGATCCCCGGAGGTTAACCACAGATGAGCCACACATTGACGACACTATTCACTGGAGCAATCCATAATGACTTATTTTGTCTTTGCACCAAGACACAATTTAGCTTGTACCATGTGCTGAAATTAACAGCCACTATTTTCTGTTTTCCTGAAACCCGCGGGATGATGTCGCATGACTACATTCGGGGCTGTCTGGCTCCATCTCATATAGAAAATAAATGAGCAGACTGTGGATGCCTCACAGGCGGACATAGGGTGAGATTCAATAAATACACAAGAGGCCAATGAGTGTTTTTGCCATGCAAAGGGTATCTTCTTGCAGATTTTGCTGTTATTTCAAGACTCATGGGGAACATTTTTCATGATCCATGCTTGTATCTTTTTATGAATTTTAATTCTTTTTATATAACTGTTGACTGAGACTAATCCTTTAATATGCTAGTAACCGAGCTCTGAAGGCCATCTAAGAGTGACCTACCCTGAGGAAAAGCTCTTCAGTTTAAGGATAAATGGCCTGATTTAGAGTTTGGTAGATGCATTACTCCGTCAGAATGTGCTGAATATCCTGTCCGCCTTAATACACATGCATTATATCCTATGGCACTTGTAATAAGGCGAGCGGGACAACCACCACTTTGTGATGGAGTGATCCCTCCATTAAACTCTAAATCAGTCCCTAATACTGCAAGATCTATAAAACTTTTAATTTCCCACCCTTCCCAAATGGAATCGCAATCATAAAATAGTTAAGCGGAAGGTACTTATGTATGCAGACCTGCTTGCTGTCATTGTTGCGAACGTCTCTTAAGGTGCATCAACGTAAACCCTTAATCGACAAAGTTTTGAATGAATAAATCTGTTTTGTAGGAGAAACTATGCTATCTGCAATGAATGCTTATTTTTACCGAAGCTTTACTCGTGGGATGTGAGAAAGGAAATTTCATTTGAATACGTTCATTTACTTTCTGATAACCTTTAACTGGAGTTGAATATGATTGTTGATATAGTAAATGTATAACCTCTGCCTTAGTAGAATGCACAGTAAGTAATTATGAAATCTGTGTATGTTATAGATATATACGCTCTTAAGAAAGGGCCTATTAGCCCTAAATGCATTGACCTATGAAGCAAAATCGGATTACAAAGGAAGTTAATAAAATGATCTGTCTCTTTGGAGTTGACAGGTATTTAATTGTTTATTGACAGGATAAATAACAAAGGAAATAGGTGTGCACAACGGATTGCAAGGGGTGGTGCCGTTACAGCACAGACTTACTGAAGGGATATAATAGGAATCTGAAAGTAGAAGGAAAGGTAAATCAGAGGGAGTATACTATGTACTACGGGAGGGTGAAATTTGAATTTCACCTGTAAAGTTGTGTTAAGTCTACAAACCTTGCAATTTCAATAGATTGTGATGTTGGGTAAACTTTGCAAAACTTTGCTTGCAGGACCAACAGTCTTGCAAAAAAGATTTTGCCAAATCCTTTTTCTATGTACCTGTTTTTTGTATGAAGATTCTTACAATAAATATGGGCTTGCAACAGCTGAGAAAACTGCTGAGTTTTGAAAGAAACTCCACAAAGTTTGAAATGGAATATGTTTCCAACTTGGAATCTCCTACACCACCCACCTTTATACTTTTTGCTAAATTGTACAATGTCATGTCAAATTCTATATCGAATTGTTTATACGCCCACACACACACAAACAGACACTCTCTAACAACTTACTCTCACACACACTCACTCTAACACACAGACACACTTATAACACCCACACACTCGGGACTAGATTTACTAAAGCTTTGCTTGGGGTTTGTGTTACATTTGTACAATAAACCCTAAGCAAAATGTTATGTTTGGATTTACTACTGAACGCAAATCAGTATTTGCAGTGGATAGTTTTCCAAAGTAATGCAAAGTTGTGCAGAGCACTGCTTTGAGTTACACTGCATCAAGGGGGATTTCCATTGGAGGGTGCATGGGCGTTCCCATGCAACCACCAATGGATTGTAATGCAAATCCCTATCTATAAACATATTTAGACAAGTATTTGTTCCAGAATCCTACGCTTCCACAACACATGTTCAATAAGGGGAAATGTTTTAATTTTTCCACGTTTTGCCTACTCTGCATGTGTTCTGCATTGTACAGCACACGTACAAAGCAAGAAAAGTGTTAAAGAACAGTTTTTTAACTGGAAGAGTCACCTTCCAGTACAAAAACTATTCTTTAGAGAACCCACACAGTTGCACTATGGCTCAAGGGTGTGTGTGTTGGTGCATGCCAGCTATAAGAGCACTAGTGCAGGGAGAGAGGAAAGCAGAGCCACATCTTTCTGATGTCTCCCTTTTACCAAACGGAGTACAGCAACTAAAGTGCCTAGATTTAGTGCCCATTCTCTGCAAGAGCACAATATACACAGCATCTCTCTGTAGATTTTGAACTCAGTGACCACAACACAGCCTCTATAGGTACATATTATAGTGCCTTGAGTCCCTACTTAAAGAAAGCCAGCACAAGTACAACACTGAGCCCACTGTGGTCGAGTTGCCTTACTGTGCCACAATAAATGGCCTCAATTGAGCCCCACATTGCCATATTGCTAGAAGAAAGGGAACGCCCAAATTGCCAAATATGTTTTGGCTGGTTGCACCCGAAATCCTTGCGCAGAGCTGTAATTAGCACATGCAGCTGAGACCCCATCTCTTCAAGCAACATCTCATCTGAGTGCAACATCACGGCTGCAACATGCCTTTTGAACAGTTTCTTCCTACCCACCTTTAAACTTCATAGTACTGCTTCTGTGCTCTCCCCACACTAGGATCTCCTCTTAAACCTTCCTTTGCCTACTTTCCTTCGCCTCCTTTACCTCGAGTTCAATCCGCCACATTCTTATTACTTCCACCAATGCCTAATGCAACCCCATTGTAAGCCCCGCCCACACACATGCACTGTATAGTGCTACTTTATTTTGTATACCACACAATGTTCGTACATGTGTACATTCAGGTACCTACTATATTCACCACTCCCCGGAGAATACATTTATATGCTAGACTCGGCAGCCCTCAAATAATACGTGCGCATACAACACTCACCAGACCCCACTCTTTATGTGTATTTTTCTTTCTTTCTTTTTTTGATTACTGGTAGACTGCACTTACACTTATAGGTAGAGTCTTTTGGCGCTACAGATACCTCTTACTAAAATGCAGTGACAAAGGCAAGACATACGATCAGTGAACATAAAATCAGGTTTGAAGCAGCCTCCTGAACTTGTAAAACGCTGGTCCAGGTCTGATCGACAATGGAAGTGAGTTCCACAGGGCAGGCCCCAGAGACTCGCGTTATCTTCCACCAGAGCTCTGAAGCCTGAATCATGGCATACAAAAGGGTCCATTAGTGGAAGATCTCAGCTGATGATATGAGGAGAATCTTTTCAATTTATGAGAGAAAATGCTGTTGAGTGACTGGAGAAAACCCAATGCGTTGAGCAGAAGGTTTTGAAGTGAATGCACTTGTTAATGGGTGGCCAGTGGCGTTGGTGATGATACTTAACCATTTGATGAAACTTTTTCAGGTTACCAATATCAATCTATTAGCTATATTTTGGAGTTTTTGCAGGCGGCCCAAAGACTTTTTTAGGCAGACCAAGATATACAGAGTTGCCATAGTCCACATGTGGACAGCAGGAAGGCCCTTGGCAACAATCACACTATGAGAGTGTGAAGGACAAGGGGAAATCATGCTGAGCTGTTTAATCTGAATTATACACTGTTTTGTTACAGCTGAGATCTAGGGTGTGAGTGACAAAATAAAGCCCAGTTTACAGGCAGATGAGAACGTAGCTGGCAAAGAACCCAGAGATGAGGGCCAATATTGTAAGTCCCAACCATTAATCGTATGAAAAACCGGGAGGATCTCATACTGACTTGGATCCAGCATCAGGAACTTCAGTTTCATCAGTTTTGAGTGAAGTCAAATCGGAGTCGGCAAACAAGCTGGGTTTCATGAGTGAGCAAGTAAACTGAGCGTCATGAGATAAAAAGTACAATTTTACTTGAAATGTGTGCCCAATATGAGCTAGTAAGCTTACATACAGATTAAATACAAGTGAGGAAATTAGGGATACCTTTGGCACTCCCCACAGGAGGGTTTTTGTTTCAGTGTGTATATATTTTCTATACCGAACTCCACATCTACGTACCTTGATAATATACATCTTCAAGTTATGTAGATGTGGAGTTTAGAACAGTGAGTCTATACTTCCCTCTGTGCACTTACCTTCTCGATATTTTGGTCCTCAATATTCTGGTCATGATATTATGTGCTAAACACTTCAGGGGTAGTAGTTCCTTGTAAGTGGGAAATATCAACCCACAGTGAGGTGGAATCACAAAACCGACCACCGGGATCTCTCACCGGGTGACATGCTTCATCATTGGGCGTTCCTCGTCAAGGTGGCGCTGCAATGCCTGACGGGCCTGGGGGCTCTTTATCGAAAATCTTTTGATCCGTTGACGCTGTTAGATGAGTGCATGAAAGGGTAAGGTGCGAAAAATAGGGTGGTGATAGGGGGTGTGTATAAAATAGTCTAAGTTGGCCAAAGGGGTGTTTATGGGGTAAAGGTCCCTTGACTAAATAAAAACAGAGGTGCTATCCTTAAGTCACAATGTACCTTGATAGCTACAAATATTAGTGATAAGGTGGGGCCAACATGTTTCATGCCTACGTTGCCTGGAGGGTCAATCGGCATTTCATCAGGACCAAAACAAATTATTTCTACCCTATATTAATTAGTGGAACACCCTCAGAGTTAAAGGTGGCCACTGGTTAAATACAATATTGCACCTGAAATGATGCATGGAGCAGATGCCACTTGGGAGAGAGGATAAAAAATACAACAGCATAATTCTGAAAGCATCACACCTCGAGGAGGAGCCTTCCTCCATTATTCGTTTGAAAATGACACAGCACACTCATAGTCACTGATAAATCAAACTCCCTAAGTAGTGGAGTTCAATCTCAAAATTGAATTTTAGTATCTAAAAACAGCACTCTCAGAACATACATCTCGCAAATCACACACTTTGAGTGACATGTAGCAAAGATAGGTGACTGCAGTAAACTAGTAGTTAAGGCAGCCTTTTCTGGGGATGAATCAAAAGGTGACTTAAGATAAAATCTCCCCAAGGGTTAGAACGAGCTTTATGCAAATTTGTATGTGCCTCGCAGCCCTACCCGAACGTTTGAAAGGAATGGCCCCTTAGGTAAGACAGAGGGTCCCGGCATAGTTAGGGGAAAGCTGGTAGCCCCAAAATGAAGAGAAAGTGACGAGCCAAAGGGTTAGGTAATCATCATAGTTGGCAATGTGTTGGCAGATTAAATCCTAGATTGCCAATAATGTAAAATAATCCATAAAAGCACTTACGTGGAGATCACAGGACATCCTCCGTGGACCTACCCGGGACTCTGTACCATAGTGAGGCACAGCGTAGTCACAAAGTGGCGGCCATTTTGGAAGTGCAGTCATTCCTATGCCATACATACGGTAGAAAGAGTTTCAGAACCCACATATGCCCAAAAATGTTTATCTCCTATTTTTGTCGGTAGAATATTGATAAGGGTGTGTGAAGGGTTTTAAAAGTAATCCACCAATCAATAGGGGGGAAGACCCAGATAGGTTGAATGGTGCTGACGCAATTGTGGGGCCAACTTACAGAGGACTCTCAAGCAGCTGTATAGTGGTCCCACTGAGAGTGGAGACCACACAAATCAGAGGGTCTGATGTCTTCAAATGGGAAGGAACGATGAAATCCCATGGCTATGAACTTGACCAATAACAGCTTACCCTTTCCTGTATGTGACTTTCTACATTATTTGGGACACTCAAATAGGTGAGGAGAACCCCTCTCTCTGTCCTTCCCCAGTTGAGATTTCTGTACTTATGAACTGTGTCCCTTTCACCCTCAGTTGGGCCTCTACTTAATTCATTGCCTGACCACTGCAGGATTGATATGTTCCTTCCCATTTGAAGACATCAGACCCTCTGATTTGTGTGCCTCACTACGGTACAGAGACCCACATGACATAGAAACCATGAAGAATGGTTACGGGTCGCACAGCCGCTTCCTGTGGTGGCTGGCAACTCTCCCCATGTCTTATTTCAGACATTGCACTCTAATGGGAAAGTGCACCTGCCCAAACCGATTAACGTTTCTCCACTTTCAGGATTCTATTCCTTCCACTTTTTGACACTCGTGAGCACCCATATGAGCTGCATCATGTGACTTCCTTGGCCAGTACTATTTTACGAAAAGCTCCCCCCGCACTCTGCATCTACAGGAAGACGGAGGCGGGTAGGTCCAGGGAGAACGTCCCGTGATCACCACGTAAGTGCTTTTATGGATTATTTTACATTATTGGCAATCTAGGATTTAATCTGCCAACACATTGCCAACTATGCTGATTACCTAACCCTTCGGCTCTTTACTTTCTCTTCATTTTGAGGCAACCAGCTTTCCCATAGCTACACTGGGACCCTCTGTCTTACCTAAGGGGCAATTCCTTTCTAACTTCTGGGTAAGGCCGCGAGGCACATACAAATTTGCATAAAACTAGTACTAACCCTTAGGGAGATTTTATCTTAAGTCACCTTTTGATTTATCCCCAGCGAAGGCTGCCTTAACTACTAGTTTACTGCAGTCACCTAAGTTTGCTACATGTCACTCAAAGTGTGTGATTTGCAAGATGTATGTTCTGTGAGTGCTGTTTTTAGATACTAAAATTCAATTTTGAGATTGAACTCCACTACTTAGGGAGTTTGATTTATCAGTGACTATGAGTGTGCTGTGTCATTTTCAAATGAATAATGGAGGAAGGCTCCTCCTCGAGGTGTGAAGCTTTCTGAATTATGCTGTTGTATTTTTTATCCTCTCTCCCAGTGGGCATCTGCTCCCTGCATCAATTCAGGTGCAGTATTGTATTTAACAAGTGGCCACCCTTAACTCTGAGGGTGTTCCACTAATTAAAATAGGGTAGGATTAATTTGTTTCGATCCTAATGAAATGCTGATTGACCCTCCAGGCAACGTAGGCATGAAACATGTTGACCCCACCTTATCACTTATATTTGTAGCTATCAAGGTACATTGTGACTTAAGGATAGCACCTCTGTTTTTATTTAGTCAAGGGACCTTTACCCCATAAACACCCCTTGGTCACCTTAGACTATTTTATACACACCCCTATCACCACACTATTTTTCGCACCATACCCTTTCATGCACTCATCTAACGGCATCAACAAATCAAAAGATCTCCAATAAAGAGCCCCCAAACCTATCAGGCATTGCAGCACCAGCTTGACGAGGAGCATTCTATGATGAAGCATGACACTCTACCAGATGTGTGAGGGTATTAAAATCTGACCATTCAGGTCCCCTGAGATCCCGGTGGTCGGTTTTGTGATTCCACCACACTGTGGGTTGATATTTTCCACTTACGAGGAAGTACTCCCCCTGAAGTGTTTAGCAAAAAAATTGTAGGAGGAGCAAGGGTATAGGACCTCCTTAAATATATAGCTCTTCGTCCCTCTCTTGATTTTATAAACATGATATTATGTGACCTCGATATTCCCTCCTGGATATTACATCCTAAATCCCTCAGGGGGCATGTGATATTAATGGTGTCAAATGAGGCAATAATATCAGGACCCCTTGTTCACCTCCATTAATCATCATGTGTACATTGGTAATAGCTGATGTTATAACCAAATCAGTACTGCAAGCCTGTCTAAAGACTGCTCGATCGACATGCAGTAGTTGGTTTTTCAGGAAGCAGCTTTCTCAATGAGCTTTAAGATATAAGGCAGCGAGGAGGTGGGATGATAGCTTTTAGGGTAAGCTAGATCTATATAGGATTTGCTTAAAAGAGGCTTCCCAATGGAGCACTTAAATCTATCAGGAAAATTACCTGGAGAGAGTGAGGAGTTTATAATAGACTGCAAATAAGGGGCAACGTCTTCCTTAATAATTGTCCACAGAAATTCTGGAAGTGTGTCCTTCGAGGAGCAAGAAGGTTGCTACTGGTGACCATTGGTATTCAATTATTAATGGAGTTGGACTTCAAGAAAGTAAAACACTGATTAAAGGAAGCTTTTATCCTGGTGGCTGAAAAAGCAACACCGGAGGCCGTTAGCGGGGTGGAGTCAGTCGTAAGGGTCAGTTCTTAAATGATGTTTTGAATTTTTTTCCCAGAAGAAATTTGAGAGGTTATTGACCAAAGATTCACAGGGAGCAATAGAACTGCTTAAGGCTGAAGGATGACTTAGAAGGATAATCTTTGCAAACAGTTCTTTCACAGAGTTCTTAGTATACAATAGTTTAAAAGAATAGTATGACCTTTTGGTAGCTCTAATCTTATAGCAATACTTGTGTAGCTGATGACAGTACAACCATCGATCTGCAGGATTGTAGTTATTCTGCATTTTCTACTGTAGCCTCCTTAAAGTTATTTTTTCCTTCTTAATGGCAGATACTTCCATGTGTTAGGTTTACTACTGCACTTTAATCCAAGAGGATGTACAGTAAATGGAAGAACTGGAGCAAAAGATCCCTGTATTGTTTACAAAAGTACAACAAAGTAGAATGAAAATGGGAAACCAAGCTGACGAGAATTAAAAGAAATATAGCAGTAACATATGCAATAATGAAAAGTTTAAAATAACTTGAAAAAATTCAAAGTGTTGGGTTGGGAAGATGGGGGACACTAACTCCAAAGCCCTGGTATAGACGGGTCCTGCCAGAGCCCAAGACCCCAAAGGCAAAATTACGACATCCCACCATCTCATAATTTGAGAAGCCCAAGGCAGAGGAAACAAATGCACACAGTCACCTCGAATCTCCACAGAGGTATTGTAAAGGATACTGATGTGGAAGGAATAGCGGCTGTTCATCCCCTTCAGACTCAATGTCCACATCGTCCTCCCGGCTCGAAATGCTCTTGGGGGTCGACAACTGCAACTCTGTGAAAGGTGAGGAGCAAACGCTATTAAAGTGGGAAGCTGGAGGTCGTTCATTATAAGTAGATTCCAAGGTTCTGCAATTAAACCACAGTAGAGCGCAGTACCTCACTCCCTATGCAGTCAATGGTTACTCGGTACCCCAATCTTCCAGTTCAATGACGGGACTTCACTTCCTGTGCAGTGAATTGGTACTGGCTGTCCCCACGCAGTGTGTGGACGTTACAGCTCAGTGACAGTTCCCCACTTCCTATGCACTGAATAGGTCCTTGGTGTTCCTCCAAAGTGCGTGGTCCTTCCAGTTTACTGAGAGTACCACACTTCCCTGAATGGGGCCCTTTAAACCAATCCTGGTACCCGGCTTCCCTAAGACAGGGCATGTATCTCCCCAGTAAACTGATGGTGACCCACTCACTCTTGCAGTGAAAGAGGCCCTTCAGTCAAGAGCTGGTGAATTCCAGTACAGTGCTAGTCCTGTCAGCATGATTTGCTGGATCTTGCAAATGGGGGCCCACGACTCGCTCTTTTGATAGACTCACAGCTTCTGTGTACAGTTGTGCTTCCTATATGTAGTGCATTTCCGCCCTCCATTTAGAGCCACTCCCACCCTATGTACAGCGCATGCTCCTGGACAGTACAGGCCTAGTTCCCTCTATCTAGTTCTTGGCCCTTGCATTGCTTGCCAGTGATCTTTGGTGTGTAAAATGACCCTAGTGCCCTGATGATTCTGGACCTCTCAGCCTTCTTCGACACCATTGACCAATCCACCCTCATCCACACCAACAAGTCTCAGACTGTATTTATTGCCAATGTCATTAACTGGCTGTCCTTCTACCTACCTAACTGGAACTAGTTCGTTCACATGGGCACCTCTTTGTCCCAGAAGATCACCTCCCTAAAAGTTTAATCTTTTCCCCTATCATCTTCAACCTCTACGTGGAGTCCGTCAGGGCCCTACTCACGATAATAGCATCAGAAATCACCGATATTCTGACAACACACAGTCCTACTTGAAAGATTCCACTGCTAGAAATATCCTACACCTCAATCAATGCCTGCACCTCATCCAGATATGGATGTCTAGCACCCTGCTTAGGATCAATCTCAGGTATACTCATTTCCTGCCATTTTCTAAGAGCAACAACCAACAACTAGTCCAAGCATGGCTCAATAGCAAGAACTTGGATAATTTCAAACCACAACTTTCATATGACCCTAAGTCACATGAATTCACCCAGGACACCAAAGTCACCCTAAAGCAACACACTGTCAAGAAAAAAAACAACGTGGTGTCAGCTCTCTCTGCTAGAAAGTGGAATTATTCCTCCCAGAAAGTGACTTCATAATTGCTGTTCAAACCCGTGCACTCTTGCATCTGGATGGTGGCACCATCTTGCTCCATGACTTCCCAGGCACTGCACTGGCCCACCTTAAGTGCATCTCACATGCAGCATCATGTCTCATCCAGGGCCAGAAGAAATGTGGCTACATCTCCCAACCCTAATGGACTCCACTGGCTCACCTTGCTGAATGATGCCATCTTCAAAACAGCAGCATCATTTACAAAGCTATAACAACCGGCACCCCTGTCTATCTGGCAGACAAGCTCACCATGTCCGGTAACTCTAGGCACACCTGCAGCCAGGACACCATCATACTAGAGCCGAAAAATTCCTATATCCTCCAGACCTCCCCAACCCTTATCCAGTTTAGGAAATGACACTGTGCACCATGCCGTGCAAGCTACCTCTCCATACAGGGTGAGCGCCTGCCACATGCCTTGTGCACTGTGCAACATGCAGTGCAAACAGTCCCTCCATGCAATGTGAGCTCTTACACCATGCAAGCCTCTACCCCACTGCAAGCAGTGCAAGTTTCTGCCCATGCATCAGAAGCTACCATTCCTTACAGTGTGAACTCCTGCCAGGTGCCTTGTTCATTGTACACCATGCAGTGAAAGGTCCTGCTCTCATGTTGAAGGAGCTCACACCCCACGCAAGCTGTGTGGCCTTCACTCCACGGGGCTTTTACCTTTTGTTTCAAGTAGGCCTTTCTTAGAGAGCCGGTAGTCCTCGTCGCCACAGCGGCTTCCTTCAGAGAGCTCCTCCTCGCCCTCTCCGGGCCTAGACATCCTCAGCAGGGAGCCCACCAGCTGCTGTTAGCAAAGGCATCGTAGGGAGACAGGCAAGAAGAGAGAGGTGGGGCAGACACAAAAAAAGAGCTTAGAGCGGGTCTTGGTAATATTGTACAAAACAAACAGATGAGATGTGCACACACACTGTGTTATGAGCCTACGGCAGATTCCAGAGTGGGCACAATAGGTGGTCCATGAGTTGAAATCGGTACCCACCTCTGTACAATGGACAAGGACAGGCACGCACTGTGGGAGAGAACTGACACAAATGGCTGTACTATGGGTCAAGGTCAGGCATATGCAGTGCACTTTTTGGTCGATGCAGCCACAAACTCTGCATTGTACTCGAAGATAGGCAGGCACTGTGAACTGTGGATTGGAGGAAGGCAGGCACATGCCTCTGTACTGTGAGTCAAGCACAGAAAAGCACTGCATTGTGCTTGAGGGTAGGTACCCACTTTTCAGTGTGCATCATGGATGGTCACGCACTGTGCACCTTGGTCGAAACTCGCGAGCAGGCACACAAGATGTACTTTGGGTCAAGGACAGACAGACACTGTCCTGTGGGTCGATGGAAGGTAGACACTGCACTGTGGCAGTTACGCGCTGAGTTACACACACTGTGGGTGGAAGGAAAGCACGTGCTGTGCATTGTGGGTGGAGGGCAAGTACATACAGCTCACTGTGGGTGGTGGGCAAGTGCATACTATGCATTGCTGATTGGGGGCAAAGGTATACTGTGTGCACTGTGTTTTGAGGTAACACAATGAACTTTGAAATTAAAGATGGTACCCTCCATACACTGTGCTTGGAGGACAGGGACTCTGCTGGGCACAATCATAGGTAGGACACCGAATGGTTAATACGGACACAGTGGATAGGCAGAAGGAGGGAATTTATGAGGTGGCACACAACCATACATGGTTTATAACGTTCAAAGTGGGGTACTGGAGTGCCACAATACCTGCTCTTCCAGGCCACCCTTCATCCTCTTACACCTCCCGGCTCTGGCTGCAAAAACACATGTAAAAGAGTGAGAAGAATTCACCAACCAACTGAGACAAGCAGTAAAGACACCCAGCTCACAGAACCCAACACCCAGCTCACAGACCCCAACACCCAGCTCACAGAACCCAACACCCAGCTCACAGAACCCAACACCCAGCTCACAGAACCCAACACCCAGCTCACAGAAGCCACAGTCCTCACCTCCAAGGCGAGCCTCCCGGTTGGACTTCACCAGCTGGAATGACTGGAAAAGGTGAAACAACGAAAGAAATGGGTCAAGGGGCATCAACATGATTCAGAGACTTCAGCCAAAACAGTTTTAGGGAAGAACACCAAGTGCAAAAATTATTAACTTTGGACAACTTTGTGGTCTAATTTTAATTCCACGCACCCATAATTCAGATGGTTACTTAAACCCTGAGCATAACCCTGGAAAACTCTTTAAAGGAAAATGTTCTTAAAAAAAAATAAAAAAAATCTAGAAATTAAAACTGGGCTCAGAACCATTGAAGTCAAAGACCTCATAGATGTGAACGAGTAAGTGTAAGTGATAAGGATCAATGTTACAGCAAGGTTTAGGGTTTGGGTAAAGGATACAATTATGGTAAGGGGTAGGGTTAGGGTAAGGGATAGCGACTTGGTAAGGTTTAGAGTTAGGGTTCAGGTTAAGGTAAAGGATAGTGATATGGTAAGGTTTAGAGTTAGGGTAAGGGCTAGGGTGAGAGATGGAGTTATTGTAGGGTTTAGAGTTAGGGTTAGGGTAAGGGATATATTTATGGTAAGGTTTAGAGTTAGGGTTCAGGTTAAGGTAAACGATAGTGATATGGTAAGGTTTAGAGTTAGGGTAAGGGCTAGGGTGAGAGATAGAGTTATTGTAGGGTTTAGAGTTAGGGTTAGGGTAAGAGATAGATTTATGGTAAGGTTTAGAGTTAGGGTTCAGGTTAAGGTAAACAATAGTGATATGGTAAGCTTTAGAGTTAGGGTAAGGGCTAGGGTGAGAGATAGAGTTATTGTAGGGTTTAGAGTTAGTGTAAGGGTAGAGTTATCTTAAGGTTAGGGTTAGGGTTAGGGTAAGGGATAGATTTATGGTAAGGTTTAGAGTTAGGGTAAGGGATCACACTATGGTAACGTTTAAGTTTACAGTTAGCATATGGAATAGAGATATGGTAAGGTTTGGGATAGAACTACGGCATGATTTGAGTTTAGGGCTAGGATAAGGGATAGAGTTATGTTAAAGTTTAGGGTAAGGGTAAGAAATGGACTTACAGTTATGATTACGGTTAGAGTCAGGTCTAGGGCTTGTGAAAGGATTAGGTATACAGTAACCATTGTGAATACGGCTAGATTTAGGGTCACAGTTAATCTTATTGTTAGGATTGGTAGGTTTACTATTAGTTTTAGGGTTCGTTTTAGAGTAGAGGACATGAAAAGGTGACTGTTAAGATTTTGGATGAGTTTGGGTGGACTACCTGGGTTTCCCCTCCTGTGTACAATAAAAATGAGGTGAAAAGCGAAATCTGAGAATTAGCTCAGAATTTGTGAAATTAAAGGTTTGGGATTTTGGTAAAAATAGGAAATGTGTCCAAGACATATATTTTTGACCATAACACTAAATGAATGAGTTTAATCACCAATTGATTTATGGGTCAGCAAAAATGACAACCCTTTAAACAGTGGCGGCCGCTAAGTTTTGGAGGGAGGGGGGCGAGCGGGACACACACACGCACGCGCACACATACACATAACACTCACAGCCAGGCATTCACACACGCACACACACACACACAAACACATCCATTCACAACACTCTTTACCAAACATTCATACATACACACACGCACGCACGCATGCACCAAACATTAATTTAAACATTAAACTTACCTGCGGCCAGCTCTGCCTCAGAGGTTCCAAGAGGCTTAGGACTGCTGCCTTCCTCATTGGCTGACCTATGGTCAGCCAATGAGGGAAGGCAGCAGTCCCAGCGTCATCACAGAGTGGGATGGGGTCAGTGAGACTGTTGACCCCACCTCACTTTGTGATGAAGTGTCACTGATTGACACTCGACCCTGGACGCTTCAGGGCTTAAAACTGAAGCGCCTAGGTGCAAGGCAATTAGTTACGCTACCCCTCGTCACTGAGAGTAGGGCCTCAGGGACCTTTGCTAAGCTGAGGACGTCACGCCCACAGGAGCTGTGACTTCATCAGCACAGCAAAGTTCAGCTCAGGCAGCCAGGAGCCTACGCATTTTGAGCATGTCTGGCTCCTGGCTGCTTGAACTGAAAGTGAACAGTGTCTGTCAGGCTGACCTTTGTGCAGCCTGACAGACACTGTTCATGAGGGGCAAAAGGTGGAGGGGAATGGCCCCTCAGCCCCAATGGAATGGCCGCGCCAGCCTTTAAAGAAGGTGGAAGGGCTACACTACGTACAAACAAAACACTTAGCTTAAATATAGTATTTAGATGTACCCTTGACAAGCCAAGGTGTGTTGCACTCAGCACGCCCAGACCAGGCTCCTGAGCATGCACAAAACTAAATACAGCACGACATAACAAAGCCAAGCTGGGCAAGTGCAAACGAATGGGATCATGTAGAACTCTGGGGACGGCCAAACATTCGTGCGCCCTTTGCATGTTCTCCATGCAGGCTGCATTACAGCCTGCATGGAGAACATGGCAAGCCTCCCATTCTCTGGCTGAGCGCCAATCCATGGTGCTCAGACCAATCACAACACTGCATTGCAGCGTTGTGATTGGCTATCAGGAGGCTGGGAGTGCTTCCTACTTCCTTTACAGAGAAGAAGCCAGGAAGAGGACGCAGGGGAGGTGGCGGCGGCCAGCCAGCAGGCCAGCCGGCTGGCAGGTGAGTGGTTTTTTTTTTTAAACACTCCCTCCTCCACCTCTTACCCCCTCCCCGCCCCACTGCTGCTTACTAGGAGCAGCTGCTACTGCCAACTAGACCCTCTTTTTCTTAGTATTTCAAAACTACCTGGCAATTCTGAATTTAGAACCTGATTCTCTTTCAGGATGGACAGCATGGAAGCCTCTAAACTCTAGTAGACATCAAATGAGGCATTCCATATTGAAGTACTTCCCACTTCCTGGTCACCAAAGAGGTCATGCACTAGAACGCAGTCCTATATCAGGATTCATACAAAGTTGCATCTCTGCAGTAAAAAACGCCTCATGCATTTCCAAGTTTTACTGGGCGCAGAAACTAAACGTATTCCCACAAACATATCACAACCACAGAAAGCATGAGGAAAACGTGCTACAAAATAAGGTTTGCAAACTGAGGTTTGCACAGGCACATGTTGTTCATGATAGAGCCTCTGTCACCTGTTCTCCAATTCCAAACAAATCTGTTGAATCATTCAAACAATTTCTGTAACCCCATTCTATCTGCACTCTGATTTCGCCAAATATTTTATATGTAAACAACAAATTTTGAATCCAGCAAAACAATCTCTTAATATTGCCTATTTTTTGTAAAGTGAGTTTAGAGCGTTGATTCAATACATTTGAATTGCAGACAGTAGATTACTATTTTGAGTGAATAAGATTCTTTTTTTTTTTTTATGAATCTTTTTTATTGAAAAATAAACGAAAACAACAAAATAAACAAAAACGGTGCAGTTCCAGGACATGGAAAAGTTACTGTGGCAAACAGAAATTGTAATCAAAACAAAACGGTACCTTGGACCAAGGTCGGGTCAATTGTATCATCAGCCCATTCAAAATAAGAAACTTATGGTGGTTCATTCTCCACAATATCAGAAGACACATCATTAAATGGGGTACAGATAAAACCTCTGCTCTCGTTCCAGGGGCCCCATATTTTAGTCCATTTACCGGGGCATCCCCTACTTTCATACACCGCCCTCTCCGCTTGCATACACCAATCCATGTCCGATGCCCAATCGGCGTATCGCAATTCAACCCCGCCCTTCAACCCCGCCCTTCCATGTTCTTGCAATGTTCCGTTTTGCGACCATGCAACCTAAGGTGACCCTGATCTGTTCGAACCTTGTTAGGTCCGTAGCCTCCCAAATGTTTAATAGGCAAAGACGCGTGGAGGCTTCAATCGTTTTATGACATAATTGAGACATGGCTGGCACAACCCTTCCCCAATATCTCTGGAGGCTAGGGCACTCCTTCATTGATGTAAAAAGTTTCCCGTTTGCCCACAGCCACGGGGACAGGCCGGGGAGGCTAACAGGCCCATCTTGACAAGCGCTGAACTGGTGTAGAATGCTCTGTGGAGTATTTTGAGCTGTATGAGCCTGAAGCGAGAACGGATAGCCACCTCCGGGGGTGATGCCAGGGCCGCCCCCAGTCCTCATCGTCAATCTCTCCCACCTCGTCAGTCCATTTTGCACGTATTTTACCCAAGGAATCAGGTAAGTTATTCAGAATTTTGCGATAAGTTAATGAAACCGCTTTTTCTGGGAGATATTCGTCCAATAACCTATCTTCTAATGGGGAGGAGGCTGGCAAATCAGAGCCTTTGGGTAGTGCTTTAAGCAGAGCACTACGTACCTGGAGGTATCGGAAAGTTTCCCCCGCCTGAAGTTGATATTGAGTTTGCAGGTCACCAAATGGGATAACCCCCCCCTTTGTCCATAGATCACCCACATTTGAAAGGCCAATCAAGTCCCATTTGTCAAACCCTGGGTGTTGTGAGAGCATACCTAGTTGACAAGACTCAAGCAGCGGGGTGGCCTGCGTGATTTTGCCTTTCCAACCTAACGCTGCAGTTGCTATGTGCCATATAGAAACCGTGGTGGAAGTCGGGGTGCACTGGGGTATATATTTTTTCCCGCCATAAAGTGCCCTAAAGTAGTTACCCGGAGACATGTTGTATCTATCTATTCTATAGGCTGGGTCAGTGATAGGTCGGTGCGCCCAGCGGTTGAGGACCACCAACTGTGAGGCCCAGTAGTAATGTTTAATGGCTGGCAGAGCAATTCCACCATTGTACCAACTCTTGGTGAGTTTGTCTAGGGCAATTCGGGGTGTACCGTTGTTCCATAGCAGGGAGCGTACCTCAGAGTCGATGGACGAGAAGTATTGAGGTTGGACCATAAAAGGTGTGTTTTGCAAGGTATAGAAGAAGCGGGGTAGTGCCATCATTTTATAAAGAGCGGCTCTCCCCAGGAGTGTGAGAGGTAATGATTTCCAGTGCTGCACATCAGCACGGAGACGCTGGAGAGGAGGAACGAGGTTTTGTTGGTGGAAGACCCCGGCATCCCTAGTAATATATATGCCCAGATACCGAAAGCCGTCTGTGACTATCCGGGCCTGACAACCCACGGGAAGGATCGGGAACTCACCACTCAAAACGTAGACCAGGGATTTGTCCCAGTTGATCGTGTACCCAGAGTATTTTTGGTAGAGGGCAAAAATATGGAGTACTCTATGAGTCGAGAACTGGGGCCGGGCCAAATAAAGTAAAATGTCGTCGGCGTATAGGGAGATTTTATCCGTCCAATCCACCGACCAGTTAAGTCCACGAATCATGGGGTCACCTCTAATCCAAATGGCCAGAGGTTCAAGGGCCAGGGCAAAGAGGAGAGGTGATAGGGGGCAGCCCTGTCTCGTGCCCTTACCCAACTCGAAGATTGACGATCGACCGCCATTTACCGTAATGCGGGCCAGGGGGCGTGAGTACAGCAGGCGTATCCAGGATAAAAACCTTCCACCGAAGCCATATCTCTCCAACACAGCAAACAGAAAAGGCCACTCAATCATATCAAAAGCCATCTTTGCGTCTAGGGACATGATCACTGAGTCCTCCTGGATAGTGGAGTCCCGGCCCAACACTCCGAACAGGCGGCGAAGATTAAGCGCAGTGTTTCTAGCCGGCATAAAGCCAGATTGATCCGGATGAATCAGTTTATGGGGACAGGGGGAGAGACGACGGGCCAAACTTTTGGCCAGTATCTTGACCTCCGGGTCCAGTAAGGAAATTGGTCTGTACGAGGAGCAGCTATCCAGGGGTTTGCCCTTTTTATGTATGACAACTATATTGGCTAATCTCTGTGTCTCGGGCAGAGTACCCCGAGACACACTCTCGTTATACATGCGTACTAGAAAGGGTGCAATAACCGGGGCAGTAGCTTTATAGAGCTCAATAGGAAGGCCACTCGGACCCATAGCCTTCCCGGATTGCAACGCGCCGATTGCTATAGATACCTCTTCCGACGTCAGATCAGCGTCAAGATCTGACACCTCTTGTGGATCCAATTGTGGCAAAGGCAACGTGGAGAGCAGATCCGCTGCCGCGTCGTGGGTGGATGTGGACAAGGGGGCATAAACAATTTTAAAGTAGCTGGCAAATGCGTCCGCAATTCCGACTTTATCGTGGTGGCGGGCACCCTGCAGGTCCAAAATCTCTGCTACCCATCTATTGGCCAACTCCCTCTTATCTAGCCATGCTAACAACTTACTAGCTTTATCACCGATATCATATATTCGATGATGGGTGGCGCGATATTGAGTTCTGGCAGCATCCTCTGCTATATCCCGGTATTCTTTTTGTTTTATAGCCAATTTGTGTGAAGTGTCCGAAGATACGGATGTAATCATTTCAGCTTCTAAGGTTGCCACTTCCCTCTCTATGTCTTCAAGCTGTTTACCCTTCTCTTTCCTGTGTCCTGCCACTGCTGCCACTCTGCAACCTCGAATCACAGTCTTGTATGCCTCCCACAGTATTACGTCAGAATCTACCGACCCATCATTTTCGGTAAAGTAAGTTTGACTGGCCTCAAGTAGTTTAGCGTGCACCGCCGGTACGCGAAGGTACCATGTGTTACACTTTAGGGACCTGGTTAGCAAGGGCACACCGTAAGCACTACATTACCCAGAATGCAACACTAGGGAGAATGGTTGTGTGCGCTCACAGACTCACCACGTGTCCTTTGTGGGGCATAAAGACAGCCCCTTCCCAAGCGCAGGTGCTTGGCAACCTCATACCTGCTGGACCACGCCTTGTTGCACCTGTGCCTTGTTTCCCTTTCGAGGAAGTAGAGATCGAGTGTTTTGTCTAACGGAGACCTCCCGGGATTGAACGCTCTCCTGCCTGCTGATTACCGGGCGGTTCTCTCTAAACTCCCTCGCATGTTCTACGAGTGATTTATTTATATAACGTGAGTCTCACGTTCTGATTTATTTAGCTCCCGTTCATATTAGGTAGCGGGATTTCTTGGCTCTCCTCCGCCTATTTTTGCATGAGTGCCGAGTGCGCGCACTACCTCTTATTTTGTGATTAAAGCCGGGAATGGCGTTACCGCGGCTAGAGAGTTAGCGGTCTTTGTTGTTCGAATCCTTCCCTCGCGCTACATCTCCCGACCCTGTTGGAATCGGATACTAACCTCTTCACATCCTTGTTGAGTGGATCCTTGGAATCTGGACTTTCTTGCTAGCCTGAACTTCTGGCACTGAGTCGCTGTGAATATAACAGTTGCTCTGTGAGGACACCCCTGCTGGCTAGAAGTTGTGGACAGAGATTACAGTGCTACACGGATGATATACTGGTGAGTCTGAGGTAGTACACAACTAGTGAAGGGGTTATATCATAAATAGGAGGTGGGTGGTTAAGATTAGGAACATACAGTTGTTACTCATCTGCATTCTTTTTGTCTGTTTTGTTTTAGCACCTCAAGGCTTCTTCCCTGCCCCTTCTGAGAGTCCTGGGGAGAACCTTACTCTTGCCCTCACACTGGTGGTCCTGAGATGTCTCTTCTCTCCCTTGTGGGTAGACGACTAGTAATCCGGTAATATCCTGATCTAGTGATACCCAAGGGGAGAGTGGAGGTCCTTCTTCGCTCCAGAGGAATTGGCACTCTACCGAGTACACTAGAAAACCCGACAGATTGCCAAGCCTACGTTTCTTTTTTCCCCTGAGCGAAGATGGAAATGGCGGACACATTTGATACGCTCCTGGGTGGGGCTATGTCCGCTGATAATCCTGTCTTAACTATGAACGAGTTAGTTGCAGTAGTAACCAGTTTACAACAGGAACTCAGGGCTGTAAAAACTGAGAATTCTAGGTTAACGTCTGAACTAAACATGGTGAAAGCCCAAATGCAAGATGACACTAGCCTCATGCATAGTACAGTCAAGCAAAAAAGACCTATATACAACCTGCCCGCTTTCCAGGTCCTACCCCTTCTACTGTCCCTACCTCCTTCTCGTCCTCTAGCACACCCACAGCTCCGGTGAATGTAACGGTGGTTACCCCACCACAAACACCATTAGCGATGCCTGAGAGATTTAATGGAGACAATACTAGATACTCAGTGTTCATGAACCAATGTCAGTTACAATTTCTGTGTAGGGCAGCCTCTTTTCCCGACGATGCCGCAAAGTGGCTTTCATCATTTCCTACCTGACGGGTAATGCAGCCTTGTGGGCTGTGCCTCTGGTGGAAAATAATGATCCCGTCCTGTATGATTTAGCACGCTTTAAGGACAGCATGAAGAATTTGTTTGCTCGTCACTCCTATATGCAGGCGAGTGATAACGAATTGTTAGGATTAAAGCAAGGGTCAAAAGATCTGTTGAGCTATATCACTACCTTCAACCGACTCGTGGCTGAAACGCAATGGCCGGAGGAGAAACGAACTTCCCTATTTTATAGAGGGCTGCGTGATGAGTTGAAGGATGTCTTATCGCAGATTGTGACCCCTCCAGAGGACTGTCCTTCTTTTATTGACTTGGTGGTCAAACTGGATCATCGGTTGAGCGAACGGAAGGGAGAACGCACAAAGGGGGACTTCCCTCGTTTTCTTGTACCTCGCATTGAAAAGAAGGAAGTAAAGGATAGCGTAGAACCTATGCAGATAGGTGGGATTCGTGGCCCACTGTCCCGAGAAGAACGCGATAAGCGGAGACGACTAGACCTATGCCTTTACTGTGGAAAAGGGGGACACTACGCCAAGGACTGTGGTGTTAAACCGAAGGGAGGACCCCGACTACCTGGTGGGAAGACGGGATCCGCAGTCCAATCGGAAAACTAATAGACTTGGGGAGATCTGAGACCAGCTCTTCAAGTCCTAAAGCTTCATGGGTCTCTTTATTCCTTGCCAACACCTCCACGGTAGTCCCTAAACATTTTACTATTTCAGTAGTATTGGTAATGCCGTCCCAGTGCAGAATCCCCTTATCAATTATGCTAGACTCTGGGGCAACTGGTAATTTCTTGGACATTACGTTGGCAAAAAGTCTGGGGATAGAATTTCTACAGAAAACTCACCCTGAAAAGGTGAGGGCAGTGGATGGCACAGAGTTATCATCTGGCTTAATACACTATCACACTTCCGTTCTGACCATGGTCTGTGATAACGGGCATGCCGAGAAAATACAATTTGATTTGATAGATACACCCAATTTTGGCGCCATTCTGGGAGTGCCCTGGTTACAGACTCACAACCCTCCCATTGACTGGGTTACCCGAAAGGTAACACTCCGTTCCTCTCATTGCATGTTGCACTGTTACCATGATTCCTTGCCTGTCACCCCCTCGCTTAGTTGTGCACTCACTGATTCAGGGAATACCACCTTGCCTGCAGAATACCACGAGTATGTAGTGGTCTTTGACGAGGCCAAAGCTGTAGCATTACCACCGCACCGGCCTTTGATTGCCGTATTGAGCTAGTACCAGGTGCTACCTTGCCGGTCAGCCGAGTATACGCGCTGACAGAACCGGAAAGCCAGTATTTATATGACTATCTCCAAGACATGTTACAAAAGGGTTTTATACGCCATTCCACCTCGCCTGTCTCATCCCCTCTGTTTTTTATACCAAAACGTGAAGGGGGTCTGAGAGCTTGCCTGGATTATAGAGCATTGAATAAGGTGACTGTAAAAAACAAGTATCCTCTCCCTCTTATTTCCGGTCTCTTAGACCAAGTACGAAAGGCGAAAATCTTCACCAAACTCGATTTACGAGGAGCCTATCATCTGATTCGGGTAAAGGAGGGAGATGAATGGAAGACGGCGTTTCGCACGAAATACGGGCTGTATGAATATTGTGTGATGCCTTTGGGTTGTGCAATGCACCCGCAGCCTTCCAGTTTTTTATCAACGAAATTTTGAGAGAATACCTTGATGTGTTTGTCATCGTCTACATCGACGATATTCTGGATTATTCCCAAAACGAAAAAGAACACGTCACTCATGTGAAGCTCATACTTCAACGCCTATGTGAAAACCACCTTTTGCCAAACTGGAGAAATGCATATTCCATACTCAGAAAGTAGACTTCCTAGGGTTTGTAATTTCACCAGAAGGTATTCACATGGACCCCGCCAAAGTATCGGCCATTGTGAAGTGGTCTAGTCCTACCTCGGTAAAGGAGGTGCAATCATTCCTGGGATTCACCAATTTTTATAGGCGCTTTATAGATCATTTTTCAGACCTCATCACACCCATAACCAAACTGTTAAAAAAGGGAGTGTCTTTTAACTGGGATGACAATGCAGAGACATCTTTTCAAGCATTAAAAGATAAGTTTATTACAGCACCTATTGTAAAACACGCAGATGAAACTCAACCGTACTTCGTAGAAGCAGATGCATCACAATACGCCGTTGGGGGTGTCTTATCCCAAAGAGACATTAGAACAGGCGCCCTTCATCCGGTAGCATACTTCTCAAAGACTCTATCCCCCGCGGAACAAAATTACACCATTGGGGAGCGAGAGCTCTTAGCGATTAAGTTAGCATTTCAGGAATGGCGACACTACCTATTAGGATCCCCTCATGTGATCACTATTTATTCAGATCACAAGAATCTACAGTTTTTTAAATCTGCAAAGGCACTCACTCCTCGACAGATGAGATGGGTCTCCTTCTTTAGTGAATATGATTTTCTTATTAACTTTAGACCAGGAGCCAAACAAGGAAGAGCGGACGCTTTATCACGACTAGGTAAAGAGTACAAATACATGTTAGACACTCCCCACCCATGATCCCTGCTAATAAGATGGTGGCCGTTGGTAAAACTGAGGGATTTACAGACAAACCTTTTATGAGAAACTGTGTACTGTATACCAGACCATTAGTACAGAAGAGTGGTTAGCAGACCCTATGAACAAGATTGAAAACGGTTTGTTTTTCCATGATACTCTCCTATCCATTCCCTCTAAAGAACTACAGAGGGTCATCATGAACTGGTGTCATGCACTCCCCTTAGCTGCACACCCAGGAGGTGAGAAAACACTACTGCTGTGCAAGAGATGGTTCTGGTGGCAAAAAATGAATACAGACGTTTATGAATACGTGAAAGGGTGTACTGTATGTGCTCGTCAGAAAGCACTGCATTGTGCCCCAGCTGGATTGTTGCAGCCCTTACCCATCCCTCCTGCCCCTTGGTCGTCCATTAGTATGGACTTTATCACGGATCTCCCTGTGTCCCAAGGGTTTACTGCTGTTTTGGTTGTGGTGGATATGCTTTCAAAGATGGCCCATTTCGTCCCCCTCAAAAAAATACCCTCTGCCAAAGAGTTAGTAGACGTATTCATCACACACATCATACGACTACATGGAGTGCCCTTGGTAGTGGTGTCTGACAGAGGCCCGCAATTCATATCCAAGTTCTGGCAAGGAGTGTGTACTGCCTTGCACATAGATCAACGCCTCTCCTCAGCCTACCACCCCCAAACAGACGGGCAGACAGAACGAACCAATCAAACGTTAGAGCAATATCTCAGGTGCCTCTTAAGCACGGTCACAGGGGATTGGGTACAGGCACTGCCATTGGCAGAGTTCGCATATAACAACTCCACGCACGCCTCCTCCAAAGTCTCTCCATTCTTTTTCTCCTATGCTTATCATCCTAGATTCCTGCCTCTTTCCTTACCCCCTTCCCTCTCACGAATCCCCGCTGTGTTGGAACACCACACCCAAATCACACATATATGGAAACAAGCCATACAAGAATTAACAGAAGCCAAGGAAAGGATGAAGAGACAGGCTGATACACATAGACGGCCTGCCCCTGCTTATCAGAAAGGCGATCAAGTCTGGTTAGCCACAAAAAACTTGAGAATGTCTGGTCCTAGAAAGTTACAACCTAGATACATTGGGCCTTATACCATCTTGCATAAAGTCAACCCTGTTGCTGTAAAGTTAGAACTCCCCCCAGAGATACAAGTCCATCCAGTTTTCCACACCTCACTTCTTAAACAATATTCTCCTCCGTCCTGTCCTGAACCTCCTCCCCCTCCTCTTATCATTAACGGGGAAGAGGAGTATGAAGTACGACGCATACTTGACTCACGAAGGTACAGAGGGAAATTGCAGTATTTAGTGGATTGGGTAGGGTATGGCCGGAAGATCGAACCTGGGAACCGGCTACAGGCGTACATGCCCCGCTACTAGTGAGACGGTTTCATGCCTTGTATCCCTCCAAACCCAGACCGGTGGGAAGGCCTTTGGGCGGGAGAACTGTTACACTTTAGGGACCTGGTTAGCAAGGGCACACCGTAGGCACTACATTACCCAGAATGCAACACTAGGGAGAATGGTTGTGTGCGCTCACAGACTCACCACGTGTCCTTTGTGGGGCATAAAGACAGCCCCTTCCCAAGCGCAGGTGCTTGGCAACCTCATACCTGCTGGACCACGCCTTGTTGCACCTGTGCCTTGTTTCCCTTTCGAGGAAGTAGAGATCGAGTGTTTTGTCTAACGGAGACCTCCCGGGGATTGAACGCTCTCCTGCCTGCTGATTACCGGGCGGTTCTCTCTAAACTCCCTCGCATGTTCTACGAGTGATTTATTTATATAACGTGAGTCTCACGTTCTGATTTATTTAGCTCCCGTTCATATTAGGTAGCGGGATTTCTTGGCTCTCCTCCGCCTATTTTTGCATGAGTGCCGAGTGCGCGCACTACCTCTTATTTTGTGATTAAAGCCGGGAATGGCGTTACCGCGGCTAGAGAGTTAGCGGTCTTTTGTTGTTCGAATCCTTCCCTCGCGCTACATCTCCCGACCCTGTTGGAATCGGATACTAACCTCTTCACATCCTTGTTGAGTGGATCCTTGGAATCTGGACTTTCTTGCTAGCCTGAACTTCTGGCACTGAGTCGCTGTGAATATAACAGTTGCTCTGTGAGGACACCCTGCTGGCTAGAAGTTGTGGACAGAGATTACAGTGCTACACGGATGATATACTGGTGAGTCTGAGGTAGTACACAACTAGTGAAGGGGTTATATCATAAATAGGAGGTGGGTGGTTAAGATTAGGAACATACAGTTGTTACTCATCTGCATTCTTTTTGTCTGTTTTGTTTTAGCACCTCAAGGCTTCTTCCCTGCCCCTTCTGAGAGTCCTGGGGAGAACCTTACTCTTGCCCTCACACTGGTGGTCCTGAGATGTCTCTTCTCTCCCTTGTGGGTAGACGACTAGTAATCCGGTAATATCCTGATCTAGTGATACCCAAGGGGAGAGTGGAGGTCCTTCTTCGCTCCCGAGGAATTGGCACTCTACCGAGTACACTAGAAAACCCGACACCATGGATTGAGCACCATTTCGCAGCTAGTGGGAGGCGGTGCACCACCGTAATGGGTCACGATAGGAGAATGGTCGGAAATACCCCTAGGGAGAAAAGTAATCACACCGAACTTGGGGAGTTGGGTAGCCTTGCAGAAGAGATAGTCAATGCGGGACATGCTCCCATGTACCCCGGAATGGAAGGTGTATTGTCTAGTCGTAGGATTACATATACGCCATATATCAATCAATCCCATGGCTTCTAAAAATTCCGTCAAATGTTTACCAGGTGACTCCCCCGGTTTGGACGGTAGCCGATCCAGGTCACCGTCAAGAGCAGTGTTACAGTCTCCCCCCACCAACATGTCACCCTCAGGTAAGCTAAGCAAATGTGAACCGAAATCTATCAGGGTGGAGGAGTGAAGCTTAGGGGGCACATAGACAGAGGTTACATTTAAGGACCTTCCCTCCCAGTGCCCGGACAATGTGACGAATCTACCCAGAGGGTCTCTCGTAACTTTATGTATCTGAAGTGGGAGGGAGGTGGGCACCAGAATGCCCACCCCTCTGGTCCCTCGGGTGTAGCCCGCATGAGCGGTCAGTTTATAGCCCCATCTGTTAAGCGCACAATAGGAGGTGACTCACTAACTCACCAAACGGCACCGCGCTATATGGATTGGACCCGCGGTTAACTCGGTCCTTCGGGACGGTTAATCTCACCCGCCACGTGGATCGCCATACTTGACGTACTCCCGAACCCCTCCGTGACGGTTATCTCTTTCCGCCACGTTAAATAAATTCATCGTTTTCGCCTTCCCGCGGTCCCGGCCCCTTGGAGCAATTTTTACTCACTGGACACCTATTCAGGTCGCCCAACTCCGATTCTTGAATTGCTACCGGAACATGTGCCGCAATCCCTTGTGTTAATTCTGACATGGATTTAATGTCTAGAATTGCTCGTACACAGGCATGCAAATTTCTTATGTCCTGAAGATGATCCCATGAATTCCCCCTAGGGATCGAAACGTCGTCGACACCCTATATACCATATGCATGCAAATATTGTGAATTATATTGTGCAATGGTATTTCTATGTGATTGAAGTCTGTTAATTTTGTTAATTTTATGATATACAGACACATTCCCCTTGCCTGAAAAAACTTCCCCACTTTATGTTGTCTGTCTATGGTTGTGAGTTGGACGCAGGTTGTGTCCCACTTGTAATTGTACATGTATTTTTTCTATGCACGTATTTAAATATTAAATGTCTGTCCGGCTGGACAAAGAACATATAGTCTATTTAGTATATGTTTACTTTCTGCCTTAATTTATAACTGTCTAGGGACCATTGTCTTTGGAAATTGTTCAAATACCGAAGGTCCCTTACGTACTGCCCTTTCGGTTCCCTTGTTGTTTAAAATAGTTTTAAATATTGCAGCACTATGCCCCTCTTGATGCGGTCACCCAACCCATTTACATTCCGCAAGAGTAATTTAAGGCGACCCCCTGCTGGAACAGAATTACAATCTTCACTCATAAAAACCTATAATTCAGAGGCCTCCCTCCCCCTGCGAACGAGGAGACACTATGATACGATCTGCCCCACCACAAAGAACACCATAATGTAAAGAAAACACAATCAATCACAAAAAAATACGAACACACCATGTTGACGACCCAAATGATGCTGTAAAAGAGACTGCCCAATAGGCTGCACCCAAAAAAAAACAATATACTGAAAACACACACAAAACCTTCAAGAATCCCCAATAACAACCCTGGATCCCCCCCCTCCCTGCAACGTTGTCTTAAAACTGCCCACCCCCCAATTTGCAGAGCGCCTGTAAACCCCATTGAACTACTCTATAGAGGGAGAGTCACTCAGCCAAACCACCCAGAGAGCTACTTAGCCGTCCCCCCAGTCAATATATTGAACCAGCTCACGAACACCATGTTGTCAAAACCTGAGACCCTGTCATACAATACAGGTAAATATATTCCCACCCCGACCCCGTTAAGTTTGACAAAGCTAAGTAACGAGCTGATGTCAGACCCATCTGATTTTGGGGCCATGAAGCAAATGTAAGTAAAAAAACTTGGCAATCCCCCACCCAACCCCTACATCAATACTCATCGTAACTAGATCCTGGCCTGGGGCCCACCCAGGTCCATCGAACAGCTCAAGTCTCTGCTGCAAGTGAAGTGAGTCCACGATCATCCGCACCCACTGCTCCCCGATCGTCCCTGCTGACTATCAAGGCCACGTCCAAGACCCGGGGATGATCGTTGACGGGCATTAGAGGCACACCAGTTCTCAAGACAGTCCCAAGTCTCTTCGGAAGATTGAAAAAACCACGCTTTACCGTCTGCCAGGACCCCCAACTTCGCCGGAAAAAGCATGGCATATTTGAGGCCTTGATCTCAGCGGGCTCGCTTGCCTTCCAGGAAGGATCTGCGCATTTGCTGCACTTTATAGGTAAAGTCCAGAAAAAAAGTGATGGTGGCACTTTCAAATTTCAATGGCGGGGCAGTTCTAGCCGTCTGAAGGATTATGTCGCGATATCGGAAATTAAAGATCCGCACCAGCAGAGGTCTTGGAGGAGCACCAGGTTTTGGGGGACCGCCTGGCACACGATGCGCCTGCTCCACGGAGAAGTATTTGGAGAGGGACCGAGGTTGTAAGTGATTCTGTATTAACTCCTCCACGAACAAGTCTGCGGCCTGCCCCTCCGACTTTTCAGGAACACCCAAAATACGGACGTTGTTTCTCCGTGCGCGCCCCTCATAATCTTCCAGCTTCGCCTCAAAGTCTGACGCTTGGGCTTGCAGGTGTTTAACTGATAGTTCAAGGGACTTCGTTGAAGTTTGAAGAAGTTTAACTGATTCCTCAGTTTCCTTAACTCTATTCCCCATTTTTGAAGTCAGCGCGGATGAGGGTAACCTCCGTTGTGACTGTGTCTATTTTAGCCTCCAACAAGATTCTTTTTTTAATCTTCCATTTCTTTCAACTTATCATGCATTTTTTTTGCAAATTGATATTTATTTTCAATTCTTGATAACTTTAATTAAAGGGAATCGTTTAATTCAATGCTTCGCTGGTGTTTATGGTCTGGCTTGACAGCGCAGCTGTCGCCAGACAATTATGTGAGCACCACTAGTGAGTGAGGGGTTTGGCTCCGCCCACATGTTGGGAGCCAGGAGTACATGTTTTGATTGGGCGGCAGAAGTTGTGTGCTTTCACAAAAAAGTTCTTACCCTCCACACATTTTTTTTATTTGTCCAGCTACCTGAGCTTGAACTTTCAGGGGCACACACATGACATTGGAATGCTATTAAAGTGTCTTAGATAACTAGATAATTTATGTTGGTTTTTGCTATTTTTAGAGGGAATATGTTTGCAGGGGAATGCAGCACATTCATCATTCACTTTTGGGAGTATTTCCTTTTCACATCCTTACTCTGTAAAGTAGGATCTAGAGTTCTTAGGGGATGTAAGAACTTTAAATCTTAGGGGCTATATCATCCCTGGGATAGTACAACATGATGTAAATACCCCAGGGTATGTGAAATTGTTTTTTTTTCTTATGATATTTTGCAAAATTGCATGAAAATACCGTGAAATTACACAAAATGATACTGTAGCAAAATGTTGCATTTCGATATCTGTGGGATTTTTTTTAAGGCAACATACACCTCACATAAAAAAGTCTCATGGCAGCAGACTGGTTAGAGCAGAAAATGTCTCTTGGCAACGCATTATCTGTGTATACCAGTCCCCCCGGGTATCTTGCGAGACAATTTTATGTGAGGATAACGCTGAATTTAAAAAGTTACTTGTAATCGCTTAATATCAAATTTTGAGAAATGCAGTGAACTTTTTATTAATGAGAAATTCTGGAATTTTGCCTGAATAATTAAAATTTAATGCAGGCCTAGAAAACACCCTACCTGGTGCCGGTCAACCTTTGGTCCTTCCTCTGATGTGCAAGGAGACACCTTAGGAGAGTCGCTTCTGTCGAGAGCTGCACTCCCTCCTGCTGGAGACTGAAAAGAGAAAAAAATTAAATGTGTGTACCACTCCTCTGTATACTTAGTACCACTGGGGCCCATAAACTATGCAAACATTGAAGGATTATCATCTGCCCCTAGAGACCATGTGTGGTATGCTGCAGGCGTTTTGACCCATAGGATGCCCAGGCCTGTGCACGTGATATATTACCTATCCCCCTGTAATAGAGATATGCAGTGTACAACATCACTACTCCTAGTTCCATGTATTGAGGCATGTGGTGAAGACCAGGTCACAAAACGGTGATCTGATATGGAGATGGACAACATGACTATTGCTCCATAAGAACTACAAAGGGCCACGTGGGATGGGGTCACTCCACCCCAGGAAGCAACTGGGGTCTGTCAAAGAATTGTTTCACTACTCTCCAAGAGCCACACGGTGTATTATTACATGGCCCCCTGGGCGCTCAGGGTACATGGATGATATAACTCCTCAGCATGGGGCCAAAGGGTGTGTGAATGGGATTTGGCCAGTACCCCGAGCGTGCTACTGAAATGTTTATGGTGTAGCAGCACTTGACCATAAGGGCCATGCAGGGGAATAACAATGGATGGATTCACTCCTAGAAGTGCTGAGATGTTGATCTTCTCCAAGGGCACCAAAGGAGGGTGTATGAGAAGGTGTACCTCCTCCCCAGCGACTACGGGAGCATTGACGGTAAGATGTAACTTCTAATAAGGGGCCAAGGGATGGTGTGTGGATGGTGTCTCTCCTTTGAGGAACTCCAGGAGTGCCCATGGAAAGTTGTAACTTCTCGTAAAGGTCTATGGGTGGGTTCGTGCAAGGTGTCACTCCTCTGCAGAAACTAAGAGAACTCTCATGTGAAGGTGTAATTCCTCACCATTGAGCGAGGGAGTACTCATGAAAAGGTGTGACTCCCCAGCAGGGACAAAGAGCACGTTTATGGGAGGGTGAAACGTATCTTCAGGGACTAAGGAAGTGCACACAGGGAGGTGTAAGTCCTTCCCAGGGACTAAGACAACATGCATAAGATAGTGGATCTTTCCCCCCTGAGAACTAAGGTAGTGCTCATAGGACGATGTCACTTCCCTGCAGGGAGTAAGAGCACGCTCATGGGAGGATGTAACTTCTCTGCTAGGACGAAGTTAATGCATGCGGAAGTTGTCACTCTTTCCCAAGCCTAAAGTAATGTGCATGGGGGAGTGTTCCTCCTTACAAGGGACGGAGAGAGAGTGGACCTGAGATGGTGTCATTCCTTTGCATTCACTAAGAGAGCACACACTGACAGTTTTGACCCCGAACTAAGGGCTCCAGTAAGCATGTGTGAAATGGTGTCCTCCTACTCCATGACTCTGTGGCAATATAGAATGTGCATAAGATGGTGCCCCCTACTCGAAGAGGTCACAGAGATTGTTCAATGGATGCCGAAACTATTGCTACAGGGTTCTCCTGGGACAGGGACAGGATAGTGACACTTTTGCTTATGTGGCTATGGGTCGAAGAGATGGGGGCCCCTCTAAACTCAGAGCCAGATTGGACTGGTGTTAGTCTGCCTCAAGGTGCTTTCAGAGTGCATGGCAATCCCACTGAAGGCAGGACCAGTGAGATTCACTGGACCTTATCTAGACCTAAAGGGAAACATCTTTGATGCCTGGTTCTGGGTTACTGCTCTAAATCAGTATAAATAAAGGTTCTGGTGGTGCTGTGTTGCCCTGGATGAGAGGATCTCTCGCATCAGTGGCCAGGACTAGGGTTAGTTCTGCTGTCCATGTTCAGAGATGGAGCTGGTTCTGTTGTCTGTATGCTAGGATGGTACGCTATCTGGTGTCAGCTCTCAGAGTGGGAATGGGTTCTAGTGCCGGTATGTTAGGCTGATACTCATTCTTTTGCTAATGCTCAGTGATAAGGTTGGTTCTGTTGTCAGAGTTCTAGAATGTTACTCTTTCCGGTGGCTGTGCTCAAGGCCAGGGTTGGTTCTGGCATGGGTCTCAGCGGATTAAATTCTGCATACTGGCGCACAGGAGTGCTGTTGATGACATTCCTGCATCATTGCGGTTGCATCATTGCGGTGGGTGTGGGTGTTTGTGCAGCTTGATGCTGGGTAGGCGGTTCCTGATCCATGTGAGAAGGACGCTTCCACTGTCGCTAGTTGAGTTGAACTTGTCCTGTTTGTATGGGATGTTTCAATGTTTTCTGCCTGTGTTGTATCTGTCCTCTGCAAGACCCACGCAAGGGTGGACCTCTCTGAAGAAGCATTGCATTACTGCTGCCTCTGAGTTAGCTACTATCCTGTAGGGGGACCGTGCACCAGGGTTACCTATGCTGTACTTGGAGCGTGGTTGGGCGGTAAGTAAGGGGCCTTGCAACCTCTGCTCGTTTTGTGATGTACTCAGAATGTTCCAGATCACCTCTGTCTGTGAGTGAAGCTTGCACGTCTGTTGCCATTGTTGGCCCCAGAGCATGCACTGCTGATGACAACTCTGCTCCTATTTTGTGTGACAACTGTCGAGTTATTTTCATTATATAAAAGCTACATCTTTTGGCATTGTCAATGTTTGTTTCTGTCTCTTTCCGCCCCCGTATTTCCACATACCTGAATGCCGTCTGCTGCTTCAGAGGAGGCGTTCTTCCATCTCCTCTCTCTGTTTATGTTTTTGTTGCGTTTCCTCATTGTTAATTTCGCTTGCCTGCAGGTTTAAAAAATCTGGAATTTCCCAGAATCCACACGTTGCAGAGTCACTTTCTAGCTGCTTTGTGTTTTTTTGTATTTTTGGAGTTCCCCCGCGTCTACTGTGAGTAAATATTCGCACCTCTCCTGTGTCTTTTTCACTGAAATTACTCGAGTCAGCTACAATGTAATTACTCAGGTCTGTGACATGTAACAGAAATGCTGTCCTTACAGCTCAATTTCCTGAGGCACTGCACCGCTCGCTCCTTCTTGGAGTGGCTGTGTTGCCTGCACAATTTCCACGAGAGCCCCACATTTTGGAGAATGCAATCTTTGTGCTAGCAAAGTGTTTGATTTTTGCCTTTTGCAAAAATTGTAATTTTCCCACTTTACTTTAACATTGTGTCAGAAAAATGCTTTTTCCTGCACTGTGAGAGTATCTTGGCTCCACAGCAAAACATGTGTACTCTAATCAAACTCAGCCAAGATGGAAAACTATGCAGAATATTTGTCAGCAAATTCACCTTTTGCAAGCCTTCTAGGCATAATGGCAAACGTTTGCAGAATTTCTCACTGCAAGTTTATCTCTTGCAGATTTTTTCTAAGCTCAATATCATTGCACTGGAAAACGCATAGCCTTCTGCAAAGTACACCTTATGCAGAACTGTTTTGTCAGTGTTAACTAAGGATACGTGCACCTGGGTTTGTTAAAGCAGGTCTCATCATTCACGCATACAGGGCAATACAAAAAAAATTGCAATCTTTAAATAAAACTTGGCAAAAGTTACAAAATTCTTTTCAGCGTTTCAAACCTCTACTTACAGAATTAGCATTCCCCTGGCAGCCATTTTGAGTCACCAAGCCATTGCTTGCATGATCTTGGGATGGCCCAAGACAGCTGGCTCAGTGCTCTGAAGTGAAACCACATCATGCATGAGTAGTTCATCCAGTCCAGTGTTTTTGCATTCTGGTACTTGTAGTGCTGCATTTATAACCAGAGAAACAAAACTACAAGTACCTGGATATGAAGAAACATCATATGTACTGATGAAGGTCTCGATTACCATTGTGTGCCGCTCTAGCCCAGGGAAAATTCTGAGCGTGGACTGAAATGCAACCTACAGCGGTTTCTTAATTTCCTGATTTTTATGGCAAAACTGGGGCAGATACTGGGGCATTTATCTCAGCTGGTATGACCTTCCTACCAATTACAAAAAAACACATTACAGATTACACTGTACCCAGGACCCTAATGATGAGTGGGTCAGTATTTTCTGACCATTGCGAAAATCCCTGTTGAAATTAAGAGTTGGGTAGTATTTACAGATCCGGTAATTACTGGGTGTGTTAAATATCTTTCCAGTCATTAAATTTCAGCAGGTCAAAACCAGCCAGAATTTAACAGGGAAAAGTGTATGGTGTTTACCGTGCCCTGCAGATTTTGGTGCAATAACCACCAAAATCCATGTTATTCCCCAGAGACTCGTAATCAGTGCTATTTATCGCACCCAATAAATAACGTACCCTCAGGATATTGTTATGTATCTGGCGTGATAAAAGCAAACCAGGGCCTTAGGTGACTAACTGGGACTCTGCCTGAAATGCAAATAGCCTTGGAAAAACTAACTTAGAATCCATACTTACATGTGAATAAATATGACAGCTGAAATGGACTTGTGCCTGTTCTGGTTACGGTGCCTGAATTGGTGGTGTTCTGTTGCAAGTGGCTGGTATCTACATACTGCACTGGTTTGGAGTTTAATGTTAGTGTTCCAAGCTAGTGCAGGCTCTGTTGTTGTTCTGGGCTTGTGGTGGTTCTCTGGGCTGGTGCTGTTCTGTTGCTGGTGCTGCTTCTGATGCTTTGCTCTGAGCTGAGCTGGTGCTATTTTGTAGGTGTTTTGAGTTTGCTCTGGTGTATAGACTCTCATCTGGTGTTGATGCTTTTAGCTGGTGTGGGTTCTAGTGCTAGTGTGGTGCTTTGGGCTGGTTCTAGTGTTGGAGCTTTAACCTTTGTTTCTGGAGGGGCACCAATGGGATGTGTGACCTCCTAAATAAATACATAAAAACACCCAAGAATTCAGAGCTTTTGGTTACTGCTGGGTTTTTTGTTGCTGTTCTGAGCCTTCAACGCTCTAGTGTTTGTGCTCTGAGCTGGTGTTGACTCTGAATCTGTAGCTCTGAGCAGGTTGAGTTCTTAGTGCTTGGGGCTGGTGTTGGCACTGTTGTATTTGCAATGGGCTGGTTTTGCTTCTAACATTGCTAATCTTAGTTGGTGTTGATTCTGCTGTCAGTGTTCGTGGCAGGTGGTAGTTCTGGGGTCGGCTCTCTAATCTGGTGTTAGCTCTGAAGTTAGAGCACCACACAACGTCTTTGGTTATAAGTGCGTTCTGCTGTTTTTGAGGCTCTGAGCTGGTGTTGGTCGTGGTGTCAAGGAATGGCTGGCACTGGTTCTGGTGTTGACAGTTTTTTCAGCTGGTGATGGTATTAGTTTTAGTGTTCTCAGATATTCCTGTGGGCTGGTGTTGGTTTTGGTGTGAAGACTCACGGCTGCCGCTGGTTCTGGTGTGAGGGCTCATTGTGTTGCTGGTTCTAGAGTGGGAGCTCAGAGCTGGCATTGATTCTATGCTCGGACCAAAGGCGGGTTCTTGTTCTAATCTTAGTGTTCTGGGCTTGTGATGGGTTTGCTCGTCTGCTCTAGTGATGCAGTCTCTGGTGTGAAGGCTTGGCATGCTGCTGGTACTGATGGGGGGGGGGGGCGGGGGTTCAGAGCTAGCAGTGATTCTACCCCAGGGTTAAGGGACGGTGCTGGTTCTAATATTGGTGTTTTGGGCATGTGATGGGTTTGGTACTCTGTCCTGGCGATGGTGCCTGGAGATGGTGTTGGAGCTGGTGCAGGTGCTCTGGGCTAATGTTGGCTCTAATGTTAATACTTGAAACTGAGTCAAGTTCTGGTTCCTGTGTCAGGCCTTGTGTCACTCTTACCTGCACAGCGGTTGGTTCCTTCTCTTGTGACGTCTCTGGCTCGCTGGGGAGAGAAATCAAATGGGACAATTACTCTGGATGTTTGTAAACCTTGACAGCATCAAGCAGTAAAAGCCTCAGATACTGTGGGGCTTGGTGGGAGCCCCCACACAGTGCAGGAGGAGAGTGAACTCTCATTACCTGTCCAACATGTGATTGGATAACGTGCCCATCTCATAGAGCAGGTGGTCGGCCAGTTCCGTTCTCTTGAGTGCCCGATGACATAAGGGACAGAAGAAAGGTTGGCAGCTCTCCGGCTTCTTCTCGGCTGGGAAAATAAACACATTTTAGAGTCAAAAATACATTTCTCACTTATTAGGCATGAGCCACACTTTAGAGAACAGTTCCAATCATCGGATGTGAGCCACACAGTCTCACTCATCGGGTCAGAGTCTAACAACTGTCATTTATTGGGTGTGAGTCTCACATCGCACAGCAAAACCTTGATCATCTTGTGTGAATCTGACACTTGGCAGCACATTCTCACTTGTTTTGTCACCACATCACCCCCACCTATACACTCTCACACTTGGTGTGAGTCTCATATCTAGGACCAAAACCTCACTCATATTGTGTGAGTCTCAGTCCTTGCAGTACAGGTTCAGCTGTTCATGGGGAGCCTCAGACATAGGAGTTCAGTGTTACTATTCGGGCGTGAGTCCCAGACCTGGGTCCATAAGCTTGCTTGAGGCTGGTATCAGTGGCCTGCTGACGTTAATGAAGTGTTACACATTGTGCATCTCACTCATGAGCAAAATGAGTGACATCAAAGTCTTTGCCTCTGGGTGTCTCTGTTGCATGGGCTTATGCCTTGACCGAAGAGGTACGGCGTGCATGGTGAAATACAGGTCCAGACCTTCCCCATCTGAGGTGGGTTAGGAGGGTGGGGGACTCTCCTCTGCTTATGAATTAATTCCATCTCCTGTCGAGTTTGGGAACTGCAGGTTCTCCTTCAAAGACCATGAGGCAGGAGCTTCCTCCACTGCAGATGAAGGCATTGCAAGTCCACCATCCCTTCGAGGCAGTACAGTGCTGCACAAGCGCCCTCTCCTGCAAGGTGTGGGCGCTACAGGGACGCTACACTATCCAGTACAGTGGCGCTGCTATAATTACGCACAATCAGCATCTGCTACAGGATGTGGGTTCTGCAGGTCCACCCTCCCCCTCGAAGTGATGCGGAGCCACCTGTAATTATACACAAGCGACTCTGCTGCAGACTATTGGCATTGAGAGCTTACTACCTTCAGGAGGCGGTAAGGCTGAATTTGTCCAAAACTGCCCACTAATGCCTCTTAAATCAGAGGTCCTTCATGAAGGGGTGGAAATATGACTCGGACATTAGAGTGACCAGATTTTCAGATCGAAAAACCGCAACGGGCACAGACATAGAAATAGGACTAAATGTTCTATTGCATCACAGGGCCTAATACACACACACACATATATATACTCGCACACACAAGGATATATATATTTATACATTTTCACATTCCCTCCCCTTTTTGTGAGCATATCCACGGTTCGGCTGTTGCGGGGCGCGGCCGGGCTCTGCAGCCCTGATTCACACCTCATACATTCCTGCTGTGCTGCTTGAGTGAGGGGAGGCAGCACAGCAGAAGACTAAACAAATGAACTTCTGTCCCCGGTTTCTGAGAGGACCGGCTGAAACATGAATCTGCCAGCACTGTGATTAATGTCAGGGCCGGCTTTAACACTGGTGGCGCCCTGTACAACAGTGTTTGTTGGTGCCCCCCAATGGCCACCTCTGCCACGGATTCCCTCACTAGCACCCTTTAACCCTCAAGTCTCCATAACCACTGTATCTCAGATTAATTTAGTTATATAGCACCACTCATACCAGTGTAAGGTGTCAGAGCACTTTACATTACACACACATTGCACAGAGACAATCATATGTGTGTAAATCAGTGTATAGGAAATGTTACATCAGACAGGACTACAAGGTGTAGTGTAGGAGTGATATGTCATCGGTACTGGTAGGCAATATAGTTTAAGAGGCCTTATTCTGTAAAAGCACAAATTAAGAATTTAAAATGTAACACCATTGTTAGGGGTTCTCTTTAATAATAAGAATTGTTTTCTATCCAAATGAACCCCTTTGGGAAGATTAGGATAATGAAAGACTGTGCAAAAAAACATATAGCTCTAACATATACCTTGCAGTTTGCATGCAGCTCTTTGATGACAGTTAATAGCTCAATGTTCTATATTAGGATTTTGCCTTATAAACTACAAATAACAAAAAGAGCTCTTTTACAGAAGCAGTAACCCACAGACCTATTTACATTATATGCACTATGTGATCTGCATGGTACACGTTTTTAGCAGCAGGCATTTTAACCCTCTGTGCTACCTTAGAATGAGTCAAAACTTCCACTAGACAAACCTCCTGTCTCTTTCCAGGAACACGATTAATCACCGGAGTTATCTTGACGTTTTAATTGATGCCTGAAAATTGCTGGAGGTCAGGAACACAGCAGCAGGTGCTTTTAAAATGTTACTATACTTGCAAAAATGACGCCCCCACCCCAAGTCAGCACCCGGTGCGGTGGCACCGATCGCACTGCCCTAGAGCTGGCCCTGATTAATGTGCAGGTTCACCCGGCCCTCCCTTAAAAACCGGGACATTTTTGTGTTTTAGGAGAAAGTGTCGGGAATCCAGGACAGGCCTTCAAAAACCGGGACTGTTCGGGCAATCCGGGACGTCTGGTCACTCTATCGAACATACTTAAAGCCGCTCCTAGGCAGGAGTGCCTGGAGAGGTCAAGGATGATAGTTGGAGGAATGCCGGGAATGTACCTGAATGTAGAAATGCCAGGAAGGTACCTAGATTGCCTAGTCAAGCACATGGGGTCCATCCACTCATAAATTCACCAGGCATAATTTGGGCTTGGGGCGGGACTACTCAACATTCAGGTGTGTGCCCGGGGGCACTCTTTTGTCACAGAATTCGACAGGGAGCCTGCCCACTATTTTACCCTTTAATTCGATGGATTAATGGGCTGGTACACTGAAAGAATTTTTGTTGAAGGAGAATTTGGGACTTACAAGGGTGGTCCAGAGCGATTTCTGGATCTGGGCCCATAGGTGAGAGGGAGCTATAACTCAAGAGGAACAGGCATGCCACCACGAGTAACAGAACCGAGAAGGTTCTGGCAGGTCACTGTGATGACCTATGATGCTGAACTAGAAGTAAACCCTCCAGTGCAACACCTGTGGCCCGGATAAATGTAGTGTGGAGGTGACAGGGTCATCTCGAAACAGAAGGGGAAAGGGGCCACCCAGTTCCTTGATCTGGAAGTGTTTGAGAAGTTCTAGAGGGGATATTTCACTAGGAAGGATTGGTAGTTGGGATGGGGCTTGGTGAGGTGGAGGGTGGGGGGTGTAGAAGCAAACACTTGAACCAGAAAGAAAGGTGAGAACTGGACAGGAGCAGTCACCTTGCTGGGCTGGAAGCATACTCTTTCCCGGAAGTAGAAGGTAAAAGGTTAAGTCAGAATTGATTACTGATGCAGCTGGGCTGGAAACAGACACTTGCCCATAAACAGAAAGTAAAAGGTATAGCTAAAAGTGAATGTTCCAACAGCTGGGCAGGAAGGAGATACCTGTCCGGAGGTACAAGGTAAGAGGGTACACTGGAAGTGTAAGGTCACCCAGCTGGGCTGGAAGTAGATGCTTGCCCATAGATGATGTAAGGATGGGTACCCAAAGGTAACAAACCATAGCATAAATGGCACAAGGCTCAAGGAGGAAGGAAATGCCAAGCACTACGGCAGAGAGATCGGAGGCTGGGTAAGGTTTAACTAGGTAAGGTGGGCACGGACTTAGTGAGTAAGAAAGGTACCAGGGATTGCCTGTAAGTTGGAAACTGTCTAATAAACTGCTGCCTCAATTCTTCCAAAGGTAAACTGAAGCGGTCTGAGTTTGTGTATTCAGGAGAGTGAACAGGTACAGGCAGCCTGGTATGTTCGTGACAAGTTCAGCAGTCACTGGAGCATGGACTTTATTTAGGGGTGGCAAGAGGTTGTAGTTGTGACCCCGGACTTGCCCTTTGTGACCTCTGGCACTGCTTTTGCAACCTTGACCCTGAAGTTTGGTTATGTGTTGCACAAAACTGATCATGTAGCAAAACATTGCTTCTTTTCGTCTATGTTTTTGTTCTGGGATGATGCAGTTTTTGGTGTTGCTATTGCCTAATAATGGTGCTTTGGGCTGGTGCTGTTCTATTGCTGGTGCTCTTGTTTGATGCTGATGATGTTGTCCCGTGAACTGGTGATATGTTTGAGGTGTTTTACGATTGGTGAAGCACATGGGGTGTACCTGCTCCGCCAGCAGAGCCCAGCAATGCACATGGGAGATACATTCCCACAATAAGCCATGGAAACTTCTGAAATGCATAGAAACTCTTCCCTGAACTACTAAAGTCCAGTGATGCTAAGGGATGTTTTTAGGGGTCGCCTGTGATCTCCTTGCTTGCCCCTTATGACTCCTAGCCTCGGAGGAGGAAAAATGAGTGCCATTGACACACCCTCATGAGCATCAGGAGACCTCCTTCCTTGTTTTCTGCCCATTATTTATAATACTGAAAGTGAATAATACTCTAGGATTCACTACTAGTGTAATTAAAAGTGGAGTATGAGGAGATGATAGTGAACCTTCACTTGCAGCTGAGGAAGTAAAAAAATACTTTTAAACATCTTCAACTGGATTCCACTGAACACCAGACAAATGGTTCCCCAGGCTCTTATCACAAGTAGACTTGATTACAGAAACGCCCTCTTCATCGGAATTCCAGCCCATGTCCTATGCTGACTTCAAACCACCTAGAACACCGCCACCAGACTCATCCTGAACATCCAGTGAAATACTAACTAACAACAAAAGAGCGAAGAAAATCTCTACGATAACACGAGGAGAAACCTCTTTCTTTAAAAGAACCCTCACTCACCAACCTAGTTGGTGACATGCTTCATCATTGGGTTCCCACCAGAGGGACCGAGTGTCCCCCCGGTGTGCTACGACGCCTGGAATTCCAGCGGAGCAGGTTTATTGGAAGGGTAGTGAAAGTGTGCAGGATGTGCAAATTAAAAGAACACTGGTTGCTTCCCAAAACAATTTTTAATGGTGGAGAACCAGTGGTCGATTAAAACTAGTGAGACGGACCCGAGCTGGCTAATTAAGTAAACCAGGAGAGTCCGATTTAAAAGTGAAACTTGGTCAACATGTTTCTGCTTATATATGCACCATTAGCTAAGCATTCTTCAGGACCTAACAACCCATGGCGGTATACGCACGCTAAGGCGTATCCTAACCTATGGGGAGTGTGCGTAAGGCAAAACTCACGGTTTTACCAATGCGGCCTTGTGGAACTTCCAAAAAGCCGCTGTACTCTGAAAGAAAGAGAACAAATATAAAACAACACACGACCACTATGTGACCACTGTGATACTCATCAACAGGTGCAACAGAGGATTAAAGTGCTATAACACCTCGTGCTTAAAAGAGCCTGGGTATATGACGCGGCCCAAAATACGTTTAGCCCAAAACTCAGGCGAACGTGCCAATCGGACAACCAATTCGTCCATTTACATTGAAAGACAGGTCTTGACACATTGTGACTTTCGCTCATACAACCATATCAAGCAGGCTACTACTCCGTATCCGAGTATAGACGGAGGAGTCCTAAATCCGGGTCATTCACCGTAACACTTCGACTTCAATGTAATTCGAAATTGACACTTAATTCTAGATAAATCAAATTGCTCAGTGATAGTGCCCTAACACAGCGCAAAGCGAACGCGCTATGCAGAAAAACGTAAAAGCATGGAGAAATCAGCGCTTACGTGAAGGTTAAATTGGCTTCACTTCATGGATTCCGGGAAAAGGGTAGAGCTACCTATAAGAGCAATCTGGTTAGAATCAGGAAATCACATATCTTTTGACAGACATCGGTGCGCGCCCTGACTGCCCAATTCACTTACTTATTACTCGGAGCTCACCCACTACAGACCTGCTTGTTGCCTGCCACGGACCCGAATATTACCGTTACGTCGCAGTAACGATCCAGAAATAGCGGAGCTCCATCACGTGACCCGGAAAAGGATTGAAAATGTTCCGGTCACGTGATGGGGAAACAACTAAACCGCTAACCTGCACCCTCAACCAATAAAACTTTATTGAATTGGTCGATCCAAACACAGTACAGAGACCTCGAAACAGAGGGAAAGTAATGTCTAAAAAACCTTCAAGTATAAGTGAGTCAAAACGATAGATTCACAACTAACAACAGGTTTCAAAAGGTGTAAGGCAAAAAGGGGGGGGGGGCATTTCAGACACTGTTTTTACAGGGGAAAAAAAAACTAAATCCCATACTTAAATCCGAATGTAGGTAAGAACCTAAACCCATGATCCCATCAGGCTCATTACATATCAAGTAACTATAATCAGTGCAGTAGAACCAGGAAAGAATTTTTTGGCGTTGGAATACAAGGGAAAATAACCCAAACGAAGTGGAGAGTGGTCAAAAGGAGTGTACAAATATCAACGCTTCAACACTGTACCCCACGGAATATTATCATTCAGGCCTTGCTTGTGGGTGGACAGACGATAAACCCAACGTTGCTCTTTTTCAAACAGTAATTGTTGTGTATTAGGACCCAATTTCATTTGTTCAATAATAGTCCAGCTCAAGTCATTAGCAGTGTGCCCTATCTGCAAGAAATGTTCAGCGAGTTTCGTCACGTTCTTCTTACATCGGATATTACTGCGATGTTCGCAAATTCGCTGCTTCACCTTACGTGAAGTCATTCCAACATATCTGAGCCCACATGGGCAAGTAATCATATAAACCACGTTGGTAGAGTTACAATTGGTGTGCGTCCTTTGTGTCCATAGTTTCCCTGTTTCCAAACTTAATTGCTTTGTAGGAGTTGTAAGATGGCAAACACTACACGCTCCACATGGGAAGTGGCCTATTACTGGTGGAAGGCCCCAAGCATTAAGGACCGACTGATTGGGGTCCCTATTCATATTCCTGGGTCGAGTGTGAACAACAGAATCCTTAATGCTCCTAGCTCGTTTAAAGGAAAAAAGAGGTTTTTCCCAATTGTGATTGTTGCTCTCAAGTATTCTCCAATGTTTCCTAATGGATTTACTGACAGCGTTAGAAGCTACATTATACGTTGTTACGCACGTCAAAGGTATCTCATCTACAGGTTTCGAAATGTCTTCAAGCAGGGCTTCTCTATGCTGATTCCTAGCCCTCTTACAACTTTTATTGAGTATTTTTCTTGGATAACCCCGTCTCTGGAGTTTATTTGTCAAATCCTTAGCCTGTGTTCGATAGTCCTGTAATTCACTACAATTCCGTCTAAGGCGCAAATATTGGCCGAAAGGGAGATTCTCCCGTAGTGGACGGGGGTGGAAACTAGAAAAGTGTAGCAAGTTGTTCTTTGCTATAGGTTTGTGGTAATATCCGATGTAAGAAGAACGTGACGAAACTCGCTGAACATTTCTTGCAGATAGGGCACACTGCTAATGACTTGAGCTGGACTATTATTGAACAAATGAAATTGGGTCCTAATACACAACAATTACTGTTTGAAAAAGAGCAACGTTGGGTTTATCGTCTGTCCACCCACAAGCAAGGCCTGAATGATAATATTCCGTGGGGTACAGTGTTGAAGCGTTGATATTTGTACACTCCTTTTGGCCACTCTCCACTTCGTTTGGGTTATTTTCCCTTGTATTCCAACGCCAAAAATTCTTTCCTGGTTCTACTGCACTGATTATAGTTACTTGATATGTAATGAGCCTGATGGGATCATGGGTTTAGGTTCTTACCTACATTCGGATTTAAGTATGGGATTTAGTTTTTTTCCCCTGTAAAAACAGTGTCTGAAATGCCCCCCCCCCTTTTTGCCGGGTCACGTGATGGAGCTCCGCTATTTCTGGATCGTTACTGCGACGTAACGGTAATATTCGGGTCCGTGGCAGGCAACAAGCAGGTCTGTAGTGGGTGAGCTCCGAGTAATAAGTAAGTGAATTGGGCAGTCAGGGCGCGCACCGATGTCTGTCAAAAGATATGTGATTTCCTGATTCTAACCAGATTGCTCTTATAGGTAGCTCTACCCTTTTCCCGGAATCCATGAAGTGAAGCCAATTTAACCTTCACGTAAGCGCTGATTTCTCCATGCTTTTACGTTTTTCTGCATAGCGCGTTCGCTTTGCGCTGTGTTAGGGCACTATCACTGAGCAATTTGATTTATCTAGAATTAAGTGTCAATTTCGAATTACATTGAAGTCGAAGTGTTACGGTGAATGACCCGGATTTAGGACTCCTCCGTCTATACTCGGATACGGAGTAGTAGCCTGCTTGATATGGTTGTATGAGCGAAAGTCACAATGTGTCAAGACCTGTCTTTCAATGTAAATGGACGAATTGGTTGTCCGATTGGCACGTTCGCCTGAGTTTTGGGCTAAACGTATTTTGGGCCGCGTCATATACCCAGGCTCTTTTAAGCACGAGGTGTTATAGCACTTTAATCCTCTGTTGCACCTGTTGATGAGTATCACAGTGGTCACATAGTGGTCGTGTGTTGTTTTATATTTGTTCTCTTTCTTTCAGAGTACAGCGGCTTTTTGGAAGTTCCACAAGGCCGCATTGGTAAAACCGTGAGTTTTGCCTTACGCACACTCCCCATAGGTTAGGATACGCCTTAGCGTGCGTATACCGCCATGGGTTGTTAGGTCCTGAAGAATGCTTAGCTAATGGTGCATATATAAGCAGAAACATGTTGACCAAGTTTCACTTTTAAATCGGACTCTCCTGGTTTACTTAATTAGCCAGCTCGGGTCCGTCTCACTAGTTTTAATCGACCACTGGTTCTCCACCATTAAAAATTGTTTTGGGAAGCAACCAGTGTTCTTTTAATTTGCACATCCTGCACACTTTCACTACCCTTCCAATAAACCTGCTCCGCTGGAATTCCAGGCGTCGTAGCACACCGGGGGACACTCGGTCCCTCTGGTGGGAACCCAATGATGAAGCATGTCACCAACTAGGTTGGTGAGTGAGGGTTCTTTTAAAGAAAGAGGTTTCTCCTCGTGTTATCGTAGAGATTTTCTTCGCTCTTTTGTTGTTAGTTAGTAGTTTCGTCAGGGGGACGAAGAGTGAACTTTCCTCTCTCTTTAGTTGTTAATATAGATTTAGCAGCGTACAGCTGCAAGAGATTTTCTTACCCCATTCTTGCTCTTTTAGTGGCCCCCCTCCCCCTTTTTCGTAAGCATGGAGAACTTAGGCCTTTCATATTCGAAGGATGAAGTAGATGCTCTCTTGGCAGATCCTTCCCTATTTTCAGATCCTTCTATATCCCAGACAATATCCCAAACAACAGAGTGGGATAAACTTACAGAACAGAAACGGAATCGAATCCGCACCATCCTTCATGGTACCATACTCACCGAGTATCTAAGAAACAATGTGGCACCCAAAGGCCTTTTGGTGACCAATGCCCCAAGAATTTTTTTAGATGATGCACTCTTTAGAAAGGAATGGGCCCAGATCGCGTGGCATTGTACCCGCGACTGGTTAGTTCTTATAATAAAAACAGCTCTCCGTTTATCCGAGGCACTCTTAGTGGAAATTCAGTTGACAGAAACCCATTTCAGAACCACACTCACAGGCTACAAGAAGAGGCTAGATGAATTGAACAGAGAGGTTAATGAATATAAGGACACTTTAACACAATCTAAAGCACAAAAGTTTCAGAAAGATCTGAAGCGTTTCTCGTATACGAAAACGTATCCGTACGCCAACCCAGATTATATTCCACTTTCAAGGAGTGAATACAATACAGATGGCTCAGGAGATGACACATCCACTACGAGTGGGTCAAGTGGGGATAGTTTTAAATCCAGACAGCGAGGGAGAGGTAGGAATAGACGACAATATTACCAGCAACCTTGGCAACCTTTCCCACCAACAGGAGGTCCAGGTTATCCTATCCCCTTTCAACCACCTCATTTCCACCAGATGATGGGGTGGAATCCCAACATGATGCCCCAACCGCAGTTCCATCAGAACATGTATCGTCCGCCTTTTTAGAGAGGGGTCGGAGAGGACGCGGCAAAAGAAGAGGATCGAACCAGGTACACTGGGAACACGAGGACGCAGTGGGGGACAATACACGGAGCAAGGCCCGGGAGCAACAAGCGGGCCCGAGCAATCAGAGAGTCTAGTCACCAATCTCTCATCGATTTTGCTCACGACGGACGAAATGGCAGTCCTGGAGAAGGGTCTGGGATTTGTCCCAACGGCAAGACTAGACCGTTTCAAACTTCATTGTGAACTTTCTGATTTTTTCCGGAAACTGAAATTGAAGAGTTTCTTTGAGAAACATACAACCGAGGGAATACCAATATCTGCCGGTGATTCCGGCTTGAGAGTAAAATCATCTTTCACCCCCTCCATACACAGTACCTCCGGAAATCACAGCTTTTGAGCAGGCTGTATTCAATGATATTGAAAAGTTTCAGGAGACGTCTACTTTTAAGAATATGAGTGCCACTGAGTTTCAGGCACTTCAATCCCTTCAGTCGAATACTGACATCATCATCAAGTCTGCTGACAAGGGGGTGGCATCGTGATACAGGATGCAGATGACTACGATAAGGAATGTAGGCGCCTTTTGAACAATCAGACTAACTACACACGCCTTGATTCTGATCCCTCTATGGAACTTCGATTGATGATTAAAGAACTAGTGGATCATGCAGAGACCAATGGATATATTTCGAAACATGAGGCGGATTTTCTGACCTCCAGCAAGGGCATTATTCCGTACTTCTATACTCTGCCAAAAACTCACAAAAACATAATGCCTCCGCCTGGAAGGCCCATTGTGTCGGGCATAGGTTCTTTGTTGGAACCTTTGTCTAAATATTGTGATTTCTTCCTGAAACCTTTGGTTCAAGCTACCAGCACTTATCTTAAGGATACTAAGAGTCTTTTAGCCTCACTATACGAACTGGAACTTCCAGGAGAACCTATTTTTCTGGTCTCGTTAGATATAGAGAGCCTCTATACCTGTATTCCGCAAGACGATACCGTTAAGGTCGTCAAGGACACCTTGGAAAAAGCGCAATGGGATTTTATTACACCTCAAGAGTTTGTGGTGGAGTGTGCCACCATCGCTTTGAAGAAAAACTTTTTGAATATAAAGGCGAACTGTATCTACAAACCACTGGGACTTCGATGGGCAGTACTTTTGCCCCAAGTGTTGCCGGGTTGTATGTGTACGATTTTGAGTGTAAATATATACTCTCGTCACGCAACCCCTATGCGCCCTATGTATCCTTTTGGAAAAGGTACATAGATGATATTTTCATTGTGTGGCAAGGTACGGAGGAAACACTCCTAGCCTTCTGTGACTGGATCAACATGTGTGACCCTAACTTACGTTTCACCCATATCTACAGCAAGGATGAGATGGTATTTCTTGATGTGGTTATTAAGAAAGTTGGGAGTCATCTACAGACACTAACGCACCACAAACCTATAGCAAAGAACAACTTGCTACACTTTTCTAGTTTCCACCCCCGTCCACTACGGGAGAATCTCCCTTTCGGCCAATATTTGCGCCTTAGACGGAATTGTAGTGAATTACAGGACTATCGAACACAGGCTAAGGATTTGACAAATAAACTCCAGAGACGGGGTTATCCAAGAAAAATACTCAATAAAAGTTGTAAGAGGGCTAGGAATCAGCATAGAGAAGCCCTGCTTGAAGACATTTCGAAACCTGTAGATGAGATACCTTTGACGTGCGTAACAACGTATAATGTAGCTTCTAACGCTGTCAGTAAATCCATTAGGAAACATTGGAGAATACTTGAGAGCAACAATCACAATTGGGAAAAACCTCTTTTTTCCTTTAAACGAGCTAGGAGCATTAAGGATTCTGTTGTTCACACTCGACCCAGGAATATGAATAGGGACCCCAATCAGTCGGTCCTTAATGCTTGGGGCCTTCCACCAGTAATAGGCCACTTCCCATGTGGAGCGTGTAGTGTTTGCCATCTTACAACTCCTACAAAGCAATTAAGTTTGGAAACAGGGAAACTATGGACACAAAGGACGCACACCAATTGTAACTCTACCAACGTGGTTTATATGATTACTTGCCCATGTGGGCTCAGATATGTTGGAATGACTTCACGTAAGGTGAAGCAGCGAATTTGCGAACATCGCAGTAATATCCGATGTAAGAAGAACGTGACGAAACTCGCTGAACATTTCTTGCAGATAGGGCACACTGCTAATGACTTGAGCTGGACTATTATTGAACAAATGAAATTGGGTCCTAATACACAACAATTACTGTTTGAAAAAGAGCAACGTTGGGTTTATCGTCTGTCCACCCACAAGCAAGGCCTGAATGATAATATTCCGTGGGGTACAGTGTTGAAGCGTTGATATTTGTACACTCCTTTTTGACCACTCTCCACTTCGTTTGGGTTATTTTCCCTTGTATTCCAACGCCAAAAAATTCTTTCCTGGTTCTACTGCACTGATTATAGTTACTTGATATGTAATGAGCCTGATGGGATCATGGGTTTAGGTTCTTACCTACATTCGGATTTAAGTATGGGATTTAGTTTTTTTCCCCTGTAAAAACAGTGTCTGAAATGCCCCCCCCCCTTTTTGCCTTACACCTTTTGAAACCTGTTGTTAGTTGTGAATCTATCGGTTTGACTCACTTATACTTGAAGGTTTTTTAGACATTACTTTCCCTCTGTTTCGAGGTCTCTGTACTGTGTTTGGATCGACCAATTCAATAAAGTTTTATTGGTTGAGGGTGCAGGTTAGCGGTTTAGTTGTTTCCCCATCACGTGACCGGAACATTTTCAATCCTTTTCCGGGTCACGTGATGGAGCTCCGCTATTTCTGGATCGTTACTGCGACGTAACGGTAATATTCGGGTCCGTGGCAGGCAACAAGCAGGTCTGTAGTGGGTGAGCTCCGAGTAATAAGTAAGTGAATTGGGCAGTCAGGGCGCGCACCGATGTCTGTCAAAAGATATGTGATTTCCTGATTCTAACCAGATTGCTCTTATAGGTAGCTCTACCCTTTTCCCGGAATCCATGAAGTGAAGCCAATTTAACCTTCACGTAAGCGCTGATTTCTCCATGCTTTTACGTTTTTCTGCATAGCGCGTTCGCTTTGCGCTGTGTTAGGGCACTATCACTGAGCAATTTGATTTATCTAGAATTAAGTGTCAATTTCGAATTACATTGAAGTCGAAGTGTTACGGTGAATGACCCGGATTTAGGACTCCTCCGTCTATACTCGGATACGGAGTAGTAGCCTGCTTGATATGGTTGTATGAGCGAAAGTCACAATGTGTCAAGACCTGTCTTTCAATGTAAATGGACGAATTGGTTGTCCGATTGGCACGTTCGCCTGAGTTTTGGGCTAAACGTATTTTGGGCCGCGTCATATACCCAGGCTCTTTTAAGCACGAGGTGTTATAGCACTTTAATCCTCTGTTGCACCTGTTGATGAGTATCACAGTGGTCACATAGTGGTCGTGTGTTGTTTTATATTTGTTCTCTTTCTTTCAGAGTACAGCGGCTTTTTGGAAGTTCCACAAGGCCGCATTGGTAAAACCGTGAGTTTTGCCTTACGCACACTCCCCATAGGTTAGGATACGCCTTAGCGTGCGTATACCGCCATGGGTTGTTAGGTCCTGAAGAATGCTTAGCTAATGGTGCATATATAAGCAGAAACATGTTGACCAAGTTTCACTTTTAAATCGGACTCTCCTGGTTTACTTAATTAGCCAGCTCGGGTCCGTCTCACTAGTTTTAATCGACCACTGGTTCTCCACCATTAAAAATTGTTTTGGGAAGCAACCAGTGTTCTTTTAATTTGCACATCCTGCACACTTTCACTACCCTTCCAATAAACCTGCTCCGCTGGAATTCCAGGCGTCGTAGCACACCGGGGGGACACTCGGTCCCTCTGGTGGGAACCCAATGATGAAGCATGTCACCAACTAGGTTGGTGAGTGAGGGTTCTTTTAAAGAAAGAGGTTTCTCCTCGTGTTATCGTAGAGATTTTCTTCGCTCTTTTGTTGTTAGTTAGTAGTTTCGTCAGGGGGACGAAGAGTGAACTTTCCCTCTCTCTTTAGTTGTTAATATAGATTTAGCAGCGTACAGCTGCAAGAGATTTTCTTACCCCATTCTTGCTCTTTTAGTGGCCCCCCTCCCCCTTTTTCGTAAGCATGGAGAACTTAGGCCTTTCATATTCGAAGGATGAAGTAGATGCTCTCTTGGCAGATCCTTCCCTATTTTCAGATCCTTCTATATCCCAGACAATATCCCAAACAACAGAGTGGGATAAACTTACAGAACAGAAACGGAATCGAATCCGCACCATCCTTCATGGTACCATACTCACCGAGTATCTAAGAAACAATGTGGCACCCAAAGGCCTTTTGGTGACCAATGCCCCAAGAATTTTTTAGATGATGCACTCTTTAGAAAGGAATGGGCCCAGATCGCGTGGCATTGTACCCGCGACTGGTTAGTTCTTATAATAAAAACAGCTCTCCGTTTATCCGAGGCACTCTTAGTGGAAATTCAGTTGACAGAAACCCATTTCAGAACCACACTCACAGGCTACAAGAAGAGGCTAGATGAATTGAACAGAGAGGTTAATGAATATAAGGACACTTTAACACAATCTAAAGCACAAAAGTTTCAGAAAGATCTGAAGCGTTTCTCGTATACGAAAACGTATCCGTACGCCAACCCAGATTATATTCCACTTTCAAGGAGTGAATACAATACAGATGGCTCAGGAGATGACACATCCACTACGAGTGGGTCAAGTGGGGATAGTTTTAAATCCAGACAGCGAGGGAGAGGTAGGAATAGACGACAATATTACCAGCAACCTTGGCAACCTTTCCCACCAACAGGAGGTCCAGGTTATCCTATCCCCTTTCAACCACCTCATTTCCACCAGATGATGGGGTGGAATCCCAACATGATGCCCCAACCGCAGTTCCATCAGAACATGTATCGTCCGCCTTTTTTAGAGAGGGGTCGGAGAGGACGCGGCAAAAGAAGAGGATCGAACCAGGTACACTGGGAACACGAGGACGCAGTGGGGGACAATACACGGAGCAAGGCCCGGGAGCAACAAGCGGGCCCGAGCAATCAGAGAGTCTAGTCACCAATCTCTCATCGATTTTGCTCACGACGGACGAAATGGCAGTCCTGGAGAAGGGTCTGGGATTTGTCCCAACGGCAAGACTAGACCGTTTCAAACTTCATTGTGAACTTTCTGATTTTTTCCGGAAACTGAAATTGAAGAGTTTCTTTGAGAAACATACAACCGAGGGAATACCAATATCTGCCGGTGATTCCGGCTTGAGAGTAAAATCATCTTTCACCCCCCTCCATACACAGTACCTCCGGAAATCACAGCTTTTGAGCAGGCTGTATTCAATGATATTGAAAAGTTTCAGGAGACGTCTACTTTTAAGAATATGAGTGCCACTGAGTTTCAGGCACTTCAATCCCTTCAGTCGAATACTGACATCATCATCAAGTCTGCTGACAAGGGGGTGGCATCGTGATACAGGATGCAGATGACTACGATAAGGAATGTAGGCGCCTTTTGAACAATCAGACTAACTACACACGCCTTGATTCTGATCCCTCTATGGAACTTCGATTGATGATTAAAGAACTAGTGGATCATGCAGAGACCAATGGATATATTTCGAAACATGAGGCGGATTTTCTGACCTCCAGCAAGGGCATTATTCCGTACTTCTATACTCTGCCAAAAACTCACAAAAACATAATGCCTCCGCCTGGAAGGCCCATTGTGTCGGGCATAGGTTCTTTGTTGGAACCTTTGTCTAAATATTGTGATTTCTTCCTGAAACCTTTGGTTCAAGCTACCAGCACTTATCTTAAGGATACTAAGAGTCTTTTAGCCTCACTATACGAACTGGAACTTCCAGGAGAACCTATTTTTCTGGTCTCGTTAGATATAGAGAGCCTCTATACCTGTATTCCGCAAGACGATACCGTTAAGGTCGTCAAGGACACCTTGGAAAAAGCGCAATGGGATTTTATTACACCTCAAGAGTTTGTGGTGGAGTGTGCCACCATCGCTTTGAAGAAAAACTTTTTGAATATAAAGGCGAACTGTATCTACAAACCACTGGGACTTCGATGGGCAGTACTTTTGCCCCAAGTGTTGCCGGGTTGTATGTGTACGATTTTGAGTGTAAATATATACTCTCGTCACGCAACCCCTATGCGCCCTATGTATCCTTTTGGAAAAGGTACATAGATGATATTTTCATTGTGTGGCAAGGTACGGAGGAAACACTCCTAGCCTTCTGTGACTGGATCAACATGTGTGACCCTAACTTACGTTTCACCCATATCTACAGCAAGGATGAGATGGTATTTCTTGATGTGGTTATTAAGAAAGTTGGGAGTCATCTACAGACACTAACGCACCACAAACCTATAGCAAAGAACAACTTGCTACACTTTTCTAGTTTCCACCCCCGTCCACTACGGGAGAATCTCCCTTTCGGCCAATATTTGCGCCTTAGACGGAATTGTAGTGAATTACAGGACTATCGAACACAGGCTAAGGATTTGACAAATAAACTCCAGAGACGGGGTTATCCAAGAAAAATACTCAATAAAAGTTGTAAGAGGGCTAGGAATCAGCATAGAGAAGCCCTGCTTGAAGACATTTCGAAACCTGTAGATGAGATACCTTTGACGTGCGTAACAACGTATAATGTAGCTTCTAACGCTGTCAGTAAATCCATTAGGAAACATTGGAGAATACTTGAGAGCAACAATCACAATTGGGAAAAACCTCTTTTTTCCTTTAAACGAGCTAGGAGCATTAAGGATTCTGTTGTTCACACTCGACCCAGGAATATGAATAGGGACCCCAATCAGTCGGTCCTTAATGCTTGGGGCCTTCCACCAGTAATAGGCCACTTCCCATGTGGAGCGTGTAGTGTTTGCCATCTTACAACTCCTACAAAGCAATTAAGTTTGGAAACAGGGAAACTATGGACACAAAGGACGCACACCAATTGTAACTCTACCAACGTGGTTTATATGATTACTTGCCCATGTGGGCTCAGATATGTTGGAATGACTTCACGTAAGGTGAAGCAGCGAATTTGCGAACATCGCAGTAATATCCGATGTAAGAAGAACGTGACGAAACTCGCTGAACATTTCTTGCAGATAGGGCACACTGCTAATGACTTGAGCTGGACTATTATTGAACAAATGAAATTGGGTCCTAATACACAACAATTACTGTTTGAAAAAGAGCAACGTTGGGTTTATCGTCTGTCCACCCACAAGCAAGGCCTGAATGATAATATTCCGTGGGGTACAGTGTTGAAGCGTTGATATTTGTACACTCCTTTTGACCACTCTCCACTTCGTTTGGGTTATTTTCCCTTGTATTCCAACGCCAAAAAATTCTTTCCTGGTTCTACTGCACTGATTATAGTTACTTGATATGTAATGAGCCTGATGGGATCATGGGTTTAGGTTCTTACCTACATTCGGATTTAAGTATGGGATTTAGTTTTTTTCCCCTGTAAAAACAGTGTCTGAAATGCCCCCCCCCCCCTTTTTTGCCTTACACCTTTTGAAACCTGTTGTTAGTTGTGAATCTATCGGTTTGACTCACTTATACTTGAAGGTTTTTTAGACATTACTTTCCCTCTGTTTCGAGGTCTCTGTACTGTGTTTGGATCGACCAATTCAATAAAGTTTTATTGGTTGAGGGTGCAGGTTAGCGGTTTAGTTGTTTCCCATCACGTGACCGGAACATTTTCAATCCTTTTCCGGGTCACGTGATGGAGCTCCGCTATTTCTGGATCGTTACTGCGACGTAACGGTAATATTCGGGTCCGTGGCAGGCAACAAGCAGGTCTGTAGTGGGTGAGCTCCGAGTAATAAGTAAGTGAATTGGGCAGTCAGGGCGCGCACCGATGTCTGTCAAAAGATATGTGATTTCCTGATTCTAACCAGATTGCTCTTATAGGTAGCTCTACCCTTTTCCCGGAATCCATGAAGTGAAGCCAATTTAACCTTCACGTAAGCGCTGATTTCTCCATGCTTTTACGTTTTTCTGCATAGCGCGTTCGCTTTGCGCTGTGTTAGGGCACTATCACTGAGCAATTTGATTTATCTAGAATTAAGTGTCAATTTCGAATTACATTGAAGTCGAAGTGTTACGGTGAATGACCCGGATTTAGGACTCCTCCGTCTATACTCGGATACGGAGTAGTAGCCTGCTTGATATGGTTGTATGAGCGAAAGTCACAATGTGTCAAGACCTGTCTTTCAATGTAAATGGACGAATTGGTTGTCCGATTGGCACGTTCGCCTGAGTTTTGGGCTAAACGTATTTTGGGCCGCGTCATATACCCAGGCTCTTTTAAGCACGAGGTGTTATAGCACTTTAATCCTCTGTTGCACCTGTTGATGAGTATCACAGTGGTCACATAGTGGTCGTGTGTTGTTTTATATTTGTTCTCTTTCTTTCAGAGTACAGCGGCTTTTTGGAAGTTCCACAAGGCCGCATTGGTAAAACCGTGAGTTTTGCCTTACGCACACTCCCCATAGGTTAGGATACGCCTTAGCGTGCGTATACCGCCATGGGTTGTTAGGTCCTGAAGAATGCTTAGCTAATGGTGCATATATAAGCAGAAACATGTTGACCAAGTTTCACTTTTAAATCGGACTCTCCTGGTTTACTTAATTAGCCAGCTCGGGTCCGTCTCACTAGTTTTAATCGACCACTGGTTCTCCACCATTAAAAATTGTTTTGGGAAGCAACCAGTGTTCTTTTAATTTGCACATCCTGCACACTTTCACTACCCTTCCAATAAACCTGCTCCGCTGGAATTCCAGGCGTCGTAGCACACCGGGGGGACACTCGGTCCCTCTGGTGGGAACCCAATGATGAAGCATGTCACCAACTAGGTTGGTGAGTGAGGGTTCTTTTAAAGAAAGAGGTTTCTCCTCGTGTTATCGTAGAGATTTTCTTCGCTCTTTTGTTGTTAGTTAGTAGTTTCGTCAGGGGGACGAAGAGTGAACTTTCCCTCTCTCTTTAGTTGTTAATATACATCCAGTGAAATAACCACATCTCCACACACCTCAACAATCTCCACTGGCTTCTAGTCTAGGAAAGATGTAAGTTCAAGCTACTCACCCACGCCTACAAAGCTCTCCACAACACTGGTCCAGCTTATCTCAAACACTGCCTCAATTTCTACCAACCCATCAGACACCTTCGATCTGGATCCCAGACAAGAGCACACCTCCCTCACAGTAAGAAGAGCAGATGCGTAGGACTCTCTTTCTCATACCTCACAGCCAAAACTTGGAACGACCTCCCGAAACACCTCAGAACCTCCTCCTCTATCACGGACTTCCGAAGGAACCTCAAGACATGGCTCTTCCAGACAAAACAGGCATACTCTCCTCCGCCCCCCTCAGGCCTGCCCTACTCAGGGCCTGGATACCCTCTCAGGTGTTTAGCCGCGCTCGACAAATTTACATAACAAAACAAATGTATTATCTCAGCAAGGCATGACTCGGAGCACACAAAGAAAAAGTATTATGGGCAATGTCTAAATGAATTCCTCAGGAGAGTTCAGAAAGTTCCGTATGTCCTTATGGTTTAATATATCGCTGGCTCTGGATAAGGAAGAACAGCAAATAGCAGAAACGCCTTTGATGGAGTAGAACAGCCCACACGTATTTTTTCCAATGGTCTTTATCAAGGCCTGTATGTGTGCAGTAAAAGAATCAGGTGAGAAAACGGGATAGCTAATAATGGTACCTCATATGTCAATGCAGTATGGATCACAAAGGCAAATAGTTGGAGAGTAGTAGGAAATACCATATGGGTGGTACTGTTTAAGATAGTAAAGGTTGTATGCAGGTTCAGTGTCAAAAGATAGGCTGCACCAGCATCCAAAGTGGTGGATCCGTATAGTCCCTTCATGTGCATAAGTTGTGCATAGAAGGCCTTATCAGTATTTTTTTACAAAGACTGAGATAAGCCAAACAAAATGGTCAATAATCCAAAATGAGTGACGGTATATGGCTATGATAGGCTGATTTATATGGAAGCCTGAGTGGCTGTTCCTTGTCTTAAGGCTGTTAACACTGTCACATCTGTTACAATTGCCATTTTGGTGAACTGATGCCTAGGCACTAGAAGTAAAAGGGGGTGTCCTTAATGTATGACGAGATGCTCTCTGAGCACTGAGAAGTGTGCACTGAGTGTTCACTAGCCCCTGTAGAGACAAGGGGCTGTCTGTCCTTATTCATAAGAGCCCTCTGCTGCACAGTGTGAACCCTGCTGATTTGCCAGCCCTTGAAGCAGGAAGCTATGGAGTGTCACCTTAAGGATTTTGAGGGCCCAGGGCAAGAACTATTTTGAGGGTCCCTGTTTGGAGCAACTTTGAATTTTACAACCCATTGTTTCCTAATTCAAGCACTATGCTGGCTGACAATATTGAAGCATATGTTAAAGATTAAGATACAAAAATACCCTGAGGTGAGCTAGAGAGAGACTTCCATTTCACAAGGGGCCCCTTTGAAGGAGGGGACCCCAACAATTGCCCACTTTGCCCACATTGTCCATGTCTTAAAATGTCTCTGATACTATGTCCTGTACTTCTGAACAAGTGCCCAATTGTGCACAGTGAAAACTGCGGATTGAGTGCCAGCCCCTAGCGAGGCAGGTTTCAACCTGAAACTTTTGGGCTGACCTTTACATATGCACAGATGCCATCTGCTGCACAGTGTGAGCACTGCAGTTCTCCAGTGTAAAGAAGGGAGTATTGCTAGTTTTTCAATTCAATTTAGCCTACTAGACAGAGCCAGGGCATCTGTTGCAAAGCATATTGCAGCTTCCCAAGAACATAAAGGGACTTGGTTGGTTTTCCTTCTCACTCTCATTTGCCTGTATCTTTTTTGTGTCCCAGCTTGCAAATCTTGTGTTTATCCCTCCCATGGAGCATTGCCTCTTTTTAACCGATTTGATTGGCTGGCATCGCTGCTTCTATTGCTTGCATTTCAAGCACTACTTTTTAATTTTGTGTTAAATACTCCATGCATTAGAGGGTGTGCGTTATCGAACGGTCACCCTCCTGTACTTCTCTCCCGCTGTACTCCATGCTGCTCTCTGCTGCCCAACTGCTTGTCCGCACCCTCCTCGCTCTATTGCACTCACCCATATGCTTCTCCTTATTGTTGTTTTCCCCAATCCCATGTTTCGTCACTTCCACCTCCCCCCTGTTGCTTTGGTGTTCTCTACCTAACCTTCCCAGTGTTGCTTCACCATTCCCCATACACTACCCCATGTTGCTTCCACTCTACCCACCGCCTGCTTTAACAAAAAAATATTTTCTTTTCTTTTTAGTCACCAATCCAAATTGGATCAGTAACTAAAAGAAAACAAGCATTGGTAAATGCATTAGGTTATGCCTATGTGATTAATGATAAACTGTTTTTTGTTGTAAGTTGTAGCTTGCTGAGTAGTTATACAATATAAATTACAGAAAGTCTGTTAAATTGTTATGACTTGTTTATGTACAAAAAGCAATATATTGTGCTGTTATTAGTGGTATAGTGCGGTAGGTAATAGCAAAATTTAAAAAATTAAATGAAAAAGGGAAAAAATCGAATTAATTGATGAAATAGTAATAATATGTCTTTAGGGGAGCTCTGACAACTTTTGGACCCAGTGCCACTGCACCTGCTGCACCCTTCAAATTATGCCCCTGGTGCCTGCAAGATAACTGAACTTGTGACTGCTTATTTAGTAGTTAAACATAGCAATATTTGGTGTTTAGAGGAGTTCTATCAACTTTTGGCCCTGCTGCCATTGCACCTGCAGCACCATTGAAATCATGGCCCTAGTGCCTGCTAGGTAAGTGTACTTGTGACTGCCTGTTAAGTAGTAAAATTTAGCAATATTCTGCGTTTAGTGTGGTCCCTAGAGCTTTTGGCCCCCCTGCAGCAGCACCATTCAAATCAAGCCCCTTTAAACTGAAAGATATCTGCAATTGTGTCTACATGTATAGTAGTAAAATATAGCAATATTAGGTGTATAGACGAGTTCTGACAACTTTTGGGCCCGGTGCCACTGCACCTGCTGCACTATTCAAATCACGACTCTGTTGTCTGCAAGGTAACTGCACTTGTGACTGCCTGTTTAGTAGTAAAAAATAGCAGTAGTAGGTGTTTAGTGGGGTGCCTAGAGCTTTTGGTCCTGGTGCTACTGCACCTTCTGCACCATTCAAATCAAGTCCCTTTTAACTGCAAGGTAACTGCAATTGTGACTGCCTGTTTAGTAGTAAAAAATAGCAGTATTATGTGTTTAGTGGGGTGCCTAGAGCTTTTGGTCCTGGTGCTACTGCACCTGCTGCACCATTCAAATCATGACCCCATAGCCTGGTAGATAAATGCACTTGTGACTGTCTTGTTTAGTAGTTACATTTTGCAATAATCTGGGTTTAGAGGGGTCCCTAAAGCTTTTGGCCCTAGTGCCACTGCACCTTCTGCACCATTCAAATCAAGTCCCTTTTAACTGCAAGGTAACTGCAATTGTGACTGCCTGTTTAGTAGTCAAATATAGCAATATATTGTGTTTAGAGGAGTTCTGACAACTTTTGGGCCCGGTGCTACTGCACCTGCTGCACCATTGAAATCATGGCCCCTGTTGTCTGCAAGGTAACTGCACTTGTGACTGCCTGTTTAGTTTAAAATTTTAGCAATAATCTGGGTTTAGTGGGGTCCCTGGAGCTTTTGTCCCCGGTGCCGCTGCACCATTCAAATCAAGTCCATTTTAACTGCAAGGTAACTGGAATTGTGACTGCCAGTTTAGTAGTCATATATGGCAATATTGTGTGTTTACAGGAATTCTGACAACTTTTTGGCCCAGTGCTACTACACCTGCTGCACCATTCAAATCATGACCCTGTTGTCAGCAAGGTAACTGCAATTGTGGCTGCCTGTTTAGAAGTAAAATATAGCATAGCTCTTGTATATTAACTCTTTTTTTAACGTGCAATGTTTATTACAACATTTAGAATTTGATCCTAATGACCAAATCGATTAAGTTGAAAAAATCAAACCGATAATCCCTACAAAGTGGAAAGAAAGGTACTGAGGCATGAATAGGAAATGCCACAAACATTCCAAGGCTAAGGCATCTGCTTTACACAACTAAGTAATAAAAAGCAAGCACTTCAGCATACTGTTAGAATCTGTCTGCCTTATCAGCGGGAAGAGATCTTATTTTGACAGTGAATTGGGATTAAACAGGGTGAACAGGTTTAGTAGAAGTATCGTAAATGAGAGCAGCCTGGGGAAGTTAACAAAAAAAAAAAATAATCCACACAAAAGCGAATGAACACAGTAATTCGGTTTTGGGAACTGATAACTGAACTCTTTTAAGATATATTAAATACAAGAGATTTCACAAGCACAGCGCAAGCACTGTGCAGGCAAAACCTAAAAAAGCATAGTGTCATTTTGTAGGCACATGCATGCCTGGTGTGCGCACCTACATAATTAAGCGGGCTTCAAAGGCTTTTTTTTTTTTTAACTTTAGCCACGCTGCACATCAAAAGCTAAATCCCCACAAAGGCGAGAGCTATTGACTTTGTAAATGCTTATACCTTCAGCTGAGCTCTCAGGGCACGCCGCCATCATTTGCTAAATAACAAAAATTCAACCATTTAAAAATATATGAGGAATTTTATCTTTTCCTAAAATATTCTAGGAATTGATTTAAAATAGTAAATAAGTCACCTGGTCTATCTTGAGGAAAGTTGCACCTTCCTAATATTTTCATCGTGTGGCGTTAGAGTAATATGCTAGCCTTTTCAGCGTCCACTAACACCGCTGATACTCTTGAGAGCCCAACTGAAAGCAGACAAGGGCGCCACCTCCTGTACATTCTGCTTATTGCAGGTCCAGCGGCCTAAGGACATTCTGTATGTATTATTGACCATTAGAAGTACCTCCAACCAGTGGACTAAGCCCTTCCACCCAGCAAGGGCTCACACCCGGTACCAAGTCCCTTCCAACATGCAACAGACATCAATTACCACAGTACACCCACGGCCAATGTTCTAGACATCCCGATATCTCCACAACACCATCCGCCATTTGTAATTCCCCTTCCTAGTTCCACGCCAGGGGGCAGTTTCCCCTTTGCCACGGCCTCCTCCTAGAATGGATGAGGGATGCGATTATGGAGGTGAGCAGACTGTGGGGAGCTTGGCGGTTCACGCAGGGTAGGGAGGAGGGCTTCGTAACTCTGATGGAGGAGAGACCCCGTGGTCTGACAACCCCCTGACGTCTGAACAAACATTCGATTTTCAATCACAAAGCACTGATTACTGCCTCACACAGATGTGTGTGGGGGGCAAATGGGGGCATCCCCGTTCTTACAGCTTAGGCCAGGGTCATATCTGCTTGGGGAGCCGGGAGTCCCTTCGCAGCTTCCGACACACTTATTGAAAAGGGGATAAGGCACCTGCTACCCTTCACAGGGGTGGAGTGGGGCAGGAAGAGATGAGACGGGGAGAAGGGATGGAGACGAAGAGAGAAGAGTAAGACAAGCATTGGCATAGCCAATAGGTCTCGCTTTTGGGACCTTATAAGTATTTAGTTATGCAGCACAATATCCTTGGTGCAACAACATCAACTGTTGCGTGGCTAAACACTTATAAGGTCCCAAAGGTGAGATCTATTGGCTATGCCAATGCTTGTTTTGTATTGTTTACATCAAAACCAATAAAAAAAGATTTAAACCTAAAAACACCAGTAATGGAGAGCCTTTTTAACCATATGGTTAATAGAACATGTTCAATCGTTGCTGTCAGGAGGTAGTTTATCCGAAGTCCATAGCAAATCAGAAGTGATAATATGATTTTGATTTCTTGACAAAGCTAAGAACTGTGCCCACAGTGCAGTATTTCTTAAGGCAAATACACTGCAAAAGGCATGGTTTCTCGGATGATAAGGTCAAGCGAGAGAAGAAGTAGACAGGAGTTACAGGCAATGTGTGCTCACAGAAAAAACATAATGAACACACTCAGCAGCAGAAGAGGAAACCCAATGTATTTTGGAAAATAAAACGGGCAAAAAGAAGCTATTCAAAACCTTTCCAAACTGCACGTGGAGTTCGTAGTTATTCACATCAATAAATCGTCAAAACCCACAATCGTAGCATGAAAACAGCAGGAAAGCCTGTAGATATTTCAGGCTGATAAAACTAATATGATAATAACACAAGCATTTAAAATGAATGCTGCTCTCGGAGGGAGAGGTTATGGTTCAGCGGTGAGAGGTGCCGACTCGGGAGCTGAGGACCAGTGTTCGAGCCTTGTTGTCGGCTCAACATACGTGTGCGCGCTTGCCTTGAAGTACGGGAACACAAAATGAAGCTGAGTGGGAGGGGGTAGGGGAGGGGATTCACGCGCTGTAGAAAGCCAGATGGCAGCTGTGGACGTCGCGCGCGCTTGTGCGCGTAACAGCAAGCTGGTGGCCGGCTTGGTAGCACTTTGAAAACCCCCTTACTAAAAGTCGAGCAAGCAGCGCATGCGCTGCTCTAGGCTCGACCTAAAAACCAGGACTGGATTAGGGTGGCCATATAAACCCATGCCAAAGGTTTCTGCTTAGGGTCTTTTAGTTATGCACATAGCTGCCCATGAAGAGGCTGCCATGCCAATAAAAAAACAAACACAAAAACGGGCGCCGTGCTCAAACAAAGCGCGGCGCCCCTCCATATAAAAGTGATTTAAAAAAGCGGGCGCCCTGCCCAAACATAGCGCGGCATCCGTCCACATAAAAGTGATAAAAAACAGCAATGCTAAAATAATACATGTGACAAAGGAACTGGGTGAACAGTATTTCAAGTCACATTTCTTTTCATTTTATGAACATACTTTACATGTTTGTGGAGTAAAGTGTGGACTGGCTGAGGAGATGTAAACAACTGTATTCCTGATAAAGAATGGCGAGAGGGTGCACGAAGCGCAAAGTAAAGGTGACATAATACGTGTGGCAAAGTATCAAAACCACAGAGTAAAGTTAAAATAATGCATGTGGCAGGTATATGTTTGTTTAAACAACGAAAGGATTAAACAAAAAAGGAAACATAAAGCAATGAATGGGGACTAGGGAGAGGCGATGTAAATTATTGTGCAACGGTTGGGAAAGAACGGAGTAGTTACAACTAAAGTTATATTTTTAAAAATATGCCGCAAATTTTTGTTATGTCCAAGATGTTTCTGAAGCAATGTAACGTAAGTAATGTATAAAAAAAGTATTTCTTCTGTTTTGCACACGGGTAGAAAAGGACTGCATTTGATTTTAGCCGATTTGACAATGAAGTAAAAATGTTCAACAGCAAAGCAGCGAAGGCCGAGGGTTAACAGCTACTGGCACTAAACACCAGAAAATATGTTAGTACTTCCCACCGTTTTTTTCCAGGTTGTTCCACCTTTGAATTCAAAGATTAAATGCATAAAGTTCAAGGCAATTCCTATCTTCAGAGTGAGATTCAGTAAGATTGTACTGTAATATTGAAGTGTTTTATCAGCTTGTTTGTTGTGCTGGGGTGACTGTTATGTTATGTTATGTTATGTTATGTCATGTTAAAAGTACTTGTTAAAGCGCACGTACACCGAAAACGGTTTCATGGCGCTTAGGGCGAGAGGACGGTGCAGAGAGTGAAGAGGCAATGTTACTGATAAGCTTGAAAGAACAGCCAGGTCTTGAGCTTTTGCCTAAACTGGAAGTAAAGGGTCACTGATCTTACTTCAATAGGCAGTGAATTCCAAAGTTGAGGGGCTAAGACCGCAAATCTAAGTCCTCCATGCTTTTTACGCTTGAAAGGTACGACAGTCAATAAGTTGAGAGTGGAGGAACGCAGTTCTCGAGGAGGGGCGTACCGCTGCAATTTGGAAGAAATAAAAGCAGGGCCATTACCGGCAAGGGCCTTAAAGATGGTGCATCCCATCTTGAAAATACAGCGTTTACCTACCGGAAGCAAGTGTAGGCTCTTCATCAGAGGTTTAACATGACATCGGCTGGACTGGCGAGCGATTAGTCTGGCGGCGTGATTCTGCACCAGCTGCAGGCGGTGAAGTTGGTAAGCTGGAATGCCTGCATATAGAGAGTTAGCGTAATCGATCCGCGAGATTACCAGAGCAAGGGTAACCAGAATTAGAGCCTCAGTGGTTAGAAATCTGGCAATCTTACGGATTCTGCGCAGATGAAAGAAGCAGGCAGAGACCACCGAACTGATCTGTGCTTTCATCGTCAGATCGCTGCTAATCACAATCCCCAAGCTCTTAACAGAAGCTGCAGGGAGAGGAGGACTGCCCAAAGAAGAAGGCCAGAAGTTGGAGTTCCACGGGTTAGCCAGTCCAGCAGTTAAGATGAGTTCTGTTTTATCCGGATTCAACTTTAATTGATTGCAGTTCATCCAGTTACAAATAAAACTCAGAGTAGCCTGAAAGTTGGACACTGAAGAAGTAGAAGAGTGAATATCAAAAACCAGCTGTAGATCATCAGCGTAATTAAAAATATTGACCATTCTTTCGCGGAGAGCTCGAATCAGGGGTGCCATATACAAATTAAAAAGAAGCGGAGACAGCGAGGACCCCTGTGGAACCCCACAGATCAGAGTGCTTTTTTTAGAAAAGAAATTGCCGAGACGGACGGCTTGATGTCTATTGCTGAGGAAGGAAGATATCCACTTCAATGCTGGCCCCTGAATCCCGGCATTACTGACACGGTCGATCAGGAGACCATGATCGACCGTGTCAAACGCGGCGGATAAGTCAAGGAGTACCAGAGCTTGAGTATATCCCTTGTCTGCGCCCCTTCTAAGCTCGTCCATAACTGCAAGGATGACTGCCTCAGTTGAATGGGCAGGTCTAAAACCTGCCTGATGGGAGTCCAGGAAGCGCGACTGTTCGATGAAGGAGCTAAGACAGCTAGTGACATGGGCCTCTAAGACTTTGCCCAGATAGGGCAGCAACGAGATGGGACGATAATTACTAAGGACCGAAGGATCCAGGTTAGGCTTTTTCAAAATTGGGAGAATTTCGGCACTCTTGAAGGTGTTAGGAACAATGCCGGACTTAAGAGAGTTATTAAGGAATGCCAGGGGAGGGTCAGGGCAGGCAAGGAAGACTTCACGTAGAATGTGGGAGGGGCAGCAGTCGGTAGGGGAGCCGGAGCCAACTTTTTAAGAAGAGTAGCAAAGGTGTCTTCTGAAATAGGAGGAATATGGTCAATCGAGGAAAAATTCTGACGAGAGGTAGAAGGAGCTATAAAGGAGGTAGGAGGGGGGATGCTGGCCTTGATTGTGGCAATTTTATCAATAAAATACGAATTAAGAGAGTCACATAAGATTTGTGAGGGGACAGGTTTTACCATGACTCTGTCAGGGTTGGCAAGTTCGTCGACGATGGAAAAAATATCCTTGGATTTGTTCGCCGAACTTATGATCTTAAAGGAAAAATATTCGGCCTTAGCCTGGAGAATAGCTTGTTTATAAGCTTTAAGTAAAGATACGAAAGCGGCCTTTCCAGGTAAGGAGTAATTGCGTCTCCAACTGCGTTCAGCTTGCCTCAAGGCGAGTTTCTTAGACTTAAGTTCATTAGAAAACCAACGTTGAGCATCGTGAGGACGCAGACTTTTTTATGTTTTTAGAGGGGCAAAGCTATCGCTGGCCGACTCCAGCCATGTTGTAAGATTATTTTCTTGCCTGTCAAGAGGTTCCTGTGCCTTGGGGGCCGTGGTGGCTAATAAAGAACAAAAGTCCTTGATGTTAACACGGTTCCAGCTTCTAGCCAAAAAGTTTCCAGTCGGTGAATTTTTAACAGGGGCGACCCTGGGTATCGCAAATGTTATAAAGAAATGGTCAGACCAGGTACAAGGCGAAATTAAAGGTTTAGAAATGTCAAGGTTGGATGTCCAAACCTGATCTAGAGTGTGCCCCTTTATGTGCGTGGCAACATTCACGTGGTGGGTAAAATTCAACCCAAGGAGAAGGTCTGTGAATTCAGAGGAAGTAGCACTTTCCCGGGCATCGTTAGGCCAAAAGTTAAAATCTCCAATAATGAGAGTGCGGGCGTGATTAATGACTAGATGGGAGATCATATCGCCCAATAGGAGAGGAAACGAGGGCATGTGAGCGGGGGGTCTATAAAACAAAGCACAAATAAATGCGGAGTGAGGGGATTCAAATTTCAGTATAAGGCTGTCAACTGAGGGAATGCCTGTAACCCCCAGACTGAGTCAAGCCCTTCCAATTTGGGTGCTGTACTGCACAAATGTCCCTCCAATAGTAGAATAACTGCAGCCCGTGACAATAAAATACAAGCATTTGCTGTTACACTGAAGACATCACAAAGCCTTTCCTTTAAAGTGCAATATAACTTTTGTTTGTATATGTTCCAATGTAATGTCTAAGATTCAATTTGTGTTTCTTTAGATTTTTTATATTAGCTCTATGTCCTTTTTTAATAAAATATTTACATGCAAAGGCGGATGTGCGTGGATCAGGAAAGGGAGAGATGAAAAGCACTGAAGAACAACAACAGAGGAAGAGTATGTGCAACAATGGAAGAAGAATAGGAAAAAAGTGAACGTAAGGGCAATAAAAATAAAATAATGCGGCCAGAAAAGTGTGGCCGTGGATGCGAGAAGGGGATATGAAAAATATTGATTTACGAGTCAAGAATGGAACGGGGAGCATAGACTGGATAGGAAAGGTAACATAATCCGTGAGGCAAAGCAACAAAATCACACTGTAAGGCTTGAGGAATGCACGTGGAAAAGCAAAAATGGTGTACAGCAAAGTATAAATAATGTGTTTAGCAAAAAAACAAAAGCACAGAATACAGCTTAAATAATGCTTTGAAAACACAAAAACTCACAGTAAAGCTTAAGTAACGGGTGTGGCAAATTTATGAAGGTATTCAGGTAAATCATGTGTGTGGCAAAGGAATAAAGTTTAAAAAATGCGTTCGGAATGCACAAAGGTGCACAGTAAAACTTTTAAGATGCATGCGCCAAAGATAACAAGCATTGGCCGCGCGCTGTGGTGGGGGAGGGGGAGGAGCGGGAGAGCAAGTGACGCACGGCCGTGAAAGTGACACGGCCGCGCGGCTGCTAGACGCGCTCTGTGGTGGGGGAGGGGGAGGAGGGTTGGAAAGGAAAGTCAGATGGCCTGGAGCATGCGAGGAATGCGCGCGTTACTGTGCGCGTACTCGCATGCTCTAGGCCAGGACAAAAAAAAGTGGTCGCATTTTCAAAAGCCCACTTACAAAATGTCTCGCCCAGACCCAGCGCAAGCGCTGGCTTCAGGGCGAGACCTAAAAAACGAGCTGAAGAAAGAGAGGAGAAGTCGAAGAAAAGAGAGGAAATGCATAGGGGTTCTCAGGATGACGTAGATGAGAGAGAGAAGGGTGACAGAGAAAAGAGAAGGGTCGAAAAGCAAAGAAGGAAAGGAGTGTGGGGAGACATGAGGAACACAGAGGTGCTGTAAAGGAAGACAAAACAGAAGTAGGGGTGGGTGGAGAGAGAAGAAAAACAGAGTAGGGAAAGAAGAGAACGGGTGAAAGAAGTACCAAATATGAGGAAAGAGAATTTGAAGAGAAAAGCAAGAAAGGACAAACTGAGAAATACAGATATTTAGGTGCACAGGATAACGGGACAAAGAAAGACAGAGAAGAGACAGAATGTAAGAGAGGAGAAAATTAGATGCAGGGATTAGGAAGAGAGCAGCACAGGCAAGAGAACTGAGGACAGAGAAAGAATAAAATGCAAGAGAATAAAAGACTGAAATGGAGTAGTCAGGACCACTGGAAATATGTGATTGAGTGGTCATGGAAATTTTCATATTATTACAGATTTGATGCATTTGCCACAATTTCCTTCATTTGCCGTATAATCTGCAGACTTAAAAAAATTGTTTCTAGCTCCAGCGGTTCAAAAGTTTTAAAAAACGCAGCGACACATGTTGCAGCACAGTAGAAGGCCCTTTAGCAAAGCTGGACTGGCGGCTACCTTTCTGTTGCTTATTGCTATATCTGGGTGCTAAACGGGTACTACTAAGGTGTAACCAATACCCAGACAGTGTTACCAAGTTTGAAAATGACGACATGATGAAGTAATACTATTACAAAATGAGCCGCATTATGCGGCATAATTTGCCTTTTCTTGCCGCATAATTTACCCAACCCTGCCGCATAATTTGCCCTTCTCCTGCCACATCTTTTCAGTGGCCCTTGGGAATAGTTAGTGAGAAAGAAAACGAGTGTGGGGTTGGGGTGGAACAGTTACACAGTTAGTGTGTGTTAAGTAATATTGGGAAAACTGTTCCCATAAGCGCCACCTCACTGAGAAGCCATCCAAAACAGAGGTAAGAACGTCAATGGAGTGTCTTGAAACAACCTATGAAGTGAGTTTACAGCGAAGTCCAACTGTTTTGCCTGACAGTCATTCAAGCTCTTTCCAGCTTGGCTTTGTAGCAGGCTGCGCTTTCTGTCCGCTGTTCTGTGGTTAATCAGGGTCGGGGCTCGCGCTTGAACCTTAGTCAGTTCTGTAATCACCCTTTTCATAAACGGCACAACGGACGTTTGCAGAATTTGTCACCGGTTAAATGGGCCTTCAGTGGAGGACTGAATGCCCACAGCGTTGAGGGCCGGAACTTCCTTAGCGCTCTCAAGGTTCGTTTGTGGTCACCGAGCCTCCGCGGATGCTTCACTTGGCGCGCGCTCTCCGGCATTTCCGCTTCTGGCTTGTGCGCGTCGCGTGCAGGTCGTTACTGGCCTGTGCGCAGCCATCGACCAGCTGCCATCCACATTACCCTCATGTGCCACTTGTCGACCTATTTCCCAAGTGTGGCCAAATCCCTTTCTAATACCAGCTCGCCGAACTGTAGACATGCGTCTTAATGCTCAATGTTGCGGCCCCAGTGAGTACTCACGCTTTCCTTCTCACGCCAATCTCTAAATCAATTTAAAGGATGTTAAAAAGCTTGGACACAAAAAGACTCGTATAAAACTCAACTGTATCACTCAATGCGCGGAAGAAGGCCCAGTAGTCAGTCGGCTTTGCCTCCCTCCCGAACAGCTGCCAATCAATTTGCAGAATCAATGATTCGCTCTTTTCTGCGGCCATGTCAAAAAGGTAGCTTTGTGCTACACTTTGGGAAATGCTTGCACAAACCCTAGCGATACAGCATACATCTTATTTCACAGTGTTGCATTTTTGCTTATTTTCTAGTTTGGTCTTGTTCGAGTCTATTTGCCGGTATCAGTACTAACTAAAACTAATTGGCCCATGTCTATCCAGATGGTCAGCCACGTGATCCTTAATTTTAAAAAAAACTAGTCTTTCTAATATAGATTTTACAATTCCATGTTCCAGCGCCCTAGGTCCTATAACATCCATGATCGGATTCCTTTTTGTCATTTTTTTTAAGCTATGGCTATTATCTAGACAGGTTTGCTGTGGAACAAAAAGTACTTTTTAAGAGCTTATGCCTATGCTTTAAGTGGGATGAAAAAGTGAAGGGTCTCTAAAGGGCGCACATCCTGAGAAGCATTACAAGGAGTCCTTTCCAAGAGGTGTGGCCTATGTAAAAAAGGGTGTGGCTTAAACAAGTAAACTAAAATCATGTACTTCCCTTGGCATGCCCACGAGTATTCTGGTGCCTCTCTGCGAGATTTCTGATATTGCATCCAGACCTATCAGACAGTAACGGACATGCGCCTAAAACAAGCCTGACCTATTGGCATTGCCAATGCTTATTAACAGTACCAGATAAATGAGTAATAACATTGATTTTTGTTGTAAATAATTAGAATTGAAAATGTTTCATTTCTGAAAATATGAGACTGAGTCAAACATTACTAAGGTCTATGGAAGTGGTAGTGGTCTTCGGAGTGTCTCATTCACTCGCGTTCTTCCCTTCACACAACTTTCCTCTGCAGTCTCTCACCCTGTTAAACATTTACACCCCTTTTCTCCTGACGTCTTTCGGAAATCCTCCATCTGCATATCTCATACCTCATCTTTAATAATCATAAACCTCTTTCCACTATCTCCTACATGTACTCTTTGTATCTTCTTCACTTCGCCATAACCCTCACAACCACTCACCGGTTAGCACAGCATTTTCTTTTACTTTGTCTTGTCAATATTTTAACAGCTGTGTATATCCTTCACACACTTTCACACTAAATCACAATTGCCACATGTGACTAAGGTTCTAAGCACTCTGCAGAGATGCTAATGATTGGATGAGCATGTTTTCTGAACACCTTTATGGCCCACTGATAGGAACTGTGAGAAACATGCACTACCTTCAACCTAATCTCCAGAGGTCTCAAGCATGGCTCCTTATAAAGACGCACCCACAAATCGAACCCTCAGAGGTGACTCAGCTCACAGTACTTAGTACACAAGTATGAAAAAAACTACAGAAACCCAGCTTCCTGGAGAAAACAAACACTCTTAGGGAATGCAAGATTAAATAAAAACAAATACAATTTTCACAGCAACTGCATTGCTGATATGATTACCTTAACAGTTTTTACAGTCATTGCCCAGAAATTAACCAGTGTGTTTTCCTGTAAAGTTAAGGACATATCAATATAGGGCAAGATAGGGACCTGTTTCAAAATAAGGTTTTAATTATTTTTGGGTCAGAGACCTGGAGGGACCCACCCCTCTTATGGGCCTGTTTATGCCTGACTAGGACACCTTTTTACGACCAAGTTAAATTCAAATTAGCCAGTGTGACGTCGCACTTAACTCAGTACTGGAAGCGCCGCCACACGCCACCAGGTAATGCGACAAGGAAGTGACCAGTGTCACTAAGGTCACTGTGTGGACCCTTAACTGCCCCCTCGCTCTCCATTACACCCCTAATTTGGGGAGTCCTTGTTTGTAAAGCTGTTTATGGACAAGCGAAATCCAAATTGGCTAATGTGACATTGTCTCCGGCCCTGCGCTGAAAGGGATTCCTGACCCGCAATGAAGTGATCCGCATCGCCATGGCTACGGTGGATACCTGACAGAGGAGATGTAGACCCCAGGAACCCTAGGCCTAATCTTGAACCCCCTTAATTTGGGAGTTCTTTGCACACAAACCTTTTAACGGCCAAAATAAATCAAAATTAGTGAATGTGATCACCTCAAATGATCCCACCCGATCTAGGGTTGCCACCTTTGTCGGACAAAAATACATGCCATCCCAACAACACAAGTTGCCACACCTGCCTATACCATTCTAGCCATGCAAGAGACTGCCACTTCCCCAGCTGCAAGTGAGCAGGTGATGCAGACATCAGATATTTATAGGTGGGGGACCGTAGCGAGACAAGTCAGGTGACTCAGATCAGTCAAAACAGACATTGTACAGTACCCAACATGCAAAATTGACCAACGTTCACTGCCATTCTTTCATTAGAGAATATAGCATTCTAAGGCCGTATTTATTAACCATCATAAACATGAAATAACTATTTTCCACTTTTCATATTAATTACACTTTTTACATAATTTACATAATTGAGGATCATCGCATGGACACTGCTAAGACATGAAATTCCTATCACCTTCTCTAAGGAGTCATGGTTGACCACCCCATAGGTCCCTTGTGATATCAACAGATTCAATTGTCTTGGGTCTGGGAAACCACCCAGCAGGTCCCTCTTTACAAGGCGAACTCATCTGCCCCCTCAAGATAGAGGGAACTTGGGCCAGCATAAAAGCTGAACCCTCAAACATCCATGCCAGGGCAACCCAATAATGCAAAAGCCCTTCACACCCCTTGAGAGATGGGCCTGGGCAACCAGGCCATACCCTGGTCACCTGGTGCAGCCAGGGACCATCTCCCAGAATCTCCAGGGCCGTGTAATTGAGTACCTTGGAAGACTTTGGACAATCACTGTAGCAGACCTCGCCAGCCCTTCACTATGTCTGTAGTACCCCAGCCCTACTTGAGCTAAAGGATTAATACAAATTCCACCTTGAATTCGCCTGCACTTATCTTTCTGATGCCAAGGCTGTCTACTTGTTTTTGTGGCCAAACATGATTTCCCCCGCATAATAAACTCTTCTCCCAGTGATTCTACGTACAGGGACGGGAGGGTGGGGAAAGCGGTAATCTGGGCTGAAAAAGAAACAGGCAGGTGGCGTTGGTGATCATCAGGGGCAGCCAGGTAGCAATCTGATTCTGTAATAATTTCTCCCTTATTTATCTTGAACTGGTGCCCCGCAGCTCACCCAGGCTACGTCGTCGAGGTGACCCATGGTTACAAACCACAAGGTAGCCTGCGAAATTGAAATAATACAGCCACTGTTGTCCACTGCCCTTGACTGGTCCGATCTGGCCCACACCTATCTTTGGGGCCTGCAATCTCGCATCGTGGCCCCTTGTCCACATTCCTCAGTACAATTTCCATCTACCTGAGCAGTGACATCAGAAATTACAAATTCAGAGTGAAGAGCCACAAACTGACATTTCAAGAGGAGATTTAAGACAAAAGAGTGGCTGGTCAGTGGAAACGGTTAAAAGTCAGACTACAGAGAGAGCCTATGCCACATTGTGTGATCTTGGGCAAATTAGTTTATTTTGTGAGTGAAATTTCCCATGTGGTCCTAAATAGGGAGCACAGTGATACACCAATACATATGTGGGCCCAGCTATGGCTCTTGCTAACAATTTTCTCCTGCTCAGATGTTTGCTTTTGAAATGATGTCCTTCAGGCAGCTAATTTACACAAAATGTGTGACCTTTGTCATTCATGAATGCTACTGCTATGTTTGAAATACCATAGTGGTTTTATTATAGTATTGCACTCCTTCCCTCAGACCAGCTCACCAGTTAACCCGTATTTACCAGTGGTGCCAGTACAGTACGGCCCGGGTGGCTGCCCTCCATCGATCCCTGCATTCTGAAAATATGCTTTTGCTCTACATTCCTTGGGTCAGAAGAATATGGGCTGGTGGTGTTTTTTCAGATATCTTTCCGAGAATATGTAACAATCTAGCTAAGCAATCTCAAGACCCATCTGGGCTTCAGAAGGAAAATGAAGACCTTTCTCTTTTTTTTAATCCCCTGCTTTGTTGTTGCTTTCTCTCATATCTTTTAGGATTTGATTTCATTGGTTTTTTTGTATTTGTATCTCAGTGCCATAAATCTTGTGGAAATACAAGCCATTTATAAAAACAATAAAATGGAACTATATTATCCTGCACTTCTTTAATTTGTATACACAAATCTTGCAACTTTTTTAACCTTATGCTCTCGATATTATTACAGTTGGGTGCCTACATGCAGAGTACATACAATGTATGCTTCACGTTAGCACCTTCTCATACAGTTAGTCCAGCACTCCGTTGCCCACTGGTACCAAGTGTGGCATTTTAAAACCATGATAAATAAAGACTCCGCCTAAATTTGCCCAGCAGCGGACATCTGACGAAGCTGCTAGAGGAATCCCATGCCGGAGGTGTGAGGCTGAACGGCTCAGAAATAAAATTGTTGTCACATTTAGGTTTAGGTTTGAAATGTAAATTACACCAGCATAATTCGCATAATTTTGGGAATTTAGTGTTACGCATGTTACACCAAATTCCCAAAATTACTCCAATACAGCACTATGCACAATTGCATGTCATTCGAAAATGCACAATTTGCAGTAAAAATGTACAGCAAGTGCACGTGAACAACAGTACACAAGTGGGTTTTGTTCGCAGTGCCTTTGTTTAAATTTGCCCTTGCACCAAAAATTGACAGAAGGGCGCATTTTGCACCTATATATAGTGTGAAATGCATGATTTGCAGTTCACGTAATTACGTATAATTTTGTGTAATTTCAGAAAAGCAAATTACGTGAATTTCACACACCTTTAATTGTATTCAGATGATCAGGTCATATGGACACCCACCAAAGAAGGTCTTTGATGCAAGCTCAGGCAGTACCTGGGAGCCTGGGCATGTTCTCCACGGGGCTGTGAGAACATGCTAAGTGCGCATGAGTGTTTGGTCAGCCCAAGAGTGTCGGCCAAACAATCATGCCCACTTTGGTAGTGCAAAAAACACTCCTCACTGTGCTCAGCCCTGTCCCTCGACGCCCCGACCTGGCTCCAATTCCTCGCAGAAAAAGAAAATGATAATAACGGTTTGTTATTATCATTTTATTTTTATTTTTTGCACTGCTCAAATAGCAGTGGGGCGACGCTCCTCCGCCTTAGCGGAGGAGCCGCCACTGGTAAGACGTGTGGTTGAGTTAGCAGTCACTGAAAGCGGCACAGAACACAGCACGTGTGTGACATCAGTCGTATAGCATTTTGGCTGTGTGCTACCAGAATATTGTCTGGCGAAAATATTGCATCTTATCATCTGCAAAAAAATCCCCCATTGCAGTAAATTATGGAAAATCTACAACCTAGGGGAGAATATTTTGATAAATGAAATATAGAACACAATATTTACGTCATGTTTTCAGGGAAGTAACCACCTATCATTTAAACAGAACTATTTCATTTTCACTCACGCAATCTCCTGACATCATGAATGTTGCTTCCATGACAATTCTCGTGTGGAGCTGGTACTACAGAACATTACATTGGGAAAATATCCGAGCTCCGTTTTCCTAGCAAGGCAGCAACACCCTCCAGTCCACCATCGTCTCCCGAGGCAATTTCATGGTAAGCAATTTTTAGACCTTGGAAGGATAAAAGGCTAAGTAGGCCTTTCGAGGTTTTAATTTGTGACCTGCAAGTCACACAATATATTAGCATCAAGGCTGTAACTTGCTAAGTGATCTTTCAAGCAGCTAAAAGGTTTTTTTTCAGCTGAAAGTTTTGAACTAGCAACAACAAAAACGATGCAAGAAAAATAATTATGTTTATTTTATGACGACCAATAACCCATATATGCGAATCCATCCTTTTAAAGTTAACAGTGTTTAACAGTTGCATCTCCTCAGGACTGAATTGTTCAGCCCAACATTAAACATGGAGTGCTCAGATCAGAACAAAGAACCCACAGATCCCCTTTACCCATAGTTTTGTTAAAAAAAAATTAAAAAGGGGGGGATTACTGGTGCACAGAAATCAACCAGTCTAAATCTGCAGAAGGAAATTCTGCCTATGTGTGCAGAGAAAAAAATACCAAACGAAGTGTGCAGAGACAGAAAATACCACAACTGCATGTGTGTGTATATGTGTGGTGGCACAGAAAATGTCCAAGCCTTGTTTGTGGATGGCACTTTAGGGGACCTTGGTCACCATTTTGCTTTACTCTCTAAATCAGGTGCAAATCTTCATAGGACCCGGATACCCAAGTCTGGCCCACGCCCCAACACAACCCGAACGAGGCACCAACCGAACCCACATAGATCATGAACTTGGTGGAATATTTTTATTATAGCTGTGTCAAAACATACTCATGTTTAAAACACACATTCATGTAAAGAACATACATGTCAAATACTAGCAACACATCATGAAGAATTAGACACTCGTGATAAGAAAACACTACACAATCAACAGTGCAGTATATGAACTCATGAACACCACCAACACCAGAGACCTTCCGTAATTCCAAACGCCATTGGACCACACAGGTGTAACCACCTGCATCAGTGGGTGGCGGCCCTGCCTCACTGTACCCATGTCCTCATACCAGGGCTCCGGCCCCCAAACACCAAGCTACCTGTGGGGCTGCGATGAAGTGGGCAGGAGCAGCAGCCCCGTGTCCACCCCGGTGATCTGTGCGCCCTAGCCCCGAAGCTGGTGTGTAGATCCTCTGGTTGGCTCAGGACTGCTGTACCCTACCTTTAGTGCTGTTCTGGCGAGTCTGTTTTGGAGGACCCCTCTGCTGACTAGGGATGAATTTAGGATTCGAGATCCCATCATAAGGGCGACCAGGGCAAAGAAATCCTTCGCCCTCCCCAACACAAAAATTCCTTGGCCGAACGCCCAAATGCCATTGAACAAATCTGAAACAGCGTCTGAGAGGTGAACACCATCCGTAAAAAATATATCCTCAACCCTCAGCAGTTTATGCGGAATGTTCCATAGGCGACCCGGACCAGGGCATAATCTTGACACTTCAGTCTACAGACATCGAGGAACCATGTGGGACCAAGTGATGGCTACCCCCAGGAAAACCTTGAAACATTGTTGTAGTTTATAGGTATTAGTGGCAAGGGACACTATGTGCCGCACCACTACGCGTGTTATAAGTGTAAGAAAAAACTGAGTAAACAACTCTCCGCAGCAGGGTAACAAGCAGAATTTTCAGTGTCCGCCATGGCCGTACACGGCATTTTATGTGAGGCATAATACGTGTGCCTTCCTGAATTGGATTTTTGAGTGGAGCTTTTGGCTAAATGATTCACACAATTTGTTAAGATGTGAACCTACTTTGAAGCGGAACATTGCACGACAGAAGGATACCCTATCTGTGGGAAACATTTAGCCCTACCACGCCCTGAAGAAGCCCGAAGTGTGGGCGAAACGCGTTGGCTGTTCAGAATTGTTTATGTTTGATCCAAGAAATGAATAAAAGAAGTAAAGAATACTAAAAGAACGAAGGCCTCTGTCATCGTAATTACGTTGTGTATTGGAATATCCTAAAACATTGATTGAATATCTCCTTTTATGTGCTTCTCTTATCTGTGTATATACATTGTTGTAGTTCCAGCCACGCTGCGATGCTCTGCTCCTGGAAAAAGTCAGAGGTCAGGGGGAGGGGCACTTATATACCCCCTGGCCATTGCTGTGGCGGAAGTGACGCGCATCCAGCGTGACTGCATTTCCCGCCGCCCGGGAAGTAGTCATTGGCGGGCACGTCGTTGGATTGAGGCAGGGCCCAGGCCAGGGTGGTCCCGGGTCCTAAACGCCGCGCCCCCCTATGGAGGGCACTCTGTCTAGGAGCACTAGGTGTAGAGAGAGGGACATGGTCAGTGGGCTATCACTACAGCAGGACTCTGGGCTGCGGCTGGACTGTTGTTGTTTGGTGGGAGTCTCTGGTCCCAGTTACAGGCCACCACCCCGTGGTAGACTATCACCCTGGTGCTCATCCCTACTTGCTGTTCCCTGCCTTGTGAGATCCCACAGTGTCCGTTTTCCCCTCCCTGCACCTTTTACCTGGAAGGAGTTGCAAGGGCAGCCCTCTAGATTTCCCGGCTCAGGAGGTCGAGCACCAGGAAATCCGGTGTGACAATGGGGCACACTGGTTTAACTACACCTCGGGTAAAGTCAGGTGAAGTTCAAAATTCAAGGTGTTAAAACTGTGCCCAAACTCACAAGAATAGTTAAAACCTTCAGCCATACCTAAACACAACACTTGCATGAACGAATGAGTATTTATTTAACGCACAGATACCTCAAAAAAGAGGTGTCCTGGCGCTTATGGGCAAACCAGATGAAACAGCACAAAAACCACAGATTTTAGATTATGCTGTTAAACAGGTGGATCTTCAATTGTTTCCTATATTTTCTGTGATTGAATTGGGCACAATGGGACCGGGGTATGGCATATCATGCTTTAGATGTCAAAACTGACGGAGACCCCACGTTTCAAGAAGCATGGCCATGATCCAGAACACAAATCAGATGCAAATTTGCATAAAAAGCAGAGAGAGGGACCAGACTGGAAAGAGAAACTGGCAAACATAAATCAAAGCAGACACCAGAGAGGCCAGGACCCTGCTGCCCCTCATACAAAGACAATCATAGTCTGCAAAGGAAATGAAGAGTTCCTGGAGAAAACAAAAGAAACAAAATTCAGCATCATTTTGGGGGAAATTCCAAATACTTCAAAGAGGACACCAAAGTATATCGACATGCTACCAGAAGAGACACAACTCATAGTGTACAAACATCAGCGCGTCAGAGGGGATTCTGGAAAAGCTGTACTTATACAGTCAAGTACAGCTAAAGATGTAACTTCCTCATCAACCTCAAGTAATCAGAGCAGAAGAATGTGGAAGAGCACTGGCTCCCCTGCACTGTCAGTGACTGCATTTTTTTCTGATCCCCTGTGCACATCCACTTAAAAAGAAGTGCACTTAAGCAGCAGGCATGGTGAACAAATTCTTTAGTTTGCCAATGCTTTATTCTTTCCATTCTTTATCCTTTAAAAAATTGTAGTCATCCTTGTGTGTTTTAGCCATGTCTTCAGGTTACAACTATTCAAAGCCAATAGTAAATTTTCTCAGCTCTAATAAAAACATATTTTTCTGTGATGTGCACTAAAGCTAAAATAGTTTCTACAATTGTTCTAAATACATCTGCGTGTTATAAAGCACCTGTACCCAGTGGCGCCCGGGGCAAGTATGCGTGGTGGAGCGGTGGGCCGGTGGAAGTGACAAACGACAGAATAGCGAAAATAAAATAAATAAATAAAACCACGTACCTTGCGCTCACCACATCCAGCGCGAGGTAAGTGGTTTTATTTATGTATTTTATTTTCGCTATTCCATAGTTTGTCACTTACACCCCCCCCGCCCCCTGCCTCACCACGCTTACCTGCACGGGCCGCCACTGTATATGCAATGGTTATTTTTTAAATTTTAAAATATTTATTGCAAGCATATGGTCCCTACATTTAGACCTGACATATTGGCATTGTGAATGCTTGTTGTGTAATTGTATGCACCCCATGTACTTATTTTAACAATGCTTGTCAGAAGTGTCATGCCGATGAACTGTTGTATTTTATTGTATGTATAGTGGGAGCAGCAGGAGGCCCTCGGGCATCTGGAAATGTCTGCAGGTCACAGATGCTAAGGCAGTTTGTAGAAAACTACGAGCTTTACCGACCTCCCTTCCTCCCCGCCCCAAGTCAACCTACAAAAACTATTTTTGGCATAGCAGAGGAAGAATTCAAAGCAATTTAAGTTAATTTGCTGGTGTCCAGATCTACAAAGTTAGGGATTTGCCTACTGCGTAAAACGTGTAACACCTTCAGTCAGTAGTGTTGGCATGTTCGTCAGCATTGGTTGGCATTCTGGGAGATTTGAGCTGACTGAGGCCTACAATATTTAAAAGAAAATACAAGTCCCAGAGTGCAACGTACTGTTGCTAAAAGACATGACTGATTGGAAGTGTCACAGAAGACGTGGGGCCCTTGGCAGCCTGCGGTGATTGCGTCTCAGGGGATGAAACATGATTGCCAACAAGGGAGTCCTGCTAGGGCCTGTGAGAGGGGAAAGGGGGACGGGGGGGGGGGGGGGGGCACGGGGCGAACTCGAAGCATGGGGAGGAAGGGAGGGGGGCTGTGCACAGCCGAGATAGGGACCTCCCGCAGCACTGCCCTGTGTGTGCAGCGTTCTTTAACTCCTTCTCACTGACAGGGTGTGAAAAAGACAAATTAGGGGCGGGGATCCCCAAGTAGGGGGTTCAGGACGCACCAGGACCCCCCTTTCACAAGAGGGCGGGGGCGGGTGCTGCCCTAATCTCTGGTAAGTGACACGTGATGGCTTCCCCTCCCCACAACCTCACACAATTCACATTCTGCTCCATTCTCCTCACCCGGGGAGGGCGGGAAGACGAGGGGCGCATTTATCTGCCCATAATTCACAGCGAACTACTCCCTGCCTGCTCTCTGGCAGCTGGGCAAGTCGAATGCCAGTTTTAACACCCGCAGCCCTTCGCCAAAATCTGCCTCCCCCTCCACTCCGCCCCTGGGGATGACAATGCATTCCTCCATGTCTGTCCATGCAATTTGACAAGAACAATGCCCCGCCACCCAGCTCGGAGGGGAGGGGCATGGATGAGGCAGGGGGCCGTGGGGTCACTCTATAGTGATGGACACAAATGATGAGGCTCACTGAATGCTGTTTTAGGCCCCACCACAAAAATCCCTTGCACCCAAACTTTACACATACCCCTCAATTGGGGGCACCGCTGTTTCCTCAGAAACAGACCAGTACGACCCATGATCCCCGAATGGAGATCTAAGATTCAATGGGTGAAACAAGAGAGATGCCTTGCGTTATGTTATATCATGTTAAGTTACTTTGGGCCTTATTTAGAGTTTAGCAAGCAGGATAGTCTGTCAAAATCTGATTGATATCCTGTCTGGTGTATTACAAGTGTCATTGGCTAGAATGCACGTGTAATATCCAGGAAGTGCCATTGGCTAGAATGCTCTTGTAATATGGAGGACTGGACATTCACCACATTTGTGACAGAGTATCCTGTCCGCCAAATTATAAAATAAGGCCCTTTATCAGCTTTTGTATAGCATCTCTACCACTAGTATCAGAGCTTAATTTGAGCTGGTGGTTTCCGGTGCTTGGCACAGGCACTTAATTGTCAACGCTGGTGCTTGTGACAGACTGCCACAAGGTGGTGCTGTCTGGCTAATTTAGAGATGACCACAACAAAAGTTAATTATCAATTCAATAAACATTACAAATGACTATTATCTGCCGCCCAAGCCATTCTTATAGCTTTGATGGCCTGGAATAGTCTGAATTGTCACACTTGTAGGAGTGTGATAGTTAGTAGTTGTTTTGTTGCTATCATTGGCAGCATAGCAGGGGCAATGTGTGGTGCAAGCTGCAATGGCCTTCTGACGAGCGCCCCAGTACTTCTTTTTTTTACAAATTAAGCACTGACTAGCATGGCACTGATTCGCTATCTTTTAATCTGGGTACCCTTTTCGATTGATCAGTTGCTAGTCTTATGTAGCATTTAAATACCGCACATTCTGCTATTATCATGTCATCTGAGTGCCTTTTAGCAGTCCAGGGAATGACTTTCCAAACGTTTCCATTGTAGAACAGAGGGGCATATGTTCAAGGAAGTGGCGGAGTGAGGCCTTAGCCGTCATGGCTTAATGCCTCACTCCGCCACTTCAGGAACGCAAGGCTGCACCATATTTACAACGATATGGTGCAGCCTTGCGTTCCCCCTGCACTGGCGCTACACTTAGCAGTGTAACGCCAACGCAGGCACCCTTGTACCATAGTGCAAGGGTGTCTGCATGCAGGGGAAAGATTGTTTATGTACAGGAAGGTTCCCCCTTCCTGTACATAAACAATCTTTAAATGCCATTTTGTCACTTCTATGCGTGCTGCTTAATGCAGCACACATGTAAGTCACAAAATGGCATTTTTTTTTAATTTTTTTTTTTATTGTAACAGAGCAGAAATGACATTGTTACATTCGCAAGAGTATAATCACAACCAAACATCATTGCAGTATGGTACAGGATATCTCCTCGCACTCTTCAAATCCACATATCGATTCCACCTCCCCTTCCTACAGTATGGCATCCGCCTCTGCCTGCATCATGGAGAGGACCGTCTCTCCCACTGGTGGGGAGCACGGATTGCCCCTGTATTCATTCCATTTGGACCAAATTTTCCCCCATTTTTTCGGGCACCCTCTTTTCATATAGACTATTTTTTCGGCCACCATACACCAGTCCATATCCCTTTTCCAATCTTGGACCTTGGGCAGGAAGGTTGCCCCCCAATGGCGCGCCACGTTTCGTTTTGCAACTACCAAACCCAAAGTAGCCCATGTTTGATCCGCCCGTCCCAGGTTTGAGTCTTCCCACACATTTAAAAGGCACCGTTTGGGCGAAGGTGTAAGTTCCTCCCCCACCACCTCCGACATGCATGATACTATCGCCTGCCAATAAGTCTGGATCGCCCGAAATGTCCAGAGTATGTGGTAGAAAGATCCCACCTTCCCGCAGTTCCTATTACAAAGTGCGTCAGTCCTGCGACCCATTTTTACCAGTGTGGTGCAAGATATGTAGGTTCTGTGTAATATTTTTAACTGAACTAGTCTAAAACAGGCCCTAACGGCTACTTCCTTCGGGGATGCCAGCGCCTCCGGCCAGTCCTCCTCCTGGAGGTCAGTTATGTCCTGGCACCATCGGTCTTTTAGGGCTACAAGGGTGTCAGGTAAGCTATTGATTAACTTCCGATATGTGAGCGAGATCGCCCCACGTGTCAAATGTTCCTCCAGAAATCTACACTTGAGGGGGGATGATTCCGGGAGTTCTGAACCCCGGGGAACCACTGCTTGTATAACATGTCGGATCTGGAGGTAGCGGAAGTGTTCTGTACCGGCCAAGTCATAAGTATTTTGCAATTGTTCGAACGATACAAATGTAGTCCCCGTATGTAAGTCTCCCAATTTTGAAATTCCTATTAAGTCCCATTTATTGAAACTGTTTCTAATTCCTGAAGCACCGAGTTGTTGGGACTCCCAGAGCGGAGTGGCCCCGGTGAGTTTGTTTTTCCATCCCAGTTTGGCCAACGCCGAATGCCACTGTTGGACCGTTAGCGCCGTTGAGCCTAAAAGAGACAGGCGGCGTGGATCTGTATACAAGGCATGAAGGTAGCTCCTCAGTTGCATCACCAATCGGTCCATTGTATATGCTGGCTCCGTCAGCGGCTGTTGCACCCATTGATTAATGGTTGCTAACTGGGTTGCCCTGTAGTATGTTTGAATATGTGGTAGTGCTATACCGCCATCATACCAACTACGCGTCAGTTTACCGAGGGCAATCCTAGGAGGGCCCCCACCCATAGTAACGACCAAACCATACTATCTATATTATTGAAATACGAGTCTGGAACTGGGAAGGGAGTATTTTGAAGGACATACAGAAAACGAGCAAAATGGCATTTTTAAAGATTGTTTATGTACAGGAAGGCGTGCCTTCCTGTACATAAACAATCCAAGGCCTTTTCCTTTTTCCATGTGTGCTGCACAAGGCAGCACACATGGAAAAAGCAAAAATGAGGAGAAATAATGCATTTCTCGTCTTTTCGCCAACTTAAGACCAGGTTTTCCCTGGTATTAATTTTGGCGCTGCCTCCTATTTACGCTGTCCTTGTAAATAGGGGGCAGTGTCAAAATCAATGGGTGTTGCGGTGGAATGCCCACCGCAACACCCACTGCCCACCCTTTTCACGCTAAGCATAGCGTTAAAGGAGGCCTTATTTACAAGGCAGCGTAAAGCCACATTAAGTGGCCTAACGCTGCCTTGTGGTAAATAAGGCAATGCCCCTATCGCCACCACAACATCGTAAAAAGTGACGTTGTGGTGGCGATGCCCCTGATTCTGATTCAGCTCTATGGAGGTGTACCATCAGCAGGGTATGTGTGTTGGTGTATGGTTAAAGATGTTTGTAGTGTGTTAATTATGTGATGGATATGCCAAAGGACTTTGCTGATTTTCGTTGAGCCTTATGGTCGGTAGTCCATATCCTGTTGTGTAGTAGAGGTGGAAGAGCCAGTAAAAGCTTGAGCTAGCTCGATCCAGATGCTTGGTTCTGGCTCAGCTCAAAGTCTTCTTGGGCACTCGAGCCCAAAATGAGCTGAGCTTTCATGTGGCTTCTTCCTGCTACCACACTCTAACCTCATGCTCAAAGAATTAGACGAAGCATTAACCTATGAGGTAAAACGGAATACAGAACTGGGAGACAGAAAAAGATTCCCTTCTATTGGCTGAACAGCACAATGTGGAACAAGAAAACTTGTGATCAGTCCTGGCTGTCCTGCTTGCAAATTATGTGATCTTAGGCAAATATTTTATTTTATAGAGTTTCCTGTTTCTTCATTATCACGCAAGAGTACCTTCAAATGCATGAGTTCAGGATATATACTGTACATAAACCACAGGTTTGATTTAATAGGCTGCTCTATCCATGATTTGAAACTAGGCCACATTTAGGGTAAACATGAAAATGTTTAATAAATACTTCCCAATGCGGTCATATAATGTGATGTACTAAGGTGAAACAATTCAGCATGTTAAATACACTTATTTTTAAATTTGAAGGCACTTTACAATACTTTTACATGGTGTTTGTTGCATGATTTACACAGTGGCGGCTGATGACATTTGAAAGTGGTGCGGCGTAAAAGTTCTGGGTGAGTGGCTTGTGGCGAGCGGGCAAGCCTCACTGCCATAAGGAGGGTTCCGGGGGGGGGGGGGCTCTCCCCCGTGAACATTTTGAAAAAAGAGTGGGAAAATGTTGGATTTTCAAGCGCATTTGAGGAAGCAAGAAGATTAATAAAGCAATTGTGAAAGTATATTTGTGACATCTGTGAGAAAGTGCCCTCTTTCTGCATGGTAGCCCCCACTTTTTGCTGAACTGCTGATGTGCTTTGACTGAGTGTGCCCTGGGCTCCTGCTAACCAGGTACCCAGGGCCAATGTTCTTTCCCTAAACCTGCATTAAAAACAAAACCCAATTGGCATCTCTGGCCACAGGTCAGCCCCTGGTAAATGGTACCACAGGTACCCAGGGCACTGTGACCAGGGAAGAACTCTAAGGACTGCAGCACTTATTGTGCCACCCTTAGAGGTCCTGTACCTTCACACTCACACACTGCCTTTGCAGTGTCACGACTTGCTCCCTGCATTCCCGTGTCCACCACCAGGGGGCTGAACTGGGGGACTTTCCAGTCCTCTAATAAACTTCCAGACCCTCCCCTGCATGCAAATCCTGACTTCCAGCCATTTGGACACTTATTGGGAACTAACATCCATTCCCAATCCATGCCGGGTTTTGTGAAGCCAGCCTACTCATGCCTGAAAACTCCATTACCCAGGATTCCCTGCTCACTGCTTAGTCTCCACCCCTGCAGGCCAAGGATGGGTGGAGGAATTCAGCTCACCTGTGGCTGGCTGCTGCTAGCCTGCTCACACCTGCTGCACATGATTACTGTGAGCTCTTTTAAGCCCCAGCTCCCTTCAGTCCAGGGTTGGTCATTGTAGCTGTTTACTGGTGAGACCGATCCTTGTTTCCTGTGCTCCCTGAGCTTTTGCTATTCTTGTTTCCAGTGATTCCTTAGCTATAGATAATCCTTGTTCTTTGATTCCTGAGCTATAGCTATTTCCTAGTGCCTGAATTAGCACTGCCTGCAGTGCTACCTGGTTTCCTGTGTTCCTGAGCTATAGCTATTTTCCTTGTGCCGGCCTTAGCACTGCCTGCAGTGCTACCTAGTATCCTGAGCTGTAGCCATTTTCCTGTTTCCTGAACCAGCACTGCTTGCAGTGCTTCCTTGATTCCTGAGCCTTAACATTTCCTTGTTCCTGACCTGTAGTGCTACTTTGACTCCTGAGCCTTTGCTCAATTCTTGCCCCAGCACTGCATCCTATGCTACTTTATTTTCTTGTTTCCTGACCCTGCACTATTCTAGTATACCCTTGTAGCCTCCCTTTCTGTATATCCTTTTCCAGTCCCTGCCTTTCATCTCATTTCCTTGGTTCCAGTTCTAGTTTGCTATCTTTCTATTCTGCTGTCTCGCTTCTGTTACCTTGTATGTTTGTTACCTGCTTTCTGCCAAGTGTGCCCTGTGATTTCCTTCCTTTCCTGTTGAGCACTCCTCCTTGCTAGCTCCTTGTCTATTGTGCTTGTGTTTAGTTCTACCCCTTTGCTGTTACTGCCTTGCGTGTTCCTGTTTGATTGCCAGGATCCGTGGGCACAGCTGACTACCTAGGTGGTGTTTCTTGTTCACTGTGAGTATTGTCTTTGAGTTGCATTTATAACATCACCATTGGTATCAGCTCCACAGACCCTCCGTTTGCATGCATATCCTATATGTGGGTATTTGCAGTCAGTATCTGTAACAGCAATTGTGGGTGAGGACCTTACTGAGCTTCAGTCTTACCGTGTGGAGCTCCTGAGTGCTTTACCCCACACATCCCCTTTATTGTTAACGTTGTTTTATGTTTAAGTGTATTGCACATCCGTCCTGGGTTTAGTGATTCTGAATGCTGAGCCGCCTCATGAGTGCCCTTCCTTTCTGAGTCTCACCCTTCTTGTTCACCTCTACAGGCTTCCCCTTTGGATCCCTTTTCTCCTCTGACTTCCTGTGTGCTCCTGGGCAGCGCTGTACTCCTCTCTGTGTTTGTTTTCTACCCTGTTCCCAGTCCTTGCCCAAGTCCCTGACTGTGTTCCCCACATAGTCCCGGACAGGCCCTGACATGCAGGCTGCGTGTCTTGGTGCAGAACAAAGTGAAGAGTCGACATGGCGCACATCCCTGTGTGCCATGCCTACAACCCACTGCCCTGGCATAGATCAGTCACCCCTCTAGCTGGGTGCCCTATACCAGTGGTGAGGGTACAGGTCCATGAGCCCTGTACCCCTACAGTGTCTAAGTCCATTCTTAGACATTGTAAGTGCAGTGCTGCCATTAAGAGTATATGGTGCCGGGAGTTTGTCATTATGAACTCCACAGCACAACAATGGCTGCACTGAAAACTGAGAAGTTTGGTAACAAACTTATCAGCACAAGAGAAAAGGACGGTGGTATGATATATAGGGAAATTGGCACTCTGCAGGGTGAATACACCTAATATCTTGAAATGGTCCTATCTGCAACGGTGCTGAAAGGTGGAGAGAACCACCTGCCTCACCAAATCTTGTGGCCTAGGCTACAAACAATCGTATTCGCAATCCCCAGCACACGTTTTCAAATTCAAACATGCAATGTCAGCAGTGAGACATGTAAATCAACTTCACAATATGCAGCAAAAATCACAATGGGTTCTTATTTTTTCTCCTTTTTTATTTTCTTTCTTCCGGTCCCTTTATATTTCGACAAGGTCTTAGCCAACAAGTGTTTCATCGCCACAGAGGGAAATATCCTGCGACTTTTTCAAGGCTCTAATGTCTTCTGTTCTCAACCATTTCCTGTGTGGTGATAATTCCAACCCACACGATCCTACGGCGTGGGCAAACGTATCTAGTCAAATTTCCACAATGTCCATTACACGACCACCGATTTATTTATGGTGTGTCTTCGTATTCTCTTCGTGCATATCCTAAGCGCCCACTGCCGATCCCCCGAGAGAAACTTCTCAACACATTAAACCCACACTGATGCCAGTGTGGGATTTGATGAAAAATGCACACAGAGGGCATCTTAGAGATGCCCCCTGAAAAATGACCTACCACTAGTGTCCAGGCTGAGTGGCTGCTTTCAGCTGCCACCACCAGACATGTTTCTGGACCCCTGCGTTGACGGTCTGCTGCTCTCGGGGGGCCTGAAACAATGCACATCCCGGGATGAGGTGCCAAGCCTCCTCCCCCAGGATGGGCAGGCTCCACGAAGGGGAAGCTTCAAAGGCTTGCCGCCTTTGGGAGCTTCCCCAGGCCACTTGCTGCTTTCAGCAACTGGTCCCCACTGGTTCTGACCCCCACTTTGGGCGGGAGAACCGGCGGGAAAAACAAGTGAGGAAGAGAGGTATGCCCACCTCTGCCTACTCCACCCCTCAGGTGGGGGAGGCGAGGTGAAGCACAACTCTCAATCCCCGCGATCTTGCAGATGGGCGGGTCCCAGCCAACCAGGGAAAGGCTTATGCCCCCCTCCCACTGGAGGGTGGCATAATAGGGGGTGTACCCACCCCAGGGAAGGGACCCATTGGTCCCAACCTTTTACCTACCTGTAACATCCCTAAATTTAGGGGCACCCCTGAACCTTGCTTCCTCAGACAAGAAACCAGAAGAAGAAAAGAAGAAGTACCGAACAGCCGTGCCGAAGCTAACAAGAGGAGGACGCCCACTGACTTGGCCCCAGTCCTACCGGCCTGTCCCCACCTCGAACCTGCTCCAGCGAAATCCCGGTGTGTCCTGCAGCCAGCAACCTTGAGAAACCCGGAGGACCTGTCTGCCTTCAATCCCAAAGACTCTGTCTCCCTTGAACACCGGATTTGATCAAACAACAGACTCCAGCTCTCCAAGGATCCGCAAGTTTGCACCAATCTGCACCCGACGCCCACGGCCCGAGTTCGAGTGACCCAACACCAAGAGGAGGTCTCCCCAGCAATCTTGACCCGAGATCCGGTGATGCCTGACCTGCCTCAAGCCTCTAGCAGACGCCTGCAGCCTCAAACCAGAAGGTCCCCCCAACCGCGACCAGGAGCTGGTAAGAAGATCCGACCCTAAAAGGCACCCCTGCACCTGATGCCCCACAGCCTTGGGTGGCCCAACCGAAGGTGCCTAACCAACCCCCAACATTCCAACATACCTCTCCAAGTGGTGGTCGCACCCAGAAGACCTTCGTACCCGAGCCTGCAGTGCTATTGCAAACCGGAGACTCCCCATTGAAAGCTACAGGGTACCCGACGCCAAAACAGCACTCTGCACCCGGCCGCCCCAGTGCCGCTGAGGGTGCATCTTTTGTGCTGGCCTAAACCCCCATTTGCCCTGAGCTTAAGTTCAGGAGCTTTGCTCCCACAACCCAGTGGCCTGCTCGTCAGCAGCCACCAACCGGAGGCCCCCTATCCCCCATTAGATAACATTGGGCCTCAGCACTCTGCACCCGGCCGCCCTAGTGCCGCTGAGGGTGTAACAAGAGTGCATCCTTGACCCTGGGGAGCCCCTGAGTCTAACCCCAGAATACCAACTCCCACAACAAAGTACTTACCTTTGAACCGATAACACTATTTTCCTCCATGGGATAACATTGACGGTTTTTCTATGAAAAGTGTGGAGTTGGAAAATCTAAGAAATCCTTTAAAACGGTAACTAAATAACTAAAACGCTTTTACTTACCTGTTTACAGGAAATGTCCCAGTGCAGTTTCCAGGTATACTGCACTGTGTAAGAAAAGTAATCTAAAAAGTAACTTACATGATATTCTGCTAAAAATCCTATACAAAGTATATTCTCTGTATTCTGAAAAGCATTGCATTATCAGTAACACTACTGTAATCAAATCAAAGTACATTTACAATTGCAATTCAAACTGTTTACAAACTGTATATTTACTGCAAAGTATTTATTACTTACCTGTGCCAGGCTTGCTTGGTTCTAGGAAATAAAATAACTAAAAGAATATTATTATACAAAAACAATTGGTCTGAAGTTCAGTCTTTGAGTGTGTGAATTCATTTGCTGACTGAGTGTGTACAACAAATGCTTAACACTACCCTCTGATAAAGCCTTACTACTCGACCACACTACCACAAATAGAGTGAGGTGCTATCTACTTTACCTCTGCCTACCTTTTGGGTTCCACTGGACTCTGTGCACACTATACCTCACTTTGGTATAGTATATACAGGTCCAGCTTCCTACAACATCAATAAAGAGATTTCATATGATAATGAAGTGTGGTGTGATGACTACTGGGGCTGCATACTGCAAAGAATCCAGGAGTACGCAACAGATGTAAAATTAGAAGAATTGGTTCGTAGGCACACAGAGGCTGCTGTAAGGTAATTTATTACAAAAACTGCGATGGGAATCACTATTTAGAAAACAATTTATTATTGTTTCATGTATTGCTCAGGAGTAAAATGTGAGCTATTACCTTCTTCTGAATCCTTGGGTACAATTTGAAAACAAGTGGCATATTACCTATTTCCCTTAAAATACCGACCGCCTGACATAGCAGACAAACTGACCCCTTAAACTGGGCCATTTAATCCTCAACCATTCTCCTTCCCATCAGCATGACAAATGCAGAGAGATTTGCACACAGCTGGGTCACCACTTTAATTAGATTTCATCTGAGAGGTGCGGAAATATTAATATAAAGAGCTTTCTGGTGGCTCTGACTGTGACCCTGGTGGCTTTTGAATTTCTGATGGGCTGACAGAGGAGAGAACAGACCTGAGCTGATCTCGGACTGGCAAGGATCCAGTGGGGGCGCAATAGTCACCGAGAACTGGTGAGTGAGGTAGCCTGCTGGCCCACAGGGAAGTCAGGAACATTACAGACAGGCGTAAGCCAGTGAAACACTAACTGGGAGTCGGTACAGAGGTAGAAACGGGTGCCGAATTGCCTGGCGTGCAACTGATTTTTCTTGTCACACTGGCCCTTCAGAGGCACAGGCCTATTGGCAGGGCCACTGAAATCATGGGATTCTGCAGCTGCGGGCGGCACCTGCAGACCCCAAAGGCTGTCCCCAGTGATGACCTGGCAGAGAGTGAGAATCACCTGGGGGGTAACAAGTGGGATGGACATCTCAGGTACAGCGGGGTGAGTCAAGAGGCACCTGCAGACCCCCCCCAAGGCTGTCCCCAGTGATGAGCTGACGGGGTGAGAAACACCTGGGGAGCAACAAGTGGAATGGACATCTCAGGTACAGCGGGGTGAGTCAGGAGGAACCGGCAGACCCCAAGGCTGTCCACAAGGACGATGACAGATTAACTCCAGAAACAGCTCTCGTTGCACTGGAGAGCACCTGGAGGTTAGGGATGCTGATTCTAGAATGGCTCCTTCTTGCCCTGGCATGTATGCAACCAAAAGAAACCTGGGGCACACAGTAATGTAAGGCAGAACCCCCACTCAGAAAATTGTCCAGCACTACTGCGAGGTTCTGTGCACCGTTCACAAGGTCTACTGGGGCAGCAAGACCCCAAACTATGTTCAGATGGTGGTCCCAGACCATGTCCGAACAAAGGATGGGATCATACATGCCAAATATTTACGAGGCTTGGCTTGTGCGTTGGTTCTTACAGCCAAGCCAGACCCTTGGCTCTGCTCTGGCTCGGTTCTCCCTGTTAATTTGTTGGCTCGCCGAAGTCTAGTTTCTAGCCAGATAATTAATTAGCTATGATGGAATGATATTCACATGAGTTCTGTGTAAGCTAACTGTATCCGAATCCTACCATGTCTGTGGATGTCATTCGGGGGGAATTGCTGTTGCATTGGCAGTGGTTTGCCAGCTATAAAAGGCGCTTGAGGACATTAGGGGGTCTGCCTAGCATTGTTTGTTTGAGAAAGGCTAATCATCAGCGTAATAGGGAAGGTAGTATGTAGTGAGTGTTGTTGGGTGGATGGTGTTGTGTGGAGTCAATTGGAAGCCAATTACAGCATGTTTGAAGAGTGTTTGATGTATGTGGTGTAGATGTTTATTGTGAACTGATCGGGTGGTTCTGTTGTGTGTCTTGGATTTGGCTGATGTTTGTAGAACAGTGTGGGTGGTTATGGGTGCAGGTGAAGGGCTGGAGGCGGAATCCAATTAAGGATGTCCTACTCCTATCAATAGAAATGTGAATGCCCCCGTTAGTGTCCAAATGTGTTTCTTGGAAATCGCACTGTTTAGGTGTGGGTTTTGATGAACAGTTGTCAAACAGACCTATTGCTAACAATACACATGAAGAGGCAGCTTTGGGTCCCCCCTTTTCAGCCCATTGACTTTCTTCGACCAGTCTCTTTTACCCATTGGCTTGACACTTTGTCAATCATACCTTGCCCTACCCCCCCAGAGGAGTAGTCATCTTGCACCTTATGCATTTGGCTGTTTGGGTGCATTATTCTCCATCCCCTCAACTTCTTGCATGGAACTGCATGAAGGAATATTTTGGGCAAGCATGCCACGATTATGGGTGTGTGGTGTTAGGCCGGGCGGGGGGGGGGGTCCGTGGATCCTTGCCCCAGCCCCTCTAGCAACTCCATGGCTTGGGAATTACTTCGTGACCTCCCACTTGTGTGTTTAATTTGACCAGGTACCGGCAGACAGGGTGAACAGGAAGTGGTTGACACTAACTAAGTATCCTGGGTGGACTGGTTTTGTGGGAAAGAAAGGATTATTGAGGTCAGGCCATTTTAGTTTCAGCCTTTTCTTCCAATGATTCCAGACCAGCAGGGCTATGAGTCCGTGAAAATCCACCCATTTCCTAGGCATAAGGGTAGATTGGGAGGTGGTAGCGGTGAATTCTAGTCTTTTTTGGCATTAAGTGGTACAGCAGTACAATAGCAGCAGTCAATTTAATTAACGGTTCCTTAGGACAACACGGAGGTTGGAATACAACATTTTCATTCCTACACTTCTGCGGCCTCTACAATTTTGGCGGGAAGATGCGCCACATTCATCTTCCTTTATCCACCCTCCCAACACTGCATTCCTCTTAATTTTCACCTCAATAGCCTTAGGATGTTATTCTCTGAGGGAGGGGGGCAGTGTGACGCGACCAACTTATGGAGTAGTTGCAATTGTCAGTGTGCGTACCGCGTCATATTTATTGGGTGACAGGTTATGAGCTCTCTCATTGAACAATTACTGAAAATTCTCAATGTCATAGTTGCCACAAACTGATAGATTTTCTTGGGGAATTTTGCACTCTGTGTTTTTTTCGTTCAGGAACGTGGTTCACAGGCCGATTCACAGAACTAATCTGAGATAAAATCCTAAACTTACTACTTACTTACTACTACTTTTGGTATTCACAGAAGGCATTTAGTAGTAGTAAAGTAAAGTTAGGACTCCTAACTTTACTACTACTACTAAATGCCTTTTGTGAATAACGAAAGTCGTAAAGTTAGGATTTTGTCTCAGTTTAGTAGTAGTAAAGTTAGGACTCCTAACTTTACTACTACTAAATGCCTTCTGTGAATACCAAAAGTAGTACGTTTAGGATTTTATCTCAGATTAGTTCTGTGAATCGGCCCCGTTGTGTGTGGGCCACAGGGCCTTACCCTCAGACTCCTTTGTGAAGGACAGTGAAGTACCTAGAGGTGGGGGATGGGCGAGTCTGGGCCTTGCATCCGGTCGCACAAGGTCGTTCCCCAAATGGCAAAGAACAGGTAGATTCGCAGTGCTGAAGGGGATGGAATGTAACTGCCCAGACTAATTCTTAGAGCCCTGGAATGATTCCTTTGGTCGCTTTTCAACAAGAGTATAACTAGGCTGCTGCAAAAATCGATACAAGTTTTTGCTGACAAATTGATGATGCAAGAATAAGTTTGATTTCTTTTTAGGCCAACCACAATGGCGTCTTGTTCTTTTGTTTCAAAGGCTCATGGGGAGAAGGGGCAATGATGGATGCATTGCCAGCCTATTTCCAGATAATTATAGTCAACATTTTGAAAACTTTTTCAGTGTTCCAAGTTTATGGTTGTAGATCCTTGAGGAACTTTAGTGGTTATCTCAATCTAAAATTTCAAACTGGTATCTCAGCTAGCCTGTATCTCAGAACAGGTCGGTCACGGTCAGAATATTTGAGTGCCTCAGTTGTCTAGTGGTCCCAATTAGATAGGGTCAGGATTCCCGGGAAAAAAATCAAATATTAATATCAGTGGATTTACTTTTGCATTGATTGGGTCCAGTGGATCCATACATGCTTGAGTCTTCTTGTGGGATGTATGTTGAGGATCTGGGCCAAGGGAAATTGGAGCTACCAAAAGGGCCAACATTTCTGAAGTTTACAGTATTGGTGTGGCCCCACTGAATGAAGGTCACCTTCAGCTTCATGTGCCTCAGAACATCCTCCCAACCCAGCACCCCAGGTGCAATGTCAGAGGCAGGTAAGGGAGTGTACAGAGGGTGGGGGTGGGACACAGTTCTTCAGTCAGTGCAGGTGAGTAAGCCAACTCTAAATTGTGCATCAAAGTCATTATCCATGGACCATTGAATCCTCTTTTTTCCCTAACTGGAGCATGCTACTGGATGAGGTTGTGGTCTTCAGGCAGACCAGAAATGGGTACTTCATTGGTGAGAAGATGCTCTATAAGGCCTGTTGTTCCAACAAACTTAGAAACTGAGACAAACCAAGATGTGCTTCTTATCTTAAAAATACAGAAAACCCTGCTTAGAAAGCACCCTAATCCATGAGGGCCATGTATGTACAATGCAGTCAAAAGACCTGTGAAGCAACCCTAGCAAGCACTGCATACCTAAAAGGCTAAACAATGGCTTACTTCCCAAAGCCTACCACATGGAATTTAATTCCAGACTCCCACAAAATATAGAGGCCAAATGCACGTGCCTCACACTTTTTAAGACAACATAAATAATCTATCTGTTTCTATATGTGATGCTGTATAAATTAAAACTTAAAAGCCCATTGATAGCCAAGCACCGAAAACATATATGTAATGCTATGGTGTACAGCGTCTTTATGTTAGTATGTGTACATGTACTGTATGTGTACATCGAATTCTGTACTCTGCAACCTCTTTATTTTAGTGCTTGGGTGGCTCTTTGATTTTTAAGGATATGGTACTGTGTGACCTTTATGGTGGTGGCAGTTCTATTTATTCACACTATTGTCTTTTTACTTTCTGCACATGTTTTCTTTATGGACACAGAGAGTTTATTGGTGATGAGGTGGAGTTTTTAAAGAGCTAGTTTTTGTGTTCATGGACTTCTGAAGTTTTTGCTCATTTGCAAAGGTTGTCTTGACCCTGATATATGTATGTTTTCTATTCCATTAAAAATAACCCCACTTGTTGGATTGAATCAAAAAAGAAATATTACGGTAATAGGTCCTGAAGAAGGTGGTTGAAAGAACTCGAATTCCACTGAAATGTGCATTGACCAATAATGTTTGAAGAGCCCAGTTCAAGATGCAACAATTGAAGACTAAAGAAAAATGGTCTCCTTGGTTGTTTGTCGAAGGCTATTGTTCTGGGGTTTATAGGAAATGTGTATATGGAGTATGCATGAGTGTAGTGTATGAATGAGAGCCAGTGACTGGAAAGTGCGGTGTTTAATTATTTTTTATTGCATTGTTTTAGTTTTGTATTTATTGTGGCATTGTTGGAGGGATTAATGTATGAATTGTTAGAGTTTGTTTTAAGAATTATATTTTTATAAAAGAATAAAAGATGATAATTAGAAAAAGAGTCAGAAAATAAGCAAATCATGGAAAATAAAATAAAAATGTAAATGAACTCCTCTGGGTCAGACTGTTTAGGATTAATTACATTAAGGAACGCTAATAAGTTACGTGTGAATTGTTATTATTGATTGCTGTCTTGTTTTCCCCCTTTTCCGAACCTTATGTAGTATATTTGGGGTACCCTTCTTCTGATACAGTGGCATAGAATGCAGTGCCATAGAGTACAATGGCATAGCGTGGTGCAGAGTAGAGTGGCATAAAGTAGATTGGTGCAGAGAAGCGTATAGTGGCATAGAGTGCAGTGATATAGAGTAGAGTGGAGTAGAGTATAGTGGCGTGGAGAGCAGTGGAGTGGAGTGGTGCAGAGTAGAGTATAGTGGCGTAGAGTGAAGTGGCGGTGAGTTCAGTGGCATAGAGTAGAGTTGTCCCATCCTCTAGCACTACCCTTACCTTTGATAACGGGGAGGTATGTATAGCACTGGAACAAAGTACCAGAAAAAAGGCACCTGGTTTTGATGGCGCTCCAATAGACTTTTTACAGATTGCCCTGACCTCTGGAGTCCTCTGCTTACTAATACTTTTAATGCTATAGCAAGAGAGGGACCTCCCGCCTCCTGGCTTAAAGCCATTTTAGTTCCAATTTTTAAACAAGCATTTGCAATGCAATAGGTCTCGCATTTGCGAGAGTTAGAGCTATTGGCATTGTAAATGTGTGAAAAACAGGACCACTCGTTAAATCTCACAAAATGTCATCCTAATTATAAAGCAGGGAGTGGAAGTAGAGATGTTATTTACTTATTATAAGTAAATCTTATGCTTAGGCCGTATATTTATAAAATGGAAATAAATGGCTGCATTTCAGCTGTGTGCTCTAGATGTTTCTTAGGCGGGGACGAGTTTAACAAGCGGCACAGGCCATTCATTATGTGTACATGCAAAGGGTATAGGAAGTTTGCTCATGCTGTGAAAGACTGGATCACCCCCCCCCCCAGCAATTTTATACATAGTAAGCTTGAACCGAAGGTATTGGAGCGTTTTACCCGAGTACTAGTTATATTAAGCAAGGTCAGATTCAGCAGACCACAGTAGGTGCTGTACATTTACTGAACACCATGGTGTGTGTGCATTTTTATTCCAGTCACCCTATTTTTTACTTAAAGGTACAGGGGGTGAGTGGTGAGCCGTGCCCACTCACCTCTCCCTCCTCACCAGCACTGATGAAGAAGAGGATGCCAAAGGTTGTGCCGGGTGATGAGTGGTGAGCCGTGCCCACTCACCTGTACTGATGAAGAAGAGGATGCCAAGGGTCGTGCCAGAGGGTGAGTGGTGTGCCGTGCCCACTCACCCCTCCCTCCTCCCCTGCAGCGGTGAAGAAGAGGTTGCCAAGGGTCGTGTCAGTGGGTGAGTGGTGAGCCGTGCCCATTCACCCTCCCTCCTCCCCTGATGAAGAAGAGGATGCCAAGGGCCGTGCTAGTGGGTGAGAGGTGAGCCATGCCCACTCACCCCCTCTCACCTGTACTGAGCACAGTGGCCTGGTTGTGTACCACTGCCCGGGCCCTTCTTTCAACACAGAGCAAACACTCCAAAGCTTTCTAGGTGTGGCTGTCAAGCACCCATCTACCAGATGTGGTGTTTAGAGATTTAAAAATGAATTCTGTCCTGAGTGTGAACTATGTGAAAAATGCAAAATGTGGCTGCGGCCAGTGAAATGCTGGTAGCGCGGTCACACGTGCGAACCAAAGCCTTGCAGGTTTTAATCATGACGTCACTTTACACTCACCCTAGGTCCATAAATGCCAAAAATATGTGCATACAAATGTTGTGTGTACGGCGCTACAGAAATGCTTAATTTGTAAGACAAATATAAGAGTCTCGGCTCCACGTTTTTGTAGGAACCCACCGCCGGCGCTGCCCAATGCTAGAGTTCAGGAAGGCCAAGGAGGCCTCGTCTTTACCCCGCTTCACAGATCTTTCTTTTACTCCATTCCCCTTCCTGTCTTTATGTCACTCCTGCAGGTTACATTTTATTCCGGCTTTCTTCAGTTGTCACTGTTTTTCTATCTTTCTTGTCCTCATTCTTCCTCTCTTTTGTCCCTCTCTCTCCCTTTACTGTGGTCAGTCTAGTGATGAAATGAGTCCCAGCCCTGAAAGGGAGTGTCGGCGCCCACCACATGCAACCTCCGGCACAAATTAAAGCACCATGAACCAGAATATCATATTTATGGAGACTACTATTTTTTACAACAGAGTACAGTCAATTACAATTCGATTAGCTTTAGAGGTGGATGAGCCAATGCATTAACAGGGAGAGCCCGAGCCGAGCCAAGGGTCGGCTCTGGCTCTAGGAGTCTGTAATGAGCTCTGCCTTTGTCATGTAACTGTTGCAACAAACATCATATTAGAATAGGATACGATGTCTTCAAAATTAAAAGTGAATTTTTTTTCCAACATGCAGAAGTATTTTATCTTAGTACACCAGATGATCTCTGTGCACTGAGAAACATTCCTGACCCCGCCCTGAGAGAAATGCTATTAATGAACTAAGAGGCAAATCAGTTTCTTTCTGTCCCCTGTATGTGGCCTAGCTTCTTACCACAGATGTACAGCATTAAAGGCTATTACGTTCAACACAACAGGGGTTTTTACAGCACACATTATAAACCTAAAATATTTGAAGGTGCTCTCACATGTGATAATGAGCAAAAAGGGAGCTCAGGGAAATAAAATAAATTTAAAAAAAGCTTACCTCTAGCACGTCCATTCTTATTCTGCGATGCCACATGCCTTCGGGTCCCTGTACTGCTTAATTGCACCCAGCTCTGGGTGAGCACCATGGCAGGCATGGTTTGTTGCAGAGCCGTGTCATGTAACCGTTGTCCTGTGGCTGCATCGCGGGGTAATAGTGTGGGGGCAGGAAGGGAGACAGTTGGTACGGCTGTGCCATGGCAGTGTAGTTCTCTGTGCAGGCCGGGCACGGGGTTGCTGTTGGCCGACGGGAGGTGGTGAAGAGGTGCTGGTTGGGAGTGCCAGCTTCCTGAAACACTGATCTTGAGCTGGCGTGGGTTGGCCAAGCGCTGGGGCCCTGCGGCCCATGTAGATGTAAGCCAGCCCATCAGTGGGCGGAATGTGGCAGGGGGAGTTAATTGGCACGCTGCAAAAAGGGCCGGATCTGTACTCATCGAAGATGAAGCCACTGCCATCCCTGGGGGAGCTTGCCCTATGCCCACCAAAACACTTCTGGAGTGCAGAGTACGCGCGCCATGTGAATGAATGAACAATCTAGGCTGGCATTGAAACATTTCCCAAAACTCAATTTACCTCGAAGTTCACGCTCTTTACCGTTTTACACTGCAAATGAAAAGAACGAAATTGTTTTAAAAAATGTGAAAAGTGCTTTACACTCGGAATTTCCTTTGTAGCTCACGAGGTGGAATTTCCTGCAGTTCTGTTTTTGTTCAGATGGGGGGATATACGGTATGAGTTCTAGGAAACCGCTCGGCTTCACTGCTCTTTCGTGCTTTCGGTTTCACATTGTGTGATAATGTATATAGGTCAGAGTCCGCCAGGGGCAAGGTAGGAGTGGTGAAATGCGGGGGGTTGGTGGCGAGGGGGGTAGTGGAGATAAATATCCGAAAGGAAAGGAGGCAGGTCCCTAGAACAGGTCCCTTGAACGGGCCAAAGTATGGAGTAAAAGAAAGTGAAACGCGCCATGCACGCGCTGTGCTGAAACGCCGTGATCAAAAGAGACGCCCGCGAGAAGAAAGTGGAAGCGCGCCATGCGCGCGCACCGTACGCGTGCACATCTCCTGTCCGGGCAGGCATGGCAAACAGGAGACAGGGAGGGTACAAACCTGCCTCCCTTCCAATTAAAAGCACGCATTTTTGACGCGCGCCAATCAGAAGCGTGGGTGGAGCTTCCACCCCGCTTCCGAAGCAAAACCGACGACAATAGTCTCGCAAGCGACAGCGCATGCGCTACGTCGCTAGGCGAGACCTAAAAAGGAGACAAGCAAGACCCTAGGAACTATAGACCTATTTCTCTCCTAGATAGCACGGCAAAATTGATGGGTAGAGTGCTATTAAATAGACTGGAGACATGGGCTTTGACAAATAAGATCTTGATCCAGGCACAATACGGTTTCAGAAAAGGGAGAGGCACTCAAGATCAATGCCTGAATTTGAGTCTGCTCATAGCAAAGTATACCCACGCGAAGCAAGGCAATTTATATCTGGCCTTCATGGACCTTAGCGCAGCCTTTGATTGTGTATCTCACCCACAGCTCTGGAGAATTATGAGGGAAATGGGGGTAGACCAAGCAGTGATCACCTTCATTAGACAACTGTATTCAAGAGCTGAAGCATGTGTTGGGTATGGGCCACAGGGAGAATGCACCAGGTGATTTCCAGTAACAAGAGGAGTTTGTCAAGGGTGCGTTCTCGCCCTTTTTTTATTCTCGTTGTATACTAATGGGGTGGAGTCCAAACTATTAGATTCAACTATAGACGTGCCTAGAATAAGGAAGTTGCACATCCCAATTTTATTATATGCAGACGATGCAGTTTTAATTGCGCGAACTGGAAGATCCCTACAAAAACTGTTAAATACTTATGTGGATTTTATGAAAGGCTTGGATCTTCAGACAAATGAATCTAAGTCATTTGTTTTAATTGCAGGGCCATAGCTGAGCAAACCACCATCCTTTTTTATCTCAAATCGCAAAGTGACACAGACGGAGTCTTTTTCATACTTAGGAGTCACTTTTGATTATAAGGCTTCCTGGAGGAATATGGTAGAGAACCGTGGGATCATGTTGGAAAAGAGCACAAATGCAATATGCTCATTTTCAAAAAAGCTGGGAACAAGAAACCCAGATATTTTAAGAAAGGTTTATGGGGCGAAATCCAGGGCAGTAGCTACGTATGGTGCAGGGGTGTGGGGCCATGTTAACGCAAAGAGGATACAAACAACAGAGGATTTGTTTTGGAAATCGATGATGAGTCTCCCCATTGGTTGTTCCAATTTTAATTTACATGAAGAATTAAGCATCCCCTACATAATTGACTGGATAAACGTCGCACCCATCCTCCTATGGCACTCAGTATGGTGTAGAGACACAGTGTCACTAACTCAACAAATAATACAGGACTGCCTATCCCTTGAACACAAAGACATTTTTTTATGGTTAAAGTATGTGAAAGATACCTTATACACTCTTGATCTAGGAAGCTTATTTGTATCCCCAGAAAAATGTGGTTCTGTCTCAAAAAAAGCATTAAAGACCCATTTCATAACCACTGCTAATGAAGGGAGATTGACTGTTTATCGTAACAAACCCACTGTTAGAGAATATATTGAAGGTCCATTGCAGGTTGAGGGAATATCTTCCTATCTGGAATTTGTAACAATCCCACGGCACAGATTTATTCTGCTACGGTTTCGGTTTAACTTTATCCCTTGCATGTTGGACCACCCTGCTGGTATCTTCTCCTCGAATGAACTCCCGTGTTGCCCATGTGATGACACTTCACAACAGTCTGGCTTGCACATTTTCTTTTTCTGTAAATTTTATTGTAATCAACGGAAAAGGCTTTTAATCCCGCTTTTACGTAAGCATAATTTCAGACAACGTCGTCTGGCCTTGTACTTTCTAGGTATGTTGCCTGACCCCCTAACCTGTTATACTGTTGCCTCCTTTTTATGCATGTGTTTAAAAACCAGGAAATTATGCATTGATTGACATTGATGAACTGCTTCTTTTTAACATTTTTATCTGCGATGTATACTTGTACTTTTATGATTAATTTTGTATTAATCGAATAAAGTAATTTTGAATTTGAGTAGAGTTGTGCAGAGCAGAGTAGAGTGCCGTAAAGTTCAGTGGTGTAGAGTAGCGTAGAGTGCAGTGACAGAGTGCAGTGGCATAGAGTAGAGTAGAGAAGAGTAGAGTGGCATAGAGTGCAGTGCTGTAAAGTGCAATGGAGGAGAGTAGAGTGGTGCAGAGTAGAGTGCAGAGGTGTAGAGTGAAGTGACGTAGAGTACAGTGGCACAGAGTGTTGTGACATAGAGTAGAGTGGTGCAGAGTAGAGTAGAGTGGCATAGAGTGCATTGGCGAAGAAGGCATTAGCAGAGAATAGAGTGGTGTAGACTATAGTAGTGTGGCGTAGAGTAGAGTGGCGTAAAGTGCAGTGGCATAGAATAGAGTGGTGCAGAGTAGATTGGTGCAAAGTGCAGTGGTGTAGAGTGGTGCAGAAAAGAGTGCAATTGCATAGAGTACAGTGGCGTAGAATACAGTGGTGCACAGTAAAATGCAGTGGCATAGAGGGCAGTAGCGTAAAGTGCAGTGGAATAGAGTAGAGTGGTGTAGAGTAGAGTGGCACAGAGTGCAGTGGTGTAGAGTGGAGTGCAGTTGCATAGAGTGCAGTGGAGTAAAGTACAGTGTAGGGGGTGGGAGGGGAAAAACCAGCATGGAAGAGGGGTGGGTAGGAGTGAAGAGAAGCCACATGGACGGGGATATGGCAGACGGACTGAAAACATTAGCACTCAAATGGAGTGTTTGAACACAAAAAGAAAGTACTTCCAAAAACTGGAGCACTGGATGGAGACAAGTACTTGGTCCATGCACCAGGTAAGGGCCAAACACAAAAAGAGGACATGACCAGGCATGCCAAGACAAATAGGAGTGAAACAAATTAGAGCGATGCTGAAAAAAACAAATGGTAAGCTATGGGTGGGCTATAAGCCCACTGTATGTAAACCAAAATCATGCAGAGACAGCACATGTGCTGTCTAGCGAAACCTAAAAACTGCTATCCCGGACTGGACCACCAAGAATCACTTCCTGTTTTAAGTGTACTTTTATGCTCCCTGGAGCTGCCCCTAAACATCTGTTTTAAAGATGTTCAGCACCAATGACAGGAACATAGCTACCCAAGTGGATGAAACGCCATGTTATAGTTTTGTTCCGTTATTTCCCATGAGAGTTTGAAATGGATTAAGTATCGTGGCGCCACCCTAAAGCTTGCAAACCAAGAACATCAGCCCTAAGGTGCAAAGCCACCAACAGGGGAGCTGAGTAGTTAGACAGTAGCCTGCTTCTAGACCCTATCCCAAGGCAGTTTGGTAGGTGATGTAGCTGATTGGCGGTTCACTTCCCTCCCCAGCATCTGCTTCAGGGTCCCGAACAAATAGGCTGGTAGTCATGTTGTGCTTTCCTGGTACTCGAGGGTTGGAGTAACAGCTATAAAAGCCTCCGCCAAAAGGACAGTCTTCTTCTCTCTGCCTCACCAGAAGGGATGCTCCATGTGAGCGCTGCTTATGAGAATTTTGATTCCCAAAAACAAAGACCTCTCATTAAATTGATTGGTGGGGTGCAATAGTTTTGTATTAGATATCAATAAAAGGGTATATGTTCGTGTTTTTTTTTCTTTGTTCCTTTGGCTATCTTTGGGGGTGGACTAGGTCAGGCGGTGAGGTGCCAATTCATCCCTTCTTGGTACATTGACATTTATGATTATTGAAAGCTTGATAATTCACAAACTCTCAAGTTTGATGGGTGGGGGGAGGGGGGCTAGGGTTAGACTGTCCCTTGAGGGGCAGGGGCTTCCGCCCACGACTCATTTACACTAACACTTCCTGTACACTGGATGGGGGGGGGGTTACAACGGAACGTCTTGGACGGCTGCCCAGGATCACCCCGAAAAGGGTGGTCAGATCCGGACAGTCACACAAATATTAGGAAGCAGCATTAGAGGCGGGCGAGCTACCAAATTAACAGGGAGAGCCGAGTCAAGTGTCTGGATGGGCTTTAACAGCCCATGCACGAGCTAAACCCTAAAAATAGTTGGTGTCTAAATCAATCACCAAACATCATGTGAAAATATGATTAGCACTTTAAAATTAAAGAAAGGTTTTTCTTTAACATGCAGAAGCATTTGACCTTAATACATCAGAATATTTTCGTACAGTGCACACCGTGAACTCACATATTGAAAGGTGCTTGTATATTTGATAACGAAGAAAACAGAGTCTCTATAAAATAAAATACTTGCCTAGGATCACAAGATTTGTTCAAGCAAGGAAGCCAGGATTGGTCCCAGGTTTTCTGGTTTCACACTATGCAATTCACCCACTAGATGGTTACCTCTTTCTCTCCTTTTTAGCACCAAACGTGTCTGCATTGTGATAGTAAAGCATGGATGACAGGCAGAAGCCACATTAAAGCTCAGCTCCTTTTGGGCTTTAGGGTCCAAGAGGACCTTGAGCTGAGCCAAAGCTAGGCCCCTGGCTCGACCTGGCTCAAGCTTTAAGTGGCTTGCTTACCTCTAAACAGCAGTTCTCTTCATTAAGTGTGGAAGTCCCTTGCAAGACATTTTGTTTACTTACAGGGGACTTCGAGCCGGCCCATTGCTTACCATTGGTCGGTGTTATTGTCACTTACATTTGCTTGCTTCTCTTTGTTCTTTGGTCAGTGCATGCCAGCTTCACTTCCTCTCTGTGAGTTTGTCTTTCCCCTGGAGCATGGCCTAAGTACTGCTTTCCGGCCTAGTGTCCTTCCACTCTGCACGCTTTTGGATCTTCTTTTTTCTTGTGGTTGCAGCACCCCATAAGAGTGCATATGTCTGCAGGCCTTTTGGGTTGCAGGTTTTTTTTTATATAGCACAAAATCGGCCTGAGGGCATTGGACCGCTTTACATGTGAACCGGATTACATTACAAAAGGTCAGGTTAATTTTTTGCTTCTGTGCAACATGGCTAAAACCATTGACAAAGGCAATAGCTTCCTTAGGTGAGATATATTGGTTTTGCCAGTGCTTGCTTTTACCAGACGGTTCTGTCTATAATCTTGAATATTATGCAGTGTACCACGAAATTTCAATGCTAATCTTGATTTTGAATTTCTTATTTTCATTTCCATTGTAATAAATTCAGACCTATGTAGTAGCCACGTAAGAAAGTTGTGTATTTTTCTGCTGGTAAAAATGTACGAAACCTCACCAGGTCCGCTGCCTAGCGCTATGTGCTTGTATATCTCTTGAACGGTACTGGCTAACGGTTCAAATGTTAATTAATCGACATTCTGGTGCTTTTTATTTCTTTTCTTTTAGGTACTTATGAAAGAGGGGTGAAAATAAAATGTGATCTGTGTATCTGTTATGCCACCTCAATTGAGTGACCCAGAGAGTCAAAGAGGATAACTTTCTGTATCAGTCTGTGTGCCCAGCGTCCAGGCCAATAGAGAATGCATGCAATATTACTCTCCGCCCCCCCAGAGCTTCAATAGTGACCTTAGAAAGGACTGTCAATGTCTAACCCTTTCGTCTTTATGTATATGTAATGCACCTAATGTATGATATAGTGCACCCTGCACTGTGCGTATGTATGTAATACTGCATTGTACAAGTCCTGTATGCTATATTCAACCCTGGTACTGTATGTGTATGTAATGCTGCACTGTGCAACTTCTATATTCTATATTCAACCGTGTACTGTATGCGTGTATGTATGATTGTAATGATGCACTGTACAACTTCTGCACAATATACTTAGCCTTGTACTGTATGAGTGTATTTTTGTGATCACAGACTCACAAGATGTGTTGATGATTCTTTATTGAGCAAAAGTCCAACAATTACAACCCCTGACAGATCGCCTCCACCACTGGCTCCTTCAGCTCTGTCCAACTGCCGACCCAGATGATGTCAACATTCTAAATTACATCATTACATGACATACATGCGCATTACAACACTTCCCCCTTCCCACAAATAACAGAAAAATAAATATATACATTTCTTCAGAAACCATATACTTAACAATGTAAAGATCGACCTGATAAAGTTCAAATACAGTAATGCCTAATGAAATTACTGTCTATAACTACCTATATCAAACTAATGAGGGAATAAGATATAATACCGAAAAAAAAAAATCATCATGGGTGTTACAATAGACATTCTGTAACATACATCATCTTCAAATCTTTTGGGCTTACTCTTTGTCTGAAAACTCATTTGGTGATACCCCATTCCTGCACTCTGAACGGAAGTGCTGCCACCAGACACAAGAATATCATTTAAAGGATGATCTTGATTTCTCAAGCACCACTGGCATGTCACAATTCCACATTTTGTGACTCTCCTCACATTCCACTTTCCACCATCTTCCAAAACATCACAACCACTCTTAACTTCAACCACTTTGTTTGGAACTGACCATTTAGACGTTGCTTTCCTACGACCAACTACTTTGTCCACTCTCACAGAATTACCTACTTAAAACTCCCGAGACTTCATTCCAGCTTAATAATATGTTGTTGCACTTATTGGTCTTGCCTTCTCCGAACCCTTTCCCTGACTAGTTCATTGTCTTTACTGCCACTATCTCTCCTTCCCATCCACACCGGTGTCAAAGGCGTACAAGGTATTCTGTTCTTCAATAACCTATATGGAGTCTCTCCTGTTACAGAATGCAGTTATTCTTTAGCTCCACAACATTCTCTTTACCTCCTGCTTCCAGTCCAAACCACTTTATACAGTCAACTGCACAGATTCCCCCAAGACTCTACTGATCTGTTCAACAAGACCATTCTTTTGTGGATGATATAATGCTGTCTTATAATGTTCGATACCCTCATGCCTCAAAAACTCTCAAATTCATCAAAGACAAACTGGGGCCCATTATCAGTTACAATTTCTCTAGGACACCCTTCTCTGTGAAACATCTCTTCTAAAAAATGTATCAAATTGGAGGATTTAACCTTCTTCAAGACTGCTACTTCCTGCCACTTTGAAAGGTAGTCAATTAAAACCACAGCAGATTTACCATCTAACACAGTCCACCCAAAAGGACCACAGATGTCTATGGGCAACTTTTCCCACGGTTTATCCGGAAATTCTGAAGGCGTTAAAGGTGACTTTCTGAGAACACACGACTTATCGCTGCATGCACAAGCCAAACAACAGTTTACAAACCTGTCAATTTCCCTATCCATGCCTGGCCACCAAAAATCCATATGAGCTCTTCTTTTCATGGCTGAGATACCACTGTGATCTTCATGCAATAATGCCATCAACCTAGAACGCAAATTCACAGGTATGACTAATCTGTCAGTCCTTTTTAACACAGCATCATGACCGATAACTCTCCCAACACATCTTTTAAATCCTCCAATCCAGCACATGCCACACCTTCTGTGATTTTCTTGATGATAGACTGTATGCACTCATCCTCTGAAACAACCTGTTTCCATTCTTCTTCAGAAAGGCACACTTACATGAACCTGCAATGTCTGCCACAATCCATTCATCATCATCGATATTCTCCTGTGCCTCGAAAGTAAGTCTGGATAAGCAATTAGCGTTCATATTTCTTATACCTAGTACATATTGGATGTCAAAGTTGTACTCATGTAAACAGAAAATCCATTTTGCTATGTAAGGTGGAGCTCATCTTGCCCCTCCTGTCAAGAACAAATCCACTAAAGGCTTTTGATCTGTAAGCTACTCAAATCTCATAGCCCAGACATAGGTCCTAAAATGTTGCACACCCCACCAACAGACCAATGCTTCTCTTTCTATAGTGGAGTAAGTGTGCTCTGCCCCTTAAGGTTCTAGAAGCAAAGGCTACCACCCTATTGCTTCTATCAACAGACTGCATGAGCACAGCACTCAATCCATACGCACTAGCATTTTTAAGAATGATGGTTTTATCACGTACATCAAATATTTTCAAAACTACAGCCTTGGCTATATTTTCCTTTATCTTTACAAAAGCTTGTTGGTACTCCTCCGACCATACAAACTTAACAGCTTTCTTCAGTAAAGTCCTTAATGTTTGAACTCGATCAGAAAAATGATCTACAAACTTTGAATAGTATTCCACTGGCCCTAAAAAGAGCGCAACTGATCTTTTTTAATTGTAGATTGTGCCTTTTCAATAGCTTCTACTAGCCTCATTTTGGGTCTAACCCCATCACAAGACAATGTATTACCTAGATAGTCAACTTCTGTTACATTAAACATACACTTTTCCATACCCACAGTAAGTCCAGCATCTTCTAGTCTAGCTGAGACCTTACGCACCACACAATCATGTTCCCCTTCTTCCGATCCCACATCAACACATCATCTTGGAAAAATAAAACATTCTTTATGTTGAGCAACAATTTTGCATAACACGTTGGAACACAGCCGATGCAGAGGCTAGTCTAAAGGGCATACATACAAAATGGTAAGCTCCTTCAGGTGTTATGAATGATGTGAGATGTTTTGATTCTCGGTGTAGATGTACCAGATGGTAAGCACAGGAGACATCTAATAACGAAAAATGCCTACCCCCTTTCACACTCATCAACATTTTATCTATTTGTAGAAGGGGATGATGATCCACCGAAATTATTTCATTAAGACATCGTAAATGTACACACATTCTTATTCACCCATTAGGTTTTTTGCCAGTACAATGGGCCTGAGAAATATGGATGACTATGTGTTCTATGACCCACACTAGCACAAAATCCTTCCAAATCCTTTCTCAATGCATCCCTTAATGCCAAAGGGACATTTCTCACTCTGTGGCTCATGCACCATCTTTCAAGGTGATACGATGTTCACATTTTTTTAAACAACCCAAATTCTTAGAGAACAACTTCGGAAATTCTTACACCCACTTTTTTCACTTACACTTTTATTTAGCAAGACCTGTTCAAGATGATTAGAGTAAAGAATCATACCCAAAGCCCGTTCCTCTTTCCAAAATTGTAATGCTTTTCCTTTTTGAACAACATATACTTTTCCTTGAGTTTTTCCATTCTTATAATTCACCCCTGACCAAAAGTAACCTTTCATTGGTAATTTGAACCCACAGTGCCCCACTGGTTCAACATTTGCTTACAGAAGTTCTTTGCCACCCATACTTTCCCATAAAGGTTTGTCAATAATAGTATATGGATAACACAAATCCGCCCACAATTGCACTGTAACTGATCCTAATTTATTCATGTCACGCTTTGGAGGACAGTAGGATGCATCTACACTATCTATTTCTTGCATAAGAAAATTGTCTTCAGAAATTACCAAAACGTCTATATCATTGTCATTGTTTTCATCACTACCATTCACTTTGGTGGTGCTATTTTTCTGTATGACATTAACGTTACTTTTAGATAGCTGCTCTGCACACTATTGAATAATGCCCAATCGTTTTGCATTTGAAAGATCTTGCTTTTACTGCAGGGCAATTGCTTGATAAAGCTGTATGTTTGGTGTTACCACATCTGTAACATTGTCATTTATCTGACTTGTTCTGTATTTTATCTGTTTTTCCAGTTTTCCTTTTATCTTTAACAGACCCACTCATAACATTCACACTTTGCATTTCCAGTAACTGTGCTGTTTTCCTTTCCATTTGTCCATCATTTAATTCTTTTAAATATTGCAAAGTATTTTCCTTTCTTTTGGCAATGGTGATGGTTTTATTTAAAGAAGGATCCTTTAAATCCAATAATTTCTCTTGAATCTTTAGATTATTGGTTTTATTGATTAACTGATCTCGTATAATTTCTCCATGAAGGTCTTTAAAAGTTGATGCTAATGTTCAGAGAACAGCCACATATTGTTCAATGGATTCTCCAGGTAGTTGCACTCAGGAGAAAAATGTATGTCTTTTTATAACTGTACTAATTTTCTTTCCAAAATGTTCTTCTCATATATATATAAACAAACAGTCCAAGATACGACTAGTAGATGCTTTTCATGTGTTTAATATTTTTATTGAGGTTCTTCATCCAACAGCTACAGAGCAGTCAACGCATTTCACCGTAACAAAGGCTTCCTCAGGGCAATTTCATCCATCCACTTGTATCTTCTACAGACTGACAATTGGTTCTGCTGTTACAGTGGCTATTTTCAATCTAAGCGCCAGGATACCCATAGGGTGGCAGTTTTGCGCTATATAAGTTTTTAATTCAATTCAATTCAATTCAATGTACAATCAAGAAACCAAAGGTCCATTTTAAGGCAGAGTTCTAAGCCGACTTCAATCAATCCTTCTTCTCTTCCAATGAAAATCTTAAACCTCGTATGGTTAAGTGACGCATTTATTCAAAGTTGTGTGATTAAGCATTCCAACCACAAAACTCGTGGTCATTCTCTGTAAGTTAAATCCAAAAGAATCTTCCCAATGATCAAGGTTGTAATGGAACCCGGAGGTGCCTTGCTTTGAGGCTTAAAGGGTAATGTATATCCGCCATGTACGGCGCAAGCAGTCTCACGTCATCATCTCAAAGAAGCCGGCCGAAGAGGTTGATAGCCTCATAGCACTCAAAAGGTTTCACTCCTCGCCAATTTTATGATCACACACTCACAAGATATGTTGATGATTTGTTATTCAGCATAAACAAGGCTGAATAGCTGACACGCATAGCAGGGGCAGGAAATCGGTGAATAAATACTTATTTACCTATTTCGAGTGCACGTGTACTCTTTGCACTGCCAGTAGAGTTCGGAAGACCGCTGTGACGGTTGAAACACGTTACCATAGCCACAATAAAGCCGTTTGAAGTGAGCCTGAGCGTGGTGGAACCTGTTTTTATAAGACAACGGGTGCGTTGAAATATATATATATCTGGTGGTGGGCTGGTGGGAGGAGCAGGTGCTCTGGGGCAACAAACTCAGTAAATGGACCAACGACGTCAGTGTGTGGTTGCGTTATATAGACGATATCTTTTTCATCCGGGAAGGTAATGAAACTGACTTAAATGTCTTTTTTGGCACACTTGATGAGAATGAAGTAAATCTTAAGTTTACTATTCAGTATAGCAGGAAAACAATTGATTCTTAGACATCAGATTGACTATCAATGAGGGCAGCCTACACACTGAATTATTCAGGAAAGACACGGCTGGCAATTCAATTTTACATGCAGACAGCTGCCATCCTCCCAGCTTTCGCTGGAGTATTTCGTACAGCGAATTTCTGAGGGCAAAAAGGAATTGCAGCTCAGAGTTAAGTTACAGAAGGATGAAAAAAGAAATGACTGAACGGTTGGTAGCAATGAAATATCATCAGATGGCCCTCATGAAAGCTAGCGAAAGAGCAGATTCTAAAACTAGAGAAGAGACATTGCACCAGAGGTTAGAGCAGAATATGGAACCCAATAGGGAACCCATACGCTTTATCACGAAATTCAATAGACAGGCGATACACATGAGGAGGATACTAAAAAACAGATGGTCAATACTCACACAAGACAACCTATCGAAAGCCAGAATTGGAGTCACTCCAAATATCACCTTTCAGCGCAACCTCTCTTTGAAGGACATGCTAGTACACAGTCATCTAACCCCTAAAAATCTAAATTGCCTCCACCAAAGCAAAGGCGTTAAACGATGTGGGCATTGCAAGGCATGCAAACATAGTGTAAATGTCCAAGAGGTTACACTGGAAAGAATAAAAAAGAAATTGCATATCTCCAAATTAATCACATGCAAGACTGACTTTGTAGTATATGTTATCACTTGCCCTTGTGACAAGTGATACATAGGCTCTACTACCTTTCCAGTACAAAAACGGATACTGGAACATTGGCAAGCAATTACTAACACAGACATAAGCTATAACACAGCAAGGCATTTTCGAGAACATCATGATGGAAACTGGACAAAAGCAACGTTTTTTGGTCTTGACACTATACCTAGACATTGCAGAGGGGGTAATAGGATTTCTGCTTTATGCAGACTAGAATCTAGATATATCATGCAAGCTGGATGTCGGATTCCCCATGGAATGAATAATGATGAAAAACTAGATACACATCTGTAGATAGGATCGAGCAATTCCCGTAACCCACACAGTTCCCAGAGAGCTTTTTAACTAATTGTGATCAATTTAATTCCTCTTTTTTGTTCTTCCCCTGTACTTTTTTGTGATGTAATATACACCATGTGTGCTATCTAGTCCTGGAATAATAATATTATCTTGTTTTGCAGAATTAAGGAAGGTTCGCTAAGATTTTTCAACACTAGGAGAATGGTGCCTAGGGAGTTAATCTGCACGAAGGAGGCTCTCTTCATTATGGAAACCTTTTCTTCTTACTAGTAGGAATATCAGAAGGACCGCTTGGTAATTATGGGCCAGACTTTTTGAAAATTGTGAACAATCCTGAAGCTACTTGAGCTTAATTGTACCTAAATTCTATCAAAAAAGATCTGACTACCCCCCTACAAATGTTTGCCATTACCCATATTACCTTACAAGCTAAAATTAATTGGGTACTATACCTTTATTTTATGTGAACGTGAACATAATTCACTATTTATGTGAAACATCCCAAAGCATAAACCACTATTGATTCACTATGCGAAACACCCAATGCATCTTTGTATTAACTTGAGTCTAAATTAATTATTTGTGTGAAATAGAATAACCAAGACCTTGTTTGGAATTATGATGAAGGCACACATGCACTTTAAAAAGTAACATTGTTTGGAGTTATTAATTTTGTTAAGTATAATTAGTTTTTTACAATCTGAATGAATTCATCAAATATGGGACGAAATTAATGTATATATATATATGTGTATATATTTATAGTATTTTGGTTATTTCAGTCCGGCGCATCCTGTGTGATGTGGTACTTATTCTTGTTGCCGGGACACTGTGCTCATGTGACCAAGACCGATGTGGATCGAAACGCGTCTTTTTCGTTTGTGCCAACAATAAACAATTGTGGATTCAAGCTCCGTTGGTGTGGCTGGCTGTCCATCTCTGCGCTGGGAAGTATTGAAGCATATATATATATATATATATATATATATATATATATATATATATATATATATATATATTAACCCTGGGGGTAGTTCGCGTAGTAGCGCTTCGCATAGCTACGCGAAGTGCACTACGCGAGCTACGCGTAGCACTACGCGAACTGCGTAGTGCGGTAGGAAATGCTGTTCGCAATGATTGCACAGTGCCGGAGGCTTGTCCGCACTGTGCAATCATTGCAAACGGCATCTTGCACAGTGCAAGCGGTCGTTTTCTGCCGCTCGAGTAGATTTGTACTCGAGCTGCAGTTTTCTCAACGCGGACTGGTAGTTTCTCATCGCGAGCGGTCGCGAGCATACGTGACCACTCGCAATGAGAAACCTGACCTCCCCACGTTGAGAATCTCGCCGGGAGGTTTATTTTCCACGCTCGCGATCGGCAACTTGATGTTGCTGATCGCGAACGAGGAAAAAGTCTCGCCGGGATGTCATTTTGCTCGCTCGCGGTCACCAACTTGACGTTGAGGACCGCGAGCAAGCAAAAAATGCCCGCTACGCTACGCGTTTTTGCACTGTGCTACGTGCAATTCGCGTAGCGCGTAGTTGCGCAAACTACGCAAACTAAGCGAGCGTAGCGTAGTTTTCCGCCCAGGCCTAATATATACCTCAAATTCTTCTTTGCTTGTCACAAGAAAAGCTCGGACGGCTCAAGTATGCTCAATAAAGTTTTTTTAATGGCTCCAAAACAAACGACGCGTTTCAGCTTACGCCTTGCTCACGTTTATCGTCAGCACTTACACTTTTCATTATAAACAGTGTTTAAAGAAAATAAACAAAGGACTTCACCCAAATGCAATATATACAAACGTGGAAACTGTGGCAGCCATTTTGACAAAGTAAAAGATAGATGCAATTCATATTACTACCAGTTCATGATTAAATATCCCACATAAATGTTAGCATGTAGAACTCAAATGAATGCAAATACTGAAGGTAATTCACGAATCTTGCTAAAAGTCAAAACATATTTCATGATATTACATTTTATATCAAAATATGGCTAATACAGTGATCATGGCTAACGCACTTTTATTGTATCGAATAACCTCCATCATTGATCACACTATTTATAAAGACTAATACATGAACACTCCTGCCCAAGTGGGCTAATTCAGTGATGATAACCATCGCAAGATAATAACCAACATAGTTAATCATAGCATCCCATTATTTGCGAGAACCAATCTGTGTACAATCCTGCCCAAGTGGGCATGTGATCGAAAATTTAAGCCTGTAGATTCTCTATACATGCTGAACCAGTATATTGCTGGCGTGTCACAGTAAAGAAAAAAATGCCCAACCTACAAGAAACAAAAAAGTGAAATTTTAAAACTGTGTTAAAATCATTGTTAATCAAAGAACCAGATCAATAACAACTAGTTCGCTAATTATACAAATGAACAGCCAACTCTTCACTTGAATTTAAACCAACCGGGGCCATCGTGTCAAGTTCAATGATGTATCTCGATTCCATTTTCTTGAGAGAGAGCTCAAGATTCCCATCTCTAACACTGTTAAACACTGTGTCAATAACAACCATTTTTAGTAGTTTCTCATCTTGAGAGTGGAAATCAAAAAAAATGACGTGCTACAGGGTACTGCTTATTATTATTAGGCCGTATAGCACGAACATGTTCCAATACTCTTTTTCTCGCACAATGAATGGTGCTGCCTATATAGATCTTACTACAGGGACAGATCAGAGCATAAACACAGTACATAGTGTTACATGTTAGCGATTTTTTTAATCACAAACTCTCTCTTAGAGTTCGGAAGACTGAGTTTAGTACAGTCCACACTATGACTGCACGCCTTGCAATTCCTGCAACATCGGAATCCTGGGCGACCACCACTCTTAACCTCTGTATCCGTAGACACTAGGCTACAGCTCAATTCATCGCGAAGAGAGCGACATCTTTTGAATGTAATCTGTGGATTATCTTTAAGATTTTTCTTCAAACTCTCATCTGTCAGTAAGACATGCCAGTGTTTGTATAGAATCTGCTGCACCTCATGTGCTTGATTAGAGAAGGTAGTAATGAATCTCAAATTCTCTGAATCCTCCTCATTCCTAACTGGATGCAAAAGCTCATTTCTAGTAACCAGATCAACCCTATCGCTTGCTTCAGCTATAGTTTTCTGATTATAGCCTCGTTCTTTAAAGCGATTACACATAATCTTCTTTTCATTCTCATAGTTGAGTTCCGTACTGCAATTGCGTTTTGCACGCAATAGCTCCCCATAGGGGATACTGAAAATGAGACTACGGGGATGAGAACTAGTGGCACTGAGTAAACTGTTCCCTGCAGTAGTTTTTCTGAACAGTCTAGTTTGTAACTTGTGATCTTCTATCTCAATCTGCACATCCAAAAACTCAATAAAAGTTTTACTGATGTGCTCAGTTAATATAAGATTATACATATTAGCATTGAGTTTCCTGACAAAATTTCTGGCAGACTCCTCATCCCCATTCCAAATGAAAAAAATATCATCGATGTAGATATATATATATATATATACAACTTCCTCGCTTCACCCAGGCCATCGAACCACAGCGGGTGCCTCCGGATGGAGGATGAATCAATTTTCGGAGCACACACGGGAGTAATTACTGATTTATTGCTGCAAATGCATTTCGGCATCGGCCTTCTTCAGTGCAGATAAATCTTTTGACCTTCAGCGCAGCTTGTGGTTTTTTAAAAGTTTCAATGTCTTTCCCTATTGGTGGGGTTACGACAAATTAACAGGCGGCATCTCCAACGTCGAGGGTGTGTGTGGCAACAGGAAGGCATCAATGTCCCACAATGCATTATTAACATAAAGTTATTTTCTCCAAATTAGTATGTATCACATTGCCTTTTCCTATTTCCAGTTTTATTTTGCCGCCTGTTGTAGTCATCCCCTTCATCTTTATTTTACTCACAGGCTGTGTTCATCTCCCTCGCCTGCCGCATGATTGTATTCACATTATCTCCGATGGGTGTCCCTCCTATGGCATGACATACATATATTTGAAAGCAATCCCAAATGTATATAAACATCCAAAAGGAACAGGCATGGACTCCAAAAATAAAGTGCTCCAATATTTATTGCTCAGTCATGTCTATGATGCGTTTTGGCCACCACGAGTGGCCTTGATCACATATATATATCTGAAGGTTAAAGTAAAGTTATAGTCACATGAAATGTTCAGTAACAACGTAATATTTTAAACTCTAAAACAACAGAAATTCACCAAGAGTAGTTATCGCAGGTAACTATAACTTGTGCCCAAGGTAACTATAACATGCACCCACGTCATGCAGTTTTCTCATCAATAATTTAATTGCAAATGTTGCAGTGTTATTGTCAATTATGTCATGGAAGATGTCAAGAGTAATATAGTATATGAGGTAATTAGCAGTGCATGGTGAGGGCGCCAGTTATAGCTAGGGCACACTGCAGGCAAGGCTCTGTGGCCAAACCCCCCCGCAGGCAGCCAACCCCACACTACGCACGGCCCAACGTGCGGTTGGCCACAGGGCCTGGCTGCCCACCCACCCGCAGGCAACCAACCCCACGTTGCACACAGCAAGAGGTTGGCCACAGGGCCTGGCCACCGGCCAACCCACCCGAAGGCAGCCAACCCCCCCGTAGGCTGCCAACCCCACACCGCAAACAGCCTTTGGCGTGCACGGTGTAGAATTGGCCTTCGGGCCCTGGGGACCCCATCCCCCAGGGCAAAAACATATATATTAAGGGGAGGGTGCATGCAGCTCCCCTCCACAAGCCTTAATAAGCCTCAGGAACCCTATCCCTGGGGTCAAATTCCATTAAAAAGGGGAGGGGGCCGTGCAGCCTTGTTTTTTACTGGGGTCCCTGGGGCCTCTCAGAGGACTCAGAGGCTCAGGGACCGGCGCCCCTCCCCTAAAACAATAAACATGCTCCCCCAACCACCCCCCCAGGCCCTGGCCCATTCTGGAAGGTTTCAAATAAACATGCATAGACCTCTGCTAACTTGCGGCAAAACATTTAAAAAAAAATTTTTTGGCCCCAGCCAGTTCCCTGCATGGTGCAGGAGCTGGCATTGCTCCCACCGGGAGCAAGCAGCTGCTTTTTGCATGCTCCTTCCTGGAGGGAGCAATATGTGGTTTGTTTCCCTGCCCTCACTCCTGCGGGCAGGGTAGCAGAACACGAGTCTGCTCTTAGCCGGTGGAAGCATGTCTAAATCTCCGGCCGGTGGAAGCAGACTTGTATGTTTGCTTCTGTTTGGTGGCAGATTTATAAATGCTCCCGCCAGACGAGAGTATACATATGTTTCCCTGCCCGGGGATAGTGCGGGCAAAGAAACTACTGCGTCCCAAGGGTGAGCTCCCTGGGACACAGTCACTCCGAGAAAAAGATGGGGTCCCGAAACGCTTTTTATCCATGTTAATTTCAATAGGAAACTGTTGACGCAGCTACAGCCTGCACTGCTGAACGGAATTACACCAAATTTTGCAGAAATGTAGCTCTTGGTCCAGAGTGCACTCTTTTTGTTAAATGGTGTAAATCCATTCAGTAGTTCCTGAGAAATGTAAATATTTCTCAGATATACAAGTGGGGACGCGGTGGATCCGCGAACCCTCCCGATCTCGAGCTTGCGATCTAATTGGCTGCCAACACTTCAAACCAGGACGTGTTGGCAGCCATCTTGTGACTCGGTTCAATCGAGTCACAAGAAAAAAAGTAAAAAAAAAAAATCACAATTAAGAAAAGTGGGCAGGGCAGAAACACCCTGACCCCCTAAGCCTGCTCAGGGGGTCCCACAGGGACCGCCAGGGCCCAAAAAAGCATTTTAAATATTTTTTGGCGGGATTCGCATTAAATCTGCGAATCTGCGCAAAATGTTTTTAAAAAACGAAGCACGGGCTCCCGCACTTTGTTTTCTTTAAGCCCTCGGGTGGGCCAGGTCCCGGGGACAATCATTAAAATTGATGCAGGGGACTGCCACCTCCCCGGGGCTATGTTTAGTAAATGTGGGAGCCAGACGGCCCCCCGCAGCCCCAGGGACCGCCACCTCACCGGGGCTAATTATGTTAAATGTGGGGGGCCAAGTAGCCCACCCGCAGCCCCAGGGACAGCCACCTGCCCGGGCTAAATTAAAATGATGCATGGGGGGATCCAGCCCCCCCACAGAGCCCCAGGGTCCACCATCTCCCTGGGGCTAATTTAATGTAATGCGGGGTCCACGCACCCCCCCCCACAGCCCAGGGGACCACCACCTCCCCGGAGCACAAATTCAAAAGATGTGTGGGAGGGCCCCCTCAACCCCCCCCACATTAGCTGTGGGGGGGTGGTGGTCCCTGGGGCTAATTTGATGTAAGGGGGGCCATGTGGCCCCCCACAGCCATGGGGACCGCCACCTCCCCAGGACACACATTACGTAAAGGCAGGGGTCCGTTGCGTACCCCCAGCCCCTAGACCTCCACCTCCCTTGGGCTACAATGTAGATGGGAAGGGGTCACGTGGCCCCACTCCAGGAGCCCTCCATGGCCCTGGGGACCGCCACCCCCCAGGGCCAGCTCCAGCAATGTCTCGAGGTGCCCACCCCAGGGACATTGCAGTTTGCTATGGCTTGGCGGGAGCACTGCTTCCGCCAAAACATAGCAAACTCTGCTTCGCTTCATGGAAGCGAGAGCATTGAAAATGCTCTCGCTTACATGAAGTGAAGCAGAATTGCTTTTGGGCAGTGGGAGCTGCATGTTTGCAGCTCCCTCTGCCCAAAAGCTATGCCGGCTACCACAGGAGGTGGGGAGCCAGCAGGGACCACTGGGGCCTTGAGGCTCCCCCCGCGGTCCCCAATGACCTGGCCATGCCCCGGGGGATGGGGAAAAAATCCCACAAGCAGCAGTGAGCCAGGAGACGCATTTGCAGAGTGGTGGAAAAAGGTGGTGTGGCCTCTGACCACCTCTCAGCAATCAGGCTGTGTCGGGCTTACTGGAGGTAACAGGAGGGCTAGTTGGCCCCCAGGGACCCTCAAGAGGCAAGGGGACTTCATCTCCCAACCAAGAGCGCACCAGGAGGTGCATTTGCAGAGTGGTGGAGAAAGGCGGCGTTGGCTGCAACCACCTCTCAGCAATCCCACTGCGTGCGGCTTACTGGAGGTAACTGATAGGCTAATTGGCCCCTAAGGACCCCCAGCAGTGAAGGGGACTTCTTCTCCCAACCAAGAGTGCACCAGGAGGTGCATTTGCAGACTGGTGGAGAAAGGGGGCGTGGCCTGCTATCAGAACTCAGCAATCCTACTGTGTGGGACTTATTGGCGGTAACAGGAGGGGCAGTTGGCCCCCAAGGACGTCCTTGGGGGCCAACTACCCCTTCTGTTACCTCCAGTAAGTCCCACACAGTGGGATTGCTAAGAGGTCTTTGGAGGCCACGCCCCCCCTTTCTCCACCACTCTGCAAACGTGCCTCCTGGCACACTACTGGTTGAGGGATCAAGTCCACTTTACTCCAGAGGGACCTTGGCGGCCAAGAAGCCCTCCTGGTAGCTCCTGTAACTCCTATGCAACGGAATTCCTTAGAGCTGATCGGAGGCCCAGACTCCTTTCTCCGCCACTCTGCAAACGTGACTGCCAGTTAAGAAAATCACTGAAAAAAACTGCAGGTTTCAGGGACATTATAGTTAGAAATTAGCATTAAAAAAACCTTAGAAATTCACTGAAAAAAAACAAAGGTTACAGGGACGTTATAGTTAGGCTGACATTTCACTCATACAAAACCAGAGAAATTCAGCCGTTAGAGTTAGCCGAGCTAACTATGACTCGCTCCCCCGCAATGCACTGCTTATGACCTCACATATTACATCACTCATGACATGGTCAGTGACATCACTGATGACATCACTGATGACATCTCAAATCACAGACATCACAGAGCACCTGTTCCTCCCACTAGCCTATGTGTAAACATGCATAGCTGGGGCAAAACAGGTGCCCATCGCCGTGCCACGCTCTTGGTGAAATAATTCATTGTTAAAAAGGAAGTAATTACTTTCCAAACACAATTTGATCATCGTGATCAACATCTAAGTATGTTTGTATATTACCAATGGAGGTGTTTGCAAGAAATGCCTCACTGTCCGTAACCCATCGCAGTGGCAGATGCTGGTGAACAGTGTTGAAATGTCAAGAGACATTAATAGATATTGGTTGTCCCATGGAATGTCATTAATCAATTTTAAAAAGTCACTAGTATCTTTTATATATGATGTCCTGACATGATCTTGGAGAAAATAGTCAATATATTTTGACGTGTTCTCAAGGAGACTCTCTTGAGCCGATATTATCAGTCTTTCTGGTGGCATAGTTGGATTCTTGTGAATTTTTGGGTCCCTGGGGATTTTCAGGGACCCATTTTAGGACTCAGGACTGAGTCCTGAGTCCTAAAATGGCTGCCACCACTTCTGGTTGATGTGATGGTAGCCAATCAGATCTCAGCTTGAGATCTTTTGGGTCCACGGATCCCCGGTGGCATGGCGTATATATAAATGTTTTTAACCTTAATTTTTCCTAAACAACTGAATGGATTTACATAAGAACACAAAAAGCACTCTTTCTGGATCAAGATCTAGCTTTCTGCCAGATTTAATGTAAATCGTTTCAGTGGTTTGGGCTGTAGCTGTGTCTAAAGTTCCTATGGAAAAATGAATGGGGAAAATGCATTTTGGGACCCCCCCTTTTTCTCAGTCCCCGCTGAACGAATCACCCCGAAAATTTCCACGTGCAAACTAGTCAAAAAGTAGCACTTTTTTGGGAAAGTTTTGTGGAGATTCGACAAATGGTGCCTGTAAGAAATGGGGGACTCTAGTTGGCAATGGTTTACACCTTTGTCCAAATAGGGACCCTCCCTTCTCATCAGGATAAGGGGGATACACTACTGAAATAACCCCTGCTCACCCCCTTGGTAGCTTGGCACGAGCAGTCAGGTCTATCTCAGAGGCATTTGTACATAACCACCAGTAACACAGTGAAAACACTACAAAAGGACACCACACCAGTTATAGAAAAATAACCAATATTTTATCTGTGCAAACAAGACCAAAAATGATAAGAATCCACTACACAGTTCCGAGGAAATATCAATAAATGAAATAGACTTAAATTTCAGTTCCTTGAAGTCGATAGCTTCGTCCATGGCTATCACGGCATTGTGAACAACAAATCCAAACAGTTCTGGCTGACTGCGACATTGCGGGCCAGCTACGGTGTCTGGAAGACCCGCAAAACAGTATCTTTTAGAAATGCAGGGCATCAGCGACCTCTCGTTGAGCTCTGAAGAGCCGGCGTCGGCAGGTGTCAGTTCCGGAAGTCGGTGCAGGAGTCATCGAGCCCTTGAAGTCACGCACATTGCAGATCGAACTCCTTGCGGTTAAGTCGGGAGAACCGGCGCAGGCACTGGTTGGGGCTGCGGTGCGAAGTGCAGCGGTGTGGCGTGCGGTGCCCTCAGGTCACGGTACAGGCAGTGGCGTCGTCGTTGCTGAAGCGTTGTCGTCGGCTGACGAACTGGAATTGATGGCACCGGCATCGGTAGGCCAAGGCTGCAGTGCGGGATGAGGACGGTGTGTCATGTAACTTACAAGCGGTGCCCTCTAATTACCATGCAAGCAGTAGCGTCAATGTCGGCGTAGAGCAGCGTCATCGGGGATACCAGTGCGGCGGCATGAAGCGATGCGGGGCAAAGTGCGGTGCAAGCAGTGGCTCGGTGGCTGCGTCGGGCAGCAGCGTCGGTGAGACCAGGGTTGCGGTGCGAAGTGAGGCGGTGCTCTCTGCGGTACCTTCAGGACATGGAGTTTACAGCAGCGTCATTGACGGCGTCGGGTTGCTGTTTCTTCTGTTGCAGCACAAACACACAGTTCCCAGTGCTGATAGCAGATGAACTTGAAGTCTTAGCTGTTCCTGAGACTGAAACAGGGGGCAAGCTCTACCTCAAGCCCTTGGAGAAAGAAGTTGCAGAAAATTCAGTACAGCCCGTTCACTGCCCAAGACAGAAGCAGCCACTGCAGGCCAACACAGCAAAGTGGGCCTCAATATTTATACTCAGCTTCTCTTTGTTCTCTCAGGCAGAGAGACTCTGTGCTCAGTCCAAACCAGTTCTGTCCTGTCTGGCCCAGCTTCCCAGCAGGAGTTGGAAACAGCATTGTGTAAGGTAGACCAGGCCCATTTAGGTGCAAGGAAATCTCCTCCCACTACTCAAAATGCAGCCCAGGTCAATTCAGCCCAGCCCTGACTCATTCAGGAAAGGCAGGACACACCTCACCCCCTCCCCCCCCCAGTGGCTGTATACAGTGAATGCACATCCCCAGTCCCTGTCCCTCCAAAGCCAGACAGTCAATCCCACAAACCAGCAGATGCACACAGGATGGCTAAGCAAGAAAATACCTACTTTCTAAAAGTAGTATTTTCAAACACAGAACATAAAAATCATCTTTGCTAAAATATGCATTTTTACATTCTGAGTCCAGGCATACTAAACTCTATTTCCCTATCTTATCCCAATGGGAAATTATGCGTATTAGATGTTATAAGCAAACTCCCATTCTTTCCTATGGGACAGATAGCTTTTCCATAGTGAAAAACAAAATACGCTGTAATTCACTACCAGGACATGGTGTACACACACCAGAACAGGTCCTACCTTCACTATACACAGCACCTTGCCCACAGGGGTACTTTGGGACTACCTTAGGGGTGACTTACATGTAAGAAAAGGGAAGATTAGGGCCTAGCCAGTGGGTGCACTTGCAAGGTTGACACTGCAGTTACAAACTGCGCGCAGACACTGCAGTGTCAGGTCTGAGAACCCTTTTCAGGGCTGCTTGTGTGGGTGGCACAACTAGTACTGCAGGCCCACTAGCAGCATTTGATCAACAGGCCCTGGCACCCACTGTGCACTTTACTAGGGACTTACTAGTACATCAAATATGTGAAACATTGGAAACACCAATCCATAACACAATTGACAATAGGCGCACTTGCACTTTAACACTGAACAGCAGTGAGAAAGTGCGCAGAGACACTAAACCAGCAAAAACAGAGTCAAAACCGGGAGGTCAGAAATCAAAAAGACAGGGGAAACACGCCAAAAGATGCCAGGTCTAACAGTGCCAGTTATTAGCAACACAAAAAAACAAAAAATGCATTTCATATGGAAACACAATCCTAACTATAAATACCAGTGGTGACTGCCACTGGGTTAATTATCTATATCTATATATATAAATATATATGCATACATATTTATATACATACGAAAACCAAAAGTTACAAGGACGTTATAGTTAGGCTCAGATTTCACTAATACAAAACCAGAGAAATTCAGCAGTTATAGTTAGCTGAGCTTACTATAACTTACGCCCCACAATGCACTACTTATGACCTCACATATTTTATCACTCATGACATGGTCGGTGACTTCACTGATGACACCACTGATAACATTTCAAATGACATCACTGATGACATCACTGATGATATCATCAAGTGACTGTGAGTATTTTCTAAAAGTTACAGAGTGTTAAACATATATACTAAGGTAAGTGGCTGTGGGAGTGACTGAATGAGTGAGGGAGTGGGTGTGTATGCAGTGTATAAAAGACTGAGTGGGTATGTGAGAGACGGTATACATGAGTGAGTTGGTGTGAGTTTTTGTATGGGTGAGTGAGTGGGTGTGTCAGTGGTTGTATGAGTGAGTGGCTATGTGAGTATATGTATGGGTGAGAGAGTGGGTGTGTAAGTGACTGTAATGGTGAATGAGAGGGTGAATAAGTGGCTGTATGGGTGAGTGTACAGGTGTGTCAATGGCTGTAAATAGCGAATGTGAGACTGTATGAGTGACTTAATGGGTGACTGAGGAGGTACATAAGTGTCTGTATGGGTGAGTGACAGGGTACATGAGAGTGGCTGTACATGTGCATGAATGGGTGTATAAGTGGGTGTATGGATGTTAGTGAGTTGGTGTGTGAGTGGCTGTATGGGTGAGTGAATGGGTGTGTGAGTGCTGTATGGGTGAGTAACTGTGAGTGGTTGTATGGGAGAGTACGTGCTTGCCTCAGTGACTGGATAGGTGAGTGAGAAAATGTGCTAATATATGTATGAGTAAGTGAGAACGTGTATGAGTGACTGTATGGGTGAGTGGGTAGGTGTGTGAGTAGCTGTATGGATGACTGATTTACTATGTGAGTCTCTATGGGTGTATGAGTGGATATGTAAGTGTCTGTATATCTGTATGGCTGGATGTGTGAGTGGGCATATTGGCCAGTGAGTAGGTGCATTAGTGCCTGTATATGTGAGTTAGTGATTGTGTTAGTGGCTGTATGGGTGAGTTGATGTTTGAGTGGCCCCATGGATTAGTGAATAAATGTATTTTTATGTGGGTCTGTGAATCGGTATGTCAGTGGTTGTGTGGGAGTGGATATATGAGATATTGTATGAGGGTGTAAGTGGGTGTGTCAGTAGTTCTGTGGATGATTAATCAGTGATGTCATAAGTGATGTAATCAGTGATGTCGTTAGAGATGTCATGAGTGATGTCATGAGTGATGTAATATGTGAGGTCATAAGCAGTGCATTTCGAGGGTGCGAGTTATAGTTAGCTCAGCTTAGTATAACTGCTGAATTTCTCTGGTTTTGTACGAGTGAAACCTGAGCCTAACTATAACGTCTCTGTAACCTTTGTTTTTTTCAGTGAATTGCTAAGGTTTTTAAAATGCTAATTCCTAACTATAACATCACTGTAACCTTCGGTTTTTTTCAGTGAATTTCAAAAGTTTTTTTACATTCTGTTTCTTAATTGCAACGTCCATTTCTTTTTAAGTGAGCATCTAAGATTTTTGTATTTTATTTCTATAACTGGGTATTGTATATTATATTTATATTATATACCACTCATTTTTTGATTTGATATGTGTTTATCAGAAAGTACATTAATAACTGGTTTTATTTTTAAGAATTTTTTGAGTCCACACAACAATATGAGTGGATGTGTGACTTTCTGAGTGTATCAGTCAGTGACTGAGTCCATAAGTCTCTGAGAGAGTTTGTGACTGATTGTGAGAGTGACTGTATTGGTGTGTTAGTGGGTGTATGAGTGTCTCAGTGGGTCTGTGAGTACATACATGAGTGTGTGAGTGGGTCTGCAAGTGAGTGCATTAGTCTCCGAGTGGGTCTGTACAAGGGCGCATCACTCACCAAGTGAGTCTGTAAGTGGGTGCATAAGTACCTGAATGGGTATGCGAGTGAGTGCATAAGTATATGAGTGGGTATGTTACTGAATGTATAAGTATGTGAGTGGGTAAGTGAATGGGTTTATAAGTGTCTGAGTGATTTTGTGAGTGCGTACATGAGTGCGTGACAGTGAGCGGCGAGTGTGTACAAATATATATATTTTTTTATGTTTCGATGACTTTGCGATATTCACAATGTCCTCACGAGGGTACAAGGGGGGCCGTGCTGGCCGTTGCGGCATTGTTGCTAATATCGCACGCTATCAAAAAAATTAATTTTAGACACATAACTTGAGTCACTAACACACCCATTTCTCAAACATGGGGTCAGAGAATCTGCACCCTGACCCCTTATGTTAGATTTCACACCAATTTTCAGCCCCGGGAACCATTCCTGAATGATAAAATTGCGGCCGCAACTTTCTGCTTTCGGGCTGTAGGTTCAACAATGCATTCCTATGGGAATTAAAATTACAAACGCACCCTTTTTTGTGCCCCTATTTCTCGGTCCCCACGGCACGGATCACCCCCAAACTTTCATGACACACAGAACTTATTTTGACACTTTTTTGGGAAAATTTCATGAGGATTGATCAAATGATGGCAAAGTTATAGGCAAGTCAAAAAATGCATTTCCTATGGAAACTAGGTCCTATCTGTAACTACCAACTGGCAACCGCCAGAAGGTTATATATATATAACATGCATGCTTTTCGCCGAGCTACGCTTGTCTACATGTAGGAGCTTGGGAGGAGCAGTCTCTGAGGGGACACCTGCACGAAACCTGGAATAACAATGTAATCACCTGGTTAAGGTTTATAGATGATGTCTTCGTCATCTGGAAGGGGGACACCATCAGTGCAAAAGCGTTTATTGAAACAATCAATTCAAACACCCTCAACCTTGAATTCAATGCCAACATCAGTAAAACATCTATTGAATTCCTTGATGTAGAGTTATTTGTGGGAGGTGGCAAACTGAACTCTAAACTACATAGGAAGCCAACGGCAGGAAACTCAACACTTCATGCCGCCAGTTTTCACCCTAAACACCTGATTGCGAGCATCCCCTACGGAGAAATGCTACGCCTGCGTAGGATCTGTAGCTCACCCACTGATCTAACACATTGTCAGGAAGATGCATTCCAACGCTTTAGAGCTAGAGGTTACTCCAGAGCCAACATCAGAAAAGCCATGAATAGAGCCAACTTAATTCCTAGGGAAGACCTCCTTACAGTAGGTCGCGAAGTTGACACTAACATCCCCATTCTAGAGCAGAAACAAAGCATCACTACCAGGCTCATTACAACATTCAACACAGAAGCCCGTAACATCAGATCAGTCATTAATAAACACTGGGGCATCATTAGATCAGATCCCATCCTAGGCCCAATAGTGACAAACCAGCCTGATATTACTTACAAGCGTGCATTCTCAATGCACGATGCCCTGGTGAGAAATAGTCCAGAGGTCATATCGAAAGGTAACTGGCTGACCGATACCAAAGGATTTGTTAAATGCAATAGCTGCCGGGCTTGCAAATTTGGTAAAAACATTACCCAAGTTGATTCAGCTTTCAGACAGAATCCCCTCATCATTAAACATCGCCTCACATGTAAGACTGAGTTTGCTATCTATCTGCTTGTCTGTTCATGCAACCTTTGGTACATTGGCAGCACTAAGCTACCAGTACACCAACGCATCCTACAACATCTCAGGGCCATAGTCAATAATGACTCAGCATACCCTGTAGCGAGACATTTCAAGGAAAAGCATAGTAACAACCTTAACCATCTACATTACTCAGTGATTAATTGCATACCAGCACTTATGAGGGGTGGCAACCGGGAGAAGCTCCTGCGACAACTAGAGAGCAAATACATCATTGAATTTAATACTAAGTGCCCCGCAGGACTGAACATCAGTGAGGATATGCACAACTTCCTATAAAACGGAGTCACATATGATGTTTAAACTAAAACATCCCATATCATCTAATAGCATTTAGGCCTATGGTGTCCATTCTAGCAAACTAAATTCATGAACCCATTTAAAACATCTCAGATAAATCAGAACTATATCTGTCTGTAACCTTGGCTCCCATCTCTGATACCCTGTACTATTTGTGCATTTGTGCCATGAATTTTGTATAACCTAACTTCTTTTTCAGTACACTGATTAACTTATGTTTTGTATGCATATGACTTAATATACTTTAATTTGAGCATGTCATTTGTAATCTACTACTATGAAAAGCCACGCGTGATTGTGTTAAGTGGACTTTGTTAATAATTGAAATAATTTTAGTTTCTTGATTACACATATACCCTGTGTGTGAATATCCAGTTAACACATTGGACCATACTGCTCCGCCCAATTTTGCCAATTAGTATTCACACATAGTCTCACTCTTTTAACCCAACACTCCCTCCCTTTCACATTACACACTATTAGCACCCACGTATGAATAGTACCAGTTGACTTTTTAACATTTTTTTCCCACACCTGGCACCAAGCTGTAAGAAACATATTATGGCTGGCATATATATATATATTTTCTCGCGGCGCTTTTTAAACTTAAATTTAATTTATATTAATTAAATATAGCGCAAACGGCATAACTCACTGAGGTATGACAGATCACCCGGCAACAGATATACTCTAATACATGAGTGTACACTTGGCAATAGTTAGCCTGCCTAATTATACTCAGCCTCTTTGAGTTAGATCACGCCAGACCATTGTGACACTCCATTCACACACGGGTCACTTACCGTGATCTTCGCATTTGCCTCGTATTTCCACGGTTTTAGGACTCATGAAACCTTATCGCGAACGCAGTGGCGCCACAAAACACATAGACAGGCAACTTCTGCAACATGCACAGCCGTTCTAACGCTCATACCTTCCCACACACACAAGCGTTACAGATGTCTTCTATCTCCATGTAGATATACTGCACAGTGCCTGGTTAACTGCTGACTCACCTGCAGCAGTAAACTATCACTACAGTAAAGTAGCTTACTGTAGTAAAAGTGCCAACTCATGTGGTAAAATGTTAAACACTGTAGCAGTAAACTATCACTACAGTAAAGTAGCTTACTGTAGTAAAAGTGCCAACTCATGTGGTAAAATGTTAAACACTGTAGCAGTAAACTATCACTACAGTAAAGTAGCTTACTGTAGTAAAAGTGCCAACTCATGTGGTAAAATGTTAAACACTGTAAAAAGACTACTACTCACCACCTATGAATATAAAGCACCCTTTCACATGCAGTGCACTATGTGAACAAGTCCGCATGTCTGGCGGCCGAAACGCGTCATTTTGGACATTGATACTTAAATAAAGACACTTTGCCATCATCACTGCCTTGGAGTCTGTGCCCTCGTGTTGCGCCGCTGTGGCTGGATACTTTGGGATTCACATGCTTATATATATATATATATATATATATATATATAGAGGAACCAGAGTCCTTTGAGCGCCTACTTTGCAGCAACACAACAGGTACGGACCACACGGGGCAATTCCAAAAGTTTCAAAATGTGCTTTTATTCCAGTGACATTAGTGTATCAGCTTTCCTGTGGCAAGTGCCCAGCATTACGCGTTTCGCCTGTGTCTCCGCAAGCTTGATCCAAAAACTCCAAACTTGCCTTTCAAGTCAGGAACACTGACACCCAGCTGCCGGTTCAAAAGGTGCTTTTAATTTCATGTAGAAAGCTGCACAGGCCCAAAAAACCCAACGCGTTTCTCCTCCATAAGAGACTTGATCACGGGTAAAAACTCCGCTTCCACCTTGCCTTGTGATTTAACACCGCAGTTTGGTTTTCTCCCAGAGTGCAATTACAAACAGGTGTGTCCTTTATTTTCTTTCCACGAAAAGCAGCAGCATGTGAAAACTTTATTGTTCTCTTTCACTCACATGCTGCCAAATGTCTTTAAATGGGGACTGTCTGTAACTGCAACTTTCGTTTCAAACCTGTCTTTTTCATTGCTTTCTTTTACAGCACAATCATTCCCTCAGCCAGCAAGTGAAAAACTACATCTTGCATCCCTTACCAGCATTCTTTCCGATTTTCTCTTGGCAAATCTCCGTTTTTAATCTTCCAGAATGCTTGGCGAGCCGGGCTCATGGAAATTCAATACCACAGAAATTGCGCCGGTGAATGAGCCACAGACTCTGCAGGGCGGGTCAGTGCAACGGTACCGGGGCTCCCTCGTGAAAAATCCAACAACTCCAAACTTGCCTTTTAAAGTCAGGAACACTGACACCCAGCTGCCGGTTCAAAAGGTGCTTTTAATTTCATGTAGAAAGCTGCACAGGTCCAAAAAACCCAACGCATTTCTCCTCCATAAGAGGCTTGATCGGTAAAAACTCTGCTTCCACCTTGCCTTGTGATTTAACACTGCAGTTTGGTTTTCTCCCAGAGTGCAATTACAAACAGGTGTGTCCTTTATTTTCTTTCCACGAAAAGCAACAGCATATATATATATAGAGTGAGAGAGAGAGAGAGAGAGATAGAGATAGAGACATAGATATATAGATTATATATATATATGTTCTGAGTTACTGTCAATCCTCAATTTTATATATATAAATCTTACACTTTCAGAGCTTCCACCCACAGAAACTAAAGAACAGTATTCCTTACGCAGAACATCTAAGAGTGAAAAGGAATTGTAGTGAGATGTCATCTTTGAAACAAGCTCAGAACGATCTAACGAAAAGATTCACTGAGAGAGGATACAGTCCACATGTACTGAATCAAGCATTAAACAAAGTTGAGCAGATCAGTAGAGAATCATTAGTTTTCCAGAAGTGAGACAGCTCGATTGGGAGACAGGAGTGGTAAAAATGATATACGTATGATCAATGGGTACAATGCCTACCATGCCAGGGTGAGAGACTGCTTGAGTAGACATTGGTACCTAGTGAAAAGGGATCCCATACGGAACAGCATAATCACATGTTAGCCTCCACTCACCTTCAGAAAAGCTAAATCCATGAGACAGGAACTGGTAGTCAGCAGCCCTGAGACAAGGAACACGGAGGGTTGGCTGAAGGCCAGTCCAGGCTTCATAAATGCTCTAAGAGCAAGGCCTGTAAATTTGGTCTAAATAAAAAAGAGGTCCTGTCACCCCTACTTAAAAGTCCAGGGAGAATTAGAAATTTCTTTAACTGTAAGAGTGAGTTTGTGGTTTACATCCTGCAGTGTACATGTCCGAAACTATATATGGGCAGTACTATCCACATGGTGCACATAAGAATACTGCAGCACCTCAGGGCAGTGAAGAATAACGACAAGAGCTACCCTGTTGCCAGGCATATCAATGAGACACATGGTGGGAATGTGAATGATCTCGCTTACTTTGTAATAGACCAAGTTGCAAAGAGTAGAAGAGGTGGAAACCGTGAGCAGAAGTTTTGACAACTTGAGTCTAGATACATACTTTTGTTCAACACAAAAATTCAGTTGTGCTTAATTCGGATGAAGACTTGTTTGTACATATCTGATTATAATGGTTCTTTGTACCTTTTTAAGTATAGTAGAGAACCACATGAGAATATAGGCATGTTGAGGAAGCAAGAGATTGGATTGTTTGAACCAATGAATTTGAAGTAATGCATAGTTGATTCTGTTTTAGCACCATTCATCACAAAGGAGTCAAGTATCCCAGTAATGAACGTAGTTCTTATTAATGGGGGTTGATAGAAGCCCCAGCCAGATTGGTAGGAGCTAAACTTTTTTATTTTTTTATTTTATATTTATGAAGCACATTTGCACTTTATACTGAATGACCCAGTAGGATTTTTGTGATGAAGGAAATGGTTCTTTTGTTGTTTCGGTTTTGTTTGTTTTATTATTAAACTTGTATGTATTGCCATATGATTAAGGATTTTAACAAGTGTGGCAATGCACTTTATAGTTGGAAGGCAGACTGTCATTCCACTACAATAAGGCCACCAGTGACATACTGGCACTTGCACTTTACAGATTTGGAGCAAATGTGAAGCACCACGTATAGAAAATAATTCTGGACTTTTGAATTGAATAACACCGCATCTAGTTATGAACTGTTAGTGTGTGTAATAATGCAGTTGCACTTTATCAGAGCTACTCGATGATTGCAAGGTGATATCCGGCATGTGCACTTTAGTCATCCATTTTGAGGGATGTTTAATAAGCTTTTTGAATGTGTACCAACTTTGGAAAGAAGGATAATTCATGATGCAGTGTTTTAGTACATTGTCGTGTGGTTTGTGGACTCATGGTCTGCATTGCTAAGTTAGCTTAGGCCTGGCTGCCATGATGCCTCTTTGCGCACGTTACTTTGTGCCTTTGTTTTTCCAGCCTCTGCTATTTTGGAACTGTCTGCCTTTCACCTTTCTTCCTCTTCCCTTTGGGTTTCGTCTGCACATCATGTACAAGGTCGAAAAACAATGTCACTTGTTCTTGCTGATCTGGTCAGCCCCTCGCACTTAGACATAACACTGAATGCAGCTGCACTGGAGAAATTTGTGTGCTTTTAATATTGTGATTTCACTGTTGGGGACACTTGGAGAAAAACCTTTCCAGAGAGAAGAGCTGTGCTTGTCTGATGATGTAAAACTTGCATCTAGATATTGAGGTATGAGGGTTCGCCTCACAATTCCCAGAGGTCTTCTGTTTTTATAATAAACTAGCAACTAGCACGGGGAGGGTGGTATTGTCATTTAGCCATATATCCACTGCTTTATGAAATGCTTTCCCGTTTGTATTCTATGGAGCTGTAACTATGCTGCTTATATTATCCTTATGCATTATGCTGATAGTACTGGCACGTGTACTGTATCTTAGAGCACGGTAGTTGAAATAAACATTTTAAACTATACAGTGTCTCTTCTTACGCACGTTGTGGACAGGTATGAGTGAGTTATGAAAGGGTGTTCTTGCTCCTGCGAGTCCTGAGAGAGAGATACCGTGTTCTGGGTTGTCTAATCATTGGTAGCATTGTTGCTAATGAGACGCTAAAGCTAGTCGGATTGGGGTGTTAGGTGCTAAGGTGTATGGTTGGCTCACCACTATATTCCGAGGTCCTATTATCCTGTGCATAGCTCTGTGTATGTGCAGAATCCCTAGAACATGGCGCAATCAACGAGTGGGCTGCTTATCTGCGAGTCGCTTGAGTAGTATTTGTGCTTGTCCACAACTCCCTTCACAGACGCTTCCGGAAGCGTGTGTGACGGTGATACCTCCTATATTGACGTTTTTATAGGTTCTTTCAAGCTTGAAGTTGTTAAAAGGTTTCTTAAATAATACCCTCTATTGTGCTGCAACATATTAGGTTGTCAAAAACCTCTAGCCTAAAATGGCTACGCAAATTGCGGCACATAGCCGCGCAGCGCTCCGAGCTCACTTGACAGTGTATGGAGTGCCTGACGCAGGTGTCGATCTGATCTTTGTGGTACAAGCAGATCCAGCTTACCACTTTGAGGTGTTTTACTCATGGATCACTTTTCCTGCGGTGGATGGGGCTGATAATTTGTTCCATGAATATACAGCCACCGCTGTTCCTAATAACTATAGACCGTATAGGAATCTTGAAGTACCGCTCACGGCTTGGCAACACCGTGTTTGGTTTGATGGCGCCCTCCCCCAACCGGTTACCGCGGTTCGTTTAGGCCCCTTATCAATTGAAGGGGCCACTTGGCCTGTCTTGGCCGGGTATACCCCACATCCGCGTTATATGACGGTGGCAGTCGGTGAACTGCGTAATTTGCATTCGTCTTTAATACGAGTGCATAGAGCTTTAGTACAGTATGTTACAGGCAACATCCAGGGAGTCCCGCTTGGAGTTGCAGCCCATCCAGCTGGAGCAGGCGGTATAACCATAAGACCTGTCATGGTTAATTCGGTGATGGGCAAGCGCCCACAAAATAAGGATGATTTTCCTTATTGGCTTGCAGAAAAATTTGACCAGCTGGAGGCAGTTTTTCCAAATACATCTCCCGTGGAAAAACACAGGATTTTGACGATTAGTTTGCCAAAAGACTTAGTCCCCGAGTTGGCAGAATGCAACAACTGGGGTAGGGAATTCGCCGCAGTATATGCAAAGTGTTTCGGCACTCCTTCCATGACGGTTCTCCCCTCTGTGATTAACGAGTGCAGGATGAACATGGCCCTGAAGCGGCTGTGGAATTAGGGATGAGACTGGTGGGAGTGTTCGACGTAGAAGCTGATTTGATCCTTGCGAATGTCAAGGGCGATGCAGTTAACTTTCAAGTGGCTAATGCTTTGGCTTTGGTCCCAGATCTGGACAAGCCGCGCGAATTACCGAAAAATATTGCACAGGCTTACAAAACCATTGGCCGCAATAGCCTGGGAGTCAAGCCTTTTGCTAAAACGCAAACACAATCGCAACCACAACCAAAAACTCAATCTGAGAAAAATGAGAAACCGTTCTTTACTAAAAAGAGCTGGAGGTTGAAAAAACAGGGTAAGCAACAGAAGAAGCCGGGGTCGCGAGGCGCTTCCCCAGTTTCTGTCTCTTCTGAACGCACATATGATTTGCGCGATAGAGCGAGAATTAAATCTCCAGAGAGATTTCAAGTCCCTGATCCGCGTTCTCCTCGTTCTTCACAGGCACCGTCGACCTCCCAGACAGGTGGAGGAGAGCGCCAGGATAGAGGTCGGGGTCGAGACGCTCCACAGGGACGAGACCAACCTCGACAACAAGTCAGAGGGAAACCAGAAGAATTTCAACGTTCTCGCCCACAGTTTCAGAAGAAAAAAGTTGCAGCTGTAACAGAGAGGTATGCCACAGACGGTGAGAACGAGACTCCTGAATTGGACGTGGGCAGTGACGGCTCCTAGACAGTGCCGCGGAAGTTACCATAGTGCGGGAGGCACTACGTCCTCATGTGGAGGCGACAGCAACTGATACATTCATTACTGTCGAGACAGCAGACACCAGAGTGGCACCCCCTGACAGACTATATCATATTGTCATTCAAATTGAGGGTGACATACAGCGTGTTATTAAAGGGATTTTTTGGGAGAATCTGACCTCTTCGTATGACATTTTGTTGGCGGAGGCGGATTGGCCGCCCCCATTCGTACTTGCTGCACGTAGAGGGGAGGAGGTAATCCTTCCGAGCTTTTCTCGTCATGTCCCCAAGGACAAAGCGGAGGCTCTCGCAGCTGAGTGGGCTGTGTCCCTGGCTCCAGCGTTATACCGCAACCACGTGGGCTGGGATGAAGCCTCACCCCCCCCCATGATATTCCTTTGCGGTCGCTGCCACAGCCACAACCCCAATATCCCATCAAACGGGAAGCTAAAGGTCCCGTTTCCGAAATTCTGACACAGTTAGAATATCAAGGTGTAATTCAAACATGCGTCTCACCCATGAATAATCCCCTTTTCGCGGTTTCTAAACCCAATGGATCGTACCGCCTAGTTTTGGATTACTGGCATTTGAACTCTCATTGTCGGACCTTTGCGGTGCAAAATACCCATAGTTCTGCGCTTGTAGACAGTCTTGTTCGTAAAAAATATAAAACGACGCTTGACTTATCCAATGGATTTTACACGCACAACTTAGCCCTGGAGTGTAGCCAATGCAGCGCTTTTACCTCCGGTGGTAAACAATTCAAATTTTGGCGTTTACCTATGGGCTACAAAAACAGTCCAGGCGTATTTGCTGCCCGTGTTGTCTCTTTGTTAGACGGCATAGACCCAGATGCATGTTCGTACGTCGATGATATTTATCTGACAGACGACGAATTATACCCGCATCTTTCCAGAGTGGACCGCATTATTCTAGAATTTGCGGTTTTAGGTTACAAGTTTAACTTTGCCAAATCTCACATTGCTGAATTTACCGTTTTGTTTTTGGGCTATGAGCTCAACAATGAAGGTAAGGGCTTAGCCCCCCATTTCTTGGAGAAATGTGCACTTTTGTGCCCTCCAACAACACTGAAGAAACTCCAGTCTTTACTGGGTTTTTTGAACTTCGGGCGTACTTACATTCCCGAATATGCCCAGCGTATCAAGCCGCTTTATGCCTTGATACAACCTAACTTTTCAAAGTCATGCTGGCTTCCTGAGCATTCCTCTATACTGCAGTCTTTGCAGACAGACCTACTTGAATCTAAATTCTTGTTGACTCGTGACAACCACACAAACCTGGTGATTAGAATCATTCCAGGGGCAGTGGGTTTCAAGTACTTGACCTTTAACGAAGGTGACACAGTACCGATTGCATACAAGTCACATCTATACACCTCTGCAGAAATGCGGTTTTCCTCTGTGGAAAAAGTTTTGACTGCAGTGCAAATGGCGATTCTAAAGGAACGCGCACTGGCCCAGGGAAAACGCATTTTGGTGGTAACACCCTATCCTGCCCTTGAGGCAGTGACGAAAGCAAGTGTACCGAACTCTAAAGCTTTGCACCCCCGTTGGATACAATGGGCAACATCCTTGACGTCCCCGGATGTCACTTTTATCTTTGATTCTTCACTTCAGACGCAGGAGTTTTTACAGTATGAATTCATTCATCCTCCTCCTCTGTCTTTGCTACCGCTTGAGGAGTACGAATGTATTATCTATACCGATGGTTCGGCACAACCGGCCACGGGTTCCAAGCATGCTTATTCCGCGGCATGTGCTATTGTTGCAGGTGTTATGGTGAACGGAGAGTTCAAACAGACTGTAGTGCACACTCAGGCACTAGGAGACAGTACTGCACAATTGGCCGAGCTGCGTGCTTTGGTGCTCGCACTTGAGTTCGCTAATCCTGATGTGACCACTCTTATTGTATGTGATTCATATTACTGTGTTCAGTCTTACAATGACAATCTATTCTTTTGGTCACAAAATGACTATAGAGATGCAAAAGGCAGCACAATTAAGCATAAAATGCTTTGGGTTCGAGTGGCAGATCTACAACAATGTCTGCCTCTCACACAGGTGATTCACACCCTAGCCCACCAGCGCGTGGGCGCACACGCTGTCGGTAACGGTTTGGCTGACGAAGCTGCCAAATCAGCAGTAGCCACGTGCTCAGTCGCAGCAGTTACAAGATCCATGACTAAAATAGATAATGATATTTTAGCAGCTATTGCTGCGACAAAGGAAGGTGCTAATTACCCACGGGGTTTCCCTTCCAAATACTCTTATCAATTAGGTCCCGAACAGGCTCCTTATGTTAAAATTCCAGACGTTGGCGATCGGCTGATTCCCAACGCGGACCGCAGACTTTCCTTGATAACTGCCGCACACGAGGGCATGGCTTCGGCACATGCTGGCGTGTCTGCGACGGTTTCCATCTTGCAGCAGCGTTACTGGTGGCGTGGGTTATATAAACAGACCCGTACTTATGTGCTTTCTTGTGACGTTTGTCAACAAATTAAGCCTTCCACGGTCACCCAGCCACCACAGACACCGCTCTGCATTTCAAACAGACCTTTTGGGTGTGTTTACCAGGATCACTGCGGTCCATTTTCTTCTGACACTGCATATAAGTACATCTTGGTTGCAGTGGATTCGTGCACACGTTTCATCTGGGTCTGGCCACAACGGAGTGCTGACGCTCGAAATGTCATCAGGGATTTGCGTGTCTTTGTGGGAATTTTCGCCTGCGGCCCCTTCCATTCTGACCAAGGTCCAGTGTTCACCTCTAAGGCTTACAAGGACGCAATGGGGTCGCTGGGGGTGCAGGTGAAATTTTCGTCTCCATATCGGCCTGAGGGCAATTCGATTGTTGAACGAATGAACCGTGACTTAAAGCAATCCTTGACAGCTAGAGTCTTAGGTACTGGCAGGAACTGGCTGGCCCACTTGTATACCGTACAACGTGCACTTAATAATCTCCCTAGAAGACCTCTGGGTGGGCGGACCCCATACGAAATGCTCTTTGGCATAAGAATGTTTGTGCCCGACCTTGATGGTCTAGACATGGCGGCGCAATCCGCCATCTTTGATGTAGATAACCATTCTACTATGTTACAGGACTTACAAGAAGCCCGAGACAAACTTGCAATCGCACATTTACCTTCAGCCACAGACGCTGCGCTGCACATTCCGGTTGCCGGCTGGCTTCCGAAGATTGGAGATCTGGTTCGAGAGAAGGTGGAGAACAAAAAGGAATTCGGACCCTCTTATCGTGCACCAGTTCCAGTCCTTGGCTTGAAGGGAACTCGTACAGTCATCTTACCACCGCTTCCTGGTTGCAAAGAGAACAGATACATCTCAGTGGAAAATGTCAAGCTACAACATCTGGCCGATCCTGAATAGTGTTACACCAGCGGTCTCTTGTCCTGTCATTTCCCGGACAAATGTTCGTGGCCCTCCTGCCCGAACGGTCACTGATGTTGCTCTCGAGATGGTAGATTTGCCTGATCACTTGCACGACTACCCGGATTCCCCCTGCAACGAGGAGACCGAGTATACCTACCCCGCAACTGAGTCCGTGGCTCATCTACCAACAATGCCACTGAACCCAACACGTTATTCTTTTGACTCGGATTCCACTTCATCCCTTGTCCCATCCAAATTCAGTATTCTTGTATCCTGGTTCAGAGACAATTTTTTGATCCCCCCATGGACATACATCTGGTTGGTACTGTTCCTGATTTTTTTGTTCATGTCCATTGGCTTTGTCACTGTGTTTTTTCTGCTCATCAATGGACACTATTTGCCAGAACGCTCTGCAGTGAACTCAGTCGCTGGAAATTTGGCTCCACATTCTTCCTCTCACATCATGAAGCGAGACCACACATTTGTGAACATTTCAGCTTTTCCAGTCGCTGATGGCATCGTTTGGGATGCGGTAAATTTCCAAATTCATGGACCAACCGAGATTATTAATGTACCAAATGTCCTCCGTGTTTCAATGGGTGATGTCGTTAAAAGTAATATTCATTCTGACGATTGGGATGTACATGCAGTTGAATCGTTATTTACTGATTTGAAATATTATGCTGCTTTTAACGCTGAAGATCTGTACATGAATTCTGCAAGTTATGCTGATTTGTATTGTTACCAGCATTGGGGCAACCACTTTCTCCATAAACCCAGTACCCTTCGGGGTCTTTTTAATTACACCCAATGGGAACATTGTCCGACCCCTTTGCCAGGTAGCTCCCAGACTCTTAGGAATAAGTTTACTTATTTTACAGATTTTGATAGATCGAACCCTGGGTCCTATTTTTTTAATTGAACACTTCATCTACTCAGAAAATCATGTTGACCCACACCAAATTGCTATATTCGGGTTCCTTTTTGAACGCCCTAGCTGTGGGTGGGTACGAACATTGGCGTGACACCATTGACTTAAAATCAATCTGGGGCTCCAAAGCATGGCAGGTGCAGGGCACAGAAGCCTTGCACCGTGCTTGCCTCATCCCGGCCCAAATTTTATTTCTGAATAATACCATCTATCAAACTACATGTTGGGGGTTGGCTACTTCCAAACAATTGAATGCCCCTTCCATTCCTGCATTGTCTTCCACTCCCAACGGGAGCTTGCATTTCAATCTGTCCCTTACAGATGTGCAAGCACAGTTTCAAAACAATTCGTTTAATATCTCTGCGCTTGTTCGGTCACCCTGGTTGGCTTGGCCCATAGCATCTAATGCCTGCCAACTGCGTTTTCATGACACGGATCCTGGCTACAAACAGGATAGGCCGGACCCCAGGTTTTCTGACTCTCGTACTGTTACAACATACTCTGTTGGTAAATTGTGTAAACAGTGGTTGCAGCACTCTTCCTTAGATTCTGTTAAACAACATTTATCCCTCCTATCAGGCAACATTGATCTGTCCGACTTTGATCTGGGGCCTCGTGGTCCTCGACCAAAGAGATTCATTTATGAAACTTACAATGAACTCTGGAAGCTATCGCAAATTGAAGCTGATCCCGTCTTCGGGAAATAGATCAAGCAAATCTAGAAAAGGTGCTTGCTGTTGTTGACAATAGTATTAATACCCTGTCTTCCCGCATTTACACATTAGAGAATATTTCCTCTGTTGTTGATATTGTACAAGATGATGTTTCTGTGTTATATCATGGTCAAAATCAATTGCGTTCAGTGATGCAGTTTGCATGGACTTTGCAAACTCTTAAAATGGGGAAAGTTCCTTGGTACTTTTTGAACACCTCTGCCTTATTCTTTCCTTTTAATTTGACTGAAAAACAGCGATTCATGTCCATGAAAGATGCAGCATACACTCTGTTACATATCGAAAAAATAGAGCCCTTACCATTCTCTGTTGCAGAATTAGATTCTGCTGTGTGGCTAGTACACGGGGTTATCGCTTTGCCTTTTTCTTTATTTGAGTTCAGTTCCTGCATGAAACATTATCCTGTTGGCCGCTTTCAGCCTTTAGGCAGTGCTTTCCTGCATGAACTTTGGTCCCTGCCTTTCATGTATAAATGTCTTAGGGACGGGAAGGAAGTTTTTCTCACGGGGGAGTCATGTGACTCTACTGTGGGTCATTCCCTTGTTTGCAAACACATTAGAGTGCACGGGGCTTGTAATGTTTCGGCTCCGAATCTTGCTTGTGTTTTAAAGGGCATTCCTGCTCCTGCTATATCTCCTACTTTCACTGTGCTTGCAAATGGTAGCCATCTCCTTCTGAATAATCAGGACTGCTGTGGCATGCTTGCCGGCATACCATATATTGTAACGGTTTCCCACAGGGTTGTCTGCTGCAAAAATGTGCTTTTTCCTCCCCCGCACGGCATCGTAGATAGTTCCATTTGGCCTTCCATTCCAACTTTGAAGGCAGATTTCAATAATTGAGCAGAATAAAGGCACTATTATTGAACCAGGAGGTTATGCTCACATCCGCCCGGGAAACATTCATTCTCCAGGTGGCGAGTACCCACAGTGAAATACAGGCCCTGTTGAACACAAACCTCCCACAACATTTCGGTGAACTGATTCACCGTGTTTTCAATGCTTCACGCACCGAAGGTCTTGTGCACTTTTTTAAGGTTGTGGGCTCTGGCCTTGTTACCTCCTTTCAAACTATATTTGGTGTAATACCAGCTTTTATTCATTCCATCTTTTCCAGCGTCTTTGGCGGCTTTCCGTTGATCCTCGCCTTAGCGGCTGGTGTTTTGCTTTTGGTCTGTGTGCTACGCAATGGCTGCACTTCCTGGGGCCCTGCTCGACCACGGTCGACTCCGGATGCTGCGTGAGCGCATCCTCGCCGGTTTCGGCATCCTGCCATTGGCGACACTCGGTGTGTCATATAGACTTTCTTTTCGCTTTGCGTATTTCACTTGCGTGCAACCTGTGATGTCTTGCATCCGCTGTCCTTTCTCATGGACCTTGGATTACTGCCTCTCCAATACGTCTCTGTCTCGCCCGGATTTTGTCCAGTTGGTGGGTCCCTTGGAGGCCCATGAACGAGACTGTTCCGGAGCTGGCTACATGGCGCGTGCGGCTGCACTTGGAATTTTGGCACAATGGGATGTCTGGGCGGCTGCTCAGACTCTCCTACAACAAAGTTATATTGAGTATCACGCAAGTTGTCCCGCAATGCTGTTCGCTGCTCCCTCTTGCGAGGAACATGAATGCAGTTTTGATTTATTGGACTGGATGGCTTCTCTTTTTTCTGACGATTCCAACGATGTCCTCTTGGAAGGTGTGGCGTTTTTCTGCACCTACACTTTTTTGGATTAGGGGGCCTCCGCTTTCGGCGTCCCGCCTCCCTGGACATTTTTATTCTATTTTTTTTTTTTTTCTCTCCCGTTCATTGTCTTTCATTTGGGCACTTTCAGTCACAGACGTTGCCGTTCTGCTCCATCTATTTGAACTCTGTCTTTGTCCAATGTCTTCGCCAATGGACTGACCAGGGGAGGGTGTCGTGTGGTTTGTGGACTCATGGTCTGCATTGCTAAGTTAGCTTAGGCCTGGCTGCCATGATGCCTCTTTGCGCACGTTACTTTGTGCCTTTGTTTTTCCAGCCTCAGCTATTTTGGAACTGTCTGCCTTTCACCTTTCTTCCTCTTCCCTTTGGGTTTCGTCTGCACATCATGTACAAGGTCGAAAAACAATGTCACTTGTTCTTGCTGATCTGGTCAGCCCCTCGCACTTAGACATAACACTGAATGCAGCTGCACTGGAGAAATTTGTGTGCTTTTAATATTGTGATTTCACTGTTGGGGACACTTGGAGAAAAACCTTTCCAGAGAGAAGAGCTGTGCTTGTCTGATGATGTAAAACTTGCATCTAGATATTGAGGTATGAGGGTTCGCCTGACAATGCCCAGAGGTCTTCTGTTTTTATAATAAACTAGCAACTAGGACGGGGAGGGTGGTATTGTCATTTAGCCATATATCCACTGCTTTATGAAATGCTTTCCCCGTTTGTATTCTATGGAGTTGTAACTATGCTGCTTATATTATCCTTATGCATTATGCTGATAGTACTGGTACGTGTACTGTATCTTAGAGCACGGTAGTTGAAATAAACATTTTAAACTATACAGTGTCTCTTCTTACGCACGTTGTGGACAGGTATGAGTGAGTTATGAAAGGGTGTTCTTGCTCCTGCGAGTCCTGAGAGAGAGATACCGTGTTCTGGGTTGTCTAATCATTGGTAGCATTGTTGCTAATGAGACGCTAAAGCTAGTCGGATTGGGGTGTTAGGTGCTAAGGTGTATGGTTGGCTCACCACTATATTCCGAGGTCCTATTATCCTGTGCATAGCTCTGTGTATGTGCAGAATCCCTACAACAACATCCTATTTTATCATTGCACTGGCATTTAATTTGGAATCGAGGAACGCCACACAATAGTTCCCAATTGTCATTTTGTACAATAATGCACTTGCACTTTATTTAACTGCTCGATATTTGTAAGTTGATATCAGGCACTTGCCTTCTATGCATTCAATCACAAGGATCCCTCTCGAGCTTTTGGACAGAACAACAAGTGCTGACGGGTGTTTTAGTCTATCCTATATGAATTTTACACTGGCATTTATTTTTATGTGGTGATTCTCTGTGTGTGGTCCCACTGCTCGGGAGTGAGCGTGGTTAATTATCGAATTGAATGCATTTTGCACTTGTGTGTATTATAGGGTAATTGACCTTGTGGAATTCTGAATTTAAAAGAGTATCCACGAGCTATCTCATTTACACTTCATACATATTTATTGCACTTGCACTTTTTAGTTAAATCAGGAGACAACTGTGTATTATATTGGTTCATAAAAGAATATGCAATGAGCTTGCAACTCTCAATCCTCTTTATTCCACCATTTTGTATATTTGTGAAGAAATGCGTGGAAAACACCTAAATAATGAAAATGTAAAATGTTAATCAAAATAATTTGTGAATGTTTTAACAAATATTGATTTTCATATTGGGAGTGCAGGAGATTTACTGATCGTAAATCTTTTCTGATATCGGGTGTTTGTTGAGTATGTTTTCCATGTTTGTTGCAACAGGAAATCATGTGACTTGTAGTTCTGGTATTTTAAATTGGAGAAGTAACGACGCTCGTTGTATGAGCAAGGCAGAGATGCCCAAACACGTTACAGCAAAAGAATAAACGCGAAGAAACTTTAGAAAAGTCGAGCCCCTGTGTTGGTGTCTGATTTCTATCAGGGAATTGGAGCTGGTGTTCATATATATATATATATATATCTATATATATATCTATATATATATTGTTCAACGAGAGAAGATCTATTAGCAATGATCACTTGAGGCAGTAGTCTAGCTTAGTCCTTTTCTCCCTTTCAATCATTTTTATTTCATCACGTCCATACTTTTTAATTTACCTCACAATACTTTTTGAGATTTGCAGTTATTAATCCTTTTTCCCCACTTTTATTCAGCTATTCCTCAGTATTAGTTAAAAACTGTATAATTAAATCTTATTGCTCCTATTTCTTTTAGATTGTGATCAGTAACTTAATTGTTAATTATTAAATGTTAGTGTCAGCACTACCAGCTTCATATAAATGGCGATTTCACTACTTGTGTAATCATCACTTCTCATTCTTTTCTTTTAGCCCTCAAGTGTTCTCTTTTCTTGTCACCTTTAATCTTACCCTCCAGTGAGCTACCACAGAATGATTTGCAACTTTTCAATATTCCTACCCTTTGAAGTCCATTTAATTGTTCTCTCCTCTTTAGACATTAGGTACATGGTTGAAGTAAATCTTCTCACTCAAAGTGCACATGTAATTATTCATCTGTGTTCAAATCTTTTTTTTAAAGTTCTTTATTGGAATTTTTTACCACAAAATACAGCATAACATAGAAATACGAATGAATAAAGCCATCATCTGAGAAGTTACCCCCCTCCCCCACCCCAGAGAACCTTCCCCCCCACCCACCCTGGCTGGTCCTTTGCCCTTAACAAGAAAACAGAAGGAAATAAAGGGAAGAAAAAAAGAAAAAGATCGGTTCTTCCACTGGCATAAGAAAGAAGAAAAAAAATAAGAAAAACAATGTCTAAAAAGTAAAGACAAACAAGATCATTGCAAGTATTCCGCTTAACAGTAAAGCCAAATAAAATACAGCACGAGCTCAAATATTTGTCACCCATTACCTCCATCTTGGCTATCTTCAGACCATCTGATCAGAGGGGCCCAAATTTCCATCCCCTTTGCTCTTGCTCTCTGCCCTTTTCTAGCATATACTGCAGTCTCTAGCCTGTATACTGCCAGAAATCTCCCTAGCCATTGTTGACCCGTAGGTGGAACAGGATCAAGCCAATGAGTGGCTAAACAGAGTCTGAATACTATCATAGCAATAAAGAGAAAGGTCTGAACCCGAACCGGTAGCTGAGGGCTACTCACTCCAAGTACAATCAGCTGTGGTGTCAAATCTATTCGCTGCCCCAAATGAGATTCCAAAATAGTACCAACATCCCTTTTAATTATACCCAAGTCGGGGCAGGAAGCAAACATATGTACGATGTCTGCTGCTGGACAGCTGCACCGTGGACATGTTGATCCTGCAGCTCCTCCCCATTTTGATATCTTCTCCGGTGTTATATAAAGATTAAACCAGGTTTTAAAACATTGCAGCTGGAGGTTGGCTGCAATACATGAGGTTTGGGCCATATAAAGTGAATCTTCCACTTCACCCACTCCAACCAGTAGCCGCTCATGCTAGCGGTCACAGTGTTTGGATAAATCATCCGGCATCGTCTCATTCAATTTTTTATAAATCCCTCCAAGTGTACCTGACCCTTCAAGCAAAATCTCAACCAACGTCACCCGGGCGAAACCACTACTGCCACCCATTTTCCTCGCTAAGAAATCTCTTATCTGGAGATATTTAAAAAATTGTCTGTTATCGACCCCAAAAGTTTCCTTAATCATGTCAAAGGAAATCACTCCTGTCTCATCCATGACATTACCAACCATCCTAACACCTTTGTTATGCCAGTTTTTCATATGCCCATCATTGAAAATACTAGGGAGTGACTCATTGCCGTACAATGGGGTATAAGCATTAATGAGACCCAAACCAAGCCTTTTTCGAACTGAAGTCCAGATTTTAAAAGCACACATCAGCGTCTTAAACTTCACCCTTTTGGAATAATTAAAATCCGTGTGTTGCAAGAGACAGCCACTAGCCTTTGACCCCAGTAATAAATCATAAATTGAGGAGGGGGCCGCCACCTGTACCTGACCAGATTCAACCCTGATTAGACTACCTATTTTAAATAATATAGCAGCCCAATGATATAGCTGAAGGTTGGGAACCGCCCAGACGCCTCTGTCTCTAGGTAGCGTTAAAAATGTTAGCGCCCTCCGAGGGCGACAATTAGCCCAGAGAAATTTAGTAAGCAACTGGTTCATAGTTTTAAACCAAGTGTTGTTGATAGTCAAAGGAATTGCCCTAAAAAAATATAACATTTTCGGCAAAAACAACATCTTAATAACATTACATCTCCCAACCAACGTCAGCTTGAGATTGTCTATGCGATTAAGATCTGCTTTAAATTTTGGAAGTAATGGATCTAAATTAGTTTCCACAATTTTAGACACATCCGCCATTATTTCGACCCCGAGGTATGTTGCCTTCCGTACGACCCTAGGGTCATTAATCTGAAGTCCCTTGCCAACGACAACAAGGGTTTTGTTGGAGTTGAGTCGATAGCCCGAAATATGTCCAAAAAATTGCGCCTCTTTTTCAATTTCAGCTAATGCACAGAGTGGGTTAGGGGTCACAATAGCTAGGTCGTCGGCATACGCCAGGATCTTAGTGCTCCCCACATTACTATGTATTGCTAAGATCTGATTATTATCAAAAATTTTCCTAACCAAAGGATCAATGTACAAAGCAAATAATAGGGGGGAGCATGGGCACCCCTGACGAGTCCCCCTACTAATTGAAACAGGGCCTGACAATTCCCCCATTATTGCTACTCTGGCCACCGGGTTGCTATACATTATTGAAATGGCCTTAATGAAGCCTGCGCCTAGCCCTCTACTCTCAAGTGTTGCCCACAGGAACGGCCAGGAGACCTTATCAAAGGCTTTCTCCGCATCTAGCAGGATTAGCCCGATAGGATCTCCAGTAATCCCTGCAGCATCAAAGAGAGCAATCACCCTTTGGACATGATCAATAGTGCTCCGGCTGGGAACAAACCCATGTTGGGTTGGTGAAACCAGTTTCTTAATCACAGCCGCTAGCCGGTTTGCCAGGATCTTGGCATATACCTTTGCGTCACTATTAATTAACGCTATAGGTCGATAAGACCCCAGCTCCTTAACCAATTTCCCTTTTTTTGGGAAGGACCACAATATTGGCCGAGCCCCATGAGTCGGGTGCCCCCTGACCAGATTGGGCCTATAGAAAGACATCGACCATTAATTCCAGTAGGCAGGGAGACAGTTTTTTATAGAATTCCCCCGGAACGGAGTCAGTGCCAGCCGCTTTCCTGTTAGCCAAGGAGCTGATAGCACCCGCAACTTAGTCAGCCGTAATGGGTACCTCCAGCGCCTCTCTTTCTTCCCTAGTTAGCTTTTCCCCTGGGAGCCCTGCAAGATAATCCTGAATTTCCTTCTCGCTTTCAGTGGTTTCTTCAGTATAAAGTTGTTGATAGAATCGCTGAAAGGCAGCCCGTATATCAGAGGCCTCTGAGACTAACCCATCTTGAGGATCATCAATTGCAAGAATTCCCCCCTGTGTCACCCGTTGTCTAGTGCGCAACGCAAGCAAGTGTCCCACTCTCTCACTGCATTCATACATTTTGGATCGCCAGGCTGCATATTTTCCTGCCGCTTTGCTTGCCGAGATTTCTAAAATTTTAGACTTAGCTAATGCCACCCGTGTTTGTGCCTGCCCCACATCCCCCCCACTCATAATAACATCTACTAATTGCGTCTCTGCCTCAACCAGCTTGCTATAGAGTTCCTGCATGTACAATTTACCCTGCTTCTGGGACCGCCAGCCATACCTTGAGGCTTCCCCTCTTATCCCAACTTTCAGAGCATCCCATACTATAGCTACCCATTTACTATCCCTGTTCTCAGATATAAATCTGGGAATCCATACTCTCATATGTGCGATATAATCCTCATCGTAAAGGAGTGCTCTATCAAAAGTCCAACGTGGTACCTCCCTCTTTGAGGCTTGAAGTGGAATCTCAAGGACTAACGGATTGTGATCAGACATGACACGTGGAAATTTAGAAATCCAACAGTTTGTCGAAAGTCTCTGAGACACAAAGAAATAGTCTAGCCTGGCGTGTGACTGATGTGGGGCTGAAAAAAAGGTATAGCCAAAGTCCTGGGGTTCTTGCGAGGCCCAAACATCAATGAGTCCATGCGTCATACATAAATTCACCAAAGATTTAAAGACTTTAGGTTTACGGCCACTATATAGACTAGGCCCATGCTTAATAGTGTTAGCACTCAAATTTAAATTAAAATCACCACAGATAATTAAAGGCAGTGGCCACCCAACAAGTTCCATATTTAACCAATTGAAGAGGGCAGGGTCATCAAACACTGAGCCATAGACCGAACACAGCGTGAAAGAGTAATTATCCACATTGCATAAAGTAATGACCCATCTGCCAAGATGATCAGCTTTAGAGCGTGGAAAGCTGAAAGTTTTTCTGCGGGCCATGATAGCAACCCCTTTTGTCCGTGTGCCTTGGGTTGTGAAGGAAACTAGCTGATAACCTGCTAATTCTGCCACCTTATGTCTCCCAGCTTTGATGTGTTTCTCTTGCAGACATACTATGTCAGCATTCAGATGCTGGATGTCTTCGTTAACCCTGCGCTTTTTGTGAGGACTATTTAAACCACAAATGTTAACAGATGCAATTATAAGCTTACCCCTTACCATTTGTCATAGTTGAATTCCCATTTGTCTTAATCAGGAGATTACATAAAAATCTGAATAATATCCATGCCATTACATATAATTCTGCCCATTGGACCAGCCTATCAACCAAAAGCTTCCCCACCCCTCCTTCCTCCTCCCCCCCTACCTTGCGGCAAAAAAGGTCCAAGGACCCTTGTGATGCCTCCTGCATGATACTGCTTCCCACCACCACCCATCAAGCTCCACCAAGTAAACAACAAAAAATAAGTATGACTATTGTCCGAGTACATCAGCCCTCAGGATCTTTCTGATTTGAGACTCCTGATATTTTACGTAAAAAGTCCTGTGCTTGCATCTCAGAAGAGAAAACACTTATATTTTCCCGGTGGATGACTTTGAGGTGAGCTGGGCTCAGTAAATACACCTCGTAGCCGATCTTCTGGAAGGGAGTAATAAGCTGACGTAGCCTCCACCTCCTTTCCACCGAAATGTGGCAAAAGTCAGGCCTGACGAAAAAGGAATGACCCTCAGCCGAGCGTCTTGCTTCAGGACGCGCCTTATCAAAAATTGCATGTCGCAAAAGAAAGTTGCAGAAAAATATTAATATAGCTCTAGGTTTATCGTTCACGTCATTCTGACCCTTCCTTTTTTTCAGCATGAGTGGGAAACGGTGTACTCGCTGAACTTCTGTGTCCCAATCCCAATGTGCAAGCTCGGGGAAACAGCCCTTCAGCAATCGCAGCACAAACCATCTAATGTCTTCTCCTTCTGCTTTTTCCGGTATACCCAGTAGTCTTAGATTGTTACGCATTTGGCGGTTTTCAAAGTCTTCAAGCTTCCACATAACATCCGTCATCCTTGATTCGTTTGATGTAACTTGTTGGGCAATGCTCTCAGCTCCGGTCTCTAATGCCACAACTCGCTCTTCCAACACCGTTGTTCTTTCGGCAATTTCTGTGCAGGTTTTATTTATTTTCCGGATGGCCCGTTGTAACATCTTTGTTGCATGGTAAACCCTCTTATGCTCCTGTCGAGCTTCAGATTGAATCTGCTTAAGAGTGTAATATATGAGGTCTATCGAGGGAGACGCCTCAGTTGCAGACTTCGTTAGAGAAAGTCTATTATTTTCCCCTTGAGCGTTGTCATCTGGTGCCAATCCGCCATCATCGATTCCAAAATGCGTAATAGAATAATCCCATTTTAATTGTCCAGATTGACTATGATCTGAATCAGTTTGTCTTGCAACCTGCGCTTTTCTCCCTTTATTTCTATTCCGCTGTGTCTGAGTGGAAAGGCGCTTTTGCGTGCTAGGGTTAGATAATGAGCTGTCCGAGTCCATCTCTGAATCTTCCAGCACGGATACCTCATTTCCACTAACATTAGATGGCTCAGAGTCTTCATTGAGAGAAAAGAATTTATCGCCTCCTTCAGGGGTCCCCGCGATCATGTACTGTGTCTGAGAAAGTCTGGGATTGACAGGTAAACTTTCATTAGTAGCCTGCTCCTGCTCCTTATTCCCATGTTTCCCAACCATGATATTAGCATCAAAGCACTCTGATTCCCCCTGTGAGAGCTCGCCTTGACCTAAACATAAAGATGTATAGGGCCCCAGTCCCGTACTTACAGTGACCAGGGTTGGAAGGCCATCTCCGACTGTAAACGGCACTAATGCAGCTTCAGCATTAACCTCATTGACCTCAATGACAGCTTCGCCCTTCTCATGCACTTTCCCACAGCCGGAAAACATCCCTGAGATCACTCGCTGCTTGCCAGGGCCAGAGCCCGCCTCCTATCCTGGACGCTGATCACTGGCTTTCAGTTTCACCGGGGCTGCCTCCACGCTTCCTGTTACCGCTGCGGGAGTAGCGTCTCCTCCTTTCTTCCTGCTCAGCGCTTTTCGAGTTGCAGGGGGCCGCGCAGGGTCCCCGCAGCTTTTGCTCCAATACCCATGGCGCCGAGATCCCCACGGTCCCGGGGAGGTTTGGAAGGTTTAGGTGGCATGTTGGTACGTCGGAGCTGGCAGCCGCCGCTGCCCGCACCAAGCAGAATCCTCAAAGCAGTCCGGATCAGCAGGTGAGCAAGTTCTGTCGTTTTCAATTACGTCCTTCCAAGCAGTCGTGTCAAACAGTATGGTGAATAGCGAGTGGCCATCTAATGCAGCTTTAACTGATATTTCCTCGGGAGTTCCATGGAGTCATAGATGGGTGGTGAATCGCAGAACCTCACGCAGCCGCCATCTTGCCCGGATCGAAAACCCGGAAGGTTCTAGCTTGTATGAAATACTGATTACCATCTGTGTTCAAATCTAGTGGAAACATAGTTCTAAGTCTAAAAATATATTTTGATTCTAACCTTCTTAGTTGTCGTGTCCAATGTCTCAGCCAGGCATGCTTTTGAACTTGATTAATAACATAGAATCTCATCTTCCCCAAATCACTTTTCTGTTTCTCTTTAAAATGTTTAGTTTTGTATGACTGACGTGTTTAATTTTTGTTGATTTTTATTGCCCATATGTGTTCAAACATCCATTTTTTTCAGTTGGCATATTGTGATTCCTACATATTTCAAATGGCAAAGCAATCTAAGAAATAATCCACATGTTTACTGTTCATGATCCCTTTGATTTCATGTTTATTTTCCTTTGGGCAAGTAAAATACCTTTGTGTTTTGACAATTTTTACAAGCCCTACAGTGGCAGCTGAGAATGAATTCCTACTTCACGTCATTCAGCCAAGTTACCTTTCTGCTGATTTTATTGAAACAACTTAGTACTAATATATCTGTCAATGCTCTGCATTTTTTACATGTAACTGTTTGTTGCACTTCCAAGTGATCACTAATACTAGGGTTGCCTTCTATTCAATTATTAGCAATTATAGTATTTTTGTAAAAGTTTTTCATTTTATGTGACCCCATTGTATATGTCAATATTTTCGGGTCTGGTTAACTTGATTTTGTTGTTCCTATAATTCCTTGTTCTGATATTTTCTTACTAGACATTGTGAGTTACTGTTAATCCTTAATTTTGTTTTCTCTAGACCGCCGTTTATGACAGAGTGAGGATTTCCTCGATCTTTAGAACGTATTTTCCTTTTTATTGCATGGTTGTCAAACTCACTCTCCAGTGGCAATTCATTTTTAGTTTCAGAGATTCTCTAAATTGAGTACCACATGTTAGGCTTTGTTGGTCCTAACACAAGACATGCAAGATACTATTTCCTAGTATTTAACCCAGTGTATTCATGTACATGTAATGTCACACTGTACAGCCTCTGTATTTTACGTTTTGAATCAATGTCCCCACATTTGTGTGGAAAACTGCAGCACACAACCTTTGTATCTCAGCGAGGTCTTACTTTTGTGTCAGTATAATACTGTACTGTACAAACCCCATGTTAGGAATGCAAGCCTGTAATGCATACCACAAAAGCGAAAATACGACTTTACAACCCATACATTTACCATGCATGCCTTTACTATGTATCCTTTACCATACATGCCTTTAACACACATAAGCCTTTATCACGCATGCCTTTACAACGCACATGACTTTACCATGCATGCCTTTATCATGCAAGGTAAGTATAGTTAAGGTAAGTTAAACCCCTACCTATCTAAAAAGTTAAAGTGACATTAAAGATAGGTGACAATGAAAGTTTAAATATACCCTTTTAAACTAACAAAACCACTAAAATCCACTAGTTATACTTATCTCAAGTAACTATAACGCATGCCCTAAAGTAACTATAACTCACGCCTTTGCCATGTACTGCTTATGACCTCGCACCTTACATCACTTATGACATGTTCTGTCACACCATTGATAGCAACAATGCAACATCTGGAATGACATCATTGAAGACAACACAGTGCATGGCGGGGGCGCGCCGATGTAATGCCCTCTCTCTCACACACATAGGTACTCTACTTTACTACCTCTCTCTATCTCTCTCTCTTCCTCTCTGCTTCTTTCTCCATCTATTTACCCTTTTTTATCGCTCTTTCACCCTCTCACCCACTTTGTCTCTCTTCCTCTCTCACTCACACACAAAGACCCTCTCTTTTGCCTCCTCTCTCTACTTCTCACACAGTCACCCAATCTCTCTTTATCCCTCTTTCTTTATCTCCCTTTGTGCCTATCTCTCCTTGCCCCCTTTCCTCACGCCATCTTAGTATCTCTCTTCCTTGCACTCTCTCCACTTCTCTTTCTCTCTTTTTCACGCTCTCTCTCTTTCTCACACACATGCGGAATCTTTCTTCTCTCTGTCCCCATCTTTCCCCCTCTCTCCCATTCTCTCTCAGCCCTCTCTTTCTCTCACTTTCTCTTTCTATGTCCTTCCTACATTCTCTTTCTCTCTCTCCCTTTCTTCCCTCCATCTCTCTCTCTATCCCAGCTTCTACATCTTCCTCACTTTCTCGCCTTCCTCGCTCTCCTTCCCCCGACTACCCCCTCCTCTCAGTATTTTCTCCTTTTGCTGTAAGCTCTGTTCCCTAGACTAGGGTAGAGGTGCTCACTGGGGAGTGTGGACAATGAGTAAAGGGCTCCTCATGGCAAGAGGTGCCCCAGTATAGTCAGGGCCGCTGGAATTATGCGATTGTGCGTACACTGCATTTTTAGCATAATTATAGATTTGCTGCATTTGCCACATAATTTATCACCTGCTGCATAATCTGCAGAATTTAACCCAAAAACTTGTGTTTCTAGCGCAAACGGTTCAAACGTTACTAAAAATGCAGTGACGTGTGTTGCAGCACAGTGGAAGGCCCATTGCTAAATATAACTGCTCACTTTTCTGTTGTTTATTGCTATATTTGGGTGTTAATCTGGTACTAATTCGGTGCAACCAATGCCCAGACAGTGTTAACAAGTTTAAGAATGACAAATTAATGATGTAATACTATCATAAAATGTGCCGCATTAAGTTGCATAATTTGGCTTTTCTTGCCGCATAATTTACTTAACCCTGACGCATAATTTGGCCCTCCCCTGCTGCTTAATTCCAGTGGCTCTGAGTATAGTCTATTGACTGGCCTGCAGACAGAGCTTCCTGCCCCCCAAGCCCTCCGAAGCGCTCCAGCACTTCCAGCCCCCCTCTTCCCCCCCCTCCTCTCACAGCCTCTCCAGTCCCAGCCCTTTGGAAGTCCTCCGCCCGCCCCATCTGCTGCAGCCCTCTCCGGAGGATAGAGAGGGCGGGCATGAATGGAGGCCGAGGCTTTACCATGACAAAGGGACAGGATCCCGGAGAGGGGGCTGAATGGAAAGGCAGCTGGGGGAATAGACCACCAGAAGCTGCTTTGTGCGCGGAGCAGGGGGTGTCCCGGCCTGGCTGAAAGGCGAGTGTTTGTACCGTGTCATTGCCCCCTGCTGGGAGACAAACAGGCCCAGTGTCGGTGCTCACCCAGAGCCGGTTACACATTAACCTTCCACCTCTCAGGGGGGATCCCGCCCCAGCACCCCCTCCCTCCTCTATCTACCTCGCTCTTGTGACCTCACTCGCATCACGTCAACTCCTCCTCACTGTCTCCACGTACCTACTACGCTCTTCCCTTCCTTCACCCACACCTCATTGTGTTCCTGTAGTCCCCCTCCCCCTACCACCACCCTTCATATATTCTCTCCATATCTGTTGTCCTTTCCCCATCAGCCAGCTTGCCTCTTTCTTAGAACCCCTCTCACCCCTCTATTGTCTCGACGCGTAGGGACCTGCCGTTCCTGTTGAGTGAGGGGGCAGACCCCAGCTGTCAGTGAGCACCGACTATTCCTCCTCACTGCTTGGGAGTCCTGACCCTCGGGGCTTGCGGGTTCCCTCACACCTCCTACATGTAAATACGGAGTTGTCCACTGCCTGTGAGCACTGAGCACGCTCTCCGCTGTAAGTATTCGCTACTCATCTCCACCTCCTGTATGACTCCTACATTCACTGGCCGTGAGTACTGACCCCTCCACCCACTGACTGTGGGTACTGGACCCTACTCTCCCCAGCCCATGAGTTCGGAAACCTCCGCTCTAGAGCCAGTGAGTACTGACCCCTCTATTCCAGAGTCTGTGAGCACTGACTCCCCATATCCACCACCCCTGGAGTACTGGACCCGTCTCTCCATGGCCTGTGAGTACTAATTCTTTACAGTGTGTCACTTCTAAGGCCCTCCTTACAAGTTCAGTGGAGAATTGTAATCCCTGTGCAAGGCAGGCCAAGCCTACCGTGGGGAGAAGCTTTATGAAAACCCAAAACATGCAGCCTTTGGTGGCAAAAACGATTCCACGTGTTATGCTTCTTTTGCAAGTTGAAAACTCAAAATAGGAGATTTTTACCACGCATGGTAAATATTCCACTCCGGGGAAATAACATTTGCCAGATGTGGTAAATACCTCACTCTATTCCGCCTGCCATATAATACGACACGGCGTAGTCCTCGCCCCAAAAGTGGCAGGACCCTCCAGTGTCTCTCCTCTCTACCTAAAAGATCTCTGATGCCCTGTACCTTACGCCTGACGCAATGGATGTACGTAGACACAGGCGGGGGCGGAAGTGCTGGAAGAGTTGGAAAGAGTCCCTGTTTGTGTTTGCCGTAGTGATTTGCAGCTTCACAGCTGATCCATGGCGGAGGAGGGCGGAGGGGGGGGGGGGGCGTAATACATCACTTCCTTGCACTTTATGGCTGTCCCTATCCAGAGCACTAACAATGGCGCCGGTCCATTCACATGCATCGGCTGCAGGTGTGTGTGCTTAAAACTGAGCCCTGAATGGAAGATGGCTTCTACTGTCCACGGTTGCTGCTGGTGGGGGGTCTCCCGGCAGCCTTAGTAATGAGGGGTGTCACATGGTATCTGACCCGACCGGTCCAGAACCCCCAAACCATGAGAAAAACCCCAAACTATGTAAATGGCTACGTAGATGGAGGGGAGCAGAGAGGTGCGGGGAGCCTGAGGGTACAGCGGTCTGTTTGAAGGGAGATGAAGGAGTAGGCGAGGTGTGTGATGGGGTAGAAAGTCCGCGTGTGTCGAAAAAGGATATTGAGTGAAGAGAGTGTGTGTGTGTGTGTGTGTGAGAGAGGGGGCAGAGTGCGACGGGGAGATATAATAATGACATGCTTCAAGGGAGGGAGAAGGAGAGTGAGTGATTGCGTAACAAAGAGAATTAAGAGAGTCAGAGTGAAGGAACAGTGTGAGAGACCGGAAAGAGGAGTAAGTTAGTGAGAGCGATGGGAAAGTGAACAGGAGTAAATGCTGCGCGAGATTGAAAGGGATGACAATGACTGAGAAGGAAAGCAGAATGTGGGGGAGAGGAAGGAACATGGGCGAGTGAAGGCAAAGAGTTAGTGAGAGCGAGTGGGGGTATGGGAGAGAGAGTGAGCCAGGCCCCAACCCGGGGCTCCTCCACGAATCCCACCCACCTCGCAGAGCCATCATTGCCCTCGGGCCCCTCCCCTTGGACGCGGCAGTTAAGGGAACAGCGAGGATGACAGGGAAACCAGTGCCCGCAATAAGGGCAATTTCACACCGAGATTAGATGCGCTGCAGCAAGAGGGCTCCCGGGGAGGACAGCGAGCACGGGGAGGGGAGGGCAGCAAGCGCCGGGGCCCAGAGGCCTGTGGGAGTGAGGCAGGGGGAGAGCATACTATACAAGAGTACCGGAGGGCGAAGGACCAGGGAGAGCATAGTAGACCAGAGTACTACAGGCCTGTGGGCCAGGGAGTGAGCCCAGCATACCAGAGTACTGCAGACTCAGGGGAGAAAGAGAGCATTCTATACCAGAGTACTGTGGGGATGAATGAGAGGGAGAACATAATATACCAAAGTACTCCATGACTGAAGGCCAGGGAGAGAGCATAATATACCAGAGTACTGTGAGACTGAGGGTCAGGGAGAAAGCATAGCATACCAGAGTACTGCAGACTCAGGGGAGAAAGAGAGCATACTATACCAGAGTGCTGTATGAATGAGTGAGAGGGAGAACATAATATACCAAAGTACTCCATGACTGAAGGCCAGGGAGAGAGCATAATATACCAGAGTACTGTGAGACTGAGGGTCAGGGAGAAAGCATAGCATACCAGAGTACTGCAGACTCAGGGGAGAAAGAGAGCATACTATACCAGAGTGCTGTATGAATGAGTGAGAGGGAGAACATAATATACCAAAGTACTCCATGACTGAAGGCCAGGGAGAGAGCATAATATACCAGAGTACTGTGAGACTGAGGGTCAGGGAGAAAGCATAGCATACCAGAGTACTGCAGACTCAGGGGAGAAAGAGAGCATACTATACCAGAGTGCTGTATGAATGAGTGAGAGGGAGAACATAATATACCAAAGTACTCCATGACTGAAGGCCAGGGAGAGAGCATAATATACCAGAGTACTGTGAGACTGAGGGTCAGGGAGAAAGCATAGCATACCAGAGTACTGCAGACTCAGGGGAGAAAGAGAGCATTCTATACCAGAGTACTGTGGGGATGAATGAGAGGGAGAACATAATATACCAAAGTACTCCATGACTGAAGGCCAGGAGAGAGCATAATATACCAGAGTACTGTGAGACTGAGGGTCAGGGAGAAAGCATAGCATACCAGAGTACTGCAGACTCAGGGGAGAAAGAGAGCATACTATACCAGAGTGCTGTATGAATGAGTGAGAGGGAGAACATAATATACCAAAGTACTCCATGACTGAAGGCCAGGGAGAGAGCATAATATACCAGAGTACTGTGAGACTGAGGGTCAGGGAGAAAGCATAGCATACCAGAGTACTGCAGACTCAGGGGAGAAAGAGAGCATTCTATACCAGAGTACTGTGGGGATGAATGAGAGGGAGAACATAATATACCAAAGTACTCCATGACTGAAGGCCAGGGAGAGAGCATAATATACCAGAGTACTGTGAGACTGAGGGTCAGGGAGAAAGCATAGCATACCAGAGTACTGCAGACTCAGGGGAGAAAGAGAGCATACTATACCAGAGTGCTGTATGAATGAGTGAGAGGGAGAACATAATATACCATAGTACTCCAGGACTGAAGGCCAGGGAGAGAGCATAATATACCAGAGTACTGTGAGACTGAGGGTCAGGGAGAAAGCATAGCATACCAGAGTACTGCAGACTCAGGGGAGAAAGAGAGCATAAATATACCAGAGTACTGCAGGACTGAGTGCCAGGGAAAGCATCATATACCAGAGTACTGCAGGACTGAGGGCCAGAGAGAGCAACATTTACCAGAGTACTGCAGAACAGAGGGCCAGGGAGAGTTCATAATATACAAAAGTACTACAGGCCTGAGCGCCAGAGAGAGAGAGCATCATTGACCAGAGTGCTGCAGGACTGAGTGCCAGAGCTAGAGCATAATATACTGCAGTACTGCAGGACTGAGCACCAGGGAGAGAGCGTAAAACAAGGGAGCACTGCAGGACTGAGGGCCTGGAAGAGCATCATATACCAGAGTACTGCTGGGCTGAGGGCCAGGGAGAGAGCATAATACCAGAGTACTGCACGACTGAGGGCCTCGGAAAGCATAACATACCAAAGCAATGCAGGACTGAGAGCCAGGGAGAGAGCATCATATACCAAAGTGCTGCAGGACTGAAGGCCAGAGCGACTAAATAATATAGCAGAGTACTAGAGGGTAAGGAACAGCATAATATAGTAGAGTGCTGCAGGAATGAAGGCTAGGGACAGAGCATAATATATCAGGTTATTATAAGACTGAAGACAGGGTACCATAATATGCCAGAGTACTGCAGGTCTGAAGGACAGAGTGAAAGCATAATATACCGGAATACTGAAGGACAGAGGGCCGGGAAGAGCGTATTATAGTAGGGCACTCCAGGACTGAAGGCCAGGGCGATAGAATAATTACCAGAGTAAGCCTGACTGAGGGTCAGGGAGAGAACATAATATACCATAGTACTGCAGAACTAAGGGCTAGGTAGACAGAATAATATACCAGGGTACTGCAGGACTGAATACAGAGAGAGCATTATATATCAGAGTTCTACAGGGGTGAGGACCAGGAAGAGCATAATATTCCAGAGTACTGTGGGAATGAGTGCCAGAAGCAAGCATAATATACTGGAATACTGCAGAACTGATGGCCGGGGAGCGCATAATATACCAGACAATTGCAGGACTGAGAGCCTGGGGGAGAGCACAATATTCCAGAGTACTGCAGGAGTGAGGGAGAGGAAGAAGGAATAATACACCAAAGAACTGCAGGACGGAGGGCTAAGAAACGCAGATTATACCTGAGTATTGCAGGACTGAGGGCAGTGAGAGAGTGTAATATACCAGAATACTCTCGAACGGATGACTAGGAAGAGTGTAAAAATCTGGAGTAATGCAGGTCTGAAAACCATGAAGAGAGCATAGTATACCAAAGATCTGGAGGACTGAGGGCAGAAAGAGAGCATAATATACCCGAATATTGCAGGTCTGAGGGTCAGGGAGAGCTTAGGGAGAACATATGATACCAGAGAACTTCAGGATTGAAGGCCGGGAAGAGCATAACATCCCAGAGAATCGCAGGACTGAGGGCAAAGAAAGCATAATATACCAGAGTAGTGCAGCACTGAGGGCGAGGGAGAGAGCCTGCTATCTCACAATGCAGAATGGCTGATGTCTAGGAAGAGAGTACTATTCCAAGGTACTGTGGGCCTGAAAGGCAGGAAGAGAGCAAAATTACCAGAATACCGCAGGACAGAGGGCTAAGGGAGCACAAGATACCAGAGTACTACAGGACTGAAGGCGTGAGAGAGAGCATAATAAACCAGATCACTGCAGAACTGAGGGGCAGGGAGAGCATAATATACCAGAGTACTACAGGACTGAAGGCGTGAGAGAGAGCATAATAAACCAGATCACTGCAGAACTGAGGGGCAGGGAGAGCATAATATACCAGAGTACTACAGGACTGAAGGCGTGAGAGAGAGCATAATAAACCAGATCACTGCAGAACTGAGGGGCAGGGAGAGCATAATATACCAGAGTACTTCAGGACTGAAGGCGTGAGAGAGAGCATAATAAACCAGATCACTGCAGAACTGAGGGGCAGGGAGAGCATAATATACCAGAGTACTACAGGACTGAAGGCGTGAGAGAGAGCATAATAAACCAGATCACTGCAGAACTGAGGGGCAGGGAGAGCATAATATACCAGAGTACTACAGGACTGAAGGCGTGAGAGAGAGCATAATAAACCAGATCACTGCAGAACTGAGGGGCAGGGAGAGCATAATATACCAGAGTACTACAGGACTGAAGGCGTGAGAGAGAGCATAATAAACCAGATCACTGCAGAACTGAGGGGCAGGGAGAGCATAATATACCAGAGTACTTCAGGACTGAAGGCGTGAGAGAGAGCATAATAAACCAGATCACTGCAGAACTGAGGGGCAGGGAGAGCATAATATACCAGAGTACTACAGGACTGAAGGCGTGAGAGAGAGCATAATAAACCAGATCACTGCAGAACTGAGGGGCAGGGAGAGCATAATATACCAGAGTACTACAGGACTGAAGGCGTGAGAGAGAGCATAATAAACCAGATCACTGCAGAACTGAGGGGCAGGGAGAGCATAATATACCAGAGTACTACAGGACTGAAGGCGTGAGAGAGAGCATAATAAACCAGATCACTGCAGAACTGAGGGGCAGGGAGAGCATAATATACCAGAGTACTACAGGACTCAATGCTTGAGAGAGATCATAATAAACCAGATCACTGCAGAACTGAGGGGCAGGGAGAGCATAATATACCAGAGTACTACAGGACTGAAGGCGTGAGAGAGAGCATAATAAACCTGATCACTGCAGAACTGAGGGGCAGGGAGAGCATAATATACCAGAGTACTACAGGACTGAAGGCGTGAGAGAGAGCATAATAAACCAGATCACTGCAGAACTGAGGGGCAGGGAGAGCATAATATACCAGAGTACTACAGGACTGAAGGCGTGAGAGAGAGCATAATAAACCAGATCACTGCAGAACTGAGGGGCAGGGAGAGCATAATATACCAGAGTACTACAGGACTGAAGGCGTGAGAGAGAGCATAATAAACCAGATCACTGCAGAACTGAGGGGCAGGGAGAGCATAATATACCAGAGTACTACAGGACTGAAGGCGTGAGAGAGAGCATAATAAAGCAGATCGCTGCAGAACTGAGGGGCAGGGAGAGCATAATATACCAGAGTACTACAGGACTGAAGGAGTGAGAGAGAGCATAATAAACCAGATCACTGCAGAACTGAGGGGCAGGGAGAGCATAATATACCAGAGTACTACAGGACTGAAGGAGTGAGAGAGAGCATAATAAACCAGATCACTGCAGAACTGAGGGGCAGGGAGAGCATAATATACCAGAGTACTACAGGACTGAAGGCGTGAGAGAGAGCATAATAAACCAGATCACTGCAGAACTGAGGGGCAGGGAGAGCATAATATACCAGAGTACTACAGGACTGAAGGCGTGAGAGAAGGCATAATAAACCTGATCACTGCAGAACTGAGGGGCAGGGAGAGCATAATATACCAGAGTACTACAGGACTGAAGGCGTGAGAGAGAGCATAATAAACCAGATCACTGCAGAACTGAGGGGCAGGGAGAGCATAATATACCAGAGTACTACAGGACTGAAGGCGTGAGAGAGAGCATAATAAACCAGATCACTGCAGAACTGAGGGGCAGGGAGAGCATAATATACCAGAGTACTGCAGGACTGAAGGCGTGAGAGAGAGCATAATAAACCAGATCACTGCAGAACTGAGGGGCAGGGAGAGCATAATATACCAGAGTACTACAGGACTGAAGGCGTGAGAGAGAGCATAATAAACCTGATCACTGCAGAACTGAGGGGCAGGGAGAGCATAATATACTAGAGTACTGCAGGGCTGAGGGCGTGAGAGAGAGCATAATAAACCTGATCACTGCAGAACTGAGGGGCAGGGAGAGCATAATATACTAGAGTACTACAGGACTGAAGGCGTGAGAGAGAGCATAATAAACCTGATCACTGCAGAACTGAGGGGCAGGGAGAGCATAATATACTAGAGTACTGCAGGGCTGAGGGCGTGAGAGAGAGCATAATAAAGCAGATCACTGCAGAACTGAGGGGCAGGGAGAGCATAATATACTAGAGTACTACAGGACTGAAGGCGTGAGAGAGAGCATAATAAACCAGATCACTGCAGAACTGAGGGGCAGGGAGAGCATAATATACCAGAGTACTACAGGACTGAAGGCGTGAGAGAGAGCATAATAAACCAGATCACTGCAGAACTGAGGGGCAGGGAGAGCATAATATACCAGAGTACTGCAGGACTGAAGGCGTGAGAGAGAGCATAATAAACCAGATCACTGCAGAACTGAGGGGCAGGGAGAGCATAATATACTAGAGTACTGCAGGGCTGAGGGCGTGAGAGAGAGCATAATAAACCAGATCACTGCAGAACTGAGGGGCAGGGAGAGCATAATATACCAGAGTACTACAGGACTGAAGGCGTGAGAGAGAGCATAATAAACCAGATCACTGCAGAACTGAGGGGCAGGGAGAGCATAATATACCAGAGTACTACAGGACTGAAGGAGTGAGAGAGAGCATAATAAACCAGATCACTGCAGAACTGAGGGGCAGGGAGAGCATAATATACCAGAGTACTACAGGACTGAAGGCGTGAGAGAGAGCATAATAAACCAGATCACTGCAGAACTGAGGGGCAGGGAGAGCATAATATACCAGAGTACTACAGGACTGAAGGCGTGAGAGAGAGCATAATAAACCTGATCACTGCAGAACTGAGGGGCAGGGAGAGCATAATATACCAGAGTACTACAGGACTGAAGGCGTGAGAGAGAGCATAATAAAGCAGATCGCTGCAGAACTGAGGGGCAGGGAGAGCATAATATACCAGAGTACTACAGGACTGACGGAGTGAGAGAGAGCATAATAAACCAGATCACTGCAGAACTGAGGGGCAGGGAGAGCATAATATACCAGAGTACTACAGGACTGAAGGAGTGAGAGAGAGCATAATAAACCAGATCACTGCAGAACTGAGGGGCAGGGAGAGCATAATATACCAGAGTACTACAGGACTGAAGGCGTGAGAGAGAGCATAATAAACCAGATCACTGCATAACTGAGGGGCAGGGAGAGCATAATATACCAGAGTACTACAGGACTGAAGGCGTGAGAGAGAGCATAATAAACCAGATCACTGCAGAACTGAGGGGCAGGGAGAGCATAATATACCAGAGTACTACAGGACTGAAGGCATGAGAGAGAGCATAATAAACCAGATCACTGCATAACTGAGGGGCAGGGAGAGCATAATATACTAGAGTACTGCAGGGCTGAGGGCGTGAGAGAGAGCATAATAAACCAGATCACTGCAGAACTGAGGGGCAGGGAGAGCATAATATACCAGAGTACTACAGGACTGAAGGCGTGAGAGAGAGCATAATAAACCAGATCACTGCAGAACTGAGGGGCAGGGAGAGCATAATATACTAGAGTACTGCAGGGCTGAGGGCTAGGGAGAGACCATAATAAACCAGATCACTGCAGAACTGAGGGGCAGGGAGAGCATAATATACCAGAGTACTACAGGACTGAAGGCGTGAGAGAGAGCATAATAAACCAGATCACTGCAGAACTGAGGGGCAGGGAGAGCATAATATACTAGAGTACTACAGGACTGAAGGCGTGAGAGAGAGCATAATAAACCAGATCACTGCAGAACTGAGGGGCAGGGAGAGCATAATATACCAGAGTACTACAGGACTGAAGGCGTGAGAGAGAGCATAATAAACCAGATCACTGCATAACTGAGGGGCAGGGAGAGCATAATATACTAGAGTACTGCAGGGCTGAGGGCGTGAGAGAGAGCATAATAAACCTGATCACTGCATAACTGAGGGGCAGGGAGAGCATAATATACTAGAGTACTACAGGACTGAAGGCGTGAGAGAGAGCATAATAAACCTGATCACTGCATAACTGAGGGGCAGGGAGAGCATAATATACTAGAGTACTGCAGGGCTGAGGGCGTGAGAGAGAGCATAATAAACCAGATCACTGCAGAACTGAGGGGCAGGGAGAGCATAATATACCAGAGTACTACAGGACTGAAGGCGTGAGAGAGAGCATAATAAACCAGATCACTGCAGAACTGAGGGGCAGGGAGAGCATAATATACTAGAGTACTGCAGGGCTGAGGGCTAGGGAGAGACCATAATAAACCAGATCACTGCAGAACTGAGGGGCAGGGAGAGCATAATATACCAGAGTACTACAGGACTGAAGGCGTGAGAGAGAGCATAATAAACCAGATCACTGCATAACTGAGGGGCAGGGAGAGCATAATATACTAGAGTACTGCAGGGCTGAGGGTGTGAGAGAGAGCATAATAAACCTGATCACTGCATAACTGAGGGGCAGGGAGAGCATAATATACCAGAGTACTACAGGACTGAAGGCGTGAGAGAGAGCATAATAAACCAGATCACTGCAGAACTGAGGGGCAGGGAGAGCATAATATACTAGAGTACTGCAGGGCTGAGGGCGTGAGAGAGAGCATAATAAACCAGATCACTGCAGAACTGAGGGGCAGGGAGAGCATAATATACCAGAGTACTACAGGACTGAAGGCGTGAGAGAGAGCATAATAAACCAGATCACTGCAGAACTGAGGGGCAGGGAGAGCATAATATACTAGAGTACTGCAGGGCTGAGGGCTAGGGAGAGACCATAATAAACCAGATCACTGCAGAACTGAGGGGCAGGGAGAGCATAATATACCAGAGTACTACAGGACTGAAGGCGTGAGAGAGAGCATAATAAACCAGATCACTGCAGAACTGAGGGGCAGGGAGAGCATAATATACTAGAGTACTACAGGACTGAAGGCGTGAGAGAGAGCATAATAAACCAGATCACTGCAGAACTGAGGGGCAGGAGAGCATAATATACCAGAGTACTACAGGACTGAAGGCGTGAGAGAGAGCATAATAAACCAGATCACTGCATAACTGAGGGGCAGGGAGAGCATAATATACTAGAGTACTGCAGGGCTGAGGGCGTGAGAGAGAGCATAATAAACCTGATCACTGCATAACTGAGGGGCAGGGAGAGCATAATATACTAGAGTACTACAGGACTGAAGGCGTGAGAGAGAGCATAATAAACCTGATCACTGCATAACTGAGGGGCAGGGAGAGCATAATATACTAGAGTACTACAGGACTGAAGGCGTGAGAGAGAGCATAATAAACCAGATCACTGCATAACTGAGGGGCAGGGAGAGCATAATATACTAGAGTACTGCAGGGCTGAGGGCGTGAGAGAGAGCATAATAAACCTGATCACTGCATAACTGAGGGGCAGGGAGAGCATAATATACTAGAGTACTGCAGGGCTGAGGGCGTGAGAGAGAGCATAATAAACCTGATCACTGCATAACTGAGGGGCAGGGAGAGCATAATATACTAGAGTACTGCAGGGCTGAGGGCGTGAGAGAGAGCATAATAAACCTGATCACTGCATAACTGAGGGGCAGGGAGAGCATAATATACTAGAGTACTACAGGACTGAAGGCGTGAGAGAGAGCATAATAAACCAGATCACTGCATAACTGAGGGGCAGGGAGAGCATAATATACTAGAGTACTGCAGGGCTGAGGGCGTGAGAGAGAGCATAATAAACCTGATCACTGCATAACTGAGGGGCAGGGAGAGCATAATATACTAGAGTACTACAGGACTGAAGGCGTGAGAGAGAGCATAATAAACCTGATCACTGCATAACTGAGGGGCAGGGAGAGCATAATATACTAGAGTACTACAGGACTGAAGGCGTGAGAGAGAGCATAATAAACCAGATCACTGCATAACTGAGGGGCAGGGAGAGCATAATATACCAGAGTACTACAGGACTGAAGGCGTGAGAGAGAGCATAATAAACCAGATCACTGCAGAACTGAGGGGCAGGGAGAGCATAATATACTAGAGTACTACAGGACTGAAGGCGTGAGAGAGAGCATAATAAACCTGATCACTGCAGAACTGAGGGGCAGGGAGAGCATAATATACTAGAGTACTACAGGACTGAAGGCGTGAGAGAGAGCATAATAAACCAGATCACTGCATAACTGAGGGGCAGGGAGAGCATAATATACTAGAGTACTGCAGGGCTGAGGGCGTGAGAGAGAGCATAATAAACCTGATCACTGCATAACTGAGGGGCAGGGAGAGCATAATATACTAGAGTACTGCAGGGCTGAGGGCGTGAGAGAGAGCATAATAAACCTGATCACTGCATAACTGAGGGGCAGGGAGAGCATAATATACCAGAGTACTACAGGACTGAAGGCGTGAGAGAGAGCATAATAAACCAGATCACTGCAGAACTGAGGGGCAGGGAGAGCATAATATACCAGAGTACTACAGGACTGAAGGCGTGAGAGAAGGCATAATAAACCAGATCACTGCAGAACTGAGGGGCAGGGAGAGCATAATATACCAGAGTACTACAGGACTCAATGCTTGAGAGAGAGCATAATAAACCTGATCACTGCAGAACTGAGGGGCAGGGAGAGCATAATATACTAGAGTACTGCAGGGCTGAGGGCGTGAGAGAGAGCATAATAAACCTGATCACTGCAGAACTGAGGGGCAGGGAGAGCATAATATACTAGAGTACTACAGGACTGAAGGCGTGAGAGAGAGCATAATAAACCAGATCACTGCAGAACTGAGGGGCAGGGAGAGCATAATATACCAGAGTACTACAGGACTGAAGGCGTGAGAGAGAGCATAATAAACCAGATCACTGCAGAACTGAGGGGCAGGGAGAGCATAATATACTAGAGTACTGCAGGACTGAAGGCGTGAGAGAGAGCATAATAAACCAGATCACTGCAGAACTGAGGGGCAGGGAGAGCATAATATACCAGAGTACTACAGGACTGAAGGCGTGAGAGAGAGCATAATAAACCAGATCACTGCAGAACTGAGGGGCAGGGAGAGCATAATATACCAGAGTACTACAGGACTGAAGGCGTGAGAGAGAGCATAATAAACCTGATCACTGCAGAACTGAGGGGCAGGGAGAGCATAATATACTAGAGTACTGCAGGGCTGAGGGCGTGAGAGAGAGCATAATAAACCTGATCACTGCAGAACTGAGGGGCAGGGAGAGCATAATATACTAGAGTACTACAGGACTGAAGGCGTGAGAGAGAGCATAATAAACCAGATCACTGCAGAACTGAGGGGCAGGGAGAGCATAATATACCAGAGTACTACAGGACTGAAGGCGTGAGAGAGAGCATAATAAACCAGATCACTGCAGAACTGAGGGGCAGGGAGAGCATAATATACCAGAGTACTACAGGACTGAAGGCGTGAGAGAGAGCATAATAAACCAGATCACTGCAGAACTGAGGGGCAGGGAGAGCATAATATACTAGAGTACTGCAGGGCTGAGGGCGTGAGAGAGAGCATAATAAACCAGATCACTGCAGAACTGAGGGGCAGGGAGAGCATAATATACCAGAGTACTACAGGACTGAAGGCGTGAGAGAGAGCATAATAAACCAGATCACTGCAGAACTGAGGGGCAGGGAGAGCATAATATACTAGAGTACTGCAGGACTGAAGGCGTGAGAGAGAGCATAATAAACCAGATCACTGCAGAACTGAGGGGCAGGGAGAGCATAATATACCAGAGTACTACAGGACTGAAGGCGTGAGAGAGAGCATAATAAACCAGATCACTGCAGAACTGAGGGGCAGGGAGAGCATAATATACCAGAGTACTACAGGACTGAAGGCGTGAGAGAGAGCATAATAAACCTGATCACTGCAGAACTGAGGGGCAGGGAGAGCATAATATACCAGAGTACTACAGGACTGAAGGCGTGAGAGAGAGCATAATAAACCAGATCACTGCAGAACTGAGGGGCAGGGAGAGCATAATATACCAGAGTACTACAGGACTGAAGGCGTGAGAGAGAGCATAATAAACCAGATCACTGCAGAACTGAGGGGCAGGGAGAGCATAATATACCAGAGTACTACAGGACTGAAGGCGTGAGAGAGAGCATAATAAAGCAGATCGCTGCAGAACTGAGGGGCAGGGAGAGCATAATATACCAGAGTACTACAGGACTGAAGGAGTGAGAGAGAGCATAATAAACCAGATCACTGCAGAACTGAGGGGCAGGGAGAGCATAATATACCAGAGTACTACAGGACTGAAGGCGTGAGAGAGAGCATAATAAACCAGATCACTGCAGAACTGAGGGGCAGGGAGAGCATAATATACCAGAGTACTACAGGACTGAAGGCGTGAGAGAGAGCATAATAAACCAGATCACTGCAGAACTGAGGGGCAGGGAGAGCATAATATACTAGAGTACTGCAGGACTGAAGGCGTGAGAGAGAGCATAATAAACCAGATCACTGCAGAACTGAGGGGCAGGGAGAGCATAATATACCAGAGTACTACAGGACTGAAGGCGTGAGAGAGAGCATAATAAACCAGATCACTGCAGAACTGAGGGGCAGGGAGAGCATAATATACCAGAGTACTACAGGACTGAAGGCGTGAGAGAGAGCATAATAAACCTGATCACTGCAGAACTGAGGGGCAGGGAGAGCATAATATACTAGAGTACTGCAGGGCTGAGGGCGTGAGAGAGAGCATAATAAACCTGATCACTGCAGAACTGAGGGGCAGGGAGAGCATAATATACTAGAGTACTACAGGACTGAAGGCGTGAGAGAGAGCATAATAAACCAGATCACTGCAGAACTGAGGGGCAGGGAGAGCATAATATACCAGAGTACTACAGGACTGAAGGCGTGAGAGAGAGCATAATAAACCAGATCACTGCAGAACTGAGGGGCAGGGAGAGCATAATATACCAGAGTACTACAGGACTGAAGGCGTGAGAGAGAGCATAATAAACCAGATCACTGCAGAACTGAGGGGCAGGGAGAGCATAATATACTAGAGTACTACAGGACTGAAGGCGTGAGAGAGAGCATAATAAACCAGATCACTGCAGAACTGAGGGGCAGGGAGAGCATAATATACCAGAGTACTACAGGACTGAAGGCGTGAGAGAGAGCATAATAAACCAGATCACTGCAGAACTGAGGGGCAGGGAGAGCATAATATACTAGAGTACTACAGGACTGAAGGCGTGAGAGAGAGCATAATAAACCAGATCACTGCAGAACTGAGGGGCAGGGAGAGCATAATATACCAGAGTACTACAGGACTGAAGGAGTGAGAGAGAGCATAATAAACCAGATCACTGCAGAACTGAGGGGCAGGGAGAGCATAATATACTAGAGTACTACAGGACTGAAGGCGTGAGAGAGAGCATAATAAACCAGATCACTGCAGAACTGAGGGGCAGGGAGAGCATAATATACTAGAGTACTGCAGGGCTGAGGGCGTGAGAGAGAGCATAATAAACCAGATCACTGCAGAACTGAGGGGCAGGGAGAGCATAATATACCAGAGTACTACAGGACTGAAGGCGTGAGAGAGAGCATAATAAACCAGATCACTGCAGAACTGAGGGGCAGGGAGAGCATAATATACTAGAGTACTACAGGACTGAAGGCGTGAGAGAGAGCATAATAAACCAGATCACTGCAGAACTGAGGGGCAGGGAGAGCATAATATACCAGAGTACTACAGGACTGAAGGCGTGAGAGAGAGCATAATAAACCAGATCACTGCAGAACTGAGGGGCAGGGAGAGCATAATATACCAGAGTACTACAGGACTGAAGGCGTGAGAGAGAGCATAATAAACCAGATCACTGCAGAACTGAGGGGCAGGGAGAGCATAATATACTAGAGTACTACAGGACTGAAGGCGTGAGAGAGAGCATAATAAACCTGATCACTGCATAACTGAGGGGCAGGGAGAGCATAATATACCAGAGTACTACAGGACTGAAGGCGTGAGAGAGAGCATAATAAACCAGATCACTGCAGAACTGAGGGGCAGGGAGAGCATAATATACTAGAGTACTGCAGGACTGAAGGCGTGAGAGAGAGCATAATAAACCAGATCACTGCAGAACTGAGGGGCAGGGAGAGCATAATATACCAGAGTACTACAGGACTGAAGGCGTGAGAGAGAGCATAATAAACCAGATCACTGCAGAACTGAGGGGCAGGGAGAGCATAATATACCAGAGTACTACAGGACTGAAGGCGTGAGAGAGAGCATAATAAACCAGATCACTGCAGAACTGAGGGGCAGGGAGAGCATAATATACTAGAGTACTACAGGACTGAAGGCGTGAGAGAGAGCATAATAAACCAGATCACTGCATAACTGAGGGGCAGGGAGAGCATAATATACTAGAGTACTGCAGGGCTGAGGGCGTGAGAGAGAGCATAATAAACCTGATCACTGCATAACTGAGGGGCAGGGAGAGCATAATATACTAGAGTACTACAGGACTGAAGGCGTGAGAGAGAGCATAATAAAGCAGATCGCTGCAGAACTGAGGGGCAGGGAGAGCATAATATACCAGAGTACTACAGGACTGAAGGCGTGAGAGAGAGCATAATAAACCAGATCACTGCAGAACTGAGGGGCAGGGAGAGCATAATATACCAGAGTACTACAGGACTGAAGGCGTGAGAGAGAGCATAATAAACCAGATCACTGCAGAACTGAGGGGCAGGGAGAGCATAATATACTAGAGTACTACAGGACTGAAGGCGTGAGAGAGAGCATAATAAACCAGATCACTGCAGAACTGAGGGGCAGGGAGAGCATAATATACTAGAGTACTACAGGACTGAAGGCGTGAGAGAGAGCATAATAAACCAGATCACTGCATAACTGAGGGGCAGGGAGAGCATAATATACTAGAGTACTGCAGGACTGAAGGCGTGAGAGAGAGCATAATAAACCAGATCACTGCATAACTGAGGGGCAGGGAGAGCATAATATACTAGAGTACTGCAGGGCTGAGGGCGTGAGAGAGAGCATAATAAACCTGATCACTGCATAACTGAGGGGCAGGGAGAGCATAATATACCAGAGTACTACAGGACTGAAGGCGTGAGAGAGAGCATAATAAACCAGATCACTGCAGAACTGAGGGGCAGGGAGAGCATAATATACTAGAGTACTACAGGACTGAAGGCGTGAGAGAGAGCATAATAAACCAGATCACTGCAGAACTGAGGGGCAGGGAGAGCATAATATACTAGAGTACTACAGGACTGAAGGCGTGAGAGAGAGCATAATAAACCAGATCACTGCAGAACTGAGGGGCAGGGAGAGCATAATATACTAGAGTACTACAGGACTGAAGGCGTGAGAGAGAGCATAATAAACCAGATCACTGCATAACTGAGGGGCAGGGAGAGCATAATATACTAGAGTACTGCAGGACTGAAGGCGTGAGAGAGAGCATAATAAACCTGATCACTGCAGAACTGAGGGGCAGGGAGAGCATAATATACTAGAGTACTGCAGGGCTGAGGGCGTGAGAGAGAGCATAATAAACCTGATCACTGCATAACTGAGGGGCAGGGAGAGCATAATATACCAGAGTACTACAGGACTGAAGGCGTGAGAGAGAGCATAATAAACCAGATCACTGCAGAACTGAGGGGCAGGGAGAGCATAATATACTAGAGTACTACAGGACTGAAGGCGTGAGAGAGAGCATAATAAACCAGATCACTGCAGAACTGAGGGGCAGGGAGAGCATAATATACTAGAGTACTACAGGACTGAAGGCGTGAGAGAGAGCATAATAAACCAGATCACTGCAGAACTGAGGGGCAGGGAGAGCATAATATACTAGAGTACTACAGGACTGAAGGCGTGAGAGAGAGCATAATAAACCAGATCACTGCAGAACTGAGGGGCAGGGAGAGCATAATATACTAGAGTACTACAGGACTGAAGGCGTGAGAGAGAGCATAATAAACCAGATCACTGCAGAACTGAGGGGCAGGGAGAGCATAATATACTAGAGTACTACAGGACTGAAGGCGTGAGAGAGAGAATAATAAACCAGATCACTGCATAACTGAGGGGCAGGGAGAGCATAATATACTAGAGTACTGCAGGACTGAAGGCGTGAGAGAGAGCATAATAAACCTGATCACTGCAGAACTGAGGGGCAGGGAGAGCATAATATACTAGAGTACTGCAGGGCTGAGGGCGTGAGAGAGAGCATAATAAACCTGATCACTGCATAACTGAGGGGCAGGGAGAGCATAATATACCAGAGTACTACAGGACTGAAGGCGTGAGAGAGAGCATAATAAACCAGATCACTGCAGAACTGAGGGGCAGGGAGAGCATAATATACTAGAGTACTACAGGACTGAAGGCGTGAGAGAGAGCATAATAAACCAGATCACTGCAGAACTGAGGGGCAGGGAGAGCATAATATACTAGAGTACTACAGGACTGAAGGCGTGAGAGAGAGCATAATAAACCAGATCACTGCAGAACTGAGGGGCAGGGAGAGCATAATATACTAGAGTACTACAGGACTGAAGGCGTGAGAGAGAGCATAATAAACCAGATCACTGCAGAACTGAGGGGCAGGGAGAGCATAATATACTAGAGTACTACAGGACTGAAGGCGTGAGAGAGAGCATAATAAACCAGATCACTGCAGAACTGAGGGGCAGGGAGAGCATAATATACCAGAGTACTACAGGACTGAAGGCGTGAGAGAGAGCATAATAAACCAGATCACTGCAGAACTGAGGGGCAGGGAGAGCATAATATACTAGAGTACTACAGGACTGAAGGCGTGAGAGAGAGCATAATAAACCAGATCACTGCAGAACTGAGGGGCAGGGAGAGCATAATATACTAGAGTACTACAGGACTGAAGGCGTGAGAGAGAGCATAATAAACCAGATCACTGCAGAACTGAGGGGCAGGGAGAGCATAATATACTAGAGTACTACAGGACTGAAGGCGTGAGAGAGAGCATAATAAACCAGATCACTGCATAACTGAGGGGCAGGGAGAGCATAATATACTAGAGTACTGCAGGACTGAAGGCGTGAGAGAGAGCATAATAAACCTGATCACTGCAGAACTGAGGGGCAGGGAGAGCATAATATACTAGAGTACTGCAGGGCTGAGGGCGTGAGAGAGAGCATAATAAACCTGATCACTGCATAACTGAGGGGCAGGGAGAGCATAATATACCAGAGTACTACAGGACTGAAGGCGTGAGAGAGAGCATAATAAACCAGATCACTGCAGAACTGAGGGGCAGGGAGAGCATAATATACTAGAGTACTACAGGACTGAAGGCGTGAGAGAGAGCATAATAAACCAGATCACTGCAGAACTGAGGGGCAGGGAGAGCATAATATACTAGAGTACTACAGGACTGAAGGCGTGAGAGAGAGCATAATAAACCAGATCACTGCAGAACTGAGGGGCAGGGAGAGCATAATATACTAGAGTACTACAGGACTGAAGGCGTGAGAGAGAGCATAATAAACCAGATCACTGCAGAACTGAGGGGCAGGGAGAGCATAATATACCAGAGTACTACAGGACTGAAGGCGTGAGAGAGAGCATAATAAACCAGATCACTGCAGAACTGAGGGGCAGGGAGAGCATAATATACTAGAGTACTACAGGACTGAAGGCGTGAGAGAGAGCATAATAAACCAGATCACTGCAGAACTGAGGGGCAGGGAGAGCATAATATACTAGAGTACTACAGGACTGAAGGCGTGAGAGAGAGCATAATAAACCAGATCACTGCAGAACTGAGGGGCAGGGAGAGCATAATATACCAGAGTACTGCAGGGCTGAGGGCGTGAGAGAGAGCATAATAAACCTGATCACTGCATAACTGAGGGGCAGGGAGAGCATAATATACCAGAGTACTACAGGACTGAAGGCGTGAGAGAGAGCATAATAAACCAGATCACTGCAGAACTGAGGGGCAGGGAGAGCATAATATACTAGAGTACTACAGGACTGAAGGCGTGAGAGAGAGCATAATAAACCAGATCACTGCAGAACTGAGGGGCAGGGAGAGCATAATATACTAGAGTACTACAGGACTGAAGGCGTGAGAGAGAGCATAATAAACCAGATCACTGCAGAACTGAGGGGCAGGGAGAGCATAATATACCAGAGTACTGCAGGGCTGAGGGCGTGAGAGAGAGCATAATAAACCTGATCACTGCATAACTGAGGGGCAGGGAGAGCATAATATACCAGAGTACTACAGGACTGAAGGCGTGAGAGAGAGCATAATAAACCAGATCACTGCAGAACTGAGGGGCAGGGAGAGCATAATATACTAGAGTACTACAGGACTGAAGGCGTGAGAGAGAGCATAATAAACCAGATCACTGCAGAACTGAGGGGCAGGGAGAGCATAATATACTAGAGTACTACAGGACTGAAGGCGTGAGAGAGAGCATAATAAACCAGATCACTGCAGAACTGAGGGGCAGGGAGAGCATAATATACCAGAGTACTACAGGACTGAAGGCGTGAGAGAGAGCATAATAAACCAGATCACTGCAGAACTGAGGGGCAGGGAGAGCATAATATACTAGAGTACTACAGGACTGAAGGCGTGAGAGAGAGCATAATAAACCAGATCACTGCAGAACTGAGGGGCAGGGAGAGCATAATATACTAGAGTACTACAGGACTGAAGGCGTGAGAGAGAGCATAATAAACCAGATCACTGCAGAACTGAGGGGCAGGGAGAGCATAATATACTAGAGTACTACAGGACTGAAGGCGTGAGAGAGAGCATAATAAACCAGATCACTGCAGAACTGAGGGGCAGGGAGAGCATAATATACCAGAGTACTACAGGACTGAAGGCGTGAGAGAGAGCATAATAAACCAGATCACTGCAGAACTGAGGGGCAGGGAGAGCATAATATACTAGAGTACTACAGGACTGAAGGCGTGAGAGAGAGCATAATAAACCAGATCACTGCAGAACTGAGGGGCAGGGAGAGCATAATATACTAGAGTACTACAGGACTGAAGGCGTGAGAGAGAGCATAATAAACCAGATCACTGCAGAACTGAGGGGCAGGGAGAGCATAATATACCAGAGTACTACAGGACTGAAGGCGTGAGAGAGAGCATAATAAACCAGATCACTGCATAACTGAGGGGCAGGGAGAGCATAATATACTAGAGTACTACAGGACTGAAGGCGTGAGAGAGAGCATAATAAACCAGATCACTGCAGAACTGAGGGGCAGGGAGAGCATAATATACTAGAGTACTACAGGACTGAAGGCGTGAGAGAGAGCATAATAAACCAGATCACTGCAGAACTGAGGGGCAGGGAGAGCATAATATACCAGAGTACTACAGGACTGAAGGCGTGAGAGAGAGCATAATAAACCAGATCACTGCAGAACTGAGGGGCAGGGAGAGCATAATATACTAGAGTACTACAGGACTGAAGGCGTGAGAGAGAGCATAATAAACCAGATCACTGCAGAACTGAGGGGCAGGGAGAGCATAATATACCAGAGTACTACAGGACTGAAGGCGTGAGAGAGAGCATAATAAACCAGATCACTGCAGAACTGAGGGGCAGGGAGAGCATAATATACTAGAGTACTACAGGACTGAAGGCGTGAGAGAGAGCATAATAAACCAGATCACTGCAGAACTGAGGGGCAGGGAGAGCATAATATACTAGAGTACTACAGGACTGAAGGCGTGAGAGAGAGCATAATAAACCAGATCACTGCAGAACTGAGGGGCAGGGAGAGCATAATATACTAGAGTACTACAGGACTGAAGGCGTGAGAGAGAGCATAATAAACCAGATCACTGCAGAACTGAGGGGCAGGGAGAGCATAATATACCAGAGTACTACAGGACTGAAGGCGTGAGAGAGAGCATAATAAACCAGATCACTGCAGAACTGAGGGGCAGGAGAGCATAATATACTAGAGTACTACAGGACTGAAGGCGTGAGAGAGAGCATAATAAACCAGATCACTGCAGAACTGAGGGGCAGGGAGAGCATAATATACTAGAGTACTACAGGACTGAAGGCGTGAGAGAGAGCATAATAAACCAGATCACTGCAGAACTGAGGGGCAGGGAGAGCATAATATACCAGAGTACTACAGGACTGAAGGCGTGAGAGAGAGCATAATAAACCAGATCACTGCATAACTGAGGGGCAGGGAGAGCATAATATACTAGAGTACTACAGGACTGAAGGCGTGAGAGAGAGCATAATAAACCAGATCACTGCAGAACTGAGGGGCAGGGAGAGCATAATATACTAGAGTACTACAGGACTGAAGGAGTGAGAGAGAGCATAATAAACCAGATCACTGCAGAACTGAGGGGCAGGGAGAGCATAATATACCAGAGTACTACAGGACTGAAGGCGTGAGAGAGAGCATAATAAACCAGATCACTGCATAACTGAGGGGCAGGGAGAGCATAATATACTAGAGTACTACAGGACTGAAGGCGTGAGAGAGAGCATAATAAACCAGATCACTGCAGAACTGAGGGGCAGGGAGAGCATAATATACCAGAGTACTACAGGACTGAAGGCGTGAGAGAGAGCATAATAAACCAGATCACTGCATAACTGAGGGGCAGGGAGAGCATAATATACTAGAGTACTACAGGACTGAAGGCGTGAGAGAGAGCATAATAAACCAGATCACTGCAGAACTGAGGGGCAGGGAGAGCATAATATACCAGAGTACTACAGGACTGAAGGCGTGAGAGAGAGCATAATAAACCAGATCACTGCATAACTGAGGGGCAGGGAGAGCATAATATACCAGAGTACTACAGGACTGAAGGCGTGAGAGAGAGCATAATAAACCAGATCACTGCAGAACTGAGGGGCAGGGAGAGCATAATATACCAGAGTACTACAGGACTGAAGGCGTGAGAGAGAGCATAATATACTAGAGTCAGAGGCGCAACTAGAGCCAAATTTCGGGGGGGACTAATACAAATTTCGGGGAGGGGGAGCTAATTCTTCCAGCAATAGGCAGAGTGGAGCTGCAGGGGCTCTCAGAAGCGGTGAAAAAACAACAAAGCCTCGTTAACAAGTAAATGGTCTTTTAAAGACCTGTGAAGTACTCGGGTGCGGCCGCAATATGACCCAGACCAGCCAGCCTACGGCAGCTCAAAAACTGTCTGTGTGTGTGCCCGGGAAGCTGTCTCAGCCCGGGCTGACACACACAACGGGGGTGGGGGGGCGGGGGTTACTGAAGCCCTATGAGCCCTATTGGTGTTGCGCGCCTGACTAGAGTACTGCAGGGCTGAGGACTAGGGAGAGAGCATAATATACTAGAGTAATCCAGGACTGAAGTCCAGGGAGAGCATAATATGCCAGAGTCCTACTGGGTAGAAGACCAGGGAGTGAGCATAATATACCAAGGAACTTCAGGGCTGAGGGCCAGTGAGAGAGGATAATATATCAGAGTACTGTAGGAATAAGGAACAAACATAGAGCATCAAATACAGACGCATGCAAAACCAGATGGCAGGCAGAGAGCTTCATATAACTGAGTACTTTGATCAGTAGAAGACATTCAGAGCACAATCATAGACCCCAGAACCACAACCACTAGCGGACAGGTGTACTGAATGGTATAATGAACACAAAAGCAAAAAGGCAAAACATACTGAGACACAAAGAGTTTAAAAATCTTCTACAGGATATTCATTATTTAGGACAAGGGACCCTCATCCATCAAGAGTGGCATGCTTCATCTCTGGGTTACCACCTCATTCAAAAAATACATTATACCTATCCTGAACTGGCTTCAAGGGAGCTCTTATCATGAACTCTGTTTAAGTTCATTAGAAGGAGGATTGTTCAATAGAAATGGTGGGATCTAACTGAGATTAAATTAACCTGTAGGCTAAATAAAAACCTAAAACTCTTATTCTGGCTGCCCCGGTAAGATAAAAAAAAAAAAAGGTGGGCCGTATTGGAAAATGTAATAAACCCTCCATCTACTGGTCATCATGTTTTGGCCACTACAAAGAGCAGGTCTGTGTCCTTCTTCAGGTCCTTAGGATCTCCGTTATCTGACCCTACCATATATGATGTAATTTCAATGTGTACTATGAGATTTCAAACAAAATAAATAGCAAATAAATATTTGTGGTTGGATATTTCCATTGCAGAATATGCCCTAAATGGTTTGAGCCTCATGAGGAAGAGCGAAGGAGATAACCCAATGTAATAGAATATTCATCAAGAGGTGGTATAGTCCAATTTTCCCGAGTCCACTTTTCATCCTCCGAGTATCAGAGAAATCACTACAGGATTTGGTATCATATACTGAAGATTCACATGAACTAAGGCAGGAAGGAGCATGACACACCAGAATACCACAGACACTGGGGGCTGGCCAGAACATCATATACTGCATCAAAGTATGACAGGGATTAGGGTTACCCAAAGATGCTTACAGAAAGCAGAATGTAAAACCCTGTGCGAGCTCTGCTCACTGAACCCTTCAGTCTCGGCACATGCACATGCACTGGAATATGGACTGCTGAGTTCTTTTTTCATTGGCACAGCGGACATGTTTCGTTGGGGTTCCTGGCTGCTCGATTCCCCTAATGGTTCCCTGAGGGAACTATTGAAAAAGACGCTTTTTTATGAGGAAGGGGATCACAGTTTCATTTGAACAGATTTTAACTATGCTTTGCAACTCTTTCAGAAGTTTCTCTTGAGTTATTCCCTGAACATTTACAAATAACTCTGAAATATATGGTACCTAATGTAAACTTTAAAATAGGCACAGAGTACTGCTCTTAACTTAAAAAAGCAAAATGATAGTAACACCAGACTTGGTAAAAAAAATAAAAATGAAACCGTACCTTGTAGTATCACTTGAGCACAAAGTAAGCAGAGTGCAAGTTGGGTTAAGGGTGAGTGTCTTTCCACTACAAACATGGGGCTGATTACGAGTCTGGCGGTTCATGGCGCAGTCCCGCTGAGCATATTTCGTGTTTCTCCAACACCAGCCTTTTCATGGCGGTGAGCCCGCCATGAAAAGGCTGTTGGTAGGGAAACAAAGGGGACCCTACAGGGCCCCCATGCCCCCTCATGTGGATGCATTCAGGGAGGCACAACATGTGCCCCCCTGTCTGCTTGCACCCCCAGTTCCAGCACGGCATGGACTTCATAGTCCATGCCGTGCTGGAACAGTGTTGCTGCTCCCATTGCGTTGCCCATTTTCAGGGCACCGCCGTGGGAACGGCAAAAGGACCATCAGCCTGCACGAGGTCAACTTTTAATCAGGCAGGCGGTCTTTGCGCAACTTTGGCGGCAAAGCTGGCGTAGCACCGCCAACGTCGTAATCAGGCCCATAGTACTTTGTGCCAATGAAATCCAGGATTTTAATCATGTGCTTTTGTTTGTCATGCCATAAGAACACAACATTTAAATATAATATTACAAAATTGAATTAACATTTCTCAAAATGAATACCTAAGCTGCAAAATGTTTGCATTTTTAAAAAGTTTTTTTGAAGTATTCGCTTTAATCTTGTTTTTTCTATTTATGTTATACTTTTATATGTATTGTTACTTGATGGTTTGTTGATCTCATTCATGGTCTGAGTACTAAGATATTGTACTAAATGTACAAGTGTGTACGAAGATATTGCCTGTTGGGTGACAACCAGACAGCAGTCTTCGTCGGAGTGCCATAGAGTTGCTAGCAGTCAAAGAGCATAATACAATTGGTTACATCAGGTGCCGGGCAGGCCGTGAGTAGCTTACACACAGTCTAGGTCAGATGGACCAGGACTCTGAGTTTTGTATACTAGATTGCTGCAAGGGCTATGGTAAGCAGAGGGCACCCTGTACCAGTGTGCCATGTAGCTTGCATCAGGTGGAGAACATCAGGCACTGGATGACAGAAGGCCCCGGCATAGGTAAAGAGCAGCATTTATACACAGCCTAGGGCTGACAGAAAACTACCTGGATCAGCACAGGCAGATACCTCTCTATATTGGAGTACTGACAGACATGTGGGAAGCAGAAGGCGGCTCCACCAGAATATCCACAGAGTTTGTAGCAGGTAGAGAGCATCTTACACTGGAATGCAGCCTGCCCCAGGGCACAGAGAGCAGAACAATCAATCACTCAGTAGATTTGTAGAGCGCTTCTTATCACCCACGAGGGTATCCAGGCACTGGAAACACAGGAAACTACAGTATGCGTGTATTTATGTTTGTTGTATGTGATATTTGTGTGGGGCAAACCTAGAAAAAAGCCGGCAGGAAGCAGCTGTACAAGGTCAAAGGAAAGGATGCAGTCAATGAGTGATTGGAGGGGTAGCTGGTTTGCAAAATCAAAAGTGGACTGTTACTGCATCACAATGCAGTGTTCTTCAAAATGTACTAGACGACAGGCAGAGATTATCATAAACCGGAGTACTGCAGGCCCAAGGGATATGGCGTTTCATATATCTTAGTACAGTACATAGGGTAAGTGCAACTCATTCCAAACTGGAGTACTGCAGGGCCTAGGACAAGCAGCGAGCCTCCTCAACTACAACAATGTTTGGGGTCGGTACAGCTCATCCTAATCTCTCGAGTAATGAGGGTCTACAACAAGCAGAAAGCATTATATACTAGGATACCACATGGACTGGGGGGAGGCAGAGGACATTTTTTTATCTTTAATTACACTTTGTGGACCACATTAAAAGATATGGGCTAAATTACGATGTTTGCACAAAGGATTGGAAATACAGGATGTGTGATAATGATCACAACTGTAAGTGGGACACCTACCTATATCACTGCGTAATTGGTAGAGTTGGAGAGATGTGGTACTTTGACGATACTTTAAGGGAAGCTCTCTACCACATGACTGCATGAGTGTTGTGTCAGGGGAATGTTGTACTTGGAAGATCCTGTCAAAAAGGTTTTTTACCACATTGCTGAATCTACAGCAGTTCTATTGGAATGTGATATAATTCTGGATGCTACTGTGAAAGATTCTCTTGACCACACTGATGCAGGGGGAACATGCTATAGTCTAAGAGAACATCTTACCTCGCTTGTTCACCGTCTGCCTCATGGGTGATGAGCTCCTGTACTTGGAGGACCCTGGTGAGAGGCCTTCAGACCCATTTCCCATCTCCCGGGACAGTTGGGTGCGTGGCGTCTCCAGGCCTTTCTCCAGAGCCAAGTACCGCACCTGTGGGGGTTCTGAGCTGCTCAACATCTTTGGCCTCTTGGTGGAGAGGTATCCGCCTTGGAAGCACTCCATGTCCTCTGGCAGGTGGAAGGGAGGGAAAGGGTGGAGCGCCCCGTACCCAAGCATCCCAACCGGCCCACAGTCCAGGCTAGGGTGCCCGAACTGCGGGTGCAGTGAGACTAGGTGCGGTGGGTACTCCCTGCTTGGTGCTCCTGTGCCCAATCGGTCTGGGTGATGGTACATGAGGGAGTAGGCTGTACTGAGGAAGGGCATGTGATTTGACTTGTCCATGGGAACTCCAAAATGGCGGGACTGCTGGCAGGGTGTGTTGGTGCCGCGTGTGGCCTCGGCAGTCGATGCTAACACCAAGAGTGCGGGTGATGAGAGTGTATTGATGAGGCCTGAGGAGTTATCCATGAATCAAGGGCGGGTTCTTCTTACTGAGACCTGTTGAAAGAAAGAGATTGGTCAAAGGTAATCTATTTTTTGACCCAACACCTTTGAGTGTCAAAGCCTTTCATAAACTGATCTCCTCCTCACAGTATTTCCATAAACTTCCAAGACATTTTTAGATGTTCATTATCCACCTTCCTTCTCAATAGCAACACTTTTCACTGTCCTTCCTGGCCCCATGCTCCCGCCTTGCAAGGCCTTCATTACAAGTTCAGGCCTAAATTATGATCCCTACGCCAATGTCTGTTTGCACAGGGATCAGAACTAGTAGTTGTGTGATAATTATCAGACCCACTCAGTTTTCCCCTGAAAGGGCAAACCTTGCGAAATTTAAGGGGGTGCTTGCATAAAAAAGGTAAAACATTCAGAATTTGCTGAGTTAAATACCAATTCTTCATGTTAAGGTCCACGTAGAAGTTAAAAACTCGGATTAGGTGTTGTTTAACTCGTATAGTAACTACCTCACTCTGTTCCACCAAACAAGTAATGGCGGTCTTAGCCTCCATCGCTCACCGGCTAGTTCATGAAAAGATGGGGCTGCGGATTGTTAGATATGCACGGGATAGGCCTGTTTGATGGTGAGTGGCCGCAAAGACGATATGTTACGTTACGTTATGTTATGTTGATTTGTATAGCACACCAATTACCCGAGAGGGTATCCACTAATGTGCTACGGGTGCTGAGTGGACAGTAGACACATTAGGTGGTGGGATGAAGCATGCATGACTGAAGCACAGGTCAGTGCAGGGGAAACACATTACCTGATGTCTTGTGGGACGTAGGTGGCGATAGAATGACTGCATGAGGCCACGCATGGCCCAGAGCGGGCAGTGGAGCTGCTGGGCGGTTGGACAGCTACCAGAAAGGTAAACAGGACCTGTTGGCTTGTTGTACGTAGATGGAGATAGAAGGCCTGGATGAGGCCTAACAAAGTCCAGGTTGGCCGGTAGGCCTGTTTGGTGGTGGGGGAAGGTGGAAGGTGGAAACAGCTGAGTCGGCTGCATTCAAGGATGGTGGAGAGAGAAGAAGGTGTTGATTTAGGCAGGGTGTGCCGGGGTCTGTATGGTGGGCACTGAGTATGTTCGGTAGCAGCAGGTGCACCGTGGGAAGGTTGGAGTGTGTAAATGTTTGCAATGGAGAGAGGGGCCCCACATCTGCAGGGACTGCTACAGAGGTGAGAGGGCACCATCAGTACAGGGACTGTGAGAGGAAGAGACAGCGGACAGGCTTCTGAAGAGACTGTGATGCAAGAGGCAGGCAGACACTGTCAGCATCGCCGCAGGACTGTGAGTGGAAGAGGTGGTGGCAGCCAGTGATACACACAGAAGCTCTCCAGCCAGTCCCCCCTCCGCCCCCCCATCCCTTAACCAGGATCTCATCTCCAAATCCCATTAGTCTAACAATAGGAGGATAATCTTCACTTGTGCCTGTGATTAGCTAGCCTTTTCGTGAAACCTGCCCCCTCCTGTGACCTGCTGGCCTCTGAATACGAATGGCCCACTTGAGTCTGGTTGCCCCCTCTCCCGCCCGAAGCAGAGAAGTGACAGGTAAACTAAAAAGCTGAAGGTCCTCAACGTGTGTGAGTGGGGGGGGGGGGGGGCTGGAACGGTGGGGGGGGGGTCTGATAGGTGAAGTGACAACTGAAGATGCTCACTGACTGCGGTGTGACAAGGGAGGTGACAAATTATACTACTCACTGAGAGGGCGGTGACGGGTGAAGTGACACATGATACTGCTCATTGAGTGGAGGGCTGTGGCAAGTGACGTAACACATGATACTACTCACTGAGTGGAGCTGTGACGTGTGACACATGAAGATGCTCACTAAGAGGGATGTGACGGGCGAAGGGACGCAGAGAGGAGGTTCGGAAGATAAAAGAGGCACCTGAAAGTGCTCTCTGAGTAGATGCGTGACACTCCGCCGTGACCATTGAAGCTCGATGGATCAATGCACCTGCTGCTGTATAGTTCTCTGTGTAAGCTACAGGTCACAGACTGAGTTGAATCGCAGACCCCGCGCCCCACTTACCCCCCCCCCACACACACACACACACACGTCTGATGATCATTGAGGTGGATGTCAGTAACGCTTGACATGTGGACAGTGCACTTTCGGAACTGAACGTCGACCCACCCAGCAGTCCCAGTTAGCGCCATATTTCACAGTTAAAAAGTTAAACAAAAGTAACTTGTCCATTTCTTGCTGCTTAAGGATGCAACCCAATGCAAAACCAGTTCTTTCGATTTTACACAGTTCGACTAGAAGTGAAGCCTGTCCCAGAGAGGCGGTCCCCATGCGCTGGTTGCACCGGATCACGTGAGATATAAAGTGGTACTCACCTAATAACCCCGCAGCAGCCACCGCTCTTGGGAGTAAGGCCGAAACAGGTCCAGAATGAGGTCATAGACTGCTCCGTGTAGATGGGGCTTCAGGTCAAGGACTGCACGAGGTGGAGTGGTATAGGCTGCTGCTCCAGAACCGGGGAAGGGGCAGAGGAGGGTACAGAATGGTGTATGGCGCGGGGTGCAGGTTGCTTCGGGGGTACAGGCGGGTGTGTGCCCAGAGTCAGACTGAGACCAGAGTCCGCTCTGGCCCTTTGCTTGCACTGAAGAGGTTGCCTGTTGCTCCCTGGGCAGTCTGGGATGTGTGTGCTCGGTGCAGGGGTCCCTGCAGCCCCTTCCCTCGCTCTACTAGCCCCTCCCTCTGCCTTTTCTCTGTTTCCCCTATTTTCCTTCGGAGGAAGGGGAGGGGGCTCTGACGCTCGCTTTGTCTCTGAACTTTCTCTTTCTCTGCCCCATCACTTGCTTTCTCCGAGACGCTCCTTGCTACCTGCTGTCCACCCTGCTCCCTCGGCCCTCACCCCAGACCTCACAGGGTTTGTCAGATTTCTGTTTCTTTCATGGCTAATCTTTCACTTCTCCTCTTTACTCAGTTTTAGCTCTTTCTTCCCCATTTCCACCTCAAATATCACTTGTCTCTTACACCCACGTCTCTTGCTCCTCCCGTCTCTCGTCCAGTTTTCATCCTTCACTGTTTGTATGCCTTCTTATATTCGATTGTCCTTTTCGCAACCAATAGGCTTCTTTTTCTCTTCACCCCTTCTCCTTTTCCTACATTCTTCGCGCTATTCTCCTTTCCCTCTTTTGTTCTATTTCTCTCTTCCACCCCCCCCCCCCGTTCTCTCCTTTCAATTTTATATTTTCATTATTTTATTGCACTGTCCCTCCTTTTCTCTTTCCTGGCACCGTATTGTTCTTTTCTTTTGTTGCCCCTTCTCCGCATTCCCTTTTCCCTCTAATACTTCCCTTCTCTCTTCTATTTACCTGCCTCAATTTCCTTCCATTCCTTCTTTCTTGCCCTCTTTCTTTCTCCCCTTTCCCTTCTTTCTCGCCTTCCCCTGTTCTTTCCTTTCCTTCTTCACCAGCTTTCTTTTCTTGCCTTGTTTCTGTCACCTTCACTTATGCCCCCTTTCACTCCTAGTCTTTTCTTTGCCCTTCCCTCCTTTCTTACCCTTTACTCTTCTTCCCATGTCCGTGCCCCCTTCATTTACCAGCTTGTTTCCTGTCCCAATTCTGTCTCACTTTCTCTGTTCTTGCTTTCTTGTTCTCCTTTAATCTCTTGCAACCGTTACAGGCCCTTTACTACTTCCCCCTTTTCCTGCCTCCCTTATCAGGTTTTCACTCTTGCTTTCCCTCCTTCTCTGTCTCTGCTCTTTTTCCCTTATTCTTTTTTCCTTCTACTTCTCACTTTCCGTGGCCACAGTCTTTTCTTTTTATCTTACCCCTTTTCTCACAGTACTTGGCTCCTTTGCCTCCTCCTCCTTTCCTTCTTCCAGCCCTTTGGCATCTCTCTCCTTACCGCATACGTCTATATATTTCCTCTCTCCTTCTTCACTTTAACCTCTTTTGGCCCTTATTTCCTCCCGTCTATCTCACCTCCCACTTTTATTTCCACCCTTTTCTCTTATCTTCTCTTTCCTCCTTACCAGCCCCTTTTCCATCTCTTACCAATTTCCCTACTTTCCCCCATTCTCTCCGTATATACTCTAGTCCCATTTTTCCTTCCCTCTTTCTCCCCACCTTCATTTCTTGCCCCATGCCTCCTTCTTCATTTTCTTGCTCCATCTCTCTTTCACCACTTTTTGCCACTTTATCTGATATCTGTTTTTCTGCGCAACTCTCAATCTTTTACCCTTTCTCGCCTCTTCGTCTCTCTTCTATTATTTATAAGCCCTTTTTTCTAGTATTCTCCTTTCTGGTCGGTTACCATTTTCTCATCTTACTTTACGCTTTTCATGCCTCTTTTATTCTTTTCCTCTTTACTTACCCCATTTCTTTAACTCTTCTCTTGTCTCATTTCTCGCTTTCATTTTTTGCCCCTTGCTTTTCTTCCCTTTTTACCTGCAGTTTCCCTCCTTCCTTGTTTTGACCCCTATGCTTCTATTTTACCCTCTCTCTTTTTTCTCAACCTATTTCTCTCTCTCCCTCTTTTTTTATCCTCTTTGGCTCGAAATTCACAAAAGGGCCAGCCACAGGAGTTACTGCCTCACTATGATTCACAAATGGCGTAGTATTACCACACTCGGTATTCACAGCCGGTTAATATTGCATGTTTTATCAGAGGCAAATCCTTCAGGTCAAACCTGAATCACTTTGTTCAAGGTAAATGCAATGGGCTTACGAGTCTGTAGCGAATGACAAATTTGCAGCAAATACTGTGATGTGGCAATGCTTGCACAGATGTTTTACTAGTCATTGGATGGAACAAAAAAAGACTGAAAAATATTTATAAAGCTGATCAGTAACCACCAAAATTTGACATTCACGTAAGACATATGAGACAAGAGGAATGCCTTTTTGGATATTATCCAAGCAACCCTTTATCGAAAAGAGACACCACAAACTGTTTACTACATGCAGTATATTCAGGGCCAATGGAAAGATGTGATTCTGCAGTTGTGGCGTTTTACACATAATCATGGGTTTGCCACTTTTGCCACATCCAACATCTGCTGAATAAACTGTAGATTTTAACAACAAAAAAAATACTCTCTAGCTCAAATGGATCGACAGTACTAAAATTCCAGCTACACATGTTGTAGCAGGTACGCTGACAAAATATCGACACCCAAAATATCCCCATACAAATATATCGTGACCAAAATATCCATGTCAAAAATATCTACATCCTATACTTATAATGGTAAGTACAAAAATATCGGGAAAAAAATCGGTCATATAGTTGAAATAAATATCGTTTTTATATACATATAAAATAAATTAATACATTTTAAATATATTAAAGAATAAAATTAATTAAAAAAATTAATTAGATTTAATAAACATTTTAACAAATATAACAAATAAACTTAATTAAAAAAAGTTAAACACATATATAATACTTAATATATATATATATATATTTACTTTAAAACAATTATTAAACTAATTATTTTAATGTATTTTATAATTTTAAAATTATATAATAATGTAACAAATATATATATATACCAATAACATAAAATCTATTAAAAAACATTCTATTATAAATAAAACATTAAACTGTTTAAAAATCTTTAAACTTAAATTTCCCACTCCAGTGAGTGCAATAGTAGGGAAAGTGTTGGATAGCGGAGGGATACAAATTACTATTCCCACTCCAGCGAGTGCAACAGTAGGGAAAGTGTTGAATACATTAAGTCTATTTACTTCCTACCCTATAACACCACACAACTCACAACTCACATCGAAAATAAAAACATTTATTTGCATAATTAACTTAATTAATTATCAATTAAACAAATATTATTAATTAAAATACAAATTAAAACATATAAAATATAATTAAATTCCCACCCTTTACACCTATGATCCCCACAACCCACACCTAAAATTAAACTGTGAAAATAAATTACACAATTAAAAATCTTTTTCAATTAAAAAACTAATAGTGTTTACCAACTAATTATAAAGTACGTAAAATGAATGACCCTTCACTCCTATAAACTCAAAACCCACACACAAAAAATAATTAAACAATTTCACTAATTAATTATCAATTAATTAATTAATATTAATTATCAACTAATCATTAATTAATTAAAAATAAATTACTACCCACCCTTTACGCCTAAAAACTCCACAATCTGCACCTAAAATGAATTACACAATTACCATAATTAATTGTCAATTAATTAATATCAATTAACAACTAATTATTAATAAATTACTTCATACTCTTTACCTCTATAAACCCCACAACCCCACCTAAAATGTATCCCAAAATATTGAAACACAATTAACATTATAAAATCTCAATTAAAAAAATATTAATAAATAAATATATTCATTAATTTATTATAATTAAATTACTTCCCACCCTATTCCCCTATAAACCCACAACCCGCAACAGAACTAAAAAACGCAAAATTTAATTAAAATAAAATTAATAACTACTAAAAATTTAACACATATATTAAAAAACATAAACAATACTTATACAAAAAAAATCACATACATTTAAAATATATACTAACATACATAACACTAATTAAAAAATCGATATTTTAAACAACTATACTTTTGCTAACGATATTAATGACTTCTATATTTTTAAAATTGATATTTCCTACCTTAAAGTCGATATTCTTGACCACGATACTCTTGCTGTCGATGTTTCTGTGTCATGATATTTAAAACTCAACATTAGTGTAAGTCAACATTTCCAACTCAATATTTTGACTGAATATCGTTGCAGCACACTGGAAAGCCTTATGCTAACATTTATAATTTTCAGTTGCTTATTGCTGTATTTTGGGTGTTACACTGGTATTAATGAGGTGAAACCTTTGCCAAGACAGTGTTAGCATGTGAAAAAATGGCAAATTTATGAAATAATACTATCACAAAATGTGGCACATTGCGGCACATAATTTGTCTTTTCTTGTACAATTTGGTTCTCTTCTGCTGCATAATTTGGTTCTCTCCTGCCACATAATTAAAGTAGCCCTGAGTATATTCAACCCACAAAATGTGAAACATAGTATCCCATTTGGTGAATTCCTCCATTTAAGAAGAAACTGTCCATCAAGTGAATAATGTTACCGACATAAAGAAAATATGGAAAAGAAATTCTTGGACCGAGTTCATACCAGAAACTTGATTGAAAAGAGAAAGGAAAAGCCCAAACAAAGGAGACAGGAAGCAATATTGGTTAATAGGCAAATCAAGAACAAAAAGCATGTGAAAATGAAAAGACCAGCTCGATTTTAAACTGCATTAATGGATCCTCAAAAATGAGAAACATCCTTAGGACACATTGGTACTTAATAAGATATGTTCAGGACGTTGGGGAAATGTGCAGGTGCAACAAATATCATGTAGAAAGGCCACATTGATGCAAGATTGCCTACCGAAGAGTCATTTTAGAGGAGGAGGAACCAAAGGCACATGGCTGACACAAAAACTTAAAGGTTTTAATACCTGCAACTACTGCAAACAAAGCATGCAGAAATGGTAGAAATATGAAAAGCTTTAAATACAGAAATGGCAAAACAAGAAATTGTGCACAAGCAAGGGATTGGACCTTTTTTAAAACTGCAGCAACAGAATTGTAATGTACGTTCTTGAATGTTTTTAAATACGTTTGCAGCACCACCTGTATTCTGAAACAAGCATTTGCAATGCATTAGGTCTTTCATTTACGAGAGTTTGAGCTATTGGCATTGTAAATGACAATGCCTTTTATTTATGTGTTGTTTTTAAAACAGATTAGTAAAAGGCAATGGTATTTACAATGCCAATAGCTTAAACTCCCGCAAATGCGAGACCTATTGCATTGCAAATGCGTTCGTGCAATAAAAAAAAGCGTTAGGAGAGAGCAACAGCAGGCAGGACAAAGCTATTTGAGAAAATAGTGCTCGGAGGCTGTAATTACAGCCTGCCGAGTAACAACTCATGTAATGGGGGGTGTTGCCATGGGAGGTTACAAAATGAGACAAGGTGATTCTAAGGAGGGACTACTAAGCCTATTGACCAATGAACAGCCACAGTTTACATTGGACATTGACACAAGCCAATGAAAAATATGGGCGGAGAGAGGGCGGAGCTTCAAGTCCCTACCTGAATACAGCATGCATTGCAGATCAGCGCATGCGCTGCCCTGGCTCGACCTAAAAATGACAAACAGCATGGTGATTGAGTCTACTTTTCAGGTGTAAAATAGTCCCTCATGCATTCCAGAAGCAGCACTTCCTGCTAGTTGAAATGGTACCCAAAATAAACGATTACATTAGGTGAGAGAGCAATACTGCTCTGGGTGGAGCCAAACCCCACTCTTTTTATATGCTGAGGAATCTGTAACAGTACCTATTGCAGACAGCTGTGCTGTCAAGCCAGACCTAAGAAGATGACCCAGGCTGCATTTTGCAGCACCATTTACCAAAGAAATTGAATCAGAAAAAATAGGCGACCTATTTTACATTCAATTAATGTAATCTGTATTTAGAAGTTGAAATCACTTGCAACCATTTGGTCCTTCATTTCTGCTCATACTTTCTTTTGTTTTCCTATAGTGCTCATTTACGGTGGACTATCAGTCCTATCATACAATTCCACTAAGACTCTACTTGGCAATTGCAGTATCTGGAAAAAAACACTCATTGCATTATCTCGGGCATTAGAGAGCAGAGTAGCGCTGCAGGCAGAGTCCTTGGAAATTCAAAGAACACATGATGATTAAGTTCCATCAGTATCCCAGACTCTGGCCTCAAACGGCAGAAGTATAGTTTGATGATATTGCCAATAAAATGTTGTCATAGATCAGAGAATGCACCCATGTGAGTAATGAAATAGCTGCCTTATCATCGAGTAACCCTTGTCATGCACAGAAGAAATGCTACATTATTTTCAACAATACATGTCAGATTAGTAGAAAATATCTCACAAAAATCAGCATTTAATATATTGCAGAGACCACTATCTTTTCTGTAACTCCAAATACTTCAGATTTTCTGAAAATGTACTTATCTTCCCTTCTTGAAATGTTAGCGTTTCATGTTTAGCAAACACACTAATGTTGTTTCTAAGGGGCCTATTAGGATAGCGGGCGGAGGCACCACTGCGGTGCTGGCGGTGGCGGAAAATGCCATTTTCCGCATGCCAGCAGCAGTCCTCACGCCCGCCATATTACAATGGGCAAACATAGCCCATTTCCCGTCTGCCGCGGTGCGACGTGAACCGCCATCAAAATGCGCCCGCCACCGCGGCGCTGGGAGCCAATAGAGACCCACCGCAGTGCGGAATGACGTCCCGACCGCCGTACAAATCAGGATGCCCCAAACAGCCAGTCACACCACAGCGGAGAAACCACCCAACCAGAGACGGCGGAAGCACGACAGCGGAGCGCGAAACCACACTCCCGGTCCCCTCCACCCGGTCCCGACCGCAATGGATCCAGCTCTACACGCCTTTCCGGTGCTGTACCTGCTCCACCACCAGCAAATAATGGCCCGTCGCAGACAACGCCGCAGGTACGCAATCACACAACTCCACACACAACCACAACACACAACTCCTGGACTGACATACGGTTCCTGTCCACATCAGACACTCTGGTGGGGACAGCAACACATCCCCAAGTGTACCCACACATGTCCTACCTGTCACTAAATCACCCCTCCGCATCCGGGCCACCCATCAACCGCGAAATCACAGCAATGTACCGGTCACGTCACCGCAGCGGTGCAGACGCGGGAAAACATGCGCACAATGGAGTAGGCAGGGCCAGCGCCAGGCATGGGCAGTCCACAAAGATCATAGGGCCACACCTCCACCCTCCACACACTAGGCCCCCCACACACATTAGGGGACATGCTGTGTGCTCCTCCTGTGCACCCCCCTGCACAATAACCAGCCAGGTGACCCCAGACCTTGCACCACACACACCAAACAACAAGGGAGACAGCCTCAGCAGGTGGGGCTGAAGAGGAACACACAGCACAGAAGCACAGGGCCAGGGCAACCCTCCTCCCCACACCCACACTCCACACATGTCAAGCAAACTGAGTCCAATCATAAAATGAACACTCACACTGAATATGAACAATACCCTAACTGTACACAATGCCTGTCAAGCCACCCAGACACACCCCACACTGACACACAGCCACATACACAAACCAGATGGCAGCAGCAATGGAGGACAATAAATGGGCAAGACAAAAGTGAGGTGGACAGTGATGGGAACACAAGGAGCTAGCCACAAAGCATATGCACATCACATGCAAGAGAAGGAACAGATCACAACACCCTTAGGCCAACCAATAACACATGGCTGGCACAGTGAGTGAAATCAAACCACAGTGATCTCTGTGCAACAACTCAGGGAGACAGCAATGCAAGCCATGCATAGGCATAGGGATGATAGGAAGTGTCTGAAGTCAAATAGTGATCAGTCACACATCTGTACCTACTTACTTGACATGTGTATGTCATCAGCACAACACACAGGGCCCAGTGACACACTCCATGACTGTCAACCACAACTTGGACCCTTCACACATACCCCTCCTCCACCCACCTCACACCTGCACCACCCAACATTAGTGTCAAACACACAGAATGGTGCAAATAATGTCCTGTGAAAACACTGACAAAGAATCACACTCCCTGGGGTGCATCCACAAACATCACACACATTCGGGGATGCCTGAAGCAATGGTGGCACAAATACAATAGCCAAACACAAACTTCACAAACAACAGACACAGAAGTACAACAAGCCCAGACATGTGCAGACAAACAGTGGAAAGGCAATGGGATCACAGACAGAACAGGAGTACACAACACCATCACTCAGGACCAATGCACAGACACCATACCCCAACACAGCCAAGAAGTGCATCATCCCAAAACAATCATGGACACAAACTGGGAGCAATGGTCCAATAAGAAAACACAGACAGACATACCACACCACCCATCAAGTCAACATGGTGTAATAGTGTACCACATGCATGAACATGCACAATACTGACAAGTGACAGATCAAATATGAGAGGAGAAACCACCAAGGTGCACTCAAAACAAGCTCAGGAACAAGAATACTCCTAAGTGCATGTGACAGAAACACAAGTAATGCACACTACACTTGCAACACACATCTGAATGTATCACAATGCACAAACAACTCACACACAATGACATGCAAAGAGAACATCACACACAGAGCATCTGTCAGCTGAAAGAGACAACACAGGCCAAACACTGCACACATCCACAGCAAACACACAACAGATGCACATGCCAATCCCTCACATTGCAAACACAGCTGCACATCAGGGGCTGCACACCAGGCAATTGCAAGGCAACATAGACTCACAGCACTGCATGCACAACAAGCAGTGTGTGCACACCAACCAAACCAGTAGCACACATATCTGAGTACCACAACATGAACCCCCACAACACAAATCACCACAGCACACAGACAACCTCACACAGGAAGGGTAGCAGTACCACAGCAAACACACATACAGCTTACCCATCACCCACAGATGCACAAGTCTGGGACACCCAGGTGCAAACAACATGACCAGAGGACTGTGCAGCACAAACAGTTGCAATGCACATGATCAACCATGACTGCATACCAGTAGAAGAAAATCACACATAACCAATTGGGAAACTGTCCTGAGTGGCACATTGGTCCTGTGCACAGATCAGCACCACAAAGCATAGTGTAACAAGTGAAGTGGTGGGGAGGGACACACACTGGCAATCCAAGGGGATAGCTGACATGAGAGTGAAGTGGTGTGTACGTCAGTAGTGGACATGGCAGGAGTGCACCATACACAAATAGATGGAGTGCTCACTCACAATGGGTAGTTAATATAAGCACAGATAGGGGATGGTAAAACTCCACATCCTACATGCCATACTGCAGCAAAAAATTGCTCAAGTGACAGCAATGCATGAGAAAACACACCCACAAGGTCAGTGTGGCTGAGCACGTCTGCACAGTGAGCACAAACAGTATCAAGACACATGGCTGATCAACAAAACACAACACTGACTTGCCAGTCACACACTCTGCATACTCACAATTGGCAACAACAACAAGTAGGTGTCCCCCAGAAGTGCAAGGACACACCAACACACTGCACAGTGCACAACCTACAACTCCCACATGTGCACACAATCACAAACACAGGGCTGACCAATCCAACCAACAGGCACTCAAATCCAGGTTGACACATGTGTGCAGTTGACATCGCAGGGGCACACACACATCAACACTACTGACAAAGTCACCCCTTCACACTGCACACTTCATGACCACCCAAGTGCACACATTGTAATTTACACATGTGACTAGGATGACTGGCCATCACAAGATGAGCATACACCAACACTGCTGTTCACACATCAAGAAAGATCACACAGACATGATGGACCCTGGCCAGCCAGCCTGCAATCCTGTGGATAGAATCCCACTCTGTGCTGGCAGTGCATCCAAACATGACATGTGTACAATTTAGCTAACATCACCATAGATTGATTATGATAACAGTAGTTCATCACAAACAACCATCATTGCACCCCCAAGCCTCAGAGTCAAGAAGAACTGAAGTGCCTGTCACCTCTGCAAAACCCTGAAAAAGTGAAATCAGCCATTGGGAATGTTAAAGTGGCATACAGAGCATGTATTCACATCAAAGCATTGCCACACATAAAACCCTTTATTTAGCAAGGACACTCACAAAGCAGACAACTGGAGTAACTGTCTTTATTCACATATTACACAGATAGGCATCAAAAGTAGACAAGAGCAAGACCAGTGGCCAGTCCAAAGTGCAGAGTAGGTACATGAGAACCTGCACAGGGAATGGGCAAACTCAGTAATGAACAGCAAGGCCAGTGGCCAGTCCAAAGTGCAGAGAAGGCACATGTGATCGTGCACAGGGAATGGGCAAACACAGTAATGAACAGCAAGGCCAGTGGCCAGTCCAAAGTGCAGAGTGGGTACATGAGAACCTGCACAGGGAATGGGCAAACTCAGTAATGAACAGCAAGGCCAGTGGCCAGTCCAAAGTGCAGAGTAGGCACATGAGATCCTGCACAGGGAATGGGCAAACACAGTAATGAACAGCAAGGCCAGTGGCCAGTCCAAAATGCAGAGTAGGTACATGAGAATCTGCACAGGGAATGGGCAAACACAGTAATGAACAGCAAGGCCAGTGGCCAGTCCAAAGTGCAGAGTAGGCACATGAGATCCTGCACAGGGAATGGGCAAACACAGTAATGAACAGCAAGGCCACTGGCCAGTCCTAAGTGCTGAGTAGGTACATGAGATCCTGCACAGGGAATGGGCAAACTCAGTAATAAACAGCAAGGCCAGTGGCCAGTACAAAGTGAAAAGTAGGCACATGTGTGCATGAGAACCTGCACAGGGAATGGGTGAGACTGTACACTGCCATGGTCAGCAACACAGTTAGGGGGACAACAATGGGCAGTCCAGCCACCGCTGTGGGAGAGACAGGTGTGTGAGGGGGAATTTGGCTCAGACTTGGCTGTCAGTCTGACTGGGAGCTGGCTGAGTGTCTGGGCCAGTTGGATGACTGGACCTGGGAGAGAGAGGACCAGCTGAGGTAGAGGCATCAGTGGCTTTGGGTGCCGGAGGGCTTGCTGGACCGGGTGGTGTGGTGGCACGTGGAGGTGGAATAATGCTGCCATGAGACACAGTGTGGGAGGGAGAATGTGGAGGGGTGCCTTTCCACTTCTTGGGTACTTGATAGGGAATTATTGTCTTGGGTGGAGTGGTAAGTGGGGCGGGCACAACAGGCACACTCTCCACCAAAGCTGCATCAGGTGAAGCCGGTGGGCCTCCCTCTGGGGACCTGCTGGATCCGGAGGTATGCTTGGCCTGGCCTTGCCTTTTCCCCTCCACCACCTGTTTACCAGGTGGACCCCCTACACTGACCTCCTTTCCCTGCTTCACAGGGGTCTGGATGGGAGTAGAGGTTGTGGGTGAATCTGCCTTAGCGGGCTTTTCTGTTGACCCTTAGCAGGCACCATCTTCACAGCAGGAACGGGAACTGACTGCTTTTCTTTGTGAGACGCTTTTGGGACAGGAGAGTCCTTGGCTGGGGATGCCTCTGAGGCATGTGAGCCTGAGGCCTGCTTCTTGACTTTATGCCCCTGAGTGTCACCTGAAGGGCTTTTGCCTTTGCACTCTGGGGGGGGTGGCTTTGGATTTAGGGGGGGATGGTGTCTGCGCTCTGGCCCGCTTGGGCTGCTGCTGTTGTGTGCTGCGTGTGCTGTATCTTGAGCCTCAGGTCTGTGGTGTGTGGTCACTATCTTCAGATGTAGCCACTGGCAGGGGGGTGGCCAAAGGGACTGGATCTGGACTCTGAGCCTGTGACAGCTGAATGGCTGCCGTCACTGTGGAGGACAAAGACTGGACAGTCCGGTGTAGCCCACCCACGTCTGAATGAATGCCCTCCATGAAAGCAACTACCTGTGCCAACTTTTTGTCATGGTCTAGGAAGGCATTGAGGAGAGTTGTCTGACCCACACACAGCTGGCGCAAAAGGTCCACAGCATCAACACTGAGGGCAGCAGGGGAGACAGGGGCAGGGGCAGCGGTGCCTGGGGTGAAGGACACTCTTCCCTTCTTACTGGTGCGAGCATGTGCAGCACTAGTGGAAGTAGTTGGGAGGGTGGGCACTGGAGGATGTGTGGTGGAAGAGGAGGCAGAGTTCCCGCTCCCTGTGCCCGCCAACATAGATGTGTCACCGCTGGTGTCAGATGACGTTGAGGTTGGTGTCTCTAGCTGTGATTCATCAAGCAGACTCCTGTCCCCCTCCGAGGCGCTGGTCACATCAGCGTCAGTATGCTCATGTGTAGCAGTCGTGCTTGATGCCTCACCACTGGTGTCCGTCCCCTGTCCTTCTGTGCAAATGGTAGATGCTGCAACAGACAGAGACGTAGGGTCAGTTCAGTGGCATTAACACATACATCATATGCAAGCAAAGCACTAAACACGATGATGATATCCCACAGTTGCACAACACCCTGTGCAGTAACATTGTGCAACCTCAATTCCTAACTCAAATTTTGCGTGTTATCATGCAAACTTGGCATAAGTGACCCATGTGATGACCACACAGCCAAATAGACTGCCCGTGGTTCCGTGTAACCAGACATACAGATACTTCTGAGCATACCTAGGGCCCTGAGGGGGGAAAAGATGTACCTCCCAACATGTTGCCACAGTCACATGTGGAGGCAGCAGAAGGGGACAACACAGATACCGACTCCTAAATATCAGTCCACAATGGCCATGAGGCCATGCCATCCACCATGTCGTACTTTGGGGCACAACTACAGTTGCACATTGGTGTCAGATGTGTAGTCCTCACAATTCTGACGTCAGGCAATGCACACATTGATGTAAGCACACTCAGATGAGGCACACTGCCGTTCCCTTCCATGGGATGTCCCTGACTTCCCCAATGCAGACGATGCCAGAAGGCCACAACTCAGAATGCAATGTCAATGGCCATTACTTCAATGACATGAGAAAGTACAGGTAGGGAAAATGCATGACAGCTGCACCCAACACAGAGGCCACTTACAAGCCATTGCATCACACTAGCAACATCACAGAGCTCAGCACTGGCTCAGGCTTGGAACACAGGCAGTCACTCACAACCAAAGTCACCCTTCCCAGAATACTCACCCCCAGCTTGCTGCTGATGCTCCCTCAAACGTGCACCCAGCTCAGGCTGTGTCACAGCTAAGATGCGGGCCATTAGTGGTGTCATGCTCCTGCGTGCCAACCTTCCAGTCCGAGGGAGCAGCCCCAGCGTCATCTCTGCCACGTTTTTGCTCAGCCGGCAGTTGTCATCCCACCTCTTGTGACAGTGTTTGTGCCGTCGGTTGGAGACACCCAGAGCCCGCACCTTGCGTGCAATGGCCCTCCACATGGCCTTACGCTGGTGGACTTTGAGCTGCAGGCATGGGAGACAAGAGGGGGAAATTTCAGTGACACTGGGTTATGTACCACTATCTCTCAGAACAGGAGCATGATACCAACTCAGCACTACTTCACAGATATGTCTAGCAGAGACAATACAGCATCTCACATAGTACATAAGCATGGGAGAAACATACAAAAATGCATGCAGGTATGAGGGTGAACACAGTACCTGCCCATCTCATACACATGCAGGATGCCAGCACAGAAAGCTATATGTAGGGGACCCACATCTGCTATCCAGTTTGTGGGTGAGCAAGACATACAATACATTGGAAAATATGTTTTGGGGCAGACTCACTGTGTCCAACACTGCTCAGCCCTCAATGTCCTTGCCCTGTGTATGGCTCACTGTGTCATGGAGGTCACATTTAGGGACATGATCTTACAATCTCACACCCTTCTCACAAGGTCTGTCGTGTGCAATCTACAGGGCTGAGATAGCTCTTTGATGGATAGTCTAGCAGACAACCCATATGTTTCACTCTGTACATTCAGTGATGTGTCCTTGTCAGATTGGGCAGTGACTGTACAGGACAGGTGGGCTCACACTGAGGTCCAACGTGGGGCATCAGAAATGTCACATGCAGGGACAAAATGAGAGCGTAAACAGTGCCTACACATGCGAGTCAGTACACATGCTGATGAAAATGGAAGGGGCTCTGTACAAAAGTACAACAATCTGCTGTGTCATAGGTGAACTACCACCAAGAGTGTCACCCTCTGGCATTTAAGTCCTGTGCATAGTGCTGACCTATACATGGTGGCAATTTTGAGTCAGACACACTTCCATCAGTACCCTCTGGACGTATACCCTTGGTAGTGTCACAGATGAGCCTGTGAAGAACCTCATGGACCCACACATCCATTCACACAGGCAATTTCTGTCCTGACTCCCGCTTAACCAACTTGCTGTGTCACTGTATGGCAGAAAACACAATGCATGTCCCTCCCATTCTGATGTGCAGCCAGGGAAACGTGGAAGATAGGCTACACACCCCTTTCCCCTGGAGTCAGCCTGCTAGGTAGTGTATGACACAACCCCACACTCTCAGGCACATACTGCAGCAGATCAACTTCATGTGTGCACTCCCTGCACTCCCCTACTTCCACTCTGAAACACTTACCATGACATCTGGAGCACCATATAGCCTCCCATACCGTGTGAGCACCTCGTCCACCAGGACCTCCAGCTCCTCGGTGGTGAAGGGACAGGCCCTGATCTTCTCAGTCCTCGCCATCACTGGGTCCAGGAGACAGGAGCAGCAGCAGTTGGTGGTGAGGGGTGTGAGGCAGCAGTGTCTGGAGACAGGAGCAGCAGCAGTTGGTGGCGAGGGGTGTCAGGCAGCAGTGTCTGGAGACAGGAGCAGCAGCAGTTGGTGGTGAGGGGTATCAGGCAGCAGTGTCTGGAAGCAGTGGAAATGTGAGGCTCTCTCCCACACATATATAGCCCCCTGGGGTAGTTTCAGTGGTTCTAATAATAATAATAATAATAACAAACTTATAAAGCGCATGGTTACACTAACCAGTGTGTCCCCGCGCTGCGGCACAGTTCAGATCGCTGGCAGAGGGAGACACGCGGTTAAACCAGAGAACTCAGAGGAGGAAAAAGCCAGGTTTTGAGTTTTTTCTGAAAAAGTGTCTCCACAGACTCCAACCGGAGCCCCGGGGGGAGTTTATTCCAGCATTTGGCAGCCAGAAAACAGAAAGAGCGGCCACCCATCCTCGCTCTTCTGATGTTAGGAATACAAACCTGCCCTGTCCCGCTAGATCTCAAGTGACGGGTCGGAGAGTATGGGGTAAGGAAGTCGTGCAGGTGGTGGGGCCCTTTCTCTGTAAAATGCGATGGCTCACACACATAGCCTTGAACAGGATACGTTCCCTTACCGGGAGCCAGTGAAGGGAAACCAGGGCCTTGTTGGAGGAGGCTCTCCTAGGTAACATTAAAACAAGACGAGCCGCAGCATTCTGAATACGCTGGAGTCTTTGCACACACTTGGAGCTGGCTCCCAAATACAGGACATTCCCGTAATCCAAGCGTGACGTCACCAGGGCATGGACCATAGTTTTCCTTGCTGCAACTGGCAGTACATCTAAGGTCTTCCAAAGACCTCTCATAACCCCAAAACATTTCCCCGCCACACACCTTATGTGATTATCGAAAGAAAGCTTAGAGTCCAGCCATACCCCAAGATTCTTCACCTGATCACATGGGGGCGGGGTAGGTCCCAGTGTCTGTGGCCACCACGCTGACGACCAAATAGTGGGGGCTCTACCCAGCACAAGAACTTCAGTTTTGCTACCATTAAGTTTAAGGCAGTTGTCCGCCATCCAAGACGCCAGTTCTTGAAGGCATGTCGAGAAATTGATGGCAGCCTTCTCATGTTCCTGTGTTAGGGACACCACCAATTGTGTGTCATCAGCGTAGGACACAACACTAACCCCAAATTTTTCAATAATCTCTGCCAGAGGGGCAATGTAGAGATTAAAGAGGGTAGGGCTCAAGATAGAGCCCTGAGGGACCCCTTGGTTCAGCTTAATACTTTTAGAGTAGTAAGGTTCCTGCGACACCTGAAAACTACGCTCGTGTAGGAAGGACTCAAGCCATTCAATGGCTCGGTCCACCAAACCTCCTTTCCTCAGGCGTTGAAGTAAGGTTGGATGAGCCACCGTATCAAATGCGGCGCTGAGGTCAAGTAGGACTAACGCCACTGTTTGTCCCGCATCCACATATTTGCGGATAATTTCGGTGGAGAGAAGCAGCGCCGATTCTAAGCTGCTGCAATTGGTGTTCCAGGTCCGCTTTTCTCAAATGCATCCAATGACCGGCTCCGCGGTGGCGGAGCACGCCTACCGCGATTTTCAAAATTGCATTAGGCTACCGCGATTGCGGTTCCCATTGGCTGTAAGGGCTTGGGCATTGGCGGTGACACACCGCAGGGGCCAGGTGGTCGATACCGCTGTCGTGCATCTTTCAATTGCATCCAATGACCAGCCCGCGGTAGCGGAGCACGCCTACCGCGGTTTTCAAAATTGCATTAGGCTACCGCGATTGCGGTTCCCATTGGCTGTAAGGGCTTTGGCATTGGCGGTGACACACCGCAGGGGCCAGGCGGTCGCCACCGCGATATGGCTGCTATACATTGGAGCCAGTGACCGTGATTTGTGTGGCGGAGCATGCTAACCGCCATTTGACCATTAACATATATGTATCACCACCGCGAGTGTGGCTTTGGCATTGGCAGTGACACACCGCAGGGGCCAGGCGGTCGCCACCGCGATATGGCTGCTATACATTTGAGCCAGTGACAGTGATTTGTGTGGCGGAGCATGCTAACCGCCATTTGACCATTAACATATATGTATCACCACCGCAAGTGTGGCTTTGGCATTGGCAGTGACACACCGCAGGGGCCAGGCGGTCACCACCGCGATATGGCTGCTATACATTTGAGCCAGTGACCGTGATTTGGGTGACAGAGCATGCTAACCGCCATTTGACCATTAACATATATGTATTACCACCGCGAGTGTGGCTTTGCCATTGGCAGTGACACACCGCAGGGGCCAGGCGGTCGCCACCGCGATATGGCTGCTATACATTGATTGGAGCCAGTGACCGTGATTTGTGTGGCGGAGCACCTTGACAGCACCTATGGACACATCATGCTGTGTGAATGGCCAATGGCCAGTTCGCAACAGTGCACAGTAGACACATGAATCATGGCACAAGATTGTGCACACAATGCCAATGTAACAGTTTACCCCACTGCTGACTACACATGCCATGTTGGTGTATATGATTGAAAACATTGGCATGTACTCCCTGACATGTCACTTGTGATATTGCTGGGCATGTACACAGAACAGTGTTGTGATGGACTCTCCAATGGGTACGCATGTCAATGTGTGATAGGGCTGAGCAACTCACAGTGATGAATGTCTGACTACACAATGTGCATATTTCACTGTCTACTTTGCTTGGCTCATGCACATACTTGTTGTTTACGCACAGACTGTGCTCATTGTGTTGTTGATGTGTGCCCTGTTCGACTTACGCAAGTAGGTGTGGCAGGTACAGCAGCTAGGTAGGAGACAGTAGTGTTGCTGTTTCACACATATGCTGTATGAACTACTCTCAGGGCTGCTCATGCAAGATGTGGCCATACACCTGTGGGCATTCACATAGTCAGATATTGTTTTGGAGGTACTCGCTGTGTGAAAAGTGGACAAGTGTACGACTAGTGTAGCTGAAGGTGTCCCTACATGTAAGTTGGGCTGTAATCTGAACTGTGATGACAGTCATTGTTGGCGTTGTGAAAGTCAAAACGTAAGATGTCGGACACATCTCATGGTGTATTGCATTGACATGTGTCCCTTTTCATCTCACCTAGGAGGACACCAAATGTGCATCGTCCCTTCACAGTGCTGGCAGACATGGAGGATGAGGAGGTCATACGGAAATGTCGTCTGGATCGACCCACCCTACAAGACTTATGTGCTATGTTGGAGCCCCACCTGCGGCCTCGCAGAACATATCCTACTGCATGCACACCAACGTCTAAGGTGATGGCGGACCTGCATTTTATTGCTACTGAATCATTCCAGTACACGGTGTCCAGCGCTGGTGGGATGTCTCAACCTATGTTCAGCATGGTGCTACGTGATGTCCTGTCCGCTATGATGACCTACAAGGCTAGATACATCCATTTCCCCAGGAAGCATGAATTGGCGGATGTGAAGGCTGATTTTTATGCCCTTGGCCACATCCCTAATGTTGTTGGTGCCATTGACTGCACACATGTTGGCCTGGTTCCACCACGGGCACGGGAGCACATCTACAGGAATAGGAAACATTTCCATTCCATCAATGTGCAAGTGGTGTGCCAGGCCGATATGATCATCTCACACGTCTGTGCCAAATTTCCTGGCTCGGCCCATGACTCGTACATCATGCGTAACAGCATTGTGCCACAGCTGATGGATAATCTGCTTCCGGAGTGTGCATGGTTTGTGGGTGAGTACGCAGAGTCAAGTAGCGTGCTGTGTGTGTGACATGCTGTCCTCTGCCACAGTTATATTACAAAGTTGGTCTGTGTATCTCCCACCAAGGTGATTCTGCATATCCCAACCGTCCTTGGTTGCTGAGCCCACTGCGGAATCCCAGGACCCCAAGTGAAGTCCGCTACAATGATGCCCATGGGAGGACACGTCGTGTGGTGGAGCATACTTTTGGTCTCCTGAAGTCACGGTTTCGCTGCCTGGACAAGACCGGAGGTGCACTGATGTACTCGCCCAAAAAGTTGTGTCAGATTGTAGTAGCATGCTGCACAACCTGGCCTTGCGCAAAGAGACCTGGACGCTGATGAGCAGCCGAGGCCCCCGCCTGCAAACCAACCCATGTCCAGTGACGAGGATAGTGGAGAGGAGGAAGGTGTCGACCTGCGTCAACAGCTCATCAACCGCTACTTCACTTGAAGGTGAGTGACAATGTACAACGGGGCCATTGTCTGCTGATGTCGTTGTTGGTGAAAAGGTCCATGTGAGCTTTGTGACTGCAGCCTGTTGTTGACTCAGTGCTGGCTGCCAATGTTTCTGGGACAGGGTAGTTTGGCACAGTTCCAGGATGTCTATGTCGGTACTGTTGCTCATTGTAATGTGTGCAGATTGGAGTACCTTGATGACAAGTGTTGTGTGATGGCTGTGATGCCACCGCCTGACTAGTGAATATTGTTATGTTGTGTTTTCCTAGGTCCCATCAGCCTCTCCTTGCCTACAAACAATCCGTGCTCCTGGTACATTGTACTCATGGTGAACATTGCACATCCTGTGATTAAAACACGGAGCAGACACAACGACATAGGTGTGTAAGGATTGTTTATTTACAATGGGTACATGTGACAGGGGAGTGAATATTTACAAAAAGGTGAGTAGTGAAGCAATGAGTTGTCAGTGATGTAAGATGAGACAATCGAGTAGTCACCACATTGATGTGGTGACCCAGTCCAACAGACGGATGTCATTAACATGGCAGTGTGGGGAAGGACAGTAAACAAAGTCAATGGCAAGGTGAAGAGGGGTGCCATCATGGCTGGCTCCTTGACTGGTGTTTGGCAGGTGCTTTGCCACGGGATCCTCCCTTGGATTTCTTTGGACGGCCCCTTGGTCGTTTGGCAGGGGTGGCCTCTGCTGCAGGGCCAGTGGGGTCTGAGGAGTCCCCCCTATCCGTGGCCGCAGGGGAGGATGTGAAACTGTCATCCTGCGGGCCACTGGAGGGAGGTGAAGGTGTTGTTTGTGCCGCAGGCCTGTCCCTCAGAACCGCCACTAGCTGGCCCAAGAGGTCCACGATTTGGCCCATGCGGGTGTCTATGGACCTCAGCAGCAGGCGGAGCTCACAGGAATCTTCCAGAGCCTGGCCTGTTTGTCCCTGGGCCCGTTCATAGGCCCCAAGGACTCTGGTGATGTTGTCCAGGGCTTCGGTCCCAGTGTCCGGTTGGCTTAGCCTCCCCCTTGCCCTCCCACCTGCCCTGCTGTCACAGACCTGTTGCCTCGCCACTTTACACACCTGCCTACTCTCCCTGCCCTCCTCAGTTGGTGGGGTGGGGTGGTCATCCTCTGGGGCAGGGAGAGTGTTGCAGGCAGCACTGGTGGTGGTGGTGGAGGCCGCACAGGTCGTTCCAGCAGGGGTCAGCGTAGTTGTTGTTGTTGCTGATGTGGTGGCGAGGGGGACAGTGGGGTCCTGGGACCTGTTACGCCCTGGCATGCCAGATGGGCCGGCTTCAAGCTCCGCATCCTCGAAATCCAGGGAGTCATCATCAGTGAGTCCATGTTCCGGGGGTGGAGACTGGCTCTGCAGGTTGGTGTTGTCATCCTCTGCAGTCAGTTCTTGGTCACCTGTGGGACAGAGGGGAAATGGTCATTGACGTGCACCCCTCAAGCTTGGTGTTCGATGCATCTTATTTACAGGTTATGCAACACACAGTTTACTAGTTCTCACATTGTATGTCTGCACAGTAATGTGCATCGTGGCATGATGTGGAGGTACATACATTAATTTTCCATGGTGTGACATGTCAATGGATACCATGCCCCACATGCAGATTTTGTGATTACGAGGACATGTTGTCATCTGACAACTGGCGGCAATACAACTTGATGTGAAGCATCTTTGCTGATTACTCTGCCTGGCAGGCGTTACATCTGCGCATGAACTAGCCATTGTCATCTCATGCATACCTTTGTCATGTCATGTCCTGTGCTTTGATTTATTTGTTCTACAGACCATGCTTGCTTTGTTTTCATATGGTCCTTCAAGCTCAGCCCCCATGGAACTTATAGATAGCATTCAGTGCTGTGCATGTTTGTGCCCTGATTTACTTCAACATGGGATTTGGTGAGTCACACTTTTGTTTCTGTGACAGTTACATACGCTTAGCTGTCTGCACACTGTAATTTGATATTGTATCTGTGTCAATTTTGTTGGGATGTGAGGGCTGGTGTTGTCATGGCTCCATGCTTTTTGAGAGGAATGGTGGGGTGCATGCACTGTCTACTTACCTGTTCTGTTGTCACATTGGGGTGGATTTTCTGACACATCTCTCTAGGTGTGTGTTTAAGTGCTCCATCCTGCTCAGGGGTTGGACAGGGGTGCCTGGTGGGAGTTGTAGTGCAGGCCTCCCACCCCCAAACAGCCCTCCCTGTGAAGATGGCTACCTACCTGTTAGATGAAGGTGAACAATGCAATGGCTGACACATGCTTCTGGGTGGGGGGGGAGTGTTCCATCTTGCTGAGCTGTGGAACAAGGGGGTCTGGTGGGAGTTGTGGGGCAGGCCTCCAACCCCCAAACTGCCCTCCCTGTGAAGATGGCTGCCACATGCTTCTGGGTGTGGGGGGAATGCTCCATCCTGCTCAGGGGTGGGACAGGGGTGCCTGGTGGGAGTTGTACAGGCCTCCCACCCCCAAACAGCCCTCCCTGTGAAGATGGCTACCTACCTGTTAAATGAAGGTGAACAATGCAATGGCTGACACATGCTTCTGGGTGGGGGGGGAGTGCTCCATATTGCTGAGCTGTGGAACAAGGGGGTCTGGTGGGAGTTGTGGGGCAGGCCTCCTGCCCTCCCTGTGAAGATGGCTACCTACCTGTTAGATGGAGGTGAACATTGCAATGGCTGCCACATGCTTCTGGGTGTGGGGGGAATGCTCCATCCTGCTCAGGGGTGGGACAGGGGTGCCTGGTGGGAGTTGTAGTACAGGCCTCCCACCCCCAAACAGCCCTCCCTGTGAAGATGGCTACCTACCTGTTAGATGAAGGCGAACAATGCAATGGCTGACACATGATTCTGGGTGGGGAGGAGTGCTCCATCTTGCTGAGCTGTGGAACAAGGGGGCCTGGTGGGAGTTGTGGGGCAGGCCTCCCACCCCCAAACCGCCCTCCCTGAGAAGATGGCTACTTACCTGTTAGATGGAGGTGAACATTGCAATGGCTGCCACATGCTTCTGGGTGTGGGGGAGTGTTCCATCCTGCTCAGGGGTGGGACAGGGGTGCCTGGTGGGAGTTGTAGTGCAGGCCTCCCACCCCCAAACAGCCCTCCCTGGGAAGATGGCTACCTACCTGTTAGATGAAGGTGAACAATGCAATGGCTGACACATGCTTCTGGGTGGGGGGGGAGTGCTCCATCTTGCTGAGCTGTGGAACAAGGGGGCCTGGTGGGAGTTGTGGGGCAGGCCTCCTGCCCTCCCTGTGAAGATGGCTACCTACCTGTTAGATGGAGGTGAACATTGTAATGGCTGCCACATGCTTCTGGGTGTGGGGGAATGCTCCATCCTGCTCAGGGGTGGGACAGGGGTGCCTGGTGGGAGTTGTAGTACAGGCCTCCCACCCCCAAACAGCCCTCCCTGTGAAGATGGCTACCTACCTGTTAGATGAAGGCGAACAATGCAATGGCTGACACATGATTCTGGGTGGGGAGGAGTGCTCCATCTTGCTGAGCTGTGGAACAAGGGGGCCTGGTGGGAGTTGTGGGGCAGGCCTCCCACCCCCAAACCGCCCTCCCTGAGAAGAGGGCTACTTACCTGTTAGATGGAGGTGAACATTGCAATGGCTGCCACATGCTTCTGGGTGTGGGGGGAGTGTTCCATCCTGCTCAGGGGTGGGACAGGGGTGCCTGGTGGGAGTTGTAGTGCAGGCCTCCCACCCCCAAACAGCCCTCCCTGGGAAGATGGCTACCTACCTGTTAGATGAAGGTGAACAATGCAATGGCTGACACATGCTTCTGGGTGGGGGGGGGAGTGCTCCATCTTGCTGAGCTGTGGAACAAGGGGGCCTGGTGGGAGTTGTGGGGCAGGCCTCCCACCCCCAAACTGCCCTCCCTGTGAAGATGGCTACCTACCTGTTAGATGGAGGTGAACATTGCAATGGCTGCCACATGCTCGTGGGTATGGGGGGAGTGCTCCATCCTGCTCAGGGGTGGGACAGGGGTGCCTGGTGGGAGTTGTAGTGCAGGCCTCCCACCCCCAAACAGCCCTCCCTGGGAAGATGGCTACCTACCTGTTAGATGAAGGTGAACAATGCAATGGCTGACACATGCTTCTGGGTGGGGGGGGAGTGCTCCATCTTGTTGAGCTGTGGAACAAGGGGGCCTGGTGGGAGTTGTGGGGCAGGCCTCCCACCCCAAACTGCCCTCCCTGTGAAGATGGCTACCTACCTGTTAGATGGAGGTGAACATTGCAATGGCTGCCACATGCTTCTGGGTGTGGGGGGAGTGCTCCATCCTGCTCAGGGGTGGGACAGGGGTGCCTGGTGGGAGTTGTAGTGCAGGCCTCCCACCCCCAAACAGCCCTCCCTGGGAAGATGGCTACCTACCTGTTAGCTGAAGGTGAACAATGCAATGGCTGACACATGCTTCTGGGTGGGGGAGGAGTGCTCCATCTTGCTGAGCTGTGGAACAAGGGGGCCTGGTGGGAGTTGTGGGGCAGGCCTCCCACACCCAAACTGCCCTCCCTGTGGAGATGGCTACCTACGTGTTAGATGGAGGTGAACATTGCAATGGCTGCCACATGCTTCTGGGTGTGGGGGGAGTGCTCCATCGTGCTCAGGGATGGGACAGGGGTGCCTGGTGTGAGTTGTAGTGCAGGCCTCCCACCCCCAAACAGCCCTCCCTGGGAAGATGGCTACCTACCTGTTAGCTGAAGGTGAACAATGCAATGGCTGACACATGCTTCTGGGTGTGGAGGGAGTGCTCCATCTTCCTGAGCTGTGGAACAAGGGGGCCTGGTGGGAGTTGTGGGGCAGGCCTCCCACACCCAAACTGCCCTCCCTGTGGAGATAGCTACCTACCTGTTAGATGGAGGTGAACATTGCAATGGCTGACACATGCTTCTGGGTGGGGGGAGTGCGCCATCCTGCTCAGGGGTGGGACAGGGGTGCCTGGTGTGAGTTGTAGTGCAGGCCTCCCACCCCCAAACAGCCCTCCCTGGGAAGATGGCTACCTACCTGTTAGATGAAGGTGAACAATGCAATGGCTGACACATGCTTCTGGGTGGGGGGGAGTGCTCCATCTTGCTGAGCTGTGGAACAAGGGGGCCTGGTGGGAGTTGTGGGGCAGGCCTTCCAACCCCAAACTGCCCTCCCTGAGAAGATGGCTACCTACCTGTTAGATGGAGGTGAACATTGCAATGGCTGCCACATTCTTCTGGGTGTGGGGGGAGTGCTCCATCCTGCTCAGGGGTGGGACAGGGGTGCCTGGTGGGAGTTGTAGTGCAGGCCTCCCACCCCCAAACAGCCCTCCCTGGGAAGATGGCTACCTACCTGTTAGATGAAGGTGAACAATGCAATGGCTGACACATGCTTCTGGGTGGCGGAGAGTGCTCCATCTGCTGAGCTGTGGAACAAGGGGGCCTGGTGGGAGTTGTGGGGCAGGCCTCCCACCCCCAAACTGCCCTCCCTGTGAAGATGGCTGCCTACCTGTTAGATGGAGGTGAACATTGCAATGGCTGCCACATGCTTCTGGGTGTGGGAGGAGTGCTCCATCCTGCACAGGGGTGGGACAGGGGTGCCTGGTGGGAGTTGTAGTGCAGGCCTCCTACCCCCAAACAGCCCTCCCTGGGAAGATGGCTACCTACCTGTTAGATCAAGGTGAACAATGCAATGGCTGACACATGCTTCTGGGTGGGGGGGGAGTGCTCCATCTTGTTGAGCTGTGGAACAAGGGTGCCTGGTGGGAGTTGTAGTGCAGGCCTCCCACCCCCAAACAGCCCTTCCTGGGAAGATGGCTACCTACCTGTTAGATGAAGGTGAACAATGCAATGGCTGACACATGCTTCTGGGTGGGGGGGAGTGCTCCATCTTGCTGAGCTGTGGAACAAGGGGGCCTGGTGGGAGTTGTGGGGCAGGCCTCCCACACCCAAACTGCCCTCCCTGTGGAGATGGCTACCTACGTGTTAGATGGAGGTGAACATTGCAATGGCTGCCACATGCTTCTGGGTGCGGGGGAGTGCTCCATCGTGCTCAGGGATGGGACAGGGGTGCCTGGTGTGAGTTGTAGTGCAGGCCTCCCACCCCCAAACAGCCCTCCCTGGGAAGATGGCTACCTACCTGTTAGCTGAAGGTGAACAATGCAATGGCTGACACATGCTTCTGGATGTGGAGGGAGTGATCCATCTTCCTGAGCTGTGGAACAAGGGGGCCTGGTGGGAGTTGTGGGGCAGGCCTCCCACACCCAAACTGCCCTCCCTGTGGAGATGGCTACCTACCTGTTAGATGAAGGTGAACAATGCAATGGCTGACACATGCTTCTGGGTGGGGGGGAGTGCTCCATCTTGCTGAGCTGTGGAACAAGGGGGACTAGTGGGAGTTGTAGTGCTGGCTGCCTGTACACATGCCACCCTGGGAATTTTGCAGGCTACCTTTGTGGTGATTTAGATGGAGTGGATGTTACATCTGTGAGAACTGTGTTGGGTATTGTGGTGCAGATGAATGGACTTGGGCCTAGGAGGTGTAGCTTTGTGGTTGTACAAGACAGTACATAGCAGTGTAATGGTATACATTTGTTTGTCCTTACCAGCCTGCACTCTCCCGGCTATTCCTGTGAGACTCTCTGGATGCAGTATGGCAAGCACCTTCTCCTCCCATGCAGTGAATGTTCTTGGTGGAATGGGAGGGCCACCGCCAGTCATCTGAGCCAGCTGACGGTTCTTGTTCTTCTTCTGTTTCATCACCCTCTTCAGGTCATGACACCGCTTGATGATTTCCTGCTTGGAGCGCGGGGTGGTCCCTACTGCATTGACCTTGTTGACTATCCTTTCCCACATTTGTGCTCTTGTGGATAATGGTGTCTGTTGGACCAGGGTACCAAACAATTGTGGTTCTACTCTGATTATCTCATCTACCATGACTGACAACTCACTCTCTGTGAATTTGGGCATTTTGTTTTGTGCCATGGTGTGTGCTGTGCAGATGTTTTGAGGTGCAGTTGTGAGGGGGGTGGTGTGGGGGTGTGTATGTGTGTTGTTGTGCTGGTGAGATGTGTGGTGTTTTGCCTATTCAATGTGCTGCAGGGTTTGGTTCCTTCAGGGCTGGAGTGGTGCAAAGGATTCTGGTTAGGGAAGGGGCTGGTTCTATGCTCAGCTATGTGGGTGTGTCAAAATGGGGTATTGCTGTCAGGTGTGTTGTGTGGGTTGTCCTGGGATTTGTATTTTTGAAGTTGCCATGGGGGTGTGTCATTGGGGTGTGCTAGGTGTTTTTGGGGGCAGGGCTAGTTTGATGTGTGCACTTGTTGGCCTTGTTGTGTGTTCTTTTTGTCGACTGCCATATTTGTCACGGAGCGTCCGCAGCAGTGGCTATGCAACAGCCCTTCCGCTGGCTCTTCCATTCATCACTGTTTGCGATCGCGGCGGTTGGAAACAGCGGAACGTCCCGCTGTCACATTGGGGCAATCCTAATTTTACGTGCGGTCACTCCGCTGGCCTCGCGGCGGTTTAGTGTGTTTCCGCCGCGAATCCGACCGCCGCGGATGGATTTTCACCAGCTCTGCCCGCTGCCGGCGGTCTTTCGTGGCGTCGTTCCGCCGCGGTCGGGATTTTTTGACGGTTGATCCTAATCGGACCGCCGGTTTTGCCGCGGTACCAGCGGGCGGTTGATTTTTGCTACCATGGCGGTCGGGTGGTTTTCCGCCCGCCATCGTAATGAGCCCCTAAGTATTAACTTGTCATTTTCATCAAGTGTTTTCATAACTACTGCTCCCTCTGAACTGATGTTCCCTCAGATTCCTAGGTTCTACCACACATGCCTATTGTATTGTAATTGCATTTATATAGCGCTTACTACCCCTGAGGAGGCGGCAAAGCGCTTTGTAGAACTCATACGAATAATAAGCGCCATATAAATGTTGCAATACAAATCAATTAGCCTGTAACGATTAAAAACTTCATTTGATCATTTTGAAGATTGTATCCAAGCAAAGAAGTGTTTAGGTGGCAGTTTTTGTTCCCTGAAAGATCAGCTTTCAATGTGTCAGTCTTACACAATTCATGAAAACCTTTAGAAATAGCTGACCTAAGCGCGGTGGCGTGTTTGCTTTCATGGCCAGTCCCCTGGTTGGTTCCCAACACACAATATCGCAAGCAGTCAGTCTAGTCATCTTGTTTTACCTCATGACTCGATGAATGGATGCTTCTTTGCACTGTTGGCATTGTCCCTTCATGTCATGTACCGCTCAATACGTGCTTGGAAAGAGGACAGGCAAGACTGCTGTCTGCACAGCGCCCTTCTCTAGAAGCACTCCCGTTTTGCAATCACCATGTTTTTTCCCCTAGCAAACGTCAACAGGAAACGAATTCTGTTACGGTTTTCTTCCAGCGTCTGTAGAAGCAATTTATGTAACTTGTCGCGATGGAGGATGGGAGGTGGTGGTGTGGGGCGGCCCTGGGCAGATTAAGTGCAGCAATGACGGGAGTGAGGTGGGGAGGGAGTGCGAGCGAGCGAGAGGCAACAGATTGCCAGAGCTGGCCAACCCCAAAAAAAGAAATAGTGCTCACTGACTTATAAAGCAGACCGTGTAACAACACCAGTAAAAAGTCCAGTCGTTATGGAAGGTTACAAATGCAGACAAGGCGGTACCAAGGAGGGACTACTAAGCCTATTCACAAATGAAAAGCAACGATTTTGCAAGGACAGTAACAGGAGCCAATTGAAAAGATATGCGGGGAAATGGGCGGGGCTTCTATGCCATACCTCAATACAGCATGCCTCGCAGAGCAGTGCATGTGCTACCCAGGCTCGACCTACAAAGACTATTTGAATTTATCAAGGCTCTGAAAGACAAGGATTATAGCAATGTGTTTACAAAACCCTATGATAGTGCACATAACAATGATTCAAATAGTCTGAAATCCTATGGGATCGATGTAATAAGAAGAGGTGAAGATCTATGTCAGGGCTTTAAATGGGATGAAAAAAGTGGGGGGGGATCGATGTAATTTTAGGCGTGGCTCAAAACTTAAATTACATTTTTGTGACTTCCATAGTGTGGCATCCGACCAGTATTTTGGTTCCTCTCTGAGCTTTCAGTTATTGCATGCACCTAAATAACAAAACAATTGACATAAAACTAAAACCAGACAGGACTATTCGGTTTGCTAATGTTTGTCACTATGCACTTTGCAGAGAGGCCAAGGAGTGGAAGACCTTGTATTCTGAACACCTTTATCACCCATTGAGAGGCACAGTGAGAAACTGGCATTGCATTCAGTTTTAACTCCAGAGCTCTTAATCACGGCTGGTTATAAACCCCTCTAGGCGTCTGAGTTCAGAGTATGCACTATACAAGAGCAATATGCTGCACGAAAAAAAGATACAAAAGCACAACATTCTTCAAATAGCTAACGCTCTTATGGAAGGCAAGATTAAGTAAAGCATATGAAATATAAACAGGAACTATATCACTGACATGAATTACCTTAACATGTTTGGCATTCAATGCTCAGAATTCGATCAGTTTATTTCCTTGTGCAGTTAAGGACATGAATATTGGGCCCAATAGAGACCTGTTTCAATGTCCATTTTAAATTACTACCAGGTCTGAGACCCGGACGGACCCAGCCCACTTAAAGCCCGGTTGAAGATGTTTTGACAATTGGAGTCCTACACTATAAGATTGGGAACAAGGTAATCATTGGGATTACATTTTGATCATACATTTGGAATGACCTTTGCATTATCATAACCCCACTGGAGGGCAATATTACAATATAGGATTATGGCTGCCCTGTGAATAATAGTGCAGTAAAGCATACATGTAGAACTTGCATACAGGAATAATATTACAACATGGTGATAATGAGAGTTTGTAAGAAACAATTACACACAGGGGGGCTAAATTTACCATTTTGTGAGAACAAAATGTGATGCCAAATTTTGTAAACAAACTTTATGCAAGCACACCACTTGAAATAAACAATGTGTCTTCTTGGTAGCTTATAGAAGTTGAAGTCCTGACGAAATCACTGGGTTACTCCCGCTTGATGAAACACGTGTCGGCTAGCTAGAACAATACATACTCAAAGTAGCCTGGAAAAATAGAAGACACATTTGATAAAGTGAAGCCACTTTGTTTATTTCAAGTGGTGTGCTTTCATTAGTTTTGTTTACGTACTGGGATTTATTTCTTAACTTGGAGAGCAAGAGAGTGACTGCTCTTCTCCCTTGCTGAGAACCCAGGGACGTTTGACAGAGAGTGGACATTTCTTCTTATTACTATCTGTATTCTTTTCACTTGTGTGCCTTAACACTTCTATAGTCATCCCAATTGCTGAAGCCAAACTTTGTGATGCTCTTGTTGGAAAATGGCCGTGTCTAAAGAGTCACCCCAAATCTTTTGCCTTCCTCGCCCTCTTTTTGCTGAATTCTTTTTATTGGCTTTAGGACTCTGAGCACTTGTTATAGACCAGTGATAGAGTGCATGTGCTCTCTCCTCTAAACATGGTTTGATTGGTTTACATCTGTTTGGCATACTTATTTTTCTTGTAAGTCCCTTGTAAAGTGGTAAACCATATACCCAGGGCCTGTAAATTAAAGGCTGCCAGTGGGCCTGCAGCACTGATTGTGCCACCCACACAAGTAGCCCTGTAAACATGTCTCAGGCCTGCCACTGCAGAGCCTGTGTGTGCAGTTGTACTGCCATTTTGACTTGGCATTTAAAACCCTTTGCCAAGCCTTAAATTCCCCTTTTATTACACATAAGTCACCCCTAAGGGAGGCCCTAGGTCGCCCATAGTGCAGAGTGTTGTGGAAGTAAAAGTTGGACATATACTTTTATGTTTTGCATGTCCTGGTAGTGACAAACACCCACATTTGTTTTTCCCTACTGTGAGGCCACCTCCTCTCATAGGTTAACATTGGGAATTCCTTAATACACCTTTAAGCTGTAATTCCTGATTAGAAAGAAGTGGCTGTGTCATGTTTTATATAATTGGAATAGTAATGATAAATCCTCTTTACTAGTAAAGTTGGATTTAACATTGCTATTTTAGAAATGCTACTTTTAGAAAGTGGACATTTCTCTGCTCTTACTGCTCTGTGTGCCTGTAGCCTGTCTCCAATACACGTCCCTGTCTCCAATTCACATCTGGGGTGGGTGACAACTTCCCTTTGTGCATTCCCTCTAGACAGCCACAAATACAGGCAGGTTAGATGTGTCTGATCACTCATCTGCATTCTTGTGGCTCTTCCTGGGCAGGAATGGAGGGAGCAGCTGACACTTGCAACTAAATAGGTAGTATCCTGTCCCCAAACAAAGGGCTGATTACCTCCTACTGATATTCTGAGGCCAGAATTGGGAAGAAAGGGCTTCTGTGTACTTCAAAGACCCTTCTTTGAAGTCAACCCCACTTCAAAGGCACAACTGGGTATAAGTACTGGGTCTCTGACCCCTCCAAACTACTGGACTGCTGTGCTGCTACAGGGACTGCCATTCTGCTGAACTGTAGGGGTGAGCAGAGTTTGCAGAGTTGCACTATGCAGAATTCTGCTGAGTTGCATAAAAACTCAGTGGAATTCCGCGGGGTTCCGCTCCACCCTAATGCATACACCATGTACTCTAAAACAAATAGATAAACACAGTACAGTATTGCTTTGCAACAGAGCAGGAGGCTTATAGCGTTCACTGTGTTTGTGTGCATTTACATGCCCTGGAAAAGGCAATAAGCTGTACGGCGCGCTGTAGGATACTAGGCAAGCAGCGGGTATTCTTGTGCTGTCGCTCCAGGCAGTCAGCGTGACAGCACCCAATGCCAGGCTGCAAGTGCTTCCCAATTCACAATGCTCAGATGCTGGGATTCTAGCACGCACAAAAGTGACACATTTCTGATACGTGGGCAATAGCACTGAGCTTTGGTGCGCGATAATGAGACAGGGCAACAGCACCTGCACCCGTGTGACAGACAAGGTTAAAGCAGGACACAGGCTGCAAGGGCTGCGTGTAGTGCCGCATACCAGAAAAAGAGCCGGTTCACAGCATCCAATGTGTTCTGGTTGGCAGCCTAGGAAGTGCTCCCAGGGTCCCATATCAAAGCTCCTGGAGGCTGCCGTGGTCTGGCGTGCCACCGGCGTGGGACAGTGACGTGTGCGGGAAGACCAGAGAGCGGACAGGGAGGCAGTCTGTTTGGGACTGGGGCTGGCACATTTCGCGTTGGAGCGAGTCACCGAAGCTGGGCTCCCACCCATGATTGCTCATGCCTCTTCCATCGTACATGTCTACACGGTTTAGGAAGGAAACCCCTCATTATATTTATCCAAACATGCTAACATGTCTTAACGTTTGTGACCGTCTTGTTGTATGGAAATATTGCTCGCTGCAATGCAGCAGTTCAATGGTCGAACATGGTTTTCGCCTTCTTTCTGCTCCTGTAGTTCCCACTGTGTTTGACCCTCCCTAAAAATGCACTTTCTCAGTTATACCCTGGACAGGAGCATGAACTACAGTTCCCAATAGGCCTTGCGTGACTTACAATATGAGCCGCTGAGGAGTGAACACCAGCCGTGGCCTGCATGTGACCAATGCACAGTATTTCGTTACTAAGGTGATTGAGCAGCCAATCGGCATTGTGAGGCTAGAGTTTTAGGTGAGATAAGATTGCGCACACCACTACTTTAAGAAATGAGCTAACGTATGCAAAGACTGTAGAGGTGAACGGCGAGGGCAAATCCGCCACGCAGCGGAATCAGATTTTTTTTGCCAAACTCCGCACTCTCAGTGTAGCGCAGAGTGGGCAAAACCTTTTCTGCTCTACTGCCCTGCTGCCTGATACCATCTGCCCTGCTGAGGAAAGGACTGGCCCCATCTCGCTTGAACCCAGATTGACTCAAAGGGCATGCTGGTTTGCCCCTGTTCTGAAGAGTCAGGTACATCAAAGACATCCTGCAACCCTGCAACAGCACCTGGACTCTGCCATCTGTGAGTCCCATAACCTGCCAAGCATTGCCAATTCAGTTTTGGGCCCTTGGAAGTGAGTTGCCTGTGCTGACCCAGCAAAATCAACGCATCGTCTCCATTGCGCTGATCGAAATCAACGCTTCCTCTATGACGCCACTGCATTTGCTGCTCGAAGACATCGCTTCGATGACTGCACGGCTCAATGACGATGGACTGTGAGGCTCGATAACGACGCATTGCCTGCATCGTGAAGTGGTTCGCAGACGAAGCGTTGCAAACTGTGTGGATCAGAACCAATGCATCACCTACATCCAAGGGATCGACTACAACACATCGCCTCCTCTGCTCCTCGCGTCGGGCCTTCGATGTCGACATAGCCTCCATCCAAGGTACTTTTTCAGTGGGCCATGGCTGATCCCTGTATCTGACCCGCGCTCCATCACGATCGGTCTGAACTCTGGATTTACCCCGGTCAAGCGCAACCAGATATCTCAGGTTGGCGCTTTAAGACTGTAATCACTATATTTTTCAATAATGTTTAAAAATTCATAACTCCGGTTCTACTTATTAGATATTTGTCATTTTGATTTTTTATTTACTCAGAAAATTAATCTCTATTTATCTACCCCTATGTGTAGTCTTTTTGTGGTGTATTTATTGTGTTACTGTGTGTGTGTGTTGCACAAATAATTTACACATTGCCTCTTTAGATAAGCCTGATTGCTCTGTTCCAAGCTACCAGAGGGTAAGTACAGGTTTTCTTTTAGTGTGTATCTAGCTTACCCTGACTAGACTGTTGCACAGGGTACATACCTCTGCCAACTAGAGACCCCATTTCTAACGGCTCCTTAAAAAGAAAGTATTTAAATCAAGCACCACATATAATGAAAATGTCCTCATAAAGATAATGGAGCAGCCTACCTAAATTCATGTAGGAATGAGGGGTTAAATAAAAGGAAAAACTGGTTAGCCAGAAGAACTGTGGGTTACTCGTAACGGGACAAGTCAAGAACTAGTCAAAACAAACTGCATTGGGTTAATACTGGTAAACTGTAGGTGAAGGATTAGTTTTGTACAGTTTAAATAGAGAAACAGAAATGAACAGTTAACCACAATGTAGCACTGGAGCTATATAGGGGAAGGAATTTGCTTAAAAATAAGCAAAACCATTTCTTTGGAGTGATGTGTATATATGTGTGTGTGTGTACACACACACACACACACACACACACCTATATAGCTGATATGTGCCATGGCAGTGAAAATAAGACCCAATATGGCCCAATTACATGGGCTATTTAGGACAACTGTACAAGTAAATGCACATTCATACAATATTACAGTCACACAATATTACAGTGCAAAGGTCAAACACGAGATTATTATTAGAATACAGTAAAATTGACCTAAGAAAAAAACATATATATACATATTCAATGAAAAAAGTTATAGTGGGGAAAACTTTATTCTTTCCATACAAACCACTTTTAAACTACACAAACATTAGAAATTCTAAAGTTACAGTTATAGCTTAAATTTAGAATTTGCACACAAATTTCTAATTATATGTCTTGCACCTACGTACATAGTGTTACTTATAACTTGCATTTTAACTTAACACACCACCTTCAAATTATAATAAGTCACGCAACTCCGCACACAGTGTTCTCACCTCAATCACCATACTACATTAACTATAACTCATTCCGTCTCAATGCACTGGTTATACCCTTGCAAATTACATAGCTTGCTTATACCATGTCAAATCATAGCTTTCATTACAACATTTATGACATCTCAATTAAGATTATTTTTCAGAACACAGTGCATGGTAGAGTCGTGAGCTATAGTTCATGTAGTATAGCGATTGAGGTGAGAACACAGTGGAGTGGTGTACAATGGAATAGCATATAGTCAAGTAGCATACAGTGGAGTTACGTACAGTGGATTTGCGCCCAGTGTAGTGAGTACAGTGGAGTTGCATACAGTGGAGTCGCGAACAATGCAGTGGCATGCAGTAGAGTGGGGTAGAGTGGACTAGTATAAAGTGGAGTGTCGCAGAGTGGAGTGTCATCCAAGGGAGCAGCATAGAATGGAGCGGTGTCCAGTGGAGTAACATACAGTGGAGTGGCGTACTCTGGAGTAATGTGCATTGGAGGTCCATACAGTGAAATAGCGTAGAGTGGAGTGTCTTAGAGTAGATTGGCATGTAGTGGAAAAGCGCTTAGGGGAGTGGCATAGAGTGGAATAGTGTATAGTAGAGTCACGTACTGTGGTGTTGGGTACAGTGGAGTGGTGAACACTGCAGTGGCATACAGTGGAATACCGTAAAGTTGAGTGGTGTATAATGTAGTCACGTAGAGTTTAGTGTGGTACAGATGTACTTGAAATTTTGGGGGACTATAAATTGTGGTGTGCACAGTAAAGCAAGTCAGCGACTTGCGCTGCATTGCGTTTATGTACATGTAGTAATCAAAGCAGGGTGACGCATGGTGGCTTTGAGTAGTTTGGTGAATGTTACATAAGTATTGTATTGCCCTTGCATAACGCAAGGGTAACACAATAGAATTCCAAATTTGTCCCCTAGTGATATATTGTGCCATGGTATATCACAGTAAGTCAGTGGTATACAGTTGTACATAGTAAGAACAAGATAGTGCATAACTGGCTACTGTCTCCCTTTACAAATTTAAAAGGAGGCCATAATCCTTTTAGTAGACTTTTGGGTTGTTGTGGCTTAGGGCCTTAAACGTAGGTAAGTAGCAGACTTTATTGTTGTTCCCAATCTATTACCATTTTCTTAAAGGGGAACTAGGTATGGATTCTTAAAATAATTTTCTATATATTTATTTAACCAGTTTACGTAGTGGAACAGTAGTACCTACCACGTACTGTGCTTAATATATTTTCTTGTAATTTGTTTAAGTAATTTGTAGGTAATGTGTAGATTTTTTGACATATTGAAAAATTTAAAAAATTGTTAAGACACTGTAGTACACAATATTTGTGAAATATTGTGTATAACAATGTTTTTTCAATTTTGTAACACTTTTTTGGGTTATTTTGTTAAGGTACCACGGTATTACCTAGGTAATATACTGGTACGTCATAATATTTGTTTAAACCATCTAAAAGCTTATAATTATATTTCCCTACCTACTACCCCTTAAATTAAGTGGTAATAGGTAGGGTAAACATAAGAAACCTAATACTTACCTATATTTAAGGCCCTAAGCTAGAACACTGGCAAAGTGTCCATAAAATAACATGTCTGCCTCAATTTTTGTGAAGACAGTCATTATCCAATCAGATAATGAGTTGTCAGTGCTATGTACCACGTCACTACCTCGAAACTACCACGCCTACAGATATCACTACGTTTAAAATACTAATAACGCTAAAAATACTTATCATTTTTAGTCACAACCACAAAAAGGACTATCTGCACACCATAATCTTCAATCCTACCAAATTTGATCAAAATCCAACTGATCATTTTTGAGCTATGTCTAATAGAACATGTCTATGTAAAATGCATTGGAGTGCAAGTGTGCTTTGGGACCCCCCTTTTTTTTTTGCACCCCCTTGACCAAACGCCGCAAAACTTTCAATCCTCTACCAATGTAATGAGTGCAATTCATCTGCAAAGTTTAGTGAAGATTCATCAAACGGGTGCAAAGTTGTTAAGGGGCAAAAATCTGAGGACTTCCTATCTCTGGGTAACCCTAACTAAAACTACAGAGTGGCTACTGCCACTCTGTAACACACACACATATATATATATATATAATTTGTTTTCACTGAAAAAGCTAAAAGTTAAAGTAACGTTACAGTTAGGTGAATATGTCAGTGACAACATTTACGTTTTGAACTAAAAAAAACACAGTAATTCACCAGTTATCATTAGCAGAGTGTGAGAAGCTGGCCTGGTATATGATGTCCACTAATGTAAGTGGGCACCTTGCACCAGTCCAGACAACCCTTATGGTGATTTAAGAGATCTCAGACAACCTTAGAAAGCTATCCAAATGGTAGCTGTGGAGAGCAGCCTTCAGGCTTAGTCTTGAAGGAGTGTAAAGCAGCTTGTTTTACCAGAATGCAATCTTATAGTATAGATTAAATGAAAAATAACCACACAAGGTATTTATAAAAAGATGTATTTATTATATAATACTCTCTAGTACATTCCAGTATCTCCCGCACGGAGATATACACAAAGCACGCAATACTATAGCAAAGAAATCACCGTAAATAGCACTAATACACAGTGGGCCCCAGGGGGGGGACCAAACCATATACTAAGAAAGTGGTATAAGAACCACGACTCGAGTCAGGACAATGTCGAGAGGTTGTAGAATCGCTGGGGACCCAATTAACCACCCAAGGTAAGTAGATAAGGACCACACAGAGGGCGCGTGCAGTGTGAGAACACAACTGCGGGCTCCGTACAACTCTACGTGTAAGTCGCAGTTGGATTTTCAAAGATTAGGGACCCTCCCCAGCGAACCCTGAAGAAACCCCGTGGAAGACAGAAGGTTGGAGAGCCACCCCACCCCCTGAATACCATAGATGTGAAGTGGCATCGGAAACCGCCGTCAAACCCAATGGAGGACTTCAGGAAATTGCCGCTGCTGGAAGAGGAGAAAGTGTCCGTGGTAATCCAAATGTGGATTCTTGAGGAAGAGTGCCTGAAAGCACAGGGAACAGAGTCTGGGTCACTTGAGAGTGACCAGGGGCTCGGTAGACGAATGCCCACCGATGTCGGGTGCTTCAGGAGAGATGTCGATGACCTTGACTCTGCAGCTGTGGGGACCAGGCAACGCTGAGGACAACCAGGAGCCGGATACGAGCTGTCCCACAAAGGATGTCGAGTGTTGAGGGTCGGTGTCCGGCGAGAGCACCAACAAGCCTTGGCAAAAGCACCCCACGCAGGAAGTCAAGAAGTTGCAGGAAGAGGACCAGCAAGGTCCAGCAGACTCACCACAATCAGGGGAGTCAGGGCAAGCCCAGAGCAATCAGGGGAGCCCAAAGAAGACGTAGTTGACCCTCCACAGGACCCACAGGTTAAAGACACTGGAGTCGCAGGAGGACCTCAGGCAGCTTTACAAAACAACAGGCCACAGAACACACAGTGCAATGTGGTTGAAGATCTTTGCAGGAGAAGTTGCCAGAGGTTGGGGCTACTTGGAGCCCAATGCACTTGCTGCAGAATTGCCAACAAGCATTTGCATTTGCAAATGTACATGGTGTACAGGGGTTCGGGTATTGCAGCCCCCACAAGGGATTCTGGCCTCAAACTGGGTGAGAGGGCAGCTCTGGCCTCGAGGGACATAGAAACCTACCTCCTGTGTTGTTAAAACCTTCGGAGTCCATAGGAGCTTGTGATCAGCAGACCAGTCAGCAGTGTTGTGGTGCCTGCGAATGCAGGGGAATGACTCCTTCACTCACAGGGATATTATTTTCAGGTGTCTTGGATGATCTACAGGTCCTGCACGGATCCTGTACAGTGCACAGGCACAGACAATGCAGCAGACTGAAGGGGAGATGAAGTCAGGCCCAAACGAAGTCCAGCGAAGTCCAGAGTGCCCAGATGGTAGAAGTGCAGTGGTTTCAGTTCTGAATCTTGTCCACGACTAATCTAGGGACCTACACCCAGGTAAGTCCGTAAGTACCCTAAGGAAAGGGTTGGGAAGATTCAGGGGACCCTCCCAGGGGAGGGTGTGAACAGGGGGGAGGTTACTCCCATGTCCTTTGTCCAGTTTCGCGCCAGAGCGGGACCCAACGGCCTATGCACAGGGACACCAAATGTGCCCCTCATGCAGACTTTCAGGCGCTGGCAAGCACACCCACCCAGCCCTAATACACTGAATCCTGTCTGGGAGGTGGTCACACCTCCCTGGGACAGGATGCCTATTGTTCTGCCTTCCCTTGCATGAGCTTGGCTCAGCGGCAATAGGGCAGAAATGTGTCTCTGGTCGGGAGCAACCATTTTGTGCTGTCCGGGACTAGAAGGCTGGTACCAGGGATACTGAGAGCCTAACGGTGGGCCCTCTCGGTGGGTGAAATCATACACCCCACACCAGTAATGGTGTGGGGGGTATGATTACAACATGTTTGACACCAAACACGATAGGATTCGTTGCAGCTGTTTTCGAGATGGTCATCATGCGGTCACGCGATGCCCCTCTATATAGTATATGGCTGCTTCACTGACAACCCGGGAGAATGGACTCCGTAGACTGCAGGGATGTCCTGCTCATGCAGGGGCACCCTCTCACTTAGAACCAAGCACCCTGCCTTCAGGATTGCTAAGGCGTGCTATAGGGGTGACTTATAGGTTTTAAGTGCAGTGACCCTTAGATATAGTAAACCTATAGCTTTCGTAAGTGGTGCATGCACCAACTTACACAGGCTGCAATGGCAGGCCTGTAGTTCCATTTTGAATGGTCTCTCATTGGTAGCATAATACATGCTGCAGCCCATGGGAGACCTCTGGGGTGTCTATGCCCTGGGTACATGGGTACCATATACTAGGGACTGACAAGGGTACCCCAGTATCCAATCTGGTGTGTACCTAAGTACATACATAACAGTTTAGGAAGAAAGCAGATAGACTGGGGTCCTGATTAGCAGGATCACAGTCAGACTAGTCAAAAACCAGCTTAGCACTAGGGGGAACACATGCAGAAGGATCCTACCTTCCTACACAGAGCTAACTATAACTTGAGCCCCCGTCAAGCACTGCTTATGACCTCATATTACATCATTCATGACATGTTTTATAACATCATTTATGACATCTCAGATGACATAATTGATGTCATCACTGTTGGCATCACTGGTGACACCATCCAATGAGTGTGCTATTTTGTTTTCTAGTTTACATAGAGGCGGGCAGCTAACATATTACTTTTCTACCTACTTTTGTACAGCTGGTGTCCAGCTAAGTGTTTACAAAACACTTGCATTCCTAATGCATCATAGGTGTGTCGAGGTATTGAACACGTTATAAATCTGTGTATTGAAGAGTAACTCTGTGTGCAGATGTTGAGGTATGTTCAGCATGTCCCACACAAATATTTTGGTTCTGTATAACAATTTTCCAACAGGTCAATGATTCTACTTAGTAAATACTAAAGTATTATATGCAGCCTTGAGTTATTAGACAGAATCGTCTCAGCATGACAATTTCTACATAACATAGAAGAGTGTGTGCGCTAGGTATTAACTTATGTACATTTACTTCGTTTGCTTCAGAAGATGGGCTATCTATAAGGTATTCACCACAGTATGAAGGGTGTTGCATAGAGTGCACACTGTTCTTACTAGATGCTTTTTAATACTCTGTGATGTATTTCTCATGAAAGTTTCACTGTCTGCAAACAGTGTAGTACAGAGTAAACTCTCTCCATAGAGTAAACACTGTTTACAATTCCCATTTTTCTACTAATATCAACTTCATTTCTCAATGTAGGTTCGATGACTGTGAGGGGTTTGATACAGATAAAAGCAGTCCATAGTAGGGCATTCATTTTGGGACAGATGTTGAATATCGTGAGGAACTTGGCTCTGTCTGAACAGTTGTGTACAGACTGAACGCTGTGTGCAATGATGGTTTCGCATATATCTGTGCTTGACTGTTAATGTGAACTAGGTTACCCGTGTAGTGTATGGTATAGGGTCAGTTTTACACGTAACACATGCCTGCTACACCTAAAGGAGTTGTATCAGTGATGGAATTAATGATGCTTCATATTATTCTGAGCTATTTTGTACTTACTTTCAAGCCTCTAATGCCTTACTAGTTTATAGAGTAATGTGTAAAAAAGAACCTTGGATGATGTCATTAGTGATGTCATGGAGATGTCATCGATGATGTCAGTTGAGATGTCATCAATAATGTCATAAATGTTGTAATCAAATATGTCATGATTGATGTAATATGTGAGGTCATAATCAGTGCTTGGCAGGGGCACAAGTTATAGATAGCTATTCCCGTAATCTCCGAGCCTATTATGGACCCCGAGGACCCCCATCCCCCTGGGCCTGCCTTTATTATAGGTGTGTGCCCATGTGCCCTCTCAGGGCACCCATCATGCACACACTGGGGACCGCGGGGAGAGACCCAGGGCCTACATTGCCCCAGCGGTCTTCCTGCATGGTGCGGAAGCCAGAATTGCTCTTGTTCGGAGGGAGCAGCTATTTATGCTGCTCCCTCCAGATGGGAGCAATATCTTGTCTGTGAAACAGAATACAAGTCTGCTCTGAGCCGGTGGGAGCATTTTTAAAGCTCTCACCTACTAGGAGCAGACTATGGGGCATATTTGCAAGGGTATTGCGCCATCGGAACATCACTTTTTTCGACGTTCCGGTGGCGCAATGCCCTGCGCCATATTTACAAAGTGGCATAAAAAACCACTTTGAATGGCCTAACACTGCTTTGTAAATATGGTACCATTTCACGCAGTTTTCTGCATGAAAGGAGCGTGCAATGGGTGTTACTGTAGTCATTCCACTGCAACACCCATTGCTTTTGACGCTGCCCCAGATTCACAAGGCAGTGCCCAAAATGAATGCCATGCAAAAGCAGCATTAGATGGATGGAACAAGGAAAAATACTTTTATTTCTCCTCGTTTTTGCTCTTTCTATGTGTGCTGCATTCTGCAACACACATAGAAAGAGCAAATAGCCTTTAAAAGATTGTTTATGTGCAGGAAGGGGTCCCTTGCTGCACATAAACAATTATTCCCTGCAACACAGTGTAAGGGTGCCTGTGTTGCAGGGATGATTCCCTGCAATGCAGGCACCCTTGCACTATGGCTCAAGGGTGTCTGTGTTGCAGGAAATCATCCCTGCAATGCAGGCACCCTTGCACTATGGCACCAGGGTACCTGTGTTGGCGTTAGGCAGCTATTTTTAGCACCAGCTCAAGGGAAAACACAGGGGTGTGCTGTATTCTTGTGAATAAGGCACATTCCTGTGTTTTTAAATGACGCAGTGCAGTGCTGCAAAATTTTTGTCTCAGCACCGCACTGCACAATTTGGTTGTGAGTATACCCCTTTGTGTTTGCTCCCATTTGGCAGGATATTCAAAAATACTCCTGTCAGTTGGGAGCAAACAGAAGTTTCCCTGCCAATGCGGACAGGGAAACTGTGAGCTCCCCAGGACACAGCAAGTGAGCCGGCTCTGGCGGATGTGGTCCCCTTGGCCAATAAAGGCTAAAGGAGGGGGGCTGTGTAGCCCTCCTCCCTTTTTTCAAAGTTACGACCCTGAGGGATGGGGTCCCCAGGGCCTTTTTAAGGCTTGGGAAGGGGAGCCACTCAGCCCCCCTCCCCTTAAAAAATACTGTGGGCCCCAGGGGATGGGGTCCCTGGAACTGAATTCTGCTATAGGACGGGGGCCACGCACCCCCTCCCCTAAATAATGAAACTGGGCCCTGGGAGATGCGGGTTCCTGTGGCCGAAAATGGCTTGGGGAGGGGAGCAGTGTGGCCCCTCCCCTTACTTAAAGAATGCAGCTCCTGGCCCCCATTTTGATTTGTTTTTTGTGATCCCGCAGGAGTCTATCGAGATTATGGCAAAAATTGCAGTTTTCTTTTTTATTAGGACCCAGGGGGTACCTCTGGGTCCCCCATGGATCATAGGGGGCAGGGTATCCCTACGCTGCCCCCTTTTCAGGACAGGGGACTTAGTCCCCGAGTCCTATAATGGCTGCCAGCAACTTTTTTCTCATGTTGGTGGCAGCCAATCAAAGCGCTCACTCCAGCGGGAGTCTGACTCTGACTGGTATTGCTGCAGGGAAGAGGCTGAAGGGGTCTTTGGGTCTTGAGTCTCCCCACGCAGCCCCTGAATAATAAAATGAAAAAAATGTATTGTAATTTCATGTTTACTTTTGTCATTGCATGCTGTCAACGTCAGTATTATTTAAAGCTGTGTTTGTGTTCTATTTAAGGGAGGAATGCCTTCCATTTAATTATTTCTAATCAATTTTATAGCTTAATTTAAGATCTCTAGGTTCAAAAAGACCAGTTGCTCCAACAAGGTCCTGAGCATAGCATAGAGAATGAAAGAAGCAAAACCTAATAAACTATTGATTTATAACTACATTTAATACACAATCACGAGAGGTATATATGATTTTCACAAATCATTGGGACATACTGAAGGCAGAAACCACACTGGAAGAGGTACTAGGACCAAAACTGTCAATAACTTACAATAAATGTGCGTCATAGAGGGGCATACTGGTGCTTAGCCACATGTAGAGTTCTCCAATATTTAATTGGCTAACAACAAGACCAGAGAGCATATATGCAATATTTTGGCATAGGGCAGCTCTGCAAGCCTCCCAGCTGCACTGCCCTACGTCAAAAGAAAAGGGCAGGAATATGCCATATCTACAAGATACGGCGCATTCCTGTCTTTTCTGCCAGCACCGGTGCACAAAATGCAGCTGAGCACCAACGCAAACACCCTTGCACCATGAATCCTTCATGCACAAAAACAATCAAAAGAGACGTTTTCCTCATTCTATGTGTACTGCAGAATGCAAAAGAGGAAAGAGAAAAAAACAAGGAGACATATCTCCAAACATTTATACGCACTTATGGAGTGCCCACCACTCCACCCCATGCTCTGATAGCAGAGCAGCCCCAACCCGCCCACAAAGCTGCTGCAGTAGGAAAAAAATTAAATAATATTAACAACGAGTTATCATTTTATTTTTCCTTTATTTACACTGCTGAAAATCAGTGGGGCAATGCTCCTCCGTCTTAGCGGAGGAGCCGCCACTGCATATTGTGTCAATGAGTGAGTTCTCAGGCCTGAATAAAAGGAGAAAGTATGAGTTTAAAAAACACAATACATGTAACACTGAGGTCACAATTTACGGCATCAGCTGTTCATGTCTAAAATTGTACATTGGCAGTACTATATTTCCAGTCAAAAAGCTGTTCCTTGTACATATCAGGGTGATTAACAATCAAAATCTAAAGTATAGTACTGCCAAACATTTCAAAGATTGTCATGAATGTGATTGGACCAAATTGAGTTTTTTTTGGCATTGACCATATACTTAAACACACCCCAAAGGGGAGAAAGGACACTATAATTATGGAGATTAGAGTCTCATCTTAAAATAGACATCAACACAGTAGTCCAGAGGAGATGAACTGTGATGAAGAGTTGTCTGTTCACCCTCGAAATAACTGAGATTTATGTCTCTCATGGCCCAATAATTATTATATCCAGATATCACAAATATGTTTTCAATTTATTGTAAGTTTATTTATGTACATAGAAAGTGATTTTTTTTAGCCACTACATGGAACAAAACATTGATTTTGTATTTTGTCTCAAGGAAACAAGATTTGTTTATGGGAGCAATTAATGTGTCAAGACTGTGATTAACACTATCACGCAAGATTTGGGAACTGACCCCCTTAAAACCAATAATAAATTGATAAGAGGACTAGCCACTAAGGCTTAAACTTATGGATAAGGTGATACCTATCAAGTACAATGGCCACTAAAGCCAAGGATGAAATGGACACAGTAGCAATCATGAGATACGGTGCGAATGCAACATATTAATTATTTGAGTATTGATACTTGAACACAACTGGAATATATGCTTCAGTTTTTTAAATAATTGATTTAATTTGTAATAGGTCCATGTGATGTCATGATGAAATGGTTAAGATATGGGATTTTGTGATTGTTGTCAAAGAAGCTTTAGAACTTTAAATAGACTATCTCTCTCCAGAAGCCCACTATGCGCATGCATCCCCAGGTCACAAGCAAGAAATCTGCCGCAATGTTGTCGCATCAGCCACACGCCACTGGGGTCTCCAGATATATTTTAGTACGTTTCTGCGGTGTCATGTATGTCCTGTGCAAGTAGTGAAAGTGTATGAGCTTGAACCGTGCATTAAGGAACACTTGTTTGAATTGGGCACAACCTTTTCTCCAGTCTGTTACTGTCAATTGTCAGGGCAATCCCCATCCCAGTGCTCCCGGGCACGTTCCATATTTCCCCCCATCTGTCACTAAAGCAGTGTAGAGGTGGGTTATCAACCATCTACAGCCAGCCAGTTCCGGGAACTGTCTCATTGTGGCATGTTTCTGTGGCTTGTCAGGGAACGAGGGCCAGATCTTTTCTGCAATGTGGGCCATTCTCGCTAAAAGCAGAAACTGTCCAGGCCCTGCACCGATTAGTTCCTGGGTCTGGGCCTGGGCAAAAGACACAAAACGATTGTTGGAGAACAAGTCTCCCACTGTATTTCAAACCCCCCTCCAGCCACACCACACACGATCTGTCCTTATTTATGTTGTAGAAGGGCCTAAGCACCCGCATTGGGAGGTCCTCCACAAAGGGGGACCTGTGGAAGACCCTGCTGACAACTGTATGCCACACCGCTGCCTCGTGTCGGAGCAGGCATGGAAATTCCTTCAGAACCCACATCCCATTAAAAGCCCCTCAGGAGCATATAAGGATCATGTGTACCTGACAGGAGGGTTTTTTCCCAGTTTGAGCCGTCGTCCAGCCAGTGCACAGTGTGATGTAGCTGTGTCGCAGCATAATAAAGGTATAGTAAACGTATCTGGCAGCCCCATTCCGCCGTCAGACATTGGGAGCTTCAATGTGGACAAGTGTACTCGCCTTCTCTTGCCTGCCCACACCAGATCCATCAGCAGCCTATCCAATCAAATGAACTTCACCCCCGGCACCAGGCACATCACATTCTGCAGAATTTATAGACAACGTGGCTAGAAAACCATCTTTGTCAGTGCCACCCTCCCCATCAGGGACAATGAGAGTGATTTCCAAAACTCAATTGATCTTGTCAGCCCATCTATCACCTACCCAACGTTCAGATCGTTATGCTCTTGGCGGCCCCTGATCACCCTTACAAGTACTGGATCATGTCTCACTCCCAGCCAAGGCCAAGTCATTCCAGCAAAACAGCGCCATCCCTTTCCAGGCTACCCAGTGGGAATAATTTGGATTTGTCTCTGTTCGTCTGCAGCCCTGATACCTCAGCAAAATCATGCATCACTTTTAGCAACAGGGGCACCGAGCATTCCGGGAGATATACCAACATATTCTCAGTATACATTGAGACCAGGTGGACTACGTTTGCAGTCTGTATGCCCCACAGTCCTAAGGACTTCCAAAGGTGGCAGGCCAGTGGCTATACCAATAGCGCAAAGAAAATCTGGGACAGAGGGCAGCCTTTTTTAGTCCCCCTGCCCATGTGCCTTGGTTCAGAAATCATGTTTCCTGTTTGGACTCTAGCCACCAGCTCAGTATACAGTAATTTCACCCATCCGATAAACCCTGGACCAAAGCCCACAAGTAGTTCCAACCCACTACATCAAAGGCACGCTCTAAATCCATCACAGCCGATGCCAGGTCATCTTCCAGAGCAGCAACCTCATGCATGATCATGCATAACATGGGACAGTCTTCGAACGCCATACATTGTGCTTCTTCCCGGGCCATACATTGTGCTTTTTACCCAGATAAAACCTGTCTGGTCGAAGTGGACCAGCTCACATTTCACCTGCATCAGTCTATTCACCAGGACTTTGCACAGCAGCTTGACAATGTATTTAACATGGATAAAGACCTATAGGAGGTGAGTTGTGCCGGGTCGCTGCCTCCCTTGGGAATCAGGACCATCACTGCTTCCCTCATGTTCTGGGGGAGCACTCCCCTCTCCCGAGCCTCAGCATACACTCTGAAGAGTGTCTCAAGGACTGAGTCGGGTAGTGCTTGATACTGCAGTGTTTTCCCTCTCTTCATCTCCGAGAGCGCCTCTCTACGGTCAACTATCTGAAGAGGGCTGTCCAGGCTGCACTTTTAGTCCTCTGTGAGCCTCGCCAGCTCCATTTAGTTTAGGAACCTCTCTAGTGCTTCCTCTGACATCTCATGGGTGCCGACGAACTCCTCCTGTAACTATTCACAACAGGCCTCATTGATCTGATCCCTATCTATCAGGGTATTCCTCCTTTCTCCCTGTAGGGATAGTATATGTGTATGGGGCTTCTCCCTGTTCACCAACGATGCCAGCAGTTGTCCGGATTTGGCACTGTAAGAAAATGCCTCTTTTTGCATGTTCACCTCCACATTGTTGGACTGATGCTGCTGGTGTTTTGACTTTGACAGTGCACTGAGGCCTGCTAACCAGATCCCAGTGCCAGTGTTCTAACCCCAACTTATGTCTAATTAAATACACCCAATTGGCAAGAACTGACTTACTTAAGTCCCTAGTGTATGGTACCCCAGATACCCAGGACATGTAAGAGAGTGTTATCCCAGGGCTGTAGAACAGTTTGTGCCACCCTGCAAGTGACAAAGACAAAATGGACCCAAGCCTGCCACTGCAGACTGACAGAGCAGTGTGTGACACTGCCAGTTCGGCTTTGCCATTACACCTAATGGCAAAGCCACCACTTCCCTTAAATAATATATGCAAGTCTCCCCTAAGGTAGCCTAAAATAAAAATATGCTCTAGTTTTATAAATTGTTATGTCTTTTTATTGGTGTGTGATTTTTGTATTCCGTTGTTTGGTGCTGCTACATGCTGCACACTAACTTCCTTAGCCAAGCCTTACTGTTTGCAGCCACAGCTAACCAGATACCTTGCTGCACTACACTGTGTCACTGGGAAAGGGCAGGAATGTGTCGTATTTAAGGCATTTAAAAAAAATATTTCTTTATTAAAATGTTCGTGTCTTTACAACAATGGGCAAGGCGCTAGCATGCGACAATACTTATATAAGCTCACAATAATAACAATGATTACAGTAATGCAACAGAAGATTATGAAACAATATGGAAAAGCACGTTGTGTGTATGCATACCAATCGTTACAGTCCAATAACAAATGAGGTAGGCTAGGTCAATACATAACATAACACAGGGTGATGTAATAAGTAAAGAAATAGATAAAACAATATATAAAGTTAACAGCCAAAAACATACATAAACAATCTGGGAGTCCTCGGGCAGCATCAAAAGCACGATAGTGTGATCCATATACAAACAAGAGGTAAGGACACATAGGGGAAGTGACAGGGGTATCTGTGTATATCAGTGTATGAGTTAGCGCTCTCCCCCCTGTCGGCCAACAGGGTGTCTGCTGGCGGAGCGCCTGTCATATGTAGGGGTCGTTGGTCTGAGCTCTAGGGGTTCCCCAGGGATATCACTCCTGAGGCCATCTTTGTGGCAGGTGTTACCTGCGGTGCCTTGGGCCCTATTAGCGGTTAAGCAGAGGTGTCTAACTTGTCCTATTGCTCAAGTATTTAAGTGTCCCAGAGGGTGGTCACACCCCCCCGTGCAAATGAGAATCATGGGCCATGACATAAGCTTCAGAGGTCGTCCATTTATGTACAACCTGGAGCTAACAACCAATCAGGGGTGGCTTCGCTGCCTTCCAGGACATAGCTAACAACCGCCTAAAGAGGACCATAGCCAGGTCAGCCAGTCTCAGGTAATGCTTAGTGCTTTCCAGGCGTTTGGTGATTCCCAAAAAGCAACTCAGAGGGTCAGGTGGCACCTGCACATCGACCACCACGAGATATGTTTTATCACTTTCACCCATACCTGCGCTAAAGTGGGGCATTCCCACACCATATGGAAGACGGTTGCGACCTGGTGGCCACACCAGGGCCACTTCCAGGAACATCCTATGCAGCCGATGCAGTGCGAAATAGGTGTGACGCTTGTAATTGAACTGAATGCACTTCAGACGAGCATTACGGAAGACCCGCTTTACCTGCTCGAGCCCCATTCCCCATTGCTTGGATGTCAGAACTGTCCCTAGGCATGTGTCACAGTGGGGCTTGCTATGCAATGCAAGATCTGCATCCCCAGCCTGCAGAGCCGCATATAGCACTGTGATGGCCTTACCACACAGGCCGTGTGTCAGAATGCACTGCAACCCGTGGTGCAGGGTTTCAGCCTCTTGACCCACCACCAAAGTATTCCTATCTCCAGGATGAAAGCATTGTAAGCTAGAAATTGGCCAGCTCCCAAACCATATACATCTTGCAAATCTCGAAAGGAGCACAGGTCACTGTCATTGCACCTATTACCCATGAAGGACACTTCCGCCTCCTGCCAAGGTGCTGGGTCATGCTCCCCCAACAGGGCCCTCATCCGAGGCATGCCCCTAAGTGGTAATTGTTGGGCGTAAGTCATCAAACCATTCCATGGCAGAATGTAACTGTTCAAACAATGCTTTGCAGCCGTGCCAGTCTGCTCATCCCTTTGGGTGGACTTCCAGGTGTTAGTAGCCAATCCAAAATTCCAGTGTCACTCAGTTTCTCCCCGATTGATCTACTCTCCTCCATCGCATCCCCCAATAGCCAGAGCATGGGCCCTTGTAGTTGTGCTGCTGGGAAGTAAAGCTTGAGGTCCAGCATTCCGAGGCTCCCCTCTGTCAGCAGCAGCTGGAGCTTCCGAATGGATATACGCTTACAAGCTCCGCCCCATATTAAGTCAGAGAGTAATCTTATAGATCTCTGGTTGTGACCACTGGCACTGCCGCAAAAAAATATAGAAGCCACAGGAGTACTATCATTTTGGCTATGGAGGCTCGCCCTGTAGGTAACAGGTGTAGGCACATCCAAAAGCCCAAGGACTGTAGAAGTGATGTTAGGGTTCTACCATGATTCCCATCCAGGAGATCCCTGTCAGTGGTATACATTAATCCCAAGATATTGAAAAGTCTCAATCTGCTAGGGCAGACGGCCGGGCTCCAGTTCTTCCAGATCCACACATTCCACGTCCATTAAGGGGAAAATACAGGACTCCCCCCCCCCCAATTGATCCGAAGGCCTGTCATGTCACTAAAGAGGTCTAAAAGATCAAAAAGGGCCATCAGCTCCCACCTAAGGTCTCGTAGGTAGACCAGGACATAATCCGCATATAACAAAACTGTGTGCCAGTGCGGCCCCACTAACACTCCCCAGTCTGAGCCTCCTGCTCGCAGCAAGGCGGCCAAGGGCTCCATAGCTAATTCAAAGATTATGGGGAGAGGGAGCAGCCCTACCGTGTACCCCTGCCAATGTCAAATTGCCGTGATATTTGTGGTCCTGTTCGCACTCTGCCCCGTGGTGCTGTATAGAGCAACTTAACCCAGCCCAGGAACTCAGGTCCCATCCCCAGGGCCTCCAATACTAGCAGCAAATGCATCCACCTGAGAGTGTTGAAAGTTTTCTCGAAGTCCAAGGAGACTGTCACTGGGAGCTCCGCAGTCCCTTGGACCGCACCCATAATGTGGCACAGTCTGCCTGTATTATAATAGATGGCCCTGTGAGGGATGAACCTGCATTGGTCAGGATGGACCAGCATCTGGAGCATCGGGAGCAATTGATTAGCAAGAACCTTGGTTTAAATTTTATAATCAATGCTCAGCCTTGGCAAAGGGCGATAGGAGCTCACTTCCAGGGGGTCCCTGCCTGGTTTGGGCAACACCACTATAAGGACTTCATGTAGGGAGTCAGACAACCTGCCCTGCTAGTGCACCTAATGATATACTGTGAGCAACTTAGGGACACGGGTAGCCCTAAACATTGCTTAGTATTCTACCTGGAATCCATCTGTTCCCGGAACCTTGTTCCAGGCCATCGGACGTATCACTGCCTGTACTCCTCGAGCTTTAAAGGATGCTCCAGTCCCTGGAACTGCAGGGAGTTCAGGAGAGGAAGGGGGGCCCCAATGATGTAATCCCAAAGGCAATCCAGGGAGGGATCCGGGGGGGGGAATACAGCGCCTCAAAATACTGAGCAAAGACTTCACATATGGCTGCCTGTGAGTTTGCAATGTCGACGGTAGGATTACGAATGGCCCCGATAATGCTCCTAGGGACCTAGGATCGCAGTAAGTACGCCAGTGAATGGCCCGGTTTATCTGCATCTGCATGCTGACAGGCCAGTGAGGCCTTGTGATCAATATTATTGAGGCGCCACTGCTCTTTCCTATATTGACCTTGTACTTCCCGCAGACGTGCGCAAGCCTCAACTACCGTCAATGCCTCTAACTCGGTGGCATACAAGTGGATCTCTAATGGCAGCACATTATGAAGGAGGGATGGTCACTCTCCCCATGTAGTCTTAATTCAATGCCCCCTCATGACCACCTTTATTGGTTCCCACTCTACACCCTTGGATCCTGTGGAGCCTTCATTTTCATCAAATGAGTGGAGCAGGTGAGTGCTAATGGCGTCCTTGTACACCGCGTCTAGGAGGGCGTCCGTCCGCATTCATCAAGTTGGTATCGACATCCTGTCCTCCCCCCAGCAAAAGGCCACCTTAAGGGGGCTGTGGTCTGATATCATCCAACCTAAGTAATCTGAAAACTCCGCATTACAGAGAATAAAGTCTAATCTGTTGTGTATCTAGTGCCCCGGAGTAGAATAAGAGTATTCCGCATCCCCTGGGTGACCCAATCCCCAGACATCATGAAGCTGTGTTGTGGGCGTCCTTTGCCTAAAGTGTCTGGTTGCCTGTCAGAATGAGTCCCGGGGAGGGGAGGCAATGAACGATCCATGGCGGTGCAATGCACACAGTTGAAGTCCCCTCCCCAGACACCAGGAGCCTGGGGGGTCTAAGAGTTAAGCTGGTGACAATGTACGCAGGAATTCACCCTTAAGTGTGTTAGGTGTGTACAGTGAAATAACCGATAGTGGGCAACCATATAGAGCACCTTCTAGCAACACATAGCGGCCATCAAGGTCAACCACTGTCCTTCTCTGCACATATGGGACCCCTGGAACAATTCAAATCTTATTCTTAGCCCCTCTGGTATACATGTAATATCTAGTACCAAACACCTGCCCACTCCAGCGCCTGGATAGCATTATCTAGTTCATTTACTGTAAGGTGTGTCTCCTGGAGGCAGGCTATGTGTATGTACCTATGCCTAAGGTACGCATATATTCTATGTGGGCATATAGGAGTTGCCATACCATTAATATTCCATGTCAGTATATTGCACATGGTAGCCATAGTGTCTGTGATTTGTCCCACAGCCGGGGATCGCTAGCGCACCCCTATAACATGTTGATCCCAGGACCCGTGTTCCCCCCTTCGCTGCCCCGTCCTGTCTCAACTAAGAACACCAGGTAAAACATAACAGTAACTCCCACACCCTTGGCTTGGACGCTGACAGGCATCGTGTCACAATTTCCCCAACAGAACATCAAGTAACTAAAATATGACCTTAGTGCTGAATAGTCCTTATGGAAGTCTTTGAGGGTCGGGCCACAGAAAGAAGTAAGTCGTGTCGGCATCCACCACCCTGAGCTTGGCAGGAAAGATCAGGGCATATATCAGTCCCAGGGTCCGCAGTTGTGCCTTGACCGTTCCAATAGTGTTGCAACTCCATTGGACCTCCGCTGTGTAGTCAGAATTCGCTGTCATGGTATTTACATTGTGCAACCAGGGGCTCTTCACATGCAACAATTGCAAGAGAAGATCCCTGTCTCTGTAATTGAGCAGATGCACAATCACTGGACACAGGAGGGCTCCCGGGATAGGGGGCGGCCAGGGATTCGGTACGCCCTTTCAATGGAGAAGAACTTTGGGACCCGGTTGTCCAGAACCGTTTGTGACAGCCAGTCCTCACGGAAAAGCTCCATATTGGGGCCCTCCGCCCCCTCAGGGAAGTCCATGAAGCAGACATTGTGGTGCCGCGAGAGCTCCTCCGCACCCTCCGCTCTCGCCTCGAGGTCTCGTACCTAAGTCTGCACAAGTTTTAGTTGATCCTGCATGGTCATCAGGGAAGGCAGCATTTAGGTCAGGGAGGACTCCACCTTGTCCACTCTCTCTGTAAGCTTGCGTGATCCGCTTGTAGTAGCCCAGTTTCTATTTGGATTGTCCCATGCTGTGTCTCCATGGTGGTTTTTGCGTCCTGAATAGCCTGCAGCACCTTGTCAAACATTCCAGTATGCTTCTCAATGGTACTTTCCATTTGGTAAATCAGATCTACCGGCATGGAGGATGCTGGCAGCATAGCCATTATCATCTTTTGGGGGGGTGGAGGCCTGGAGGTCCTCGGTCGACCATGCCCCTGCAGCCGCCGTCCACAGCAATTGGAGACCCAGAGCGAGAGGGGCCAAGCCCTTGATTACCAGCAGGGTCCAGGCAGGGCAAAAGCCTTCAGGCAGTCAGCCAGGGAGGGGACTGGTCCAGCAGCCGGGTCAGTAGTCACGTGGGTGAGCTCTGTAGTGCCTGCAGTGCCCAGTTCCAGCGCCGGGAACTCTCAGAGGCCAAGTAATTGGGTGGGGGGAGCACCCCACATCATACAGCTCCTCAGCACTATAGGAGCGGAAATGGTGTAGACCATGGGTGCAGTCCCCATGCTGCAGTGTTCATCAGGGGACCATGTGTGAGGTTGGCATTAGTTGCAGAGGCACAGTTCAATATACTGTGCCATCACAGTTAATGAGGAGGTACGTCAAGGGCCCCCTGGGGCATCGCCTCTAAGTGCCCATCTTGCCACTGACATCAGGCGCGGGGTAGGCAGGGGATGGTGAAGGCCAACAGTGAGACAGATCCTTAGGAGTCCCCACTGGGGTGCTGCTGCCGGCGAGGTGAGTGCACCACTCACCCTCCACAGTGCTTCGTTCTCAGGTGCGTCCCTCCTAGTTGCCAATGGGGGGGGGGTGTTAGGTGTACCACTCACTGCATGCACAGCACAGGCCTGGAGCCCCTTATGATGTCGCGGGTCCGGTTTCAGCCAGGGCCTTGCGGCAGCCGATTCTGTCTCCCTCAGTGCTGTGCAAACGTTCCCTCCCTGGTAGGGGATTAGCGTGGAGCGGGAGCGCATGGTTATGGAGCTCGCTGTTGGTCTCTTATCCCTCCATCACCAGCCTGCTGCAGATGGTAAGCCTCTCCAGGCCGCCCATATCCACATCACACGTGCAGCCCGAGAGTCACCCTCCATCTATACCACCATGCAGTTCTGTCCTCTGTATTACTATGGGGCCTAGCTCCATCCATCAGCCCATATTGCCTTCTTCGGTGCTACCATGCCGCATGAGGTAGCGTTGCAGATCCTCTCCAGGGCACCCGGAAGCACACCACAGCAAAACGTAATGTCCAGGTTGGCCCCCGATGGGTCCGCCACCGCCTATAACAGTGGTCAGCTTCAGTGTGGGCTCCAGCGATGGATAGGCCCCTAAAACATGCCCCCAAGAAAGCGCCAGGTCTTCTGCATGGCTGCAGCTAGCAAGGCCACACACTCTTCTAGACAGTTGTCGCTCAGGGCCTGATCCCAGCAGCCCACCAGCACCGGCTCCCTCAACGCCCACCGGCCACGAAGGGCGGCAAAATGGTCTGCCCCCCAGGTGATCCCAGATAGCAAGCAAGGAATGCGGGGCAGCAGCAGTGGAGTTTTCACTCCTTTGGCTCCCAGCGTCATAACCTCCATGCGCAAGCGTCATCCTGGAATGAATCAGGCCTCGCCGCTGGGCTCAACACTTCAGCCTTCCATGGCTCTGTCATCTCCGCCAGGAGATGGTCTCTATACTCCGCACTTGCCAGCAGCCTCGGGGCAAGGTTTTGCCATTCTTTGTGGGACTCATGGGGCATTACAGTACAGGATGACTGTAGATGGACCCGGATTGGAGGGGAGTTTCACGGAAAGGCATCTGCTCCCGGTGCCATCTTGGCCACACCCGCTGTATTTAAGGCATACAGCACATTCCTGACTTTTCCCCCTGCACTGGCGCACCATGGGCTGCCTAGCGCCAATGCAGGCACCCTTGCACCATGGTGCAAGGATGCCTGCATTGCATTCAGGATTATTTTTGTGCGGTAAGTGGCGCCTTCCTGCACAAAAAAATCCTGATACGCATTTTCCTCTTTCTATGGGTGCTGCAGATGGCAGCACACATAGAAAGGGATGTAACGAAGAGAACTTTAGATATTTCTCCTTGTAACACCTTTTCTGGGGAGGTGTATCTTTTTGGCCCATTCCCAGGTTTACAAGATCTTGTAAACCTGGGAATATGTAAAAACCATTGGTGTTGCATGGGAACACCCACGCAACACTCATGGAATGCCTACCTAGGGCAGAGTAGCGCAAAAACAGCAATTTGGCTTTGCATGGCTTCAGAAATCTGACTTAAGATTCACAAAACTATTGCAAGAGCGACGCAAACCGGATCATAAATATGGCCCATAGTTTGTCATTGTTATGATATTTGATCATGATTGAGTGCTGCTAAAGAGCAGGTTCTTCCAGCCAAAAATAGTTAGGGCCTCATTTATGAAAACTGTTGCATCGCTACGATAAAACAACGATACAACAGTTTTCACTGCGCCCTCCTTGTGACACAATGGATGTGCCGTATTTAATGTACGGCACTCCATGTCGCAAGGAATGACAGATATGTCAGGAATCCAAATGTATCCGTCGGCGCAAACGTCACGTATTACTGGAGTTATGAAGCATGACGCAACTCCAGCAATGCATGGGGTAGGCCTGTACCTATGGCACTGCATCACCCTTAAGCCTGCCATGAGGCAGGCGTAAGATTTTGACGCAGTGGCGTCCTAGAAGAGTCACAGTGAAATCTCATAGATTTTACTGCGACACTTCTACGACCCTTCTTTACATGGGAATGCCCACCCTGCATACATTATACCTGATGCAGGTATAATGTGGCGCAGGGCTTTACAAGGTGATGCATCTGCCTAGATTCGTCACTTTGTAAATATAGCGCAATGTGGCGGATTGTTTACGCCACCGCTGCGTCACGAAAAGTGACGCAACGGCTGCACAAAAGTGTTGCTAGGCCTTCAAAAATAAGGCCCCTAATTTCCACCAGGTCCACCTGAAATCTTAGAATTTTGTCTTGGGCCTCTTACTAAGCAATGAGGGCAGGAATCAAAGTTGTTTATTAAACATTGCCAGTCTGAGCACTGGGCTACTAGGCCACTATTAGTGTTAGTGTTATTACCACACCACTATTCTCACTGGATTTTTATTTCATAGAGCACAGTTTCTCTGTATCACAAAATCTTGGCTATTTCCGCATGACACCACTGTTGTGGCCTCTCTTGATTCTTCTGCTTTTTCTGTTTTTCACTCAACCCGCCCTTCTCTTCCCCTTGGAGGTCACTTGGGGTTGCTTTGTCTCCTGATTGGATTCTGGCTGGGGTGATGATAGCTCTTCCTTTCACTACATCTTTTGAATATCAGTTAGTCGCCTTCTCTAAACAATTTGTGCTTTCCTTGCTGATTAGATATTGTCTTCTGGTCCTTGACCTGTAATGATGGCTTGGGCTGCTTCTTATCTAATCATACTTTGTTTCTTCTGAGTGAATTTAATCTGCAAGATGTGCCATCCACATCCCCCCTAAGTTTTTATTTTTACTAAATCCTTTATTTTCTCTCTTCTTACTACCCCTCCCATGCATTCTCAATCTGGGTCCCTAGATCTTATATTTCTCTTTTCCTCTTTTTTCTCTTGCTCCTCTTCTGTTCTTTGCCTTTATCTTTTTTCTGACAATCTGCTTCTCTGTTTCCACTTCATCTCTCCTGCATCGACTCCATTTCTACCTCCTCAGGTACCACAGTGCATCGTCGCAATCTAGAGAACATGTTTCCCCTTCCAACTTTTCCACATCCATCTTGTGTTTTTTTAACATTTCCAGTCTCTCTCCCTTATTTCCTCATCCCTCATTCCATCTATTCTTTCCTACGTGACTCGTCCTTTTAATCTAGCCTTCTGCACTCTTTCTTTAAGTCTGCTACAGTGGTATCTTCACATAAAGACTGTCTTTTCTCCAGCCTCTTCTGAATTTCGCTCTCAATATTCTACTGAAATTGCTCTGCTCATTGTTCCTCTTTCATTCTCTGCACGATAAGCTTACTTCTTCCTTAATTCTCCTAGACCTCTCTGCAGCTTTCGACACCGTGGATCACTCTACTCTTCTATCTTCTCTCTTGTCTCGGGAGCTCAGGTGTTGCTCATAATTGCGTTTTTTCATATCCACTACGTGTTTCTTTTCTGTCTCATGGAAAAAGACTTTTTCCGCTGTCTTTCCTAATGGGTTTGGAGCTCTGCAAGGATCTGTTCTGGGTCCTCCACCCTTTACATTAAATACCGTTTCTCTTTTTACTATAATTTTACTATTTAGATTTGATTCTCATTTATATGCTGTTGATTCACAAATATTCTCTTTTTCAATACACCAACAACAATGCATTCCGCCTGTTTTTCTGTAATTGGATCAAAGTTCACCTAAAAATCTTTTAATCCCCTCTAATTCATCGTCATCTACCCTTTAATTTCTTCTGTTTCCTCCAATGCAGATATTTTTCTACTTTAACTCAAAATCTTGGTTTTTCATTTAACTTGTCTCTTGACTTCATCCCACAAATGACTGCAGTTACAAAATATTGCAAATTTTACCTTTATATTAATCTAAAAATTAAACTTTTCTGTCCTTTGCTGCTTCATGACTACTTCAGCTTTGGTTCTCTTGTGTCTTAACTATTGTTCATGTCTCTGTGCCGGGCTTCCTAAGTCCCTTACGGACTCAGTCCAAGACATCCAAGTGCCTGAATCCGCCTTCTCTCCCCTCCCCATGCTCATATTTCTCCTTTCAATGCTCATCTCGGCTGGCTTTCCTTTCATGTGCAATGTAAATTTTGCTTCGTATATATTGTTTTAATTGTTTTTATATCTAGCTCTGCCCTATCTCTATTCTTTTGTTCCCATGTGCATTATTTCAGCTCTGCCTCATTGCATTTTCCAACTGTGGGCCACATGTATCAAAAAAGCATTTTGCTATTACCAAATAGCGATTTTTACCGAATCGCGATTCGCTAAATAGGCAATTACTATTAGGTAATACTACTCCATTTGTTCCTAAAGTTGTGAATGGTTTTGCATTAGCTAATTTGCGATTACCTAATTCCTAATCATAAATTAGGTAATGAAAAGCCACGGGGCCCGGGGGCCTAAGGCCCTCCTGAAGCACCCCCAAAAATAAAAATTGCACATGTAAAGTGCACAGTGCATGTGTGCGCTACATGGCACTTTGAAAAATGCATTTTTGTGCATTTTTCAAAATTTGCACATGGTTACCACCAACTTGAAGTCGGTGGTAATAGCATTTTCCTAAATGCACAGTTTGCATTTAGAAAATGCTTGGTACATGTGCTAAAGGGAATCACAAACTGCGATTCCCTATTTGTAGTCGCAATTTTAGAGAATTGCTATTTTTGCAATTACCTAAAATTACGACTACAAAGCCTTTCATACATCTTGAAAGGCTATTTTGCATTTGCAAACGGCCAAAATTTCTGATTTTCACCGTTTGTGAATACAAAATTGTTTGATACATATGGCCCTGTATCTCTTCCTCTTTGTGCTTCATCTTGATTTCGTTTTTTTCTATTAGTAGTTCTCTAACTGTGGTTTGAGCTGCAGCCGTAAAGTAGATCAGTATCTTTATTTTCTTGCAACTCAGTTTATGTACTGTCTGAGGTCATCTCCTTTTGTATTGCTTCGTAATTGTAAAGCACTGTGGGTAAAAGCGCTACAATAAATAGATAAATAGATAATACGTCATCATTATTATTAACAACAAAACAACAATAACAACAACAATAATAATGATAATATCAATAATAATAGGAATAAGAAACACATTTCACATATGCTTCATTCAGCGCTTCTGCTGTGTCTAAGCGCTGTAAATATTTGATCATACTGTTATAAAGTTGAACAGTTGAGCTTGCGGGGATTCAGACTTGTGAACTGTGGAACTGTGAATCACTGCAGATGTTTTCCATGACTGGAAATTCTGGAGTAGGACACGGCTATTCAAAGAGAAAAGTTTGGGAATCGGGCCCAAAGGAAATATGAAAATGGCTGAGCATGTCAGTCAGTATGTGCAGAGGTGGTTCAGGGATGATCCCTAAATTCATGCAGGACTAAAATTATATGATATTATTGTTTCTTTTTATTTTTCTGTCTATAATACAACGAGCCGCTAATACTGAAATTCGCACATATATCTTTTGTGAGAATCAAAATGTTGCAAAATATTTAGGGGTATATTCACAAGAACGTGTGCTAAACATCTCCAAAAAATGTTAACGCAACTTCACACATCGCAGCCCATCGCGGGAAAATAACCCCGTGTTAACCTGGAATTCACAACACGGCGGTACCATGCGATAGTTCCCCGAAAACGCAGACAATGTCCGCGATACAACAACCGCGACCGTGATAAAAACACAAACCTCAACGCGAAAAAACATGCGATGGGCCAAAGCGCGATGAGGAAATCAGCGACAAGCAGCGCCAGGCCTGCAATACACACATGTCAGGCGGAAAAAACCAGTATAAAAGTATAAAAAACACACAAACATAAAATCACCAACACCCAAGCACCATGGAGGCATCCGGAGCAGGCGCAGAGGACGAGCGCAACCCCACAAGCACCCCGGGCGAGCAGCCTGGGACTTCGGGGACAGGGAAGGGCAAGGACAAGAAGAAGAGGAAGACGAAGTTCAGTCCGCAGGAGATTAGGCTCCTGGTCATGGAGGTGATGGAACACCATCAACAACTGTTCGTCACCTCCAACGTGTCATTGGGCACAAAAAATGGAATATGGCGGGACATCGTGGACAAGGTGAATGCCATCGGAGAGCACAAGAGGTCAATGGACGAGGTCAAGAGGCGATGGATTGACATCAAGCGCAAGACCAAGGAGAAACTCGCAGCCAACCAGAAGGCAGCAATGCAGACTGGAGGTGGCAGCCCCGGCGCCACAGCAGGAGCTGGATGACATGGAGGAGCTGGTGTCGACAGTCATCAGTGTGGAGACCGTGGCAGGAGTCGGGGGACCGGACACTGCTCGACAGGACACAACACAACCGCAACAGGGTGAGTGACCACCAGGTACTGGGGGGACGGGGGGAGATGGCCACAATGGCACACATGCACAATCAAGCAGAGCACAGTGCACACCCACAATCACTCTGGATCATGGCCCTGATCCACAGACTGTCACAATGTACAATGCCATGCTGTCTGAATGTGAACCTGTACCATGCGGCTACATACATGCAGGCACATTGAAATACACCATCTCCCCTTCACATTGCAGGGGCACCGTCAACACCTCCTGCAGAGCAGTCCCAGCCACTCTTCACTGATGACGAGGAGGACACCACCAGCATCGACACCCAAGCCCTCCAAGACATCATTGAACTCATCCGCCAATCACCTCCAGGACCAGGGCAGCCCAGCTGCATTGAGGATACCCCACCCACTCCACAAACCACCCAGCAGGAGGCACCCACAGCCCAGGCAGTCTCCCAAGACCCCCAGGAACAACACATGGCCTTCCAACGCCGTGTGCTGGAGGGCCAGAGGGAGACGGCTGAGCAGGTGCGGGTGGGGTTCGACCTCATGGCTACCAAACTGGACGCCATCCATGGGTGTCTAGGTCCCATCAGGGACCAGCTCCAGTCCCTAACGGACACCCACGGCCCGCTCCATGGTCTCCAACGAGCCATGACTGACATCGCTGGAGTCCTGACTCGGAGACAAGAACACCTGTCTGCTCAGAGTGGCTCCAGCAATCCCAGCCGTGAGCTGGCACACATGCGGAGGCTCATGGAGGACCTGGTGCGGATGGAGGCAGAAAGGATGGCAGCCACCGCTGCACATCAGCGAAATGTAGCTGGGAACTACCATGCCCTGCATGTCCTCATCATGGCATTGCTGCCACAAGGCGTGGCGATGATGAATGCTGCTGCCCCCACACCATCCACATCTCCGCCGCCTGGTGTGCCAATGCCTCCCAGTGCGGCAGGCGTATCCACTCCGGCACCTGATGTGTCACTGCCACACAGTGTGGCCGACAATCCTCCTCCGGTCCCTGATGTGTCAGTGGCACACAGTGCCGCAGCCGGTACTGCACCACCCACAGGTGGGGCAGAGCACACATCCGAGGACGAGGACGTGGATGGGCTTAGGTTCAGAAGGAGGCACTAGCATTCATGTCCGCCACCTTGCCTGTTTCTGCTTGGTGCCGCACATGGCCCCATGACCTGCCACTGACCCCTGATACACTCCGCTGCACTCACCTTGGACCGTGACATGGACTGCCATATCCTGTTTGATGACCAATGACACGGCGACCAGACTGCGTACTGTACCCTTCCTCTTCCGCAGTACTTGTTATCCCCGGATGGACTCTGGCTGGCCCTCCACGGGCCCATATTGTGTAGTGTGCACTTACATTTTGCATGGCCCTGTACCGCTCCAGCTGCAAAACTCCACTGGATGTGCAATAAACATCCAGAAACGCACTGCTGTGTCATGTCTTTCATCATTCATGTATGAATGTGTGGATGAATGTAGGGACAGTGATTTCCCTCACGTCAATGATTCTCATTTAGTGGGATGCCAGTCACAGTGTGCTACATTGCCTATTGTGTTCCGCTTGCCGTGGACACTACAACAGGGACACATGCAATAGTCACTCCCTTGTCCGGACATTGACTGAACCACGCCCAGAGCACCCGAGTCATTGTTGCAAGCCCTGCGCTGGTCCGGCGTATGCCAGGCCAGACCACTCCGCTTACGCTCCGAGGGGGGGCCCACATAGCTACATGTCGCAGGCGTACTCGCTGGTGGTATGCAGGTCACTGTTCTAGGTGTCAGCATGTCACGGCCACTCCCTGAGGGCAGGTCTGCATACACACCACACCCATCCGGCACAGGCATCACAGGCCATGTGACCCCGCAAATATAAGGGGCCGACGACATCACATTTCACACTGCCGGTGGTGACTGTATGACGGACGCTCCACGGTTCTCAATCATAAAGGGCCCATGAGTTGTGACGCACAGGGTTTGTTGCACCCGAGGCCTTGCAGCCGTCACGGGCCTACCACCACGTGGCGCTGACTGGGGTTGCACAGGGTCAGTGGCACCCGAGGCCTTGCGGCCGTCACGGGCCTACCACCACGTGGCGCTGACTGGGGTTGCACAGGGTTAGTGGCACCCGAGGCCTTGCGGCCGTCACGGGCCTACCACCATGTGGCGCTGACTGGGGTTGCACAGGGTTAGTGGCACCGGAAGAGCTGAGCGGGTGTGCAGCCTGCGATGATGACATGTGCACTGATGTGGTCTCTGCCATTGATGCCTCAGGACTCAGCGACATGTGTGGGACCTGCTGGGCCACGGGGCGTGTCCGCATGATGTGGACCATGCCATGGTGGCGGGACCGGGGCCTGGAGCTTGCACGGGCATGTGGTGTGCCCACTGGTGGACACACCGTTGGCGGCAGGTGAGCAGTGGGCCCGGGGTGCGCAAGTGCGGACAGCTAGCGCTGGCCGGCGGGAGGGGGTGGGGAGCGGCTGCATGCGTGCGCAGGTACGGACACGCGTTGTTGCCGTGTGCTGTGAGATGGACTCTGCCATGATTGACTCTGGCCTTGATTACAGATTGCAGTCCTGGTGGCTTGCAGTGTATCCCGGCACGTGGTTGGAGACACACCGGTGGCAGCAGGTGAACAGTGGGGCCTAGGTGCGCAGGGGCGGCGGTGTCTCTCTCTCTCTCTCCTTTACTTCCCTCTCTCTCTCACTCTCTCTCTCTCCCTTCCTTCCCTCTCTCTCACACACTCTTTCGCCTTTACTTCCCTCTCTCTCTCACTCTCTCTCTCTCCCTTCCTTCCCTCTCTCACTCACTCTCTCTCCTTTCCTTCCCTCTCTCTCACTCTCTCTCTCTCCCTTCCTTCCCTCTCTCTCTTTCTCTCTCTGCCTTTCTTTCATTCTCTATTTCTCTGTGTCTCGCTCCTTAGATGTGCGCATGGCACACGTTCTGATTTTGTGCTTTATTTTCCAGGCTGTGACGTCGTGATTGTCTTGGACGGACTCGACAGGAGTCTGCCGCATTGGTGTTTTGTGTTGTGTTTCAATAAAGTTTTTGGTTGTTACTTCAGTGCTGTGTGACTGTTTCTCGTTCTTCTGGCCACACGTGTGTTATTTTTTGACAATGTGCGTCATCATGCGCTTTTGGTGTCTCTTGTGTCGTGCACGGTATGTGTATGTCTGGGGGGGGCGGGGGGGGGGTGCTGGGGGTGGTGGCGGTGGGTGTTGTGGCCCTCATGGGTATCCGGGATGCATGATGTTTGTCTCCATGGCATCTGTGGGTCTTCGGGTGTGGCTCTTGGCTGGGTCCCTTTCATGCTGCAGGTAGTCGTCCTGCTTAACACCAGCAAAAGGCAGGTGTTAAATCACTGGTGCTACCGCGGCTTATCGCCTGTTTTTGGTTCACTTCGCAGATCTGGCAGTTTGTTGTGAAAGTGGTGTTGTGGCTTTTTCGTGTCGTCAAGTGTACACATGATGGAAAAATGAAACATTCTTTATTGTTACAAAATATCTCTAAAAACCATGATATTCAATGCCTGTAAGGTTACATGACTACTTAAAAACAAAATAAATCACGACAAGCATTGCTCTCATACAATCATGCATTCAATAATTAGAGCAAAAACTTGATGACCTGAATATAGAAATACTATATGATATTGTTTGATAGCCTTAATACGAATCCTACAAATATTGAAACATCTTTCTTATAAAGTCACATCTGATATTTGATAGAATTCATTCTTTTCAAATGGTAATACAATGGATAATAGGATAGCACAAGAAGTATATTCGATCTATGCATGAGTGTCATTAGTGATGTGACTGACCATGTCATGAGTGATGTAATATGTGAGGTCATAAGCAGTGCTTTGCAGGGGTGTAAGTTATAGCTAGCTCAGGTAACTACAAATGCTGAATTACAATGGTTTTGAACAAGTGAAATCTGAGCCTAACTGTACCGTCCCTGTAACCTTTGTTTTTTTTCAATGAATTTGTAAGTTTTTTAAAATTCTATTTCCTAAACATAATGTCCCTGTAACCTTTGTTTTTTCCAGTGAATTTCAACATTTTTAAAAATGTATTTCCTAACTGTAAACTGTAACCTTTGACAGTGGGTGTGTGAGTGGCTGTATAGGTAGGTGAGTGGGTGTGTGAGTCTCGGAGTGGGTGAGTGAATGGGTCCGTGAGTGCCTGAGTGGGTCTGTGAGTGGTTGTGTGAGTCTTATAGTGGGTCTTTGAGTGGGTGCGTAAGTGTCTGAGTGGGTTTTGGAGTGGGTGCGTGAGTCTGTGAGTGGGTGTGTGAATGGGAACATGAGTGTCTCAGTGGGTCTGTGAGTGGATGGATGAGTGTCTGAGTGGGTCTGTGAGAGTGTGTGAAAGTCTCTGAGTGGGTCTGTGAATGGGTGCATGAGTGTCTGAGTGGATCTGTGAGTGGGTATACAAGTGTCTGAGTGGGTCTGTGAGTGGGAGTGAGAGTCTCTGAGTGGGTCTGTGAGTGTGTGAGTCTCTCAGTGGGTCTGTAAGTGAGTGAATGAGTGCTTGAATGGATCTGTGAGTGGGTGCATGAGTGTATAAGTGGGTCTATCAGTGGGTGAGTGATAAAAAAAGTAGGGAGACACATGGGAGCAGGTCCTCGTGCCAGCTCCCCTTGTGATGGTTCTCTTGTCCAGCTTGCCTGCAGTCCACTACCCTCTGCTGCCTTCGGTTTTGTGCCTCCTCTGCCAGTTTTCTGCTCGTTTTCATGCCTCTTCTCTGCTTGCTCCAGCCCTCTATGTTGCCTCTTTCTGCTCGTTCTGCCTGTTATTTTGCCTCTATCTGCTCACTCCTGACCTTTATTCTGCCTCTTGCTTTTTGTTTATGACCTCGATTTTGCCCCTTGCTGCTCATTTCTCACCTCTATTTTGCCTCCATCTGCTCATTCTGCCCGTAATTTTGCCTCTTTCTGCTCACTCCAGACCTTTAATTTGCGTCTTTCTGCTCATTTCTGACTTTATTCTGCCTCTTTCTGCTCGTTTCTGATCTTTATTCTGCCTCATTCTGCTCTTTTCTGACCTTTATTCTGTCTCCTTCTGGTCATTTCTCACCTTTATTTTGCCTCTTTCTGTTCACTGCTGACCTTTAGTTTGCCCCTTTCTGCTCATTGCTGACCTTTATTCTGCCTCTTTCTGCTGATTTCTGACCATTATTTTGCTTCTTTCTGCTAGTTTCTCACCTTTGTTTTGCCTCTTTCTGCTCGTTTCTCACCTTTATTTTTCCTCTTGCTGCTGGTTTCTGACCTCTATTTTGCCTTTTTGCTCGCTTCTGACCTTTATTTTGCCGCTATCTGCTCATTTCTGACCTTTATTCTGCCTCTTTTTGCTCCCTTCTGACATTTATTCTGCCTCTTTCTCCTCATTTCTCACCTTTATTTTGCCTATTTTTGCTCGTTGCAGACCTTTATTTTGCCTCTTTCTGCTTGTTTCTGACCTTTATTCTGCCTCTTTCTGCTTCCTTCTGTCCTTTATTCTGCCTCCTTCTGCTCATGTCTAACCTTTATTCTGCCTCTTTCTGATCGTTTCTCACCTTTATTTTGCTTCTTTCTGCTCATTGCTGACCTTTATTCTACTTCTTTCTGCTTGTTTCTAACCTTTATTCTGCCTCTTTCTGACCTTTATTTTGCCTCTTTCTCCTCGCCCCAGGACCACGGGGAGCCTCAAGTGCCCCGCGGTCCCAGCCTGCTCACCGGCTCCTGTGGGAGCCCGTATTGCTCTTGCACAAAGGGAGCAGCATGAAATGCAGCTCCCTGCGTGCGAGAGCAATAGTTTCACCTGCTTCCCTGCCCACATGTCTGCTGGCAGGAAAAGAGATGAAATCCCCGCTTCCAGCAAACAGGAGCACTTTTAATTTTCAAGGGCATGCCTGTAGAGGTGGTGGTCCCCGGGGACCCCCCAGTAACCATTATTTAGCCCCGGGGTGGGGGTGATCCCTGGGGCTCAGGAGGGTCTGTGTGCCCCCCCATTGCTATTTCTTTACCACTGGGGAGGTGGTGGTCTCCAGAGGCTTATAGAGCCTCAGAGGGGGCCCCGTGCACCCCCTCCTTTTTTTATAAATAAAGCTCCAAGGAGGTGGTGTTCCCCGGGGCTCCATAAGCCTCAGGAGGGGGCCCCCATGTGCCCCCTCCTTTTTTTAAACAATGCCCCCGGGACCTGGCCCACCCGGGGCATTTTTCAAAACAAGCACAGTAGCCCACGCTTGTTTTTGTTATTATTTTCACCAGATTCGCGGATCTGTCATGATTTTCAACGTATATTTTCAAAAAAAATGCTTTTTTGCCCTGGTGGGTTCCCTCTGGGACCCCAGCACCAGAGCTAAGGAATCAGGGTATTCCTACCCTGCCCCCTTTTCTTTTTTTTTACCTTTTTTCAGGGACTCAGCTGAAGATGAATCCCAAGATGGTGTTGGCAGCCAATCAGATCTCAGCACGAGATCGGGAGAGTTCGCGGAGCCTTTGCGTCCTCGATATCCAAATTAGTTTTTTCTTTAATATCTCCCAAACTACTGAATGGATTTACACCAATTTACATAAAGGTTGCTTTCTGGACCAACAGCTACCTTCCTACCAAATTTGGTCTAATTCCATCCAGCAGATCAGGCTGCAGTTGTGTCTAAAATTTCTATTGGAATTAACATGGGGAATGCCCTTTTTTTGACCCCCCCCTTTTCGCAGCCGCCGCTTGACAGATCGCCCCGAGACTTTCCATGCAGAACAAGAATCACCGGCACACTTTTTGGGGAAAATTTGTGATGATTCGTCAAACGGCGCCAAAGATATAGACAAGTCAAAAAATGCTTTTCCTATTGAAACTAGGTCCTGCCAGTAGGTAAAATGCACACACACACACACACACACACAAGGTCCCCCTCCCATTTAATGAAAAAAAGACAGCTCTGGGGATGGGATCTCCAGGGCCTAATAAGGCTCGGGGAGGGGGGCCACTCGGCCCTGGCCGCCCACATGATGTAATTTGAGATGTCATCAGTGATGTCATAAATGATGTTATAGAACATGTCATGAATAATGTCATATGTGCATGTGTATGAGCAGTGCATGGCAGGTGCGCAAGTTATAGTTAGCGCTGCTAACCATAACAGGTGAATTTCTGTGTTTTATTACTTCAAAACGCTATTGTTGTCACTGACAAATCCACCTCACTATAACTTTACTTTAAACTTTGGTTTTTTCAGTGAATGTCTAAGGTTATTTTTAAATAATAAAAACAGATCCATTTATCACATCTAACTATGATGTGAATTTAACCTTCAGTTTTTTAAGTGAATTTCTAGTTTGTTTAAATATAAAGTAATACGTAATTACCATATGGAAATGCAATTCCCCGCCAAGCATGGCCTTCGCCTGTGCATGGCAGGGGGTTGGCTGCAGGACATGGCCTGCGGCCAGGTCCTCAAGCCAACACTCTCACATATAGACAACCCCACCCTGTGCACGACCTCTGACCGTGCGCACTGGGGGGTTGGCCATAAGGCATTGCCTTGAGGACTCCATCCCCCAGGACTTTGTTTTTTAAGTAAAGGGGAGGGAGGTTGCCTGGCTCCCCTCCCCAAGCCGCTATAGGCCCCTGGACCCCATTCCCTGGGTCCACTTATATAAATAAAAGGGAGGGGCTGTACAGACCTCTCATTTATCTCCATCTCCAGGGGCCCACATGCTTGGGGAAGGGGAAGGGATCCCCCAGGACTCTGCGATATTGAATATGTGATGTTACAATGCGATCAAAATGCTCGCGGTATGTAACATCGCAGTTTTTACAACGCAAGTCGTTACAACGACTTGCGCTGGAGGGCGCTGGACTTAGGAGTAGTAAGATTTACTATTTCAACACCAGTCTATGTACAGTAGGGAAGGTGTTGGAATAGTAAATCTTACTATTCCTTAGGTTATAGCGCCCTCCAGTGTAAGTCGATGTAACGCTTGCCTTGTAATGGCAGCGTTCTAAATGCATCGCGGTGTAATCACCGCGATGTAAAGGATGTTTCCCGCGATATTAGTAGGAGGAGGGGGCACATGGCCCCTTCCGCAAGCTAATTGCTGCACTGGGGATCCCATCCCTCGACCCGGAGCAATTCTTATGGGGAGGGGGCATGTGCCCAACCTCCCAGGGGCCTGGCGCAATTTTGAAGGGGGAGAGGGGCACGTGGGCTCCCTCCCCGGGCCAGTTTCGGTGTCTGAGATCCCATCCCTGGTCCAGCTGCAATTTTTATGGGGAGGGGGCACACAGCCCGACTCCCTGGGCGGATTTCGTCCCCGAGACGCCATCCCCCAGGGCCTGGTACAATTTTGAAGGGGGCACACAGCTCCCCTCCCTGGGCCGATTTTGGCCCCGGGAACCCCGTCCCCAGGGCCCAGTAAGATAGTGAAGGTGGAGGGGGCACTCAGCCCCCTCCCCAGGCTGATTTTGACCCCGGGGACCCCATTTGTTAGGGTCCGCCGCAAGAAAAGGATGCCCTTGTGCCCACCCGGGGCACCCACCACACTGTTGTTGGAAGACACTGGAGGCCCTATGGGGGGGTCCTTCGGGCTCCCACCCATGAGGCCCAGGGGGTCAGGGTATTCCTACCCTGCCCCATATACCTTTTTGTTTATTAGAACTTCAGGACAGGGGACTAAGGGCCTCATTACGATGGCGGTGGGACCGTCACCATCAGCCCGTCGGTAGGCGGTCCTACTGCCATCGGACCCTGCAGTACCGCCCGCCGCATTATGATGGCGGGCGGATGGTTGGTGGTCGGAGAGACCGACCACCACGGATCCGATGGTCTCAAGGAGCCCGTCGGACGGAGTGTAATGCCTACAATGGTGGCGGTGCCTGCTCAGGTACCGCCGTAGGTATTACAATGTCAGTTACTGCCAGCCGTTTCATGGCAGTTTACATGCCATGAAAAGCGGCCCCCGCCTTCCCTCCTGGCCCTCCGACATGTCCCTGCACCCGTGCCTGCCACATAGTGCAGGGATACATACAGAGTGTATCTTTTGAGCTGCGGCATGTGCTGCAGCCTGCAGCACACGCCGCAATACGAAGAGATACACATTGCAACCGCCTAGCTGGCGGCGGTCCAGTTTCCGAAGGGATGGCAGTCGGACGTAAGTCCGACCGCCATCCTAATCAGGCCCTAAGTCCCAAAGTCCTGTAATGGCTGCCAGCAACATTTTTTTCATGTCAATCAGAACACTCACTCTTGCAGGAGTCTGACTCCGGTGGGAGCGAGATGGCCCAAGAGAAATTAAGCTCCCTGGCCAATCAAAATTCTCTATTTTTAGGTCGAGCCTGGGCATGCGCTGCTCTGCGAGGCATGCTGTATTCAGGTATGGACTTGAAGCTCCGCCCACTCCACACCCATACTTTTCATTGGCTTGTGCCATTGTCCACTGTAAACTGTGGCTTTTCATTTGTCAATAGGCTTAGTAGTCCCACCTTAGTACAGCCTTGGCTTATTTTGTAACCTCCCATGAGGACACCCCCTGTTACCTGTGTTCTTACTCGGTAGGCTTTAATTACAGCCTCTGAGCACTATTTTCTCAGATAGCTTTGTCCTGTTTGCTGTTGCAGGCAGTACACGCTCTCTCCTAATGCTTTAAAAGAAATCCTTATAGCACGGGCACCGCATGCATTTGCATTGCAATAGGTCTCGCATTTGCGAGAGTTTAAACTATTGGCATTGTAAATGACAATGCCTTTTATTTATCTGCTTTAAAAACAACACATAAATTAAAGGCCTTGTCATTTACAATGCCACTATCTCAAACTCTCGTAAGTGTGAGACCTATTGCATTGCAAATGCTTGTTAAATTGGTGGTCCCACAAGAGTCTCTGAGACTCTGAGACTCTTGCGAGCTCAACCATCCAAATATATATATTTTTTGACCATTTATATCTCATAACCTGATGAACGGATTTACACCAAATCACTAAAAGCACAATCTGCTTCTCCCTTTTCTGTATGTCACCATGGGAAGACTACAGAGACAGAAAACATGACGAGGGTTATCCTTACCTACAGCATGGAATCAGCAACATTTATAGAATCCTTAATAGTAATTGGAATATACTGAAAAGTGATCCTATAATAGGACAGGATCTGCCTAGGCGACCCGAGGTGACATACAGAAAAGGGAGAAGCTTTAAAGACATCTTGGTCAGAGGGGATATTTCCAAAGGACCCAGGGAACCTCAACACAGCCTGAAAGGGTTTTTTCCCTGCGGTCACTGTAAGGCCTGCAAAAATAGCTATATGGTCAGAAACTACGAAACACCTAGCATTAACAAGAACATCAGCCAATTTCTGACCTGCAGTACCACACATGTAATCTACGTACTTGAATGCCCCTGTAAAAAGAGGTATGTGGGCAGTACCACTTTTGCAGGAAAAAAGAGGGTACTAGAACACCTAAGGGCCATTAACAACAAGGACCCACATTACCCGGTGGCCAGACACTTTGAGGAGTACCATTTGTCAAACAGTTCATTACTGAGATACTTTATCATAGAACAGGTCCCACAAAACCCTAGGGGCGGCAATAGGATTCTACATCTGAGACAGAGGGAATCATGGCATATCATTGATCTTCAAACTAAGAACCCATGGGGGCACAACCAGGACGAAGAGCTTAGCATACACTTACATGGAAATGATTAAAAAGTCTTGGGTTAGCATGAATAAAATCAGATGATTTGTAGAGAAAATGTTTATCAGCTACAAACACTGTACATTAATGTTCTTCTTTTTTGTCAGGTTAATATTTTGTTGACTTTATTTTAATCCATAAATTGTTTTTATATTTTCACTTCACAGGAGGAAAGGAAGGGGCTTTTCGGACGGAGAAGATGCAGAGGCCACCTACCCTTTTCTTCAATATCACGTCGTCGTGGTAGAGAGCACATTAAGATAAGATCACATTGTATTTGTTTTCAATATTATTGTGTTTGTAACATAAGAATGACGTAGCAAGACGGAGTTCGTAGTCTAGGAACCCCGAACTAAGTAATTTACACATAAGGGTGAGAGGGAGCTTGGGGCTCAGAGGCGTGTGATGACCTACCACCGAAAAGAGCTATTAGAATTGAACAGGGCACTATTGCTACTAGAAAGTATTAAAATCTGCATCCTCGTTTTAGCTACTAAGGCGGAAAAAACATGCACATTGCACATACATGGAAAGAGTATAATTAAATCAGAGCGCATTGGGTCATATGGTACAATACCCACTAGGGGAAGAAATAGAAAGGTGGTTGCTTATGAAACACACATTACATGCTGCATGTGACGCTCAAATATGTATCATATTGAGCACAGATTTCATAAGATTTGATGCAGAATTGCCGAGTACACTCCGCAATTTGCAAGAAGAACAAGTAAACACCATATCCCAATAAGGTGATATCAATTGGGTTATTGAGAATTAATGACTCAAGCGTAATTCAATAGTGGACAGAAGCCACTGGGCAACCAAACTGTGGATGGTGACTATTACAACCTGCACTACATGTCACACTTTCTGTAAAAAATGGTATTAGACAAAATACGAAAAGTACCATGCGCGATTTAGGCAATACTTTTGTAAATAAATCTACAGGTACAATGCAAGTAGAAATGCATTGACATTCAATAAGACTGTACATCGTGCATATATGTAGAAAGGTATACATGTCAAGTATGGTGGTTATCTATGTACCCAAGACATACATTTAAACGATTCCAAGATGGATGCCGCAGTTACTTGAAATCTGCATGTAATTACATTTGTCCTTTGTCAATGTTTATTGTGACTTGAAAAGAGTGGTAGGACTGACTACCCAGTGTGTGAGCAAGGGGACTGTGTTCCCCGAAACGCGTTACTGGAATAAAATCTAGCCAGAAGAAATGGATCCCGTGAGTGAGCGTTATAATTGTTATTGAAAAAATGTAATTGTCCGGTGGGCTTCGCCGGTACACGCTCCACCTACCATGTGCTGAGTGGGGCGGAAGAAACATTGCAAAGGAAACATATATATATATATAAATATATATATATATATATATATATATATATATATATATATATAATATATATATATATTACCTACTGGCGGTCGCCAGTAGGTAGTTATAGTTAGGACCTATTTTCCATAGGAAATTCACAACATTCTATTTCCAATAACTTTGGCGCCGGTTGATGAAGCTTTGCAAAATTTTCAAAACTTGTGGGGCGCTCCGGTCTGCTCCTATCTTGAAAGTTTCGGGGTGATTCGGCAAGCAGGGGCCGAGAAAAAAGGGGGGTCCCAAAACGTGTTTTCCCCATGCAATTTTCCATAGGAAACTTTAGACACGGCTACAGCCCGAACTGCTGAACGGAATGACACCAAATTTGGCAAAGAGGTAGTTCTTGGTTCAGAAAGAACCCTTTTTGTTAAATGGTGTAAATCCGTTCAGTAGTTCCTGAGAAATTTGAAAAAGAAAACATATCGATATCTGGGCGGAGCCTAACCACACATGTCATCGTGAGATCTGATTGGCTGTCAGCACTTCATCCTGGAATTGCTGGCAGCCATCTTGGGACCAATATAAATGATAGTACCCCATTGAAATGCATTGTAGTGAATCGAAGATTTTGAGGGTTACCAAAAGGAGAACTATAAAGGGTGATAACAGACTTTAGTTACATTAGAATTCACTTGTTGATGGTACCATACTAATTTCAGGAATTGTGGTGTGTTCTAAGGTGATTTTACCCTGTGAAAAACCTTCTGCTGGGATATCATGAATCATGTTTGAGAGAAAACTATTTTCACATGCTTGTCCCATACAGTTTTGGAAGGTGCTCCAGAAGCTAAAATGAGAGTATATTTTCTGTAAATTCACATTATCTTTCTCAGTCATGTGAGAATGCAGTTTGACATTCTCAGTAAAACATGTACATCCAACAAGGGCAGAGCCTTTCAGTTGATTCCTTTGTGTTCTACTGCAGCTTCCCAGAGTTTTCTAAAGAACAACTAGAGTGCTAACAGCCTTACTTATGACAAAAGTATGGCACACCTGAAGCCATCTTGATTGGAATAAACTGGTAACACCTAAAACATTTAATTTAACCCCTTCGATGCGCGTGACGAGCTCAGCTCGTCATGCTGCGCGGTAGCGCTATGCGCATGACGAGCTCAGCTCGTCACGACCGCACCCGCGATCGGAATGTCCAGCACACGAGCGGAATTCCGATCGCGGTCAAGGGGTTAAAAAGGAACAAAATGATGGGGTTAATTTTGTCATAGAAATTATGGTTAGTGCTGTGGAAAGAAAAATTAGGACATGTTTCAAGTGTGATCTCAAATATCTTCCTGTTATATTTCAACAGGAGCAGCCTGTCAGTTGATGCCTTTGTGTTCTACTGCAGCTTCCCAGAGTGTTCTAAAGAACAACTAGAGCGCTAACAGTCTTACTTATGACAAAATTATGGCACACCTGAAGCCATCTTGATTGGAATAAACTGGTAACTCTTAAAACATTTAATTTAAAAAGAAACAAAATGAGGGGGTTCATTTGGTCATAGAAATTATGGTTAGTGCTGTAGAAAGAAAAATTAGGACATGTTTTAAGTGAGATCTCAAATATCTTCCTGTTATATTTCAACAGGAGCAGCCTGTCAGTTGATGCCTTTGTGTTCTACTGCAGCTTCCCAGAGTGTTCTAAAGAACAACTAGAGCGCTAACAGTCTTACTTATGACAAAAGTATGGCACACCTGAAGCCATCTTGATTGGAATAAACTGGTAACACTTAAAACATTTAATTTAAAAAGGAACAAAATGAGGGGGTTCATTTTGCCATAGAAAATATGGTTAGTGCTGCAGAAAGAAAATTTAGGGCATGTTTTAAGTGAGATCTCAAAACCTCTTCTATTTCATTAGAAAATTCTGACATGCAGACCGAAACAATCACTTTCAATACCAGCAGTAGACTTCCAGTTAACTCCCTGGTGAGCAGTAGCTTTACTACAGTGATCTAATGAACAACTAGAGTGCTAACATTCTGAATTTATGGCAAATGTGTGACACATCTGAATGCCTTCTTGATGGAATCAAAGTAAAAAACTGAAAGCATTTCCTACTGAGGAGACTGCAGTAAATGACGAAATTAGGAAACTTCATAACAAATAAGTCTCCCAAGATGGCCACCAGAGAAAAAAGAGCCCAAATGTAGCACAAATATCACCCAGATGTAGCCCACATATAGCCCAATGACAGAAGTGTGCAAAACACTTTTTATTTTTAGTTTTTCTGCAGTTTTATATAGTGCAAACTGGTCAGGTATTGGAGCGTTACATCTTACTTGGACCCCTTATTGCATATTTTGCACGAAGTACATGAGATTGATCTTGCGAAACATTGAACTTTACGATTCTGTTAACCTGAAGTTGCTCTGAACCGGGCTTTGTAACACCCATTTTTACCTACTGGTTTTAATTAATTCTCACTGAATTGTATTAGGAAAGAGGATTACTGTTTTTATGTACACTTTTATGATCTATGTTTCTAAATCAGATCAAATAAAGTTTAATGAATTCTATGGCAGGACGGAGGCGAGGATTATGCATATCTTTCTTCACTTTATTTGCATAGCAGTTCAAAGAAAACGTAACACAACAATCATTAAACAAAAGACTACACAACCCATGAACCATTAGGGGGTAGTCTCCAAGGCAACTATAGTCCAATCATATCACAGTCCATCGTATATAATATCGTGACGTCCCTTCCGCTTCCTCTTTCTTCACTGCTCGTCAGTTAAGTGCATTCCTTACATTCTTGGCTTAATCTGACGTTGTTGCTGTTTGTATAGCGGTTTCTTGTGCACATTATTAGCATTATTGCCTTGGTATTGTTTCATATTCCCTGCGCAGCAGGCTCTTGCCCGAGCGCGTTCTCCCCTCGCAGTTTCTCCCGCTGTGTGCTCTGCGCGCGGTGAGATCCTGTCAGGCGTGTCTGGTCCGAGCGAGGCAGCTCCGTCGAGCGCTCCCGCTGGTCTTTACGCGCGTTTGGGAATCCGGTCACTCCTTTAGTGTCCGCTTGATTCCCGACCAACCCTCGCCTAATTTTGACACCGCTACGCGGTGATTTCCCCACACGGCCACGTTAGTGACCAGCGCCACCTGGTGGTGGTAATTGGTATTGCGCCTCAGTCTATTCTTATAACAGCTTCGGGGAAAGCCCAGCTGTTGGAGCACCGGCGAGGGGCTGCCTTAAGGATTTTAAGGGCATTTGTTCTGTGCTCACACCCTCTGCTATCATGTCTTCTCCAGAAGACCATTTTTACTCCTCCTACCAGGAAGTGGAGGAGGAATGGCCCCCAACTTCTCCCTCCAGCAGTGGACCAAGCCCTCTCTCTGGCTATTTCTAGGGCGCTGGCTCCTCTTAGGGATCAGGTTGATAAGCTGGCGAAAAGCATCCCTGGGGTGTTCAGTGACCCAGATCTGGTGGTGGCGGGTCCCAGTAGCTCCCAGATGGGGAATAAAAGGGCCGTTAAGCATAACGCGGGGCACTTGGAAGGATTTGATAAACTTACGGAGACCTTCCTCAAGAGTGCGCGAACGCTAAAACATGCACCCTGCCGGGAGGAGGAGGGGCCCGGAGAAAATTGCGACACTGTCACCACTATTGTAGACCCCGACGGCGGGTTTGCCTTAGAGGGAGAGGGTGTATCGGAGGACGATTTCTCCTCCGATGAGGATAAGGACTCGGGCGTCCCTGGCGTCCAGAGTCCCACTCCTCTCAGTCCCCGGTTGGGGACGGGGTCCACTCGGACATGTTCGAGCCTACCCAAATTTACCATCCTAGGTCGGCGGAGTGGACACCTGACGCCAAAGTGGCAGAGTATGTGGTGGGGAAAATCCATCAACCCCTTGAAAGGGAGGTCAGGAATAGGATGAGGGGAGAATGCCCCAGGCCCTCACTGAAGGGGAAGGTGGCACACACGCCTGAAATTGATGAGAAACTATGTACCTTTTTCTCCAAGTATATGAGGGATCCCAAGAAAGGAATTGATAGGTCTTGGACGTGGTAGGGCCCTTGACCCAAATTATTCAATTGACGGAGCATTCCAAAGAGTCAGGATCCCCTTTGTCCACGGATATTGTGGCTGGTTGGGCGCACTACCCTAAACCCTAAAACACTACCCCCTCCACTACCCAAACACCACTGCACTACCCTAAACCCTAAAACACTACCCCCAGCATGACACCCTACACTACCCAAACATAACTGCACTACCCTAAACCCTAAAACACTACCACCAGCACGACTCCCTACACTACCCAAACACCACTGCACTACCCTAAACCCTAAATCTACCCACAGCACAACCCCCTATCCTACACAAACACCACTGCACTACCCTAAACCCTAAAACACTACCCCAGCACGACCCCTTCACTACGCAAACACCACTGCACTGCCTTAAACCCTAAAACACTACCCCCAGCACGACCCCTACACTACACAAACACCACTGCACTACCCTAAACCCTAAATCTACCCCCAGCATGACCCCCTACACTACACAAACACCACTGCACTACCCTAAACCCTAAAACACTACCCCCAGCACGACCCCCTTCACTACCTAAACACAACTGCACTACCCTAAACCCTAAAACACTACCCCCAGCATGACCCCTTCACTACCCAAACACAACTGCACTACCCTAAACCCAAAAACACTACCCCTACACTACCCAAACACCACTGCACGACCCTAAACCCTAAAACACGACCCCCTACACTACACAAACACCACTGCACTACCCTAAACCCTAAAACACTAGAACCCAGCACGACCCCCTACAGTACACAAACACCACTGCACTACCCTAAACCCTAAAACACTACCCCCTACACTACACAAACACCACTGCACTACCCTAAACCCTAAAACACTACCCCAGCACGACCCCCTACACTACACAAACACCACTGCACTACCGTAAACCCAAAACACTACCCCAGCACTACCCCCTACACTACCCAAACACCACTGCACTACCCTAAACCCTAAAACACTACTCTCAGCATGACCCCCTACACTACACAAACACCACTGCACTACCCTAAACCCTAAAACACTACCCCCAGCACGACCCCCTACACTACCCAAGCACCACTGCACTACCCTAAACCCTAACACACTACCCCCAGCACGACTCCCTACACTACACAAACACCACTGGACTACCCTAAACCCTAAAACACTACCCCCAGCACGACTCCCTACACTACCCAAACACCACTGCACTACACTAAACCCTAAATCTACCCCCAGCATGACCTCCCACACTACACAAACACCACTGCACTACCCTAAACCCTAAAACACTACCCCCTACACTACCCAAACACCACTGCACTACCCTAAACCCTAAAACACTACCCCCAGCACGACTCCCTACACTACCCAAACACCACTGCACTACACTAAACCCTAAATCTACCCCCAGCATGACCTCCCACACTACACAAACACCACTGCACTACCCTAAACCCTAAAACACTACCCCCTACACTACCCAAACACCACTGCACTACCCTATACCCTAAAACACGACCCCCTACACTATACAAACATGACTGCACTACCCTAAACCCTAAAACACTACCCACAGCATGACCCCCTACACTACACAAACATCACTGCACTACCCTAAACCCTAAAACACTACCCCCTACACTACATAAACACCACTGCACTACCCTAAACCCTAAAACACTACCCCCAGCATGACCCCCTACACTACACAAACACCACTGCACTACCCTAAACCCCCTACACTATACAAACACCACTGCATTACTCTAAACCCTAAAACACTACCCCCAGCACGACCCCCTCACAACACAAACACCACTGCACTACCCTAAACCCTAAATCTACCCCCAGCACGACCCCTATACTACCCAAACACCACTGCCATACCCTAAACCCTAAAACACTACCCCAGCATGAACCCCTACACTACCCAAACACCACTGCACTACCCTAAACCCTAAAACACTACCCCCAGCACTACCCCCTACACTACACAAATACCACTGCACTACCCTAAACCCTAAAACACTACCCCAGCACTACCCCCTACACTACCCAAACACCACTGCACTAACATAAACCCTAAAACACTACCCCCAGCACAACCCCCTACACTACACAAACACCACTGCACTACCCTAAACCCTAAAACACTACCCCCAGCACGACTCCCTACACTACCCAAATACCACTGCACTACCCTAAACCCTAAATCTACCCCAGCACGACCCCCTACACTACCCAAACACCACTGCACTACCCTAAACCATAAAACACTACCCCCAGCATGACCCCCTATACTACACAAACACCACTGCACTACCCTAAACCCTAAAACACTACCACCAGCATGATCCCCTACACTACTCAAACACCACTGCACTACCCTAAACCCTAAAACACTACCCCAGCACGACCCCCTACACTACCCATACACCACTGTACTACCCTAAACCCTAAAACACTACCCCCAGCACGACCCCCTACACTACTGCACTACCCTAAACCCTAAAACACTACCCCCAGCACGACCCCCTACACTACCCAAACACCACTGCACTACCCTAAACCCTAAAACACTACCCCCAGCACGACCCCCTACACCACCCAAACACCACTACACTACCCTAAACCCTAGAAAAGAAACCCCCACCCCATGCCCAATCCCCCTTACCTCTCACTCCTCGTGGTTCCTCTCTCCTCGTGGTTCCTGTTTCACGTCGTCTCTGAGGGGCGGTGCACGTCGTTGTGAGGAAATGGAACAGCCTCTGTTTCCTTACAACAACATGGATCATCTACATGTTTTTTAGAACGCATGGTCATTTACCATACATACCTTTACAACAAAATTCGTTGTAAAGGCATGCATGGTAAATGACCATGCATTCTAAAAAAATGTGTAGTAATGACTTCGTGATGTACAATGCATGCGTGGTAATGCATGCGTTGTAATGGTATCGCAAAGTAAAAAAGTCGTTGTAACGGCTGTTTACCGATCGAAGCTGGCCCCTGTTCTTCAGTGAGACGTTTATTTGATTAATTAGGAGGAAGGAATGTGGTTTTTTTACTGAAAAGTGCATTCCCGGCTGTTGTATTGTGAAAGTGTCCGCGTGGCCTGGTTTCACTTCCGGTGAGAGAGTGGAAGAGTCTGTTTGGATCTAAAGGAGTTCTGTTGTTGGACGGGGCCGGCGCGACATGTCATCAGAAAACATAGCTAATGGAAAGCGTCCTCCCTGAAGTGTGGAGCAGTGCCATGAGAGGTCAACGAGTGTGCGTCCCACCGCAGTATGACCGTACCGCGTGACTCCATGTGCCGCCTCCAGGGTACGGGAGGCAGAAGCGGCATCGCAGGTCCTCTTGAAGACCGTTGTAGCACTAATTCTACATTTTGGTACTAGGGCATTTTAACTTCGTTGTTCCTGCCAGATACAAAGAGAAGATCCTGTGTTATTCAGTGCCCTCGTTACCTTTTTTGTGGGTTGTGGTGCTTGTCACTTCGCTGCCCCGCCGGTGCACACGACTGGGCACCCCACCTCGTGTGCCATCTGCAGGGCCTCTGCCCTCGGATCACTGGTTTTGGTTTCTGGAGTGGCAACATAAACAGTTGCTCCCAAAGGACTAGCCTGACACTTAGGTGAATATCCCCTGCACTAGCATTCCACAGAAATTCTTTCCTAGCTCTCCCACGTCAACGAGGACGTCATAATAGCACGGCTCCGCTCGCGACACCGTATGACGTCATCGGAGCCATAAGAGGACCTCGTCGGCGTGCTGACGTCAGTTCCACCCATTTTTTCCGTGCCACCGAGGCAAACAGGGGACCGAGACATTTTCACATGTATACATAGTATAATAAATATATATATATTCACTGAAAAAACCATAGGTTTCAGGCACGTTATAGTTAGAAATTAGCATTTAAAAAACCTTAGAAATTCACTGAAAAAACCATAGGTTTCAGGCACGTTATAGTTAGAAATTAGCATTTAAAAAACCTTAGAAATTCACTGAAAAAACCATAGGTTTCAGGGGCGTTATAGTTAGTTGGACATTTCACTCGTACAAAACCATAGAAATTCCCCCGTTATAGTTAGTTCAGCTAACTATAACTCGCGCGCCCGCAATGCACTGCTGATGACGTCACATATTGCATCACTCATGACATGGTCAGTGACATCACTCATGACATCACTGATGACATCTCAAATGACATCTCAAATGACATCACTGATGACATCATCCAGTGAATGTGTGTTTTTCTGAAAATTAAATATGTTTTATATATGTATATCTCAAGGTCGATGGAAGAATAAATGGGTATATAAGTGTCTAAATGGATGATTTTTTTTTGTAAAATTGATTGTATAACTGACTAAGTGTATCTTAGTGAATACATGGGTTAGTGAGTAATGTTTAAATATGAAAATATCTGTATCAGTCTCTCACTTTGTGTATAAGTGGCTGCATGGGTTGGTGAGTAGCTACATGAGTGTCTATATGGGTTATTAGTTGGTTTTTTGAGTATCAGTATGAGTGTCTGAGTGTCTGTATGGTTCGGTGGGGGGTATTACTTAGTGCATAGATGCATGAATGAGTGACTCACTGTTTGTATGTGTTGAAGACAGCATGTGTGCAGGACTGTATAGGTGGATGAGTATGTGTATGGGTGTGTTAGTGAGTGAATGACTGTCTCAATAGTGTCTTTATGAGTAACTACATATGTTTTAAACTAGTATCTGTGAGTATTGGTGTATATAAGTGAGTATATGTGAGAGTGAGAGATTGGAAGAGTTCCTGTACAAATAAGTAGGTGTTTCTATAAGTGATTGTTTAAGAGAGTAAGTATGTGTAAGTTTCTGTAGAAGTAAGTGTGGTAGTGTGTGTATAACTGTATATGCAAGTAAATGGATGTTTGATACTTTGTTTGCATGTGTGACTATGTGTGTGAGTAACTCTATGGATGAGTGGCGGTGTGTAACAGGATGTATAGGTGTATGAGTACATATGATGAGTGAGTACATGTATGAGTGACTGTATAGGGACTGTTGGTGAATGAGTGGATGTGTGTGTAGATCTTGGAATTACTGAATAGGTGTGTTGTAACTGGTATTGGTATGTCCATTGTTTTGAAAATGTTAGTTTGTATTTTTGAGTGTGTGTATCAAAGGTTATATTAGGGTGAGAGGAGGTCTGCCACTCTATCACAAGGATGATGTCATCAGTGATGTCATCAGTGATGTCATCAGTGATGTCATTTGAGATGTCATCAGTGATGTCATGAGTGATGTCACTGACCATGTCATGAGTGATGTAATATGTGACGTCATCAGCAGTGCATTGCGGGCGCGCGAGTTATAGTTAGCTGAACTAACTATAACGGGGGAATTTCTATGGTTTTGTACGAGTGAAATGTCCAACTAACTATAACGCCCCTGAAACCTATGGTTTTTTCAGTGAATTTCTAAGGTTTTTTAAATGCTAATTTCTAATATATATATATATATATACACACACACACATATATATGTATGTTTGTATGTGTGTGTATATATATATATATATATATATATATATATATATATATATATATATATATATATATATATATATATATATGAAAACAGAGTTTTGCCTCACGGCAAAATGATAGAAACGCACTCACTCGTGTCCAGGAATCAAGGCGGTTCCCGTGAACAAGTCTTTTGTTAAGGCGAAACGCATTGGGCATGGCGAACATCTAAAATAAAACCGCCTTGATTCCTGGACACGAGTGAGTGCGTTTCTATCATTTTGCCGTGAGGCAAAACTCTGTTTTCATTAATACCGGCGTGGCTCTGCCGGAAGAAACGCACCGCTCCATCAAAGAGCGCCGGCGTCGAACAAGTGGGCTACATTGTGGCAAAATATATATATATATATATATTATCTACTGGCGGTCGCCAGTAGATAGTTATAGTTAGGACCTATTTTCCATAGGAAATCCGCGACATTCTATTTGAAATAACTCTTGCGTCGGTTGACGAATCTTCGCGAAATTTTCAAACTTTATGGCCCGCTCCGGTCCGCTCCTACCCTGAAAGTTTCGGGGTGATTCGTCAAGCGGGGGCCGAGAAAAAGGGGGTCCCAAAACGTGTTTTCCCCATTCATTTTCCCATAGGAAACTTTAGCCACGGCTACAGCCCGAACTGCTGAACGGAATTACACCAAATTTGGCAAAGAGGTAGTTCTTGGTTCAGAAAGAACCCTTTTTGTTAAATGGTGTAAATCCGTTCAGTAGTTCCTGTGAAAATCAAAAGGAAAATCACATATATATCTATGGCCGCGTCGGATTCGCGCACCCTCCCGATCACAAGCTGCATGCTAATTGGCTGTCAACACTCCAAATCAGGAAGTGTTGGCAGCCATTTTATCCCTCGGTAGAACCGAGGGACAGAAACAAGTGCGCAAAGCGCAAAGAGGGGGCAGGGTAGAAACACCCTGACCCCTAGGTCTGCTCAGGGGGTCCCACAAGGACCCCTGGGCAGAAAAAGCATTTTTTTTTTTTAAATCGGCGGGATGCGCTTAGGGTGTGCGGATCCCGCCGATAAACCGAAGCGCGGTCTCCCGCGCTCGAATGTATTTTGCCCCCGGGTGGCCCAAGTCCCGGGGGCATGCGGGAGTGGGTTTATAGTTTCATATGGGGGCCTCTAAGGCCCCCAAGCCCGGGGACCGCCACCCCGGGGCTATAAAAAATAATGGTGGCGGGAGGGCACACGCCCCTCGCAGCCCCGGGGACCGCCACCCCCCGGGGCTTCTTTTTAATTTTATATTACCTGTGTGGGGGCTCGAGCCCCCCACACGCCCGGGACCGCCACCTCCCGGGGCACTAAATAATAAAATGTGGGGGTCCGTTTAGGACGCCCGAGCCCGGGGACCACCACCTCCCGGGGCTTGTCACAGGATGGGAGGGGGCCGTGCGGCCCCTCCTGGAGCCTGTGGTGGCCCTGGGGACCGCCACCCCCAGGGCCGGCTCCTGCAGTGTCCCGGGGTGCCTACCCCCGGGACACTGCTGTTTGCAATGGCAGGACGGAGCCTCGCGGCTCCCGTCCCTGTCATTGCAAACTGCTTTGCTTCATTGAAGCGAGAGCAGGAAACCTGCTCTCGCTTCACTGAAGCAAGCAGAATTAGCTTTTCCATAAGGGGAGCTGCATGTCAGCAGCTCCCCTTATGGAAAAGCAATGCCGGCTCCCGCAGGACGCGGGGAGCCGGCGGGACCGTGCGGGGATTGGGGACCCCCCCACGGTCCCCAACCAGTGGCCAGGCCCCGGGGGATGGGGGCCACGCAGCCCCCCTCCCCAAAAAAGGAATTTTGTTTTTTTTTGTTTTTTTTTAAATAACGTGAAGGCCGGCCCCGGGGGATGGGGTCCCCGGGGCCTTAAATGGCCTGAGGAGGGGGGCCAAGCAGCCCCCCTCCGAATATTTATTTTAAAAAAACAGTGGGCTTGTCACAGGATGGGAGGGGGGCCGTGCGGCCCCCCTCCTGGAGCCTGTGGTGGCCCTGGGGACCGCCACCCCCCAGGGCCGGCTCCTGCAGTGTCCCGGGGTGCCTACCCCCGGGACACTGCTGTTTGCAATGGCAGGACGGGAGCCTCGCGGCTCCCGTCCTGTCATTGCAAACTGCTTTGCTTCATTGAAGCGAGAGCAGGAAACCTGCTCTCGCTTCACTGAAGCAAAGCAGAATTGCTTTTCCATAAGGGGAGCTGCATGTCAGCAGCTCCCTTATGGAAAGCAATGCCGGCTCCCGCAGGACGCGGGGAGCCGGCGGGACCGTGCGGGGATTGGGGACCCCCCCACGGTCCCCAACCAGTGGCCAGGCCCCGGGGGATGGGGGCCACGCAGCCCCCCTCCCCAAAAAAGGAATTTTTTTTTTTTTTTTTTTTAAATAACGTGAAGGCCGGCCCCGGGGGATGGGGTCCCCGGGGCCTTAAATGGCCTGAGGAGGGGGGCCAAGCAGCCCCCCTCCGAATATTTATTTTAAAAAAACAGTGGGCATGCCCCGGGGGATGGGGTCCCCGGGGCCAATAGAGGCCCAGGGAAGGGGGGCCACGCGGCCCCCTTCCCGTTTTTAATTTATTTTTATTTTTTTTAAAAAGTAAATCCTCAGGCCCCGGGGGATGGGGGCCCCGGGGCCAAAAGTGGCCTAGGGAAGGGGGGCCACGCAGGCCCCCTCCCATAGAAAGAAAAAAAAAGAAGAAAAAAAAAGACCGGCATCGTGCCGGAGGCCCCGCCCCCTCCTGCAGAAGTCTGCAAACGCGCCCCCTGGCGCGTTTGCAGAGGGGAACGAATTCCCCTTGAATACTGGGGTCCCTGGGGCCAACTAGCCCACCAGGAACCTCCAGTATGCGCCAGGGGCTGCGTTGCAGAGAGGTGTACAGAGGCCACACCCTTTTACACCTCTCTGCAACGCAGCTCTGTGGCGCTTACTGGAGGTACCTGGTGGGATAGTTGGACCCCAGGGACCCTCAGGATTCAAGGGGACTTAATCCCCAACTTAAAACGCGCCACGGGCGCGTTTGCACAGTGGTGAAGGGAGGGGCGGGGCTTCAGGTGACATGTGTGCAAACAGGCCCCGTGGCGCATTTTTAGATGGGGAATTAAATCCTCTTCAATCCTGAGGGTCCCTGGGGCCAACTAGCCCACCAGGTACCTCTAGTAAGCGCCACGGAGCTGCGTTGCAGAGTGTTGTAAAAGGGGCGTGGCCTCTGTACACCTCTCTGCAACGCAGCCCCCTGGCGCATACTGGAGGTTCCTGGTGGGCTAGTTGGCCCCTAGGGACCCTCAGGATTGAGGAGGAATTAATTCTCCAACTTAAAACGCGCCACAGGGCGTGTTTGCAGACATGTCACTTCAGGCCCCACCCCCTTCCTTCACCATTGTGCAAATATTCCTCTAAAATCAGCCGAACTACGAATTCCGATTTACTCACCTGTTATCAGGAGAGACCTCAGTGCTGCATCTTTGAGCCCAGTACTGATCCTGAAAAGTAATTTTAACCGTACTTACCAGTAACTTGAATTTCCTTCCATAGGATATCATTGCCTGCTTTTGGCTTAAAAAGTTTCTAAGTGTCGATTCTTGAAACATACAAATATTCCTCTAAAATCAGCAGAACTACGAATTCCGATTTACTCACCTGTTATCAGGAGAGAACCCAGTGCTGCATATTTTAGCCCAGCACTGACCCTGAAAAGTAATTCTAACCGTACTTACCAGTAACTTGTATTTCCTTCCATAGGAATCCATTGTCTGGTTTTCAGCAGAAAAGTTTCAAAGTGTCGATTTTTGAAACATACAAATATTCCTCTAAAATCAGCAGAACTACGAATTCCGATTTACTCACCTGTTATCAGGAGAGACCTCAGTGCTGCATCTTTGAGCCCAGTACTGATCCTGAAAAGTAATTCTTACCGTACTTACCAGTAACTTGAATTTCCTTCCTTAGGGTAACATTGACTGGTTTCACTTGGAAATTCTTCAAAGTGTGGAGTTTTGGAACTTTATAATATTCCTCTAAAATCAGCCGAACTACGAATTCCGATTTACTCACCTGTTATCAGGAGATAACCCAGTGCTGCATCTTTTAGCCCAGCACTGACCCTGAAAAGTAATTCTAACCGTACTTACCAGTAACTTGTATTTCCTTCCATTGGAATCCATTGGAATCCATTGTCTGGTTTTCAGAAGAAAAGTTTCAAAGTGTCGATTTTCACAAACTACAAATATTCCTTAAAAATCGCCTGTATGACTTAAACGCATTCTTTCAACTGTTTACAGGAGATGCACCAGTGCTGGATACAGGATCCACCACTGAGTAAGAAAAAGTAACGATAACACTACTTACCTGCTAAGTGAATTTCCTCCCATAGGATAACATTGGTGATTCTATGTGAAAAAGTTTCTGTCAACTTTTAAAATACAATAATATTCCTTAAAAATCACTACTGTAACCAAAACGCTTTTACTCAACTGTTTACAGGAGATGTCCCAGGACTGAATCTAGGATCCAGTCCTGTGGTTAGAAAAGTAATCCATAAAGTAACTAATTGCATTTAACTAGAAATTCACATTGAGCTCAATGTTGCATTGTGTTTGAAATTGTGCTGCCCATTGCAACAACTGTAACTACTGTACTTAAAAGTCTATTGCCTTTTTGCAAAGTATTTAAACTAAAGTAATTCATTCAGAGAAAGTATATTTTGTAATGTAATGTATAATGTAATTACAATGTAATTTAAAAAATAAAATATGTAAAAATAAATAGTTTAAAAAAATGTAGTAAATCAGTATCAAAAAAATAAATATAACAATTAATACATTTAAAAATTGTCATTTACAAAACCTTTGAAATTCACTGAAAAAACCATAGGTTTTAGGGGCGTTATAGTTAGAAATTAGCATTTAAAAAACCTTTGAAATTCACTGAAAAAACCATAGGTTTCAGGCACGTTATAGTTAGAAATTAGCATTTAAAAAACCTTTGAAATTCACTGAAAAAACCATAGGTTTCAGACACGTTATAGTTAGAAATTAGCATTTAAAAAACCTTTGAAATTCACTGAAAAAACCATAGGTTTTAGGGACAGTTATAGTTAGTTGGACATTTCACTCGTACAAAACCATAGAAATTCCCCGTTATAGTTAGTTCAGCTAACTATAACTCGCGCCCCGCAATGCACTGCTGATGACGTCACATATTACATCACTCATGACATGGTCAGTGACATCACTGATGACATTACTGATGACATCTCAAATGACATCACTGATAACATCACTGATGACATCATCCATGTGATAATTTGATGCATCTTCTCACACCCTAATATAACTTTTGATACACCCACTGTAAATTACAGACTGCCATTGTCAAAACCATAGACACTCCAACACCAATTACTATATACACACTCACTGATTCTTAGGTCTACACACACACATCTACTCACTCACCCGTACAGTCACTCATACTTATAGTCACTCACTACAGGACTATTATATGCACTCATACACCTATATAAACACTCACACACCACCACTCATCCATAGAGGTACTCACACACCTAGTCAGTCATGCAAAAAATTAAGCACACACCCATTTACTCACCTATACAGTTATACACACACCAGCTCACTTACTCATAAAAATACTAGCACATTCTTACGCTCTTATACAATCTCTGATACAAGCACACACTCATCCATACAGTCACTCTCACAATCACACACTCTCGCTTATAGCTATTTATATACTCCAACACACATATATACTGCTTTTCACATATGTAGTTACTCACACATGTACCACTGGGACATACATTCACTCACTAACACACTCTTACACACACTTACCCACCCATACAGTCTATCACAGATGCACTCTTGAAACCATCCACCCAGTGAATCACCCACTCACACATCTATGCACAGAGTCGCACACACCCCACCCACACAAACACTCAGGCACCCATACAGATACTCAGACAACCAATCAATAACTCATATAGACACTCATGTAGCTATTCACAAACCCATGCAGCCACTTACACAGCAACAGACAGACGGATACAGACATTCACCCAGTTTAGTCACTAACCCTTGCATTCAGTAAGATACGTTTAATCACTCACTTATAGAGTCAGTCACGCACCTACTAAATCCTTCATCCACACACTTATACACCCACTCATTCTTCAATACACCTTTCCCTATATATTAAAAATATTTAAACTTTACAGAAACACACAGTCACTGGATGATGTCATCAGTGATGTCATTTGAGATGTCATCAGTGATGTCACTGACCATGTCATGAGTGATGTAATATGTGACGTCATCAGCAGTGCATTGCGGGGCGCGAGTTATAGTTAGCTGAACTAACTATAACGGGGGAATTTCTATGGTTTTGTACGAGTGAAATGTCCAACTAACTATAACTGTCCCTAAAACCTATGGTTTTTTCAGTGAATTTCAAAGGTTTTTTAAATGCTAATTTCTAACTATAACGTGTCTGAAACCTATGGTTTTTTCAGTGAATTTCAAAGGTTTTTTAAATGCTAATTTCTAACTATAACGTGCCTGAAACCTATGGTTTTTGGTTTTTCAGTGAATATATATATATATATATATATATATATATATATATATATATATATATATATATATATATATATATATATATATCAACAGCCCCCACAAAGAAGACCAGATGCAGGCACTCCCAGTAAGCAGCATAATCTTTATTCCTCAAGTCATAGCATGATGTCCGTCCTGACGCGTTTCGGCTGTAGACAGCCTTTGTCAAAGTCCATATATATATATATATATATATATATATACATACAAACACACATAGATAGATAGATAGTTAGATAGATAGATAACCATCTACTGGAGACCGCCTGCAGGTACTATATACCTACATACATGTATGTGTATATATATATATATATATATATATATATATATATATATATATATATATGTCCCAAAGTTTGCCCCTGAGCTTGAAGACGCTACTCCACAGAGGAACAGGTAAAACCTTTTATTAATCAAAACCGGCTCACTTTCCCAACTGGTTCGCCATCCCTTACGCGTTTCGATGCTCCTGCATCTTAATCATAGGGAAGGGGAAAGGCAGAAACACGGAACAGACTACAATGTCATTTTCCCTTTTAAATGCAGCCACCCTCCAGTGCGTGGTATGCTGGGTATTGTAGTCCAAAATTACTTCCTTCGATGGAATCCGTGTGAATGTCATTATTTAAAACCCCCAATTTTTCTTATCAATGTTGAAAGCCCTCCGGTGGGCTTCAGGAAAATGCTCCGGTTTTCAATGGGGATTCCTCCATGCTGGAAACTGGCTGCCGTTTTTCAAACAACCACACAGACCTGTTTCAATTAGCCAGGCGGTGCAATCTCCCACGGCCGAGGCTGCTGTGTAACAACATGTCCCAAAGTTTGCCCCTGAGCTTGAAGACGCTACTCCACAGAGGAACAGGTAAAACCTTTTATTAATCAAAACCGGCTCACTTTCCCAACTGGTTCGCCATCCCTTACGCGTTTCGATGCTCCTGCATCTTAATCATAGGGAAGGGGAAAGGCAGAAACACGGAACAGACTACAATGCTCAGGGGCAAACTTTGGGACATATATATATATATATATATATATATATATATATATATATATATATATATATATATATATATATATATATCTTCAGAAATCCTTGGCCAGCGAGTCAGGTAAGGAAGGAGCCACTCCGGTTCTCAATGCTTCAAAGTTAAGTTTATTGGCAAAAGAAACAAGACGCGTTTCGACCTCTCACGGGGTCTTGGTCACATGGCCACTTGTTACAGCTGTGGTCTTTTAAAGTCTTGAGACAGACATAGAAGAAAGTGCTATTTACATGTAAAAAGTGCGTAAATGCAATACTACTCGTTTTTCGTTAAAAAAACAATGAAATACATTGCAAAGAGAGTCTCCTGTACCTCACTTTGATTTTAACATTAGAAAATTCATTCATTAATATGTCATGGTTCGTTTTGTGATTGATGCTAGTGATCATTTTTACAGTTTGGTTACATTGGTTATTTTTCTTATCTGGTTATCCTTTACAATATCCAGATTCAAACTCAGAAAGGTAATGTTAAAGGTGCTGTTAATAAAGTCATGATTATTAGCATTAAAATAATCAAGCATGGTAGTTAACTTGGGTATAGTACCCCTTAGGGAAAGGACACAACAATTTTTGCAAAAATAAGTGGTTCATTGTTCCGGCTTCTGTGGTGACCGTGAATGCAATACATATGCATGATATAGGTGGCCTCAGTTCAGTTGGGTTCCAAATAATCTGTTTCATACAATTGCAGACATTGTACATTGTCAGCAGAGGCATTTAGGTATACTACCGCAGTTTTGAAGATTGCCCAGGCAAAAAAACCTCATTCCGATCAAGGAGTGACGATCGTTACCGAGTAACATCCTCGTTCTCCAGTGCTTCTATATTTTAATGTGACTTAGTCATGAGTCAATTGTGCCTTTGAAAACTACCTGTATGCAAATACAGAAAAAAAAGGTGTCAAGCATCATCCAATAATTTGTGAATTTGAATTACAACAGCATGTAAACCAAAACCAAAATATAAAACAGGTTTAGATTTTAAGTAGTAATGACATATATCGTATGCATTTGGATTAGAGGATACAGGAGACATTGATTAAAAAGACCAGGTGCTGATCTGTGTGGACTGGGAGGTTCCTTTTGTGTTTTCGTGTATTTCTATCCTAGGTGTGAATGCAACTCCTCATCGTTATTCATCCCTTCGGGGAAGCCAGAGCCTGCCTTCAGTATGAAGGTTGACTCCATTTTCCTGAGTGCAGATATTCTGTTTCCGCCTCTCGGGTGTTTGAGCACTGTGTCCAGGCCAAAAAATGTGGCTTTAGTCCAGTCGCTTTCATGCCATTCTTGGAAATGTTTGGCTGTACTGTAGGCCCGATCATTGTTAGTGATTGCCCTGAAGTGTTCAAGTATGCGTTTTTTGACTGGGAAGGTGGTAGATCCAATATACCATTTATTGCAAGGGCAAATGATAGCATAACATACAAAATCAGTATTGCAGTTAATGAGTTTAGGAATGTGCCATTTCTGGTTTGTGATTGCTAGTGTCACTTTCTTAACATTGGTGCTATGTTTGCACGCTTTGCAATTCCCACAGGTGTAGAAACCCTTGCTTTGTCCTAGCCAATCTGTCTTGCGTGGTGTAAGGTGACTTTGTACTAAAATGTCTTTTATGGAGACATTTCTCTGAAAAGTAACGGATGGTACTTGGCCTACAGCTTCCTTTAAGATGGGATCTAGTTTTAGAATATCCCATCTTTTTTTAAGGATTCTTTTAAGGTCACCTGCCTGACTGTTGTACTTCGTAATAAATCTGATGGGGTTTTTTTTGTTTTTTTCCTTTTTCATGGCTGTTGGTTTTTCTTGTTGGTTTGAATAGTGCTTCCGATCTACTGATCTGTGAGACTTTCTGTTCTGCCTTTTGTAAAGCTTTAGTGGGATAGCTTCTGTCTATGAGTCTCTTGGTCATGGTTCTTTTGGTATTCTCACAAGCTTCCTCAGAGCTACAATTTCTTCTAGCTCTGAGGAACTCGCTGAAGGGAATGCTCCATTTCAAGTTAGGTGGGTGGCAGCTGGCTGCGTGCAGGATTGAGTTCCCTGCAGTTGTCTTCCTGTGTAACTCAGATGTTAGGATACCATCTGTGGTATTTAGTTTGAGATCTAGGAACACTATACAGCTCTTGCTTTTTTGCATGGTAAACCTGAGGTTCAGGCTATTCTCATTAAGTTTATAAAAAAATTCATCTAGATCTTTCTCTCCTCCATCCCAAACAAAGAAAATGTCGTCAATATATCTTAACCATATACTGACGTTTTGGGTCCAGTGTTCAAGTTCGCTATTCCAGAGTACCTGCTTCTTCCACCAGCCCACCAAGAGATTGGCGTAGCTGGGGGCGAAGCATGTACCCATGGAAGTTCCCTGTGTCTGTTTAAGATGTTGTTTGTTAAACATAAATACATTTTCTGTTAGGCAGATCTCGATCATTTGTAGGATCATGTGGGTGTGCTCAAGTGTGTGAATTGCTTCTTGTTTGCAGAAAATGTTTGCATGCCATTAACCCATCGTAGTGTCTTACGCTGGTGTATAGACTTTCCACGTCCAAAGTTACCAGCCATGAGTTGTCTCCCCAGAACACATTTTCAATTTTTTGCAAAAAGTCCTTGGTGTCTCTAACGTATGAGTTTAGTGTTTTCACAAAGGGAAACAAAAAATGGTCAACATAGACTGACGTATTTTCAAAAAGGCTCTGTTTAGATGACACAATGGGACGGCCTGGTGGTTCTATGGGGTTTTTATGGATCTTCGGTAGAGGATAGAGTGTGGGTGTCACTGGGGATTCGTTTTTTAGAAACTGGAATTCGTCCCAATTAAGTAAATGTTGTTCATGCCAGTTGTGAAGCATGTTTGTGTATCTTTCTTGTAGTGTCTTCATGTATGTTAGCTCTACTCTTACATAACATGTTTTGTCATCGAGTTGGCGCAGTGCTTCCTTAACATATTTGTCTCTTTGCCATAGAACAACATTACCTCCTTTGTCGGAAGGTTTAATCACGACACTATCATCTTTTTGTAAAGTGATTATGGCTTCCCATTGTTCACTTGAGAGGTTCTTACTTTTACATGATTGTTTGGATAGATTGAGTATGTCCTGTGTCACTAAATCGTTAAAAATGTCTATATTGTCTTTAGCAATTTGGGGAACAATTTGGAGGGTGCCCTGAATTTGGTGTCACTTGCCTCCCCTGTGTTAATTCCAAACAAGGCGGGTATTTCACTATGGGTTTTGCTGTCAAAAGGGTCTCTATTTAGATTAGGTGTGACGATGTCTATGGGTTCACCCATCTCAAGGAGCGTATGTAGAGTGTTAATGTCTGCTATTGCCAGAGTGGATCTAGGTGTGTCGGGTTCAGGTAGCATTGTTTGTTGTGTGTTTTTCTGTCTAAGTGCATGTACTTTGTGTAATTTCAACTTGCGTACAAATTTAAACAAATCAACGCGCGTTTGTGCGTAATCTAGTTTGGTTTCGGGACAGAACGTTAGGCCTAGCTTCAGAACTTGTTCTTCAGTGGGGGAAATCTCTCTATTAGAAAGATTAATTACCGTAAGTTGATGGTTTTCGTTCTTCATGATTTCTGTTTGTTCATCTGGCCCCTTGTTCCCATACCAGGTTTGTTGCTTCTTTCTTCGCTCTCGCCTTCTTTTGCTTTTGCCTTGGCGCCTCTTGCGCCCCTGACCCTTCCTCTTTGTTTGTTTTGAAAAGAGTGTTCGTTGTCCCGCTGTATGAGGCGAAACTCCTCGGAAAAAGACATCTTTTCATTATGTGATGTTGGGATATTGTCCAGCGATTCTTGATCTGAGCTTAGATCGGTGCCAGATTCCCATCTTTCTTTGTCCAATCGTCCCAAGGACTTTTCCTTCGCCAAGTCATTCCGAGCTTTATCAAATTTTCTAGCGAAGGTTAGGATCCTTCCCATGTTGTAGTCTCGCTCGTTGCGTTTGAATTTTCTCTCTTTGCGTTCAATTACTTCTTTCTCATGTTTCTTTATTCTTTCATTCACAGTCTGCAACGCTTTTTTGACTTCCTCCTGGTCTCTTTCTTTTTTTAGTTCATCAATAATGATGTTGATCTGTGCCATCAGGTCTTTATGTTCTTCCCATGCGCTGCGTATAAGTATTTGCAACATTGTTTTGGAGCACGCGTTTGTATTGTCCATCCATTCTTTTAGTACTTGAGGCTTAGGGCTAGATAAGGTCGGAATGATGAAGATTCTTAGCCCACGTGGGATACGGTCAACTTCTAAATAATTTTGCAGTGAAGTTGCCTCCCACCATCTGCTTACTTCTTTCTTTCTTAGTCTTTCCAAAAGCAGGCTTTTTTGTTTTATACTTGTTGTCACTGAGTCATTTGCTGTGGAGCTGTTTGTTGCATTCTCTGCTGTACTTGTTGTGATTTTTTTAAAAATCAGTGTTGCTGAGACCTCCCGGCCCTTTAAGAAATCTTCTGCCATTGTATTTATTTCAAGATTGTCTTTTTGCTAGTTTTGATGAAGCACTAGAGACCGCGCTTGGCACAGTGCCTAATAGCGTACCTTGGTGTGTGAGTTCTTTACTCCGACTGGGACGGCATATATATATAAACCTATTAGCGGTCGCCAGTAGGTAGTTATAGTTAGGACCTAGTTTCTATAGGAAAATCGTTTTTTGTTTTGCTAATAACTTTGGAGCCCACTGGTCTAAGTGCGGGTGTTATGGTTTGTAGGATGAGGGTTGTCCCTAAGGTATTGTACCCTACATGTAGGGGAGGGGCTTTGGATTTTTGGATCTTTCATTTTTTTCAAACTCACATGAGTGAGTTGGTTATTAGTCACTGGTTGGTTGTGCATAATGAGTGATTTGCAATGTGGGTGGTGGAGGGGGAGGGGTTCATTTATGCAATTCTCTGCCTAATCCATGTCAGCTGGGTGATGTTACCTATCAATTTCTTGGTCTAGTTTGGCTGCCGTACATGTGATATAATTAGTGCCTAATGCATAATACATTATTTGCAGTATGTTGTTTGCCTGGGGTTTCGTTGTGTGTTGTGGTTCTTGCAGTCTAGTCACATGGTGACCTGAACATGGGATGGGTTGAGCATCTTACTAAAGATGTGTTCTGGTTCACATAGCCTACTGTCCCCTCACTCATGCGATTGAAAAATCCATTCTGAAGTCCTTCAGAAGAGGGCTTCCCGTTTCCTAAAGTCCTCGGTCGGTGTGTGTCTCACTGTCACTGTGTTTCCTATGACGCATTATCCTTTGCCTCTTATGGACCTTGGCTCCATCCCCCAGTTCTTTCATTCCTGTCTCTGACTCTCCTTGAATATTTCTACAGCTCTGTGTTCTCAGTATCTTCAGCACCTTTTTCTGGGGTTATCGATGCTATGCTTCTTCTAGCTTGTGGGGGAGATGGGCAGCAGATCTTGACGTAACCTGCAGACATCATCTTATTTACCTCCAGGGCTCCATGTGGTTGCTCCCACTCCTTGACATAAGCAGGTTATTCTGGAAGTCAGTATGCTGGGAGATAGAAGAATTGTAGGGGAAGTGAGGTTGTAACTTGGAGATGGATTAGATATGGGTAAGAGTTATTGATAGAGTTGGACACTCCTCTTTGCTTCAATTCACAAAGGCACATTAACCCACAAAATGACTAGAAGACACGAAGACCAGCTGTTGATAATCACCATACAAAGAAGGAGCCACTAGCAGGAGTCCTAAGTGTTTGATGACCAAATATAAGCTCATCTTCTTGTTAATATGCGTACTGTGGGAATGGGTGAGATGCACAGTGATATGTGCTGTGGTGAAGTGGGCATGGGTGGACTTGTAGGGTGGTATGGTTCTCAGTGTACACTTGCTCTGTGTGTTAAGTAGTCTTGGAGGTGGTGCCATGTGGAACGCTGTTCCATGTTTTAAGTGGCAGGAGTTAGCCCACTGGGGACCCAACACAAATAAGCTTTATGTAGAGGCTATGTCGGATGCATAAATGGCAAAGAAAATTGGTGAAGAAGTTGGCTATTGACCTGGTTAGAATTGGTTGTACGTTTTTGTGTATTGGATTGGGTGATGCGTGAAAAAGATGAGAATCAGTAAATCTTTGCCTAAATGGCCTACTGCTGAAATCTTGAATGATGAAATGCATGTTTATCTCTCTGAATTAACCAAATTTGTAAAGTTCATTTCTAAACAGGTAACCAAGGCAAAGGAGAAGTGCACCACTGCTGAGGTCGACGTCCCAGTTGTGCACATAGGCGATACAGTTTTTGACCGAAATTTTGCCTGGAAATGGAGAGAGCCAAGGTTCAACAGGCCTTTCACAATGACGATGGCTACCCCCACTGCCCTCAACATAGATGACTGGAAGCCTTGGTTCATCTATCAGACATTCGACTAAACTCAGCATCATGTCAAAAACCACCAGCAATGTAAATGGAACAAGAGGGGCGATGAAGATTGCGATTGTTAAAACACCTCCCTCCACTTTTGGACAATTTTTTGAACCAGCCAACCGAAAGTTTGATATTCTTGTTTTCTTTTTCCTTTTTGTCTCTTAATACTATCACTTTTACTATTGCTCTTTAATAGTAATGTATATTTTAGCTCTAACATCACACACCTGCTAAGAGAACTATCTACTCATGCTAATGTGTCCCATAATATCCATACCAGATTATTAGATATGTGGTATCAGCACATGTCAGACATAGGTTCAGAAAGTACCAATGAATCATGTTTTGTTTGCTCTTTAATTCCTCATGCCACAGGATCGGATAGGCTACATTCGCCTACAGACGTACCCCCAAGCACAGCTCTATGTCTTTTACATCTATACCTGTTTAGGATTAAGGCCCAAATGCAACCTACACATGTTAGGGTAGTACAGTTTTTAGTTAATGCTACAAAATATGACTCTTTAGCACAAGTTTTATATATCCTTACAGATAGACAGGACATTAAGGATGAGATAGTACGAATGAAGAAAACAAGTTGTCCTACCACTGCAGAATGGATACAAATGTTCTTAGGTTTAGGGTTTTTAGTAGCAACACGTCAGATTACTGAGTGCAATACGTATTTAGTAAATCCTTTACCCCCAGATTGTGTTCATAGGCCAGGATTTAGAATTACTGGATCAGTTTATGCCCATGTCTCGGTAAGAGGTTGAAACTTCAACCGCCTATCAGTGCCACATCAAAAAGTGCCCAACTCCAGCTCACACGTCTCATAAATATTAAACCTTTCATCCCAGAATCAGATTTCAAAAATGGGGGTAACATCTGTAATAGTCTCTAGGCTCAACTATGGCAATCTGTTACTCACTGGAGTCTTTAAAACACACCTACCCCCAAAAAAGACAACACTCAATGTTGCAGTGAGGCTGATCTCAGGAGTGACATGCTTCGGTCTCATCACTCACATCTGGTTTACAATTGAAGCAAGAAGCATATTCAAAGTTGCCTGCATTACACACAAAGCCTTGCATTGTGGCTCCCCAAAATACTTGGCTTAAAAACTCACCCTCCCTCGGGACACAGTTCTCTTCATAGAACCGAATCCTTATTTCTAAAACCAACCATTTTTAAGAAACAACCAGCTGCTGAGTCTTTTCTTGAAGTGCTTCCAGAATATGGAACTCAGACCCTCTAGAAATGTCTACTAACCCTTCTTTTGATCCTTTCAAGAAGAACCTAAAGCACCTACTGATTCAGAAATTCTTAATTAGCCGCACTTTCCTTCTTTATTACATTGTACATACATTGGGAGGGAGGGGCACAGCACAGACCACTGACAACTTAATTTTGTGGGAAAAATGCTGCTTTATTGAAACAGGTGCACATCACAATGTTTTCCCTGGGCATTCCGCCATTACAAAACTAAAGCCTCACTATACAAAGCATGAAATATCAATTTTTCTACCCCCGCCCCTAATGGCCCCCCCTACATACCTAACTCTGCAACTAAATCCTACTGTACTGCAGTTCTGCATTTTGTAATGGTAAAGTTGTTCTACAGCCTATAACTGCATATATTACCATTTAACCAACGTAACTTCCTATACATAATCTTTAACTTCCTGCCTCGTCCAGGTGAGAGGTTGTTCACCTGCTCCCTTTCATCATGATTCGCCAATGGCAACAACAATAAAACATACGTAAACACATGCAAACATTTCCAGCCTAACGCAAAGCACCTTTCTCAAGTGACAAACTGCTATTTAACAAAACAACCTCCTTATGCACCTATCCCAAGCTAAGCCCATTGAAGCAAAACAACTTTTACTAAAGGAAAAAAAAACTAAACTACTTAAAAGGGGGACGGGTGGGAGGAGCCAAAAATGCCATGCCACCAGGTCACCTGTAACCAAAATGGTGGCAGAAGCCCAAAACAGCTCAATATATATCCCCTAGGCTATCTCCTGGAGTGGAGTGAAGCCCAAAATCATAATGGCAGTTGCCCGGACTGCGCCACCCTCCCAATAATCCCGTGGGGCATACCTCCCTTTGGTTGGCTGCCCCCCAAGTCCCCATTGGGAGAGAGGGATGCAGCACAGACCACTGGTAACTTAATTTTGTGTGAAAAAGGGTGCTTTATTGAAACAGGTGCACACCCCAATACTTTCCCTGGGCATTCCGCCTTACAAATCTAAAGCCTCACTATACAAAACATGAGCTATCTATTTTCCTACCCCTACCCCTAATGTCCCTCCCACATACCTAACCACGCAACTATCTACTTCCTACTGTACTGCAGTTCTACAATTGGTAATCTTAATTTTCTCCTGCCGCCTATGACTGGATCTATTAACACTTAACCAACTTAACTTCCTATATGTAACCTTTAACTCCCTGCCTCGTCCAGGTGAGAGGTTGGTCAACCCCTCCGTTTCAGTATGGCTCGCCAATTGCTACAACAATAAAACTTATTTAAACCCATACAAAACTTTCCAGCCCACCACCACCCGGAAAAAGGCTTGCTTTACTGGCTTTTTTCTGCCCCCCGCACCCAGTCTATCTAAACTGACACCAACTCACTGATGAATGTTCAAAGTCCTAACGAACACTTCTCTCCATTCCAACAAGAACAAATCTATACCGAACCTTGAGAGATGTACCCCATTTCCCCCAGAAGAATTCCACATTGTCATACTTTATGTCAGCATGCTCGATCCTACCGAAACCCTTGTCTGTGCAAAGAACTATCATTTCCCTGTTAATTTTCCTGCAACCCTTATCAATTGCTGATGGCCTGTTGGCCCCTCACCAGCTCCGTCTAGGAATACACTCTGTCCAGTTCACAAAGCATCCTGCCCACTGTCTCCTAATCTCCTTTAAATCTTGCTTCATTGCACGTAACAGTGCCAATCCTTTTTTTATCACTAGGTAGTTTTCCCCGAGGTGGCTCACCAAGGCTTCCGCACATCTCCTCCCTGACAACATGGAGTTTAAACTCTTCATCAACTCTTTCCAGCGCATGCCCCCTTTACCCCGCCAAGTAACTGGGAATAGGTGACGATCAAAACCCAGATTCACTCCATGTCCACTCTGTGCCACTTGCCTCTCTGCCCACTTTAAAATCGAGTGGCCCACCACCCAAATAGATATGTCCTCAGCTGCTAACATTTTAAAAACAGTATTCCCCTCTCTTAACCATCCAACCCCTTCAACCACACATAACTCCTAAAGAAGTCCGAAGACAATCTCCCCAAATGCATGATGTCCTCCCGTGCCTATCCCCTTCTGCCATCATAAGTTTCTGCATCAATGCGAAAGGAAATGTGTCCCATATCATGCAGTTGAAACCCCCAAACTCTTTGAAGCCTTACGCAAAACCGACAGCAGTGGAACAATGTAGCTGGGGCACCCCCCACGTGTCTAAAAACCTCACCACTGTGTTCTCCTGCAGTATCTCGCCACTTGTCGCTGGGCAGTGAGCAGGTACCGGGTAAGGCCACAGAACCATGCTTCTGCCCTTCGACCGCTGATCAGTCTTCAAATTACGCAACCATACTTCCAGCCAATCATCCCGTCTTGCTACGTCTTCCCAGAACAACTCCCTACATCCTCCCTCCCAACAGTTCAGACACCCCAAATGCACCCAAAAACATCTAGCTCATAAGCGTGGAAAATAAACATGCTTCCTCAACCTGAAGCATACTGATGGCACCTCGTGGATGGCTTCGCAAAATAATTTTCATGACAAAGGCTGCCTCTTCTGCACTGCACAACTCTGCTCCCTTGCCCAACCTTCAACCATTCTCTTCTCCAGGTCCCCTGCCGACGGCGCATAACCCCATGCTAATTTTCCCATGAATGCAATGCCCTCTAACTTCCTAGCTATAGTCACCCATAGCAATCTCCTCTCTGTCATTGTCAAGATAAATTGCACCACGTCTTCGTTCCTTCTACATCCCGCTGGTCTGTGCCCCTGTTTCCAAAAGCCCTACCAATGCTTGTGTGTATGCTCTCCTAGTGGACTCACCCATTGACCCTACCACCAATTGCAACATCCTTTGTTTCCTACTGTCCACAATTCCTTTTGGCATGAATGTCTTGTGTCTGTCCGCCTCCGTGGTCAGCCCACGAATCTCTCCCACTGTGAATGAGACAAAGCATCTGCAATGTCATTCTTGCTTTGAACAAAGCGTCATGTCTCAGGCAACCAAAAACAAATACACGCAGCTTCAACACATGCACATCCCTGGCCGACTGTCTGTTTACGATCTGGACCACTGCCATGTTATCCACCCTGAACAACACCCTTCGATGTACCAATTCCAAACCCCACAATGTAATGGCCTCCGCCAGAGGGAAGGTACAAGAACGCAATGCTCCTGCCCCTGACTTTCACTCCGCTGGTCATTCCTCTGGTCACCAATGCCCTTGCCAATACAGACCATAACCCATGTCTCCTGCTGCATCTGAAAAAAGATCTCTACATCCCACTCAGTTGAAAAAATTCAAAAGGAAGCCCACATGGGCATATCTTTCTTGACTCCTGCTGACGAGCAAACCTGGTGAAGGGGCAAAGACAAACCTGACAGTGCCAGGCCCAACCTTCTGCAAAAAGTCTGTCCTGCTTTGGCCAATCTACATACAAAACTCAAGTGCCCCAGCAGCACCTGCACCTCCGTCACCCTCATTTTGTCACGCCACAGACTGCATTTTTCGTTTTTTGTCAATTGGCAACCGAGCCTCCATTGCCACTGAGTTAATTTCAATCCCTAGAAATGATAGCACCATACAGGGACCCATAGTCCTTTCTAGCACCAGTGGGTCTCACATGTTGCTCATGAGCTCTTGAAAACTTACCAGCAGCCGCTGGCAGTCCACTGAGCCGGGTTGACTGACAAAGAAAAAGTTATCCACATAGTGTGTCAAACATGGATGTCAAGTGTGCCAAGTAAAAAGCCACTGCAGAAATTAGCTGAAATGTTCAAATTGCTCCCAAGATATGGAACAGCCCATCGGCAGCGCCATGGCAATGTACCAGTGCACGTCGAATTGCATGCCTAGCACTGGGAAATCATCTGGGTGAACCGGTAGCAGCCAAAATGCAGACTTAACGTCACATTTTGCCATTTCTGCCCCTCTGCCTTCCCTTTCCACTGACAAGCATGACACAGATGCCAAATCATCCGAAATTAAATCGTCTACCGACCCCCCACTTCGGGCTATGATAGATGCTGAATTTTACGGAATTGGCCTTTCTCCTTCATGGGCACAACCCCGATTCATGGCACAATCAAATTGCTCATTGGTCATTTATAAAAGGGCATGCCATCCTGCCCTCCTGTATTTCTTTCCACAGCTTGTCCCTCATTATCTGCTTGTGTTCCGTGGCTGACCTCAGATTATCTGCCCACCTCCTTTCTCTCGACACTCGTGCCCCAGTCGGAGACCCCAGTGGAACCCTTACTTCAGTATCCCTAAATCCCTTTCTTGGTCGTAGAATCGCAGCCAAAACCGTTGTATGAGCCTTTTGCCACAGATCCCTGTGCCCACCGGTCCCTCTGTAGCCAAAGATTGCTGTGACTGGTGTGGTACAGGGCCATCTTGATGTTGCTGCCACTGCCCTGAGGTCGGCCTTCGGTGTCCTCCTGTGTTCCCGAAACAGTGTATGAGAGCGTGTTTCCCAGAACATTTTGAGCACTCGTACCGAAATGTGCAATATTCCTGTGTGCCCAACCCTTTGTTGTAGTCCCAACACGCACCCCATCCCTTCCTAGCTGTCTCCAAACTCACCCCTCCTGGGCGGGGTGTCCTTGAAACAGCCGATAAACAATGGGAAGCCCACTGGCTGTGAAATTGTTTTTTTTGCTGAATTTGGATGGGCCCATGCTGTGTTGCCACAAGTCAGAGTCGATTGCCCCCACTTCGCCTCAGAGTCCAACGCCATATGGGCTCTGAACTCATTGTCATATTGTGCCCTGGCATACCCCCCATATGTGATCTGCGCTTTATGAATTACGTCCATGTATTTTAAGAGCGCTATGAAATGCTCTGGAAATTTCTTGCAATAGACATGCATATATGAGAAACGTCGCCACCCAATTCTCTATTGACAGAGGTACCCATGACCTCTTAGAGAGCTCATACTTCTCTTCCTGGGAGCCCTTCTTGGAGTGCAGCTCCCTGTGCAGTAACTTGAAAATTTCAACATACTCCCCCTTGCATTTTTTCTTCTTTGTGGCCAGCATCTAATGTGCACCCAAGGGGTTTCTCACTTCCATGTAGGGTAACTTCTTAATTTTCAATTCCCCCTTGCATTTTTTCTTCTTTGTGGCCAGCATCTAATGTGCACCCAAGGGGTTTCTCACTTCCATGTAGGGTAACTTCTTAATTTTCAATTCCCCCTTGCATTTTTTCTTCTTTGTGGCCAGCATCTAATGTGCACCCAAGGGGTTTCTCACTTCCATGTAGGGTAACTTCTTAATTTTCAATTCCTTGCTCTCTAGCCCTTTCTCACCTTTACTGCCTACTTTGGCCTCGGTGCTGTCCACCCCTTCTGCTGTGTCAGTCCTAGTACATTCATCCTTGGGCGTGCCCTGTGCCTCCTTGTCCCCATTTTTAAGTTCCTCTGTCCCCACCCCTTTGTCTGTCACATTTCTGACCTTGCGCAGCCGTGCACCCTCACCTCCCCTTCCCCTCCTGTAGCTACACTCATGGATACCATCACCAGACATGGTGCTGCCGCGCTGCCTTTCTTACCTGGCATCAAGGTTGATGCTCATTCAGAAGCTTGCTGTCTAGCCAGTTGACTTTGTTTCTCCAGCACCACACACTGCTGTGCACCACCTGCTGCCTGTAACACACCAGACACAGAAGAATTAACTTGCCCCCCCAGCCGTTTGTCTCCTTTGTGTCACCAAAACTCCTCTGCTTTCCCAGGAGCGTCATCATCCAGCACCTCACCTTCTTCCAGGCTGTCTTCTTCATAATCCACCTGAGTGTCACCATCAGCATCATCCTTCCCTGCCCAACTTGTACCTGCTATCTCCATCTGCTGTATTACAACAGATTTCCTCTGTGTCGGGGCTTGACGGTCAATGTCCTTGGGGGCCATTACAACCCTTCCAGACCGCTCCGCCGATGCCACTCGTCCAAACCTCTCTATGCTGGAGCTGGAGGTAGCTCGAAATCTTCCCACTGGTGATGCTGAAGAGGCCTCGCTGGACCTTCTTCTATCTGTGATTGCTCTGTCCTCCGATGTTGTCCAGCAGACTGCACCAGGCCCTGCCATTGCTTCTCCTCGGGGTGTACTAGTCACACTGGACTCTCTCGAATTGCCCTCCCTGCTGTTCCTTGGCCCTGTAAAGAGGATGACAGGACTGGTGAACTAGCTCCCTGTGCTCCTGAAACCCAGCACAAACTTGCGTTCGGAACCCACAACCATCTTCCCTGATCCTCGCCCTCACTCCTCATTGTGCACCTCACTACAGTCCACTTTCCACCCTGCTGGGTCTCATCTGGACCTCTGACAAGCTGCCTGCTTTCCTACCCCCTTCTCCAGCTACCATACCCCACTGCAGCCCCGATGCACCACTCTGGCTCTTCCTTTTTTTTTTTTGTACGGAGTTTTATATAGCGCGAACTACTTGACCCGAAGGTATCGGGTATCAGAGCACTATACATAGCACCAGTTGCGTTACATGAGGACACATTCATTTTTGTTAGGCACGGGGAGATTAAGTGATTTGCCCAGAATCACAGGATGTTCAGCGTCAATGCCGAGACTCGAACCCGGTTCCCCAGATTCGAGGTCGACCGCCCTAGCCGTTAGGCCAACTCCTCTCCTCTCCTCTTCCTTGAAGTGCTCCGGCTCCTGCTAAAGACTCTCCAGCTCCTGGGCATCCCCTTCCCACACACCCCGTGTCATCCTTGTCACTCCATTCGGGAAACAGCGTTTACAATACTGTTGGTACAACGCAGTGCCATTACAACGCGGTCAGTACAATGACCCCGTTGTTACCACGCATACCATTACAACGCAAGTCATTACAACAACTTGCTGTAGGGGGCTTTAGGTGTTGGATTTTAAATCCAACACCTTCCCTATTGTTGCACAGACTGGAGTTGGAATAGTAAATTATACTATTACAAACTCCAGCGCCCCCTACAGCAAGTCGTTGTAATGACTTGCGTTGTAATGGTACGCGTGGTAACAGCGCGGTCGTTGTACTGACCACGTTGTAAAGGCATGCGTTGTAAATGCATGCGAAGTGTCATCATATATTCCTCCATTCTAGTAGTGCAGTCACCAGAGCCAACGCTGGCCCCCAGGGCCACTGCCAGCCCCTCTGCCATATCTACCTGACACTTCTTGTCCACGGCGTCTGGTCCTTGTGTTACCAAGAGGTCCTAAAGGGTCTCCTCTCCCCTCCCCCCAAGGCACCTCTGCCAACCACTGTCTTTGAAAACCCTAAGGGGCCCTGTCCAGCCAATCCTGTTCCTCAAAAGAGATAGCCTGCACCTGCCCTCCCTCATCTCTAAGGGAATCCCATCTGGCATTCTGGATCACCAAGCTATTTCCCTGTGCCTCCCCACTTCCCAGGGGGCCATCCATGTCACCTGGCCCCTCACCCCCCACATCCCCCACCACCTTCCCGATGCGTGTGCTGTGCAGATGGCTCCAAAATGGCCCCAGCGCAGCCTCCTTGCCTCTGCACGTGGTGCCGTACACGCGCTGCACGGGTGAGCAGGCTGCTGACGTTCGCTTGCTGCTATCTCCGGTGGCATCAACAGTTTTCCCCGGTATGGGACCACTTCCTCCCTCCTGCCGTCAATCGTGAGCGATGCTCACTGCTGATATATGGCCCTTGGGCCTGCTGCTACGGGCGACAGCCTTCCTGGTTGGACTCGCTCCTGCGGGCCCTTCGGCCCGCCCCTCTCACCACATCCTTTCGGGGTCGCTCGACGAGTCCTCGAGCAGCACCGTGCTTTGCTTGCCGCCACCTCCATTTTGCACGGCGGCGAGCAAGCCCACACACTCAGATGTCCTGCGTGCCAGGCGGCCCAAGATTGTCTCCGCCTCCATGCCTGCCACCACCGGGACGAGGCGCCCTGCCACTCGCAAAAGGCGTAAGGCCTGCGCTACCTTGTCCTCCATTCCCAAACACAAACAACTGCACAAAACCTGAGAACACACTAAAAATGTCCTGCACAGCTCTCCCTTCCACCAGCCACCAGGTCAGCTGTAACCAAACTGGTGGCAGGTAGCCTAAAACAGCCATTATATATCCCCTAGGCTATCTCCATGAGTGGAGTGAAAGCCAAAATCAAAATGGCAATCACCCAGACTGTGCCACCCTCCCAATAATTCCAGGGGGCATACCTTCCTTTGGTCGGCTACACCCCGAACCCCCATTCTGAATTGCTGCCCTCTAGTGGTTGTCAACTTATGCTGTACCAGCTGCTTAAAGGTCTCTTACTCGCTTATTGTTGTAACTTTCCTAGTAACTGTTGTAAAGGGCTCTAACACCCCTGGCTCTGGAAGGCTCTCTGTAAAACTGCAAATAAATGAACAAACATGCATTCTAAAAAAAAGAGCTGATCATTTTCAGAATTGGGTGAAAAATCAAAAGACGCGTTAACAATATTTTGGACAAATGATAGTGAAGCAGTCAAATACTTGCTCCGCTAACGAACAGCTCTTAATCAAAAATGGGCCAGATTTACTAATCTTTCATGCAACGCTGTGCAGAAAGGCAACTTGCTGCTCTGCGTTGCATGAAAGTGAGAGACCAGAAATGCACCATATCTACAAAGATATGATGCACTTCTGCACTCTCATAGCACTGGCGAACTTCAGGCAGCCTAGTGCCAACGCAGGCACCCTTGCACCACAGTCCAAGGGTGCCTGCGTTACAAGAAGAATTGTTTATACGCAGGAAGGAATACCTTCCTGTGCAAAAACAATCCCTCAAGGCATGTTCCTCTTCCTATGTTTGCTGCAGAATGGAGCACACATAGAAAGAGGAAATAAAGAAAAAAAAGATTTTTCTCTTCGTTACGACATCCTCGGGGAGGCGTAGCGATATCATGCAATCCTAGGTTTACAAACCCTTGTTAATCTGCGATTGCATGAAATCCAGGGGTGAATGCACGGGAACACCCATGCTCTAGCCAATGGTATGCCTCACAGATTGAAATGCAGCACAAGTCACTGGGTTGTGTTTAGGGGTGGGAGATAAACTCTGCTCCACCGGAGAAAGATTTGCAGAGTTTTGCCCTCTCCACACTCCGCTTGGAGCGTGGAGTTCCGGAAAAACCATGCCAACCACTGGGTGGCGAAGTTTTGTCTCGCGCACGGCTTGCCAACATCAAGTTGGAGAGCAAAAAAAACGAGCACTAGAACACCTCCCGGAGAGATTTCTCAACACGGGAGTTCGCGGCAGGTCATTACCAATCGCATTGAGAAAGATGCCGCTTGAGTAGAAAATCTACTTGAGAGGCAGAAAGAAGCAGTGCCCTCTGGTCTGCCGCGTGGTGCCATTCACACTGATTTTACAGCGTGGAACAAACTACTGGCACTAAAAGTCAGCGCGAGTAACGCAACATGATGAATTCCCCCACTCCCAGAACTCCACGGAATCTTGCGGAATTTTTATGTAACTCCATGGAATTCCACAGAGTGAAACTACATGAGTTTCACCGACCCTTAGTTGTGTTACATTTCTTTACAAAGCCACGTAAATCACCCCTTGCATGGCTTTGTAAATTTCTACAAGCATTTTGCGTCGCGGCTGCGCCACACAAGTGGTGCAACCACAACACAAAGGGGTCGATTCCGATTCGGGCCGGAAAAGCACCGACCGACTCGGATCCGGAAAATACCGACCGACACGTACCCGTGGCGCACGACACGCCAAGTACGATGCAAGGCGCGAAAATCCGACCGACACGTACCGAAACCAAGTCGACCGACCGAGCCGCACGGAAAACAGCAATCCGGCCGGAAAAACACGCGAATCCAACCGACCGACACGCACCCGGAACAAATCCGACCGAAACGTACACGCTAACTCCAAACCGCAAAGTACGATGCAAGGCGCGAAACCACGAGCGAGTCGGACGGAGGACAAGCCGTACGGCCGACACGCATACAAAACCGAGCCGAAGCAACACAATACACCGCGACCGACGCGTATGCAGCATAGAAAACTGCACAAACACAGCGTGAACGAAACGGAGAACACCGTACGAGACCAATGCAGGGTCCGACTCAGTCACAAGAACGTTTCCAACATACACAAACAGCACAAAGGAAAAATCACCCAAAAAAAGGCCAAACAAGCAATTACCAAGCCAATAAATACTGGGGGTGGGGACAGAGAACAAAGACACACCCACAACTCCACCTATATAAAGGACACAAATCACTACCATGAGCCTTTGCAAATGCCATTCCACTGCCAGCACCCAAGAGAAAGCAACCACACACCCACAGCTCATCCCTCACACAAGCCACACACCATCAGCACACCAACAAATACCTACCTCACATACACCCAGCAAAACACACACTCACACACCCTCACCTGCACACCAACACACACATCACCCACCATCACCACCCATCACCATGCCCCCCAAGAAGAATCCCAAGTTCCTAGATAGTGAATTGGAAGTCATGGTAGACGAGATCCTCAGGGTGGAGCCACAGCTATTGGCACACTGGTCCAACAGACCCCCATGTCGCAGAAAACCACGATGTGGGAGAGGATCATCAACAGGGTGAACGCACAATCACCATGTCGGCGCACAAAGACCGACATCCAGAACAGGTGGTATGACATGCGCAGGAGAGTACGGGACATGCTGAAGAAAGACTACATCAACAGCCAATACACCGGCAGTGGCCCTCCTGCCAAGCCAATATACCTCAGGCCCTGGGAGGAGAAGGTGCGGGCCATCCTTCCGCCAGTGAGCGTATATGGACTAGAGGACATCCCAGAGCCTGGTGAGTACACAACAAATGTACACAATATACTGCCACAAAACACACACACATCACTGTCAAGGGGAGAGTCAAACCATGCACTCATAGCAATTACACAGCAACCAGAACAGAATCATCCCAAAATGTGTATGTCAGTCAGATAAACACAACACATGCCATCAAAAAAGTCACATCCAACTGTGCCAACACATGTACAAACACAACCACAACTACAGCTAGGCAGTGGCACAAATAGAACTAACAAACACATCCACACATGTAGCCACCACAACAACACCAACACACAGTGAAGACCACTCAAAGGAAGGAATTCTGTGTATGCTGGCCAAGTCAGTGTAGCCAATAGCATCATGGGAGTCGCAGTCACACATATTGCCCCCCACAACTGTCCCATCAACACCACCATGAACCATGCGCACATCACAGGGAGTGGAGAAGGACTCACAAGATGGCTGACACTGGCTACTGCTGTGGGAAGCACAAGGCCCTGCTGGCAACTGTGCACCAACAAACAGCAGGACACCACTGACTGACATCCTGAGAGACAACTTCCACTCCCTGCAATGCAAGCACGTTCCATGGTGGGAAATCTGGCTAGCTGGGTGGGAAGGGGGACTTGCAGCACTGACCATAGTCACAAGCACCGCCCCTCACACACCCCCCAACACAAACTCCACAGAACCCACCTGGTAGAATGCAATGCCCCCATCCTAACACAAGATCCCACAAAGAACCACCACCCTGGGTTATGTTGTGTGAAGCACAGGGACACTCTTGGGACTCTTAGCCAAACAACTGCCAGGACAACACTCCCAGCCATCCTGTCAGCACAGCCAGCCCACCCCACAGGGAAGCAGATTCAAAAGGAAGGAAGCATGGGCATGCTGGGAAGGGGGTGGAGGCAATAGCATGATGGGAGTCGTAGTCACTGATATTGGTCACCCCCACAACTGTCCCATCAACACCACCATGAACCATGCTCACATCACAGGCAGTGGAGAAGGACTCACAAGATGGCTGACACTGGCTACTGCTGTGGGGAGCACAAGGCCCTGCTGGCAACTGTGCACCAACAAACAGCAGGACACCACTGACTGACATCCTGAGAGACAACTTCCACTCCCTGCAATGCAAGCACGTTCCATGGTGGGATATCTGGCTAGCTGGGTGGGAAGGGGGACTTGCAGCACTGACCATAGTCACAAGCACCTCCCCTCACACACACCCCAACACAAACTCCACAGAACCCACCTGGTAGAATGCAATGCCCCCATCCTAACACAAGATCCCACAAAGCACCACCACCCTGGGTTATGTTGTGTGAAGCACAGGGACACTCTTGGGACTCTTAGCCAAACAACTGCCAGGACAACACTCCCAGCCATCCTGTCAGCACAGCCAGCCCACCCCACAGGGAAGCAGATTCAAAGGAAGGAAGCATGGGCATGCTGGGAAGGGGGGTGGAGGCAATAGCATGATGGGAGTCGTAGTCACTGATATTGGTCACCCCCACAACTGTCCCATCAACACCACCATGAACCATGCTCACATCACAGGCAGTGGAGAAGGACTCACAAGATGGCTGACACTGGCTACTGCTGTGGGGAGCACAAGGCCCTGCTGGCAACTGTGCACCAACAAACAGCAGGACACCACTGACTGACATCCTGAGAGACAACTTCCACTCCCTGCAATGCAAGCACGTTCCATGGTGGGATATCTGGCTAGCTGGGTGGGAAGGAGGACTTGCAGCACTGACCATAGTCACAAGCACCTCCCCTCACACACACCCCAACACAAACTCCACAGAACCCCCATCCTAACACAAGATCCCACAAAGCACCACCACCCTGGGTTATGTTGTGTGAAGCACAGGGACACTCTTGGGACTCTTAGCCAAACAACTGCCAGGACAACACTCCCAGCCATCCTGTCAGCACAGCCAGCCCACCCCACAGGGAAGCAGAGTCAAAAGGAAGGAAGCATGGGCAAGCTGGGAAGGGGGGAGGAGGCAATAGCATGATGGGAGTCGTAGTCACAGCTCTACATCCCCCACCACATGGCCCAGCAAGCTCACACTCACGCATGCACATCCCACAGAGAGTGGAAAGGCCCATCAAAGATGTCTGACACTGTTGCTGTGTCGTGGGGAGCACAAGGGCATGCTGGGTACTGCACACCAACCAACAGCAGGACACCACTGTCAGCCATCTTGCCATTGCTCTCACACCCACACACACTGAACTCAACACAAAAGCAAGTAAGTATGGGAATGCTGGGAAGTGGGGTGGAGGCAATGGCATGATGGGAGTCGTAGTCACAGACATAGCTCACCCCCACAACTGTCCCATCAACACCACCCTGAACCATGCTCACATCACAGGGAGTGGAGAAGGACTCACAAGATGGCTGACACTGGCTACTGCTGTGGGGAGCACAAGGCCCTGCTGGCAAATGTGCACCAACAAACAGCAGGACACCACTGACTGACATCCTGAGAGACAACTTCCACTCCCTGCAATGCAAGCACGTTCCATGGTGGGATATCTGGCTAGCTGGGTGGGAAGGGGGATTTGCAGCACTGACCATAGTCACAAGCACCTCCCCTCACACACACCCCAACACAAACTCCACAGAACCCACCTGGTAGAATGCAATGCCCCCCATCCTAACACAAGATCCCACAAAGAACCACCACCCTGGGTTATGTTGTGTGAAGCACAGGGACACTCTTGGGACTCTTAGCCAAACAACTGCCAGGACAACACTCCCAGCCATCCTGTCAGCACAGCCAGCCCACCCCACAGGGAAGCAGAGTCAAAAGGAAGGAAGCATGGGCATGCTGGGAAGGGGGTGGAGGCAATAGCATGATGGGAGTCGCAGTCACAGACATTGCTCAGCCTCACAACTGGCCCATCAACACCACCCTGAACCATGCTCACATCACAGGGAGTGGAGAAGGACTCACAAGATGGCTGACACTGGCTACTGCTGTGGGGAGCACAAGGCCCTGCTGCCAACTGTGCACCAACAAACAGCAGGACACCACTGACTGACATCCTGAGAGACAACTTACACTCCCTGCAACGCAAGCACGTTCCATGGTGGGATAACTGACTGGCTGGGTGGGTGGGAAGGAGGGCCGGCTGTCAACCAAACACAACCAATGCAGACCATGTTCACACCCCAGAAAATACATAGAAATGCCCAAATAATGCAGGACAATGTGCCACACCAATATCAACCCCTGACTGTGACGACTTAGGACAATGCAATGTACAGGCCCACACCCAGAGGCACAGTCACAACTGTCATGTGTGTCAACCATTGATGCCTGCAGAAACATGACATACATTGTTTGTGTCTCCCAAAAACAGGTGATGATGGGGACACAGCAGCAGACGCTGAGGAGTCCCAGTCCCAGGCTCAAGAGGATGCCGAGCTCACTGGCGTCGTACAGCCTCTGTCCTCCTCGGACGATGAAGAACAACCTGGCACATCCGGTGCAAGTCAACATGCAGCACCAGGAGGACCACCAGCTGCAGCACCAGCAGGACCACCAGCTGCACCCCCTGCACCCACCCCTACAACGACTGTCACCACGAATACCATCCCTGCCGACATGGACAGAATAAGGAGCAACACCAGCACAGTGACCCTGGGCCAACCTGGGGCCATGGACACCACCACCACCACCAACCCCCAAGGTGGACCAGGGTTATCTGTGCGTGCCACTGCACACACTGCACATGTCAGCAGGGGTGGTGGGAGGGGTGGGAGACAGAGGTCGCTGCTTGCAGACGTTGCTGGTGTGCATGACGACCCACAACTGGTACGCATAGCTGATGCGTACCAGTCCAGCACCGGAGAGCTCAGCCAGGTAGTGGGGCTCCTCAGAGACATTAAACAGCAGCAGGCTGCCCATCATGCCCGCTTGGACTCCCACATGTCCCACGTGGAGTCACACATGTCCCGTGTGGACTCACACATGTCCCGCGTGGAGTCCAAGTGGGATGCACTGCATGAGATGACGGCGGTGCACAGGGACATTTTACAATGCCTCCGCCAGATGAACAGCAACCAGTCCACACCTCCCTGTGTGCCAACAACATCTGGTGCCGAACAAACTGCAACTGCCACAGGGAGGGAGGAGGACTCTGGCGGAGAGTCCCCTGCACCGCAGCAGCCTGCACTTGAGGGCCCCCCCAAGAATAGGGGTCGTCCGAGGAGGGAAAAGTGAGAGGCCGATGGCCAAGCGCAACTCCCAGGAAGCCTGAACCTGTTCTGGATGTTCGCCTTTGTGCACAGACTGTTCACCCTGTTGACGGCAACACTACTCCCACACATTGCATGGGGAGTACAAGTTGGACCAATGTGTCAGACAACTGTGGCCCCGATACTGGGGATCCTGTCTACCCGGACTTTCTATTCACCTAGGAACTTGGGATTGCAAGATTCATGTACAGCACAACCCATCCTATGCACTATTAACACAAATGTATCACAATAAACACACTAATACACCATACTTGCCTCTGTCGTGATTCCAACGTGGGTGCTGTTATGGGGATGATGAACTGCAAAATTACACTGTGTATGCGAACAGCAACAGCAAGGACAACACAGGCATGTGAGTACAGGCAACGTGACACACATGAGGGAGACACACCACCAGGGCTACACGACACATACACACCTAGGCCATCTGACTCATTGCCTACACTGATGTCGCCAGGGAAGACGGTGCAATGCACAGACACCACACCCATTCCCAGTTGTAGTCAAGTAGCCCACAGGTGCAGTAAGCAAATGGCAGTCAAATGTGTGACCACAGACAACGCACATCACAAAGTGAAGCACAGGTTTATTACACAGTTGCAACATGCCGTAACCACTACAGATGCAAGGTAACCCCACCTGGCAGCGGGCACACAGTCAACAACTGTAGACGGAAGGAAGTCCATGGGTGTGGCGCACATCACCTGTAGGGACACAACAGCTACCAGCCTGGATGTGCAATCACGTCGTCGGTGGACACAGTTGACCAAACGAATCTGAAAGTACCCTGTGAAGGACAGAAATGACACACAGTCAAAAGCAATGGAGTACAGGACAGAACAGCAAAACTCATGCACAATACATGTTACAAGATACCCACCCAGAACCAAGTTAGCATGTCAACACTGTTGGGGAGTACAGCCCACCTGTCACCACACATCGCAACACACATCCAGTCAAGTAGCCCATGGACACACTCCAACAGCACCAGAGCACCACCCACACATCATGCCAACTCACATCATTGACATGACACCTCAGGATACTCACATTCAGCTAAAGAAGTTGGTGATGAGCTGTGTGCGGACATCACCATCACCATCATCATCATCATCGTCACTGGCATCATGGTCCAGGCCAGGATCCTCCACAGGTGGCGGATGTTGGTCATTGTCATCCTGGATGAGAGGCAACTCCTTCCGCACTGCCAGGTTGTGGAGCATGCAGCAGACGATGATAATCTTGCACACTTTCGCAGGGGCATATGGGAGGGACCCTCCGGTCTTGTCCAGGCAGCGGAAGCGGCTCTTCAGGAGACCAAAGGTCCGCTCAATCACTCTCCTGGTCCGACCATGTGCCTCATTGTAGCGCATCTGGGCAGGTGTCACAGGGTTCCTGAGGGGTGTCAGCAACCACGGCATGTTGGGGTATCCCGAGTCACCTATGGACAGACAAGTGCACATTAGCTGACTTGGAAAAGTGGGCGGAATACTACAGATCAGATCACACACAATGGCACAAAGTCAGTACACACCGACAAGCCAGGCACGCTGGTTCTGCATCTGTGCCATCATCCTGGGGATGCGACTACTCCTCATCACAAAGGCATCGTGTGCTGAACCAGGGAAACGGGCACACACGTGTGTGATGGTCATGTCTGCAAGACACACCACCAGTGCATTGACCGAGTGGTAGTGCTTGCGGTTCCTGTAGGCCTGCTCCTGGGCCTGTGGTGGTACCAAAGCCACATGTGTCCCATCAATGGAGCCAATGACATGCGGCATCCTCCCCAGGGCATAAAAGTCACTCTTCACGTCAGTGAGTCGTCGCAGTCTAGGGAAATAGATGTACCGGTTCAGGAAGAGCAACATTGCCGCCAAAACATCGCGGAGCACACGGCTGAACATGGTCTGTGACATCCCACCAGCAGTCGCCACAGTATGTTGGAAGGTACCAGTGGCAAAGAAGTGTAGGGCTGCCATCACCTTCACCTTGGGGGTCAGCGCTGTAGGATACGGCCGGCCAGGCTGCAAATGTGGGGACAACTGCACTGCCAAATCCTCAATCAGCTGCCTGGTGAAGCGGTACCGTCGGATGCTGTCCCGTTCCACCATCGTTGCCAGGTCTGGGAATGGCCGATGGACAGCAGGAGCCCTGCAGTGCAGAGGAGAAGTAAGCAAGATTGTCAGTCACCCCACATATGCGGCATTGAACACACTCAAGATCCCAACATACATCATTATGAGGCACAACTACATGAAGTGTGCAGTACCAGAAGGACATGTATGGTACATACATGGCCAACATCTGTCAACACGGTCCTACAGGTGGCATCAATTTGTCCCAGGTTGGCCCATTGGATATCATGAGGCCGTGTCACAGTTCCCATCTCCTGCTGCCGTGTCACAATAACCCCCCACAGTGACATGTGAGGACAGATGGGCCCCAGGCACCACAGCTCAACGACAGGTACATTCCCAGGGACCCTGTAATGCCACATGGACACTGGCATTACATGGAGTATCATGTATACACCACAGCAAAACAACCATGAACCCCACAGGTAGTGGCCCCACTTGCCACGGCAGGACAGACATGGACGTCTGTGACACACACGCACAACATCAGAGTCCATGCACACACAACGTGGATGTGGAGACTGTCTCCCATTGTGCACATGAAATCAGAGACATTGTAAACACTACATGCACAAAGACTGTGGAGGAGCATCACTATTGTGCCACTGGGACACCCTGGCTCAAACATACCGTCCCACATGGGACTCACGGGGTATGTGACATGACATACACATACACCACTGTGAAATGTGACCATGGCACATGCACAGATATGAACAGTTGCACATCACAGTGGTCACGTACACGTAACACCCATGATCCTGTCCCCATGAACACGTGCACAGCCTGGGGGTGGCTGCCCACAGGTGACACCCACAGGACAACATGTACACCAACATACACACAATAGGAAATGCAGCCTTACATGCCTTATGATAAGGTTTGGACAGGCTGTCGTGATGTAGGTGTGCCCCTCACTCCCTGGGAGCTATCTGTGGCTGGCATATGTCCATCTGAGACAGGCATGCTGACATATGCCAGTCACATGTACAGTGATGCGTTGAACAGCAATGGACCGATCGGTGCCTCCGGCCGGCCCATTGCTTTCAATGTGTGCGGGTACGCGTTGTACCCCTGTGCGCGTTGAACAGCAATGGACCGATCGGTGCCTCTGGCCGGCCCATTGCTTTCAATGTGTGCGGGTACGCGTTGTACCCCTGTGCGCGTTGAACTGCAATGGACCGATCGGTGCCTCTGGCCGGCCCATTGCTTTCAATGTGTGCGGGTACGCGTTGTACCCCTGTGCGCGTTGAACTGCAATGGACCGATCGGTGCCTCCGGCCGGCCCATTGCTTTCAATGTGTGCGGGTACGCGTTGTACCCCTGTGCGCGTTGAACTGCAATGGACCGATCGGTGCCTCCGGCCGGCCCATTGCTTTCAATGTGTGCGGGTACGCGTTGTACCCCTGTGCGCGTTGAACTGCAATGGACCGATCGGTGCCTCCAGCCGGCCCATTGCTTTCAATGTGTGCGGGTACGCGTTGTACCCCTGTGCGCGTTGAACAGCAATGGACCGATCGGTGCCTCTGGCCGGCCCATTGCTTTCAATGTGTGCGGGTACGCGTTGTACCCCTGTGCGCGTTGAACTGCAATGGACCGATCGGTGCCTCCGGCCGGCCCATTGCTTTCAATGTGTGCGGGTACGCGTTGTACCCCTGTGCGCGTTGAACAGCAATGGACCGATCGGTGCCTCCGGCCGGCCCATTGCTTTCAATGTGTGCGGGTACGCGTTGTACCCCTGTGCGCGTTGTACCGCAATGGACCGATCGGTGCGCACCCATTGACAATGGGCTTGCCTGGCAACGGACGCGTTTTCGAATTTCGAACGAGTCGGTTGCTGGAAAATCAGTTGGTCACCCACAACAATGTTGCAAAATCATGTATGTCATGAAGTTGAAGATTTGAAGGATGCTGTGGGCGTGTTTTGGTGCTGCTATTCCATGGATTGGCCAGATTCAGAAGATGCAAACGACTTGGACCTATCACTTTGGACACAAGGGACAGTATCTGCCTCTCCAGCACATATATATTGCTGGCTGTTCCCCTGAGAGCCCACTTGCCTGCACTACATGCTCCAAGACGACATCTGCCACTGCACTGCTGCTGTCTCTGCCCCTCTGGACCCTGCAATGGCACGTACTGTGGAGAGAGCCCCAGCCTTCAGCCTTGAAGAGAACCAGGCCCTGCTGGACAGCCTACTTCCACAGTACAGCAAGCTGTATGGGACACCAGGGGAGCAGGTGAGTGTTCTGTGCACTGCCTTTCTGAATGTGCATTTTGTGTGACTAGCAAGGCTGAGAGTCTGCACGCCACTGGCTAGCAGGCTCACTGAGTAGTTGTCACCCCCCATAGTGTGTAGTGACTTGCACTGGACAGGTATGGTGCAGTGACAGTGCATTTGAACATGGTTTTACTTCCCATGCAATGATACCATGTAGTGACGTCTGGCAAACTGTCCATGGTCAGCTTTGCACTGCCTGTGTACATCATGTGCCCCTGTGTTTGAGACATGTATATACGACTGTGTCATGCACGGATATGTTGCATGTGTGGTAATGGCCTTTTCACTTTGTCATCCTCACAGGTTAATGCCCATCGGAAGCAGGAAATCTGGAAGGACATCGTCCGGGCTGTCCGGTCCGTGGGGGTCTACAAGCGCCGGATCCGCAACTGCCAGAAGAGGTGGCAGGACCTTCGGGGCTGGACCCGGAGGATTGCACGGGTCCAGCTGAAGCTGTCGCCTCCTCGCAGGAGGGGCGGAACACGGACCCTGACCCCCCACATGCTCCAGATCCTGGCGGTGGTCTTTCCAGACCTGGATGGGCAGCTGAAGGCCAGACAGCAGCAAGGAGGGGTGAGTCAAAGACTGCACTGTGAACTCTGTATTACATGCTTTGTGCCCTCCTCTGGCCTGGTTCAACTGCCACAGTGCAGCAGTCATGTTGTCCAGGAGCCATGTCCCTCTATTGTGCACTGCCCACTGCTCATCTGATACCCAGGTGTGGCCCTTACAGTCAGGGAATTGTGTCACTTGGGACTGTGTCCTTGCAGTTTGCTTCACTAAAGGTGGGGGACAGCATCTGTTTCCCTGACTCTGTTGTGGGCATCATGGGTGGGTCCATTGTTCACACAACGCCTGGGTTTGGACATGTGATCTGCGTGTTGCTTTGATATGTGGTCCACTTGCTGAGCTGAGCCACCACATGTGCCTGGGGTATGTGGCACACGCCCATGCAGCGGGTGGGAACAATGTTTGTGCCCCAGGAGTGTGCAGATTACGTGTGTCACACATACATAGCCAGCTATCCACTGTCCAGGGCACATCCCTCATTCATGTGGAGCAGGACAGTCATGCCTACTCCAGGCCATGCAATGCACTCTGTACTCCCACTCCCGTGTATCAGCTGACACATTGTGCACAGTGATTTGACCCCTCCGGTGTCTGCCTCTGTGTCAGTGTGCTGTGGATTAGTTGCCAGGACTGCTGTGGTGTTTCTTGGTAGGGGCTCAGCATGCCCCTGGAGATGTGACCATAGGAGACGATACTTGTGTGTCACATAGGTGTTTGATCAGCTGCCCGTGCAGACTGGGGTATGCGAATGTGATGTTCAGGCAGCTGTTCCCCATTCACAGCAAATTGTGAGGGGCTCAGGTTCAGAGGGTAGTGTCACAGGTCTCCCATATGTCCAATAGGTGTGACCTGGACAGATGAGGGTTGAGATGATGTGTTGTGTGGGGGATGTACATGTGCACTTGTGCAGCTCCAGGACTTGCATTCCCCATGACCTACTATTGTGACACAGTGCATAGTGTTGTTGTCTGGCTGCCAAGTCATACATCACTGAGACAGTGATGTATGACTTAGCAGTCATGCCTCTGCCATGGCATGTGTCAACTTATTTGTGGTCCTGCAGGGGAGTGACATGTGCTACATGCACACCATAGTGGCGCTGGCTATCAGGACATGGGTGCATCATGGTGTCTGTCGCTGGTATGCATCACATGCATTTCCTATTTGACTCTGGGCATCCCTTTCATCCGGAAACCTGTACTCACTCAGTGGCAAGAGCTGTGATCTGTCCACACCGTGTCCTCTGCACTGTCCAACTACTGTGTACTTGGTGCATGTGTCCACACTGGGGTGTTGCAATCCAACAGACACCAGGCAGATGGGTGCAAGGCCATGTGGGATGTGAGTGCCATGCTTGGCATCAGACTGACAATTGGCTTCTCCTGTTCAGTTAGGGCACTTTTAGCAATGTACAACTAATGATGCCAGGGCTTGCTCTGTGATGTGCTGTGCTCACAGTGGTGTGTGCGTTTGGTGCAGGTGACTGATGTCTGTCTGTTTCCCCATTGTTTGCAGATACATCCACGGCCACGGAAGGGGACAGCTCCACGGACCAGGAGGAGCCAGAGAGCCAGACTGGGTCAGCAGCCGAGGAGTGGTTGGAGGGACCCAGTGGCACGGAGGGCGAGGGGAGCCACACCGAGGAATCCTCAGCACCATCCACCTCAGCTGAGGACCAGAGCAACTCGGAGGATGACTCCCTTGTGGAGGCGGGTGTCAGCAGCCACCACACCCCAGCTAGTGTTGCTGTCCCCGCCACCACCAGCACCACCACCGCCCTCCCATCGGCTCCCATTCCCCAGGTCCGTGGAGGCTCCCATGTTCGGGAGCGTGTCTCCTTTGGCCCAGGCACCGCACCCCCTGCCCCTGTGTCCCCTGCTGCCCTGAGTGAGGAGTCTGTGTACCTCCTTCGCCAGCTCCATGTAGGGCAGACTGCCATGCTGAGTGTCCTCCATGCGCACACCGCACTGTTGACTCAGCTGGTGTCGTTCATGGAGGGCATCTCATCGGGCATGTCTGACCTACAGAGGGGCAACAGGTCCATGGACTCCTCCCTGACGGCAGCAGTGTCCCTCCTCAGACAGTCCCTCACCCCTCCTGCCTCTGCTCCATCCACACTCCCCAGCACCTTGCCCGTCCCAAGCACACACACACCGGCACAGGCACACACCAGCACACACACATCCAGCACACAGACACACACGCCACAAACTAAACGCACACGCACGCACAGTCAGGGGACTGAAACCAGACTCACAGGGGATGGGGCCCTGGTACACACACACGCATCCACGGGCACTGCGCAGTCCTCAGTTGCCTCTCCCTCCAAAGCACCCTCCCTTGCCTCACCTGCAACCCCAAAGACCCAGCGCCTCTTCCTCAGTGACCTCGGCCTCTTCCCCTCCGATCCAGCTGCCCCAGCATCCAGGGGGAAGAGGAAGCCCCCCACACGGAGCAGAGTGCCCCTCGCCCCCGGACACCCTCCCCCAGGCGCAGACAGACTGAGGCCCCCACCCGCAAGTCCCCCCGGAGTGGTAAGAGCAAGACCCCGCCGCCGCCCTGCAGCTCAAGCACCAGGTCACCTTCCTCCATCCCTCAGGCCCCCACTCCACAGGTGCCCCCGCCACACCCTGCCCCAGGTTCCCCCACCCACAGATATACCATCCCCAAGAGGCTCCGGCCTTCTCCCCTGCCACTTGCTCTCCCGGCACCACACCCCCCGCTGCGCTTGTCTGTGCCACTGATGTGGTGAGGGTGTCCTCCCCCTCTGTCCAGCCCACCTTGCCTGTTCCCCATTCTCCTCCCCTGGTGGTAGGCACTGCAGTGGAGTCCACTACCACCCTGTCTGACTTGGGCACTGCAGTGGCGGACCTGTCCACTCCATCTGCAGGGTCCACTGCAGTCGTGCCGGCACCCACAACATCTGAGCCATGCTCCCCAGTTGTGCCGGCACACACCATGTCAGACACCTCCACTGCAGTTGTCAGTGGCTCTCCAGCACCCACCACCCCTTCCCTGCTTCCTCCTGGTGAGCCCTGATCCTGTCCCTGCGGTGCCTGGCCTACCCCCCGGTTGCCCCTCCTAGTGGATTGTCCCTGGTTTTGTGCAGGCATGTGTAGGGTGGCATCTGCCACTGTCACCCACTTGTGACTTTGTTGATGGACTGGCCATTGGCCTTTGTTTATGTTCTACCGGACTTCTACTTTTAATGCCACATATGCTGAATAAAGCAACTTTCTGTTCTCTAGTGCTTTTGCTTCTGATGTACATGATGTTGATGATGCTAACAATGCCCTTGCTGCAGTGATGGTGATATTTGGTCTCATGATAATGAAGTGTTACTGTGCAGGAACCCATGTGGTCCAGGGGTTATGTGTCCTATCCTGTGGTGTATCCATGTCATCCATAGCAGCATCTGAGGGTGTCATGTGTTCAGTATTTGGCAATGAGATTTCCTACTTAGATTGGCAACTTCACATCTGTGGCTTCCACCCCTGCACATCTGTTGTGCCTGCCATTGTTCTATTCGTCTACTTCCCTGACCGTGTGGCCATCTCCAGTGAACATGCAGGTTTGGGCATCAATGGGGAAGGACTCATCTGTGTTGTCAGTGCAACATTGCTATACAAGTGTGTTGGATCTGTGCTGATGATTCCGTTGGCACTTCCATGACCAGGCTGATGGGACGGGAGCCCTCATTTGTTGCTAATTGTTGATTGTGTGTCCCATTGCTGCCATGGTATGGTATCTGTTCGCCTCACATCTGCAGTCTCCACAGGGTATCTGCATGTGTGTGCCCATTGGTGCAAATATGTGGGTCTGCATTCGGATGGTCACTTCTGTCATTGTGTCATTGATGATTGTTGACGGTGTCAGCCCCCATGGGTGTTGTTTGTCTGCACATGGCCAAAGTTATGTTTTATTTGCACTGCAGGATTTGGCTTCCCCAATTTATGTTGCAATGGGACACATACACTACTTTGCCACTGATGTGTTTGTTGTTCTGTGACCAGGAATCATCCATGCAGTTTGGCAGTTGCACCTCTTACTTTGTCAACACTTGCCTTTTGGTCACTGTGATGATGGGGGTTTGGACCCCATTGCCACAATGTTCAAGATGTGCTGCAGCTATGGACCCCACACTTGCCTTTTGGTCACTGTGATGATGGGGGTTTGGACCCCATTGCCACAATGTTCAAAATGTGCTTCAGCTATGGACCCCACACTTACCTTTTGGTCACTGTGATGATGGGGGTTTGGACCCCATTGCCACAATGTTCAAAATGTGCTTCTGCTATGGACCCCACACTTACCTTTTGGTCACTGTGATGATGGGGGTTTGGACCCCATTGCCACAATGTTCAAAATGTGCTTCTGCTATGGACCCCACACTTACATTTTGGTCACTGTGATGATGGGGGTTTGGACCCCATTGCCACAATGTTCAAAATGTGCTTCAGCTATGGACCCCACACTTACCTTTTGGTCACTGTGATGATGGGGGTTTGGACCCCATTGCCACAATGTTCAAAATGTGCTTCAGCTATGGACCCCACACTTACCTTTTGGTCACTGTGATGATGGGGGTTTGGACCCCATTGCCACAATGTTCAAAATGTGCTTCAGCTATGGACCCCACACTTGCCTTTTGGTCACTGTGATGATGGGGGTTTGGACCCCATTGCCACAATGTTCAAAATGTGCTTCTGCTATGGACCCCACACTTACATTTTGGTCACTGTGATGATGGGGGTTTGGACCCCATTGCCACAATGTTCAAAATGTGCTTCTGCTATGGACCCCACACTTACATTTTGGTCACTGTGATGATGGGGGTTTGGACCCCATTGCCACAATGTTCAAAATGTGCTTCAGCTATGGACCCCACACTTACATTTTGGTCACTGTGATGATGGGGGTTTGGACCCCATTGCCACAATGTTCAAAATGTGCTTCAGCTATGGACCCCACACTTACCTTTTGGTCACTGTGATGATGGGGTTTGGACCCCATTGCCACAATGTTCAAAATGTGCTTCAGCTATGGACCCCACACTTACCTTTTGGTCACTGTGATGATGGGGGTTTGGACCCCATTGCCACAATGTTCAAAATGTGCTTCTGCTATGGACCCCACACTTACATTTTGGTCACTGTGATGATGGGGGCTTGGACCCCATTGCCACAATGTTCAAAATGTGCTTCTGCTATGGACCCCACACTTACATTTTGGTCACTGTGATGATGGGGGTTTGGACCCCATTGCCACAATGTTCAAAATGTGCTTCAGCTATGGACCCCACACTTACATTTTGGTCACTGTGATGATGGGGGTTTGGACCCCATTGCCACAATGTTCAAAATGTGCTTCTGCTATGGACCCCACACTTACATTTTGGTCACTGTGATGATGGGGGTTTGGACCCCATTGCCACAATGTTCAAAATGTGCTTCAGCTATGGACCCCACACTTACATTTTGGTCACTGTGATGATGGGGGTTTGGACCCCATTGCCACAATGTTCAAAATGTGCTTCTGCTATGGACCCCACACTTACATTTTGGTCACTGTGATGATGGGGGTTTGGACCCCATTGCCACAATGTTCAAAATGTGCTTCAGCTATGGACCCCACACTTACATTTTGGTCACTGTGATGATGGGGGTTTGGACCCCATTGCCACAATGGTCATGGCCTGCTTGCATTGTGGGTGCCACACACATATATGTGTGGCACATGTGCTAGGGGGTCACATTGTATGTTCAAAGTCATGTTCGGTGTTGTAGGCATTTGACACAGTCTACACACGCTTGTCATGGTGTTGGGGGGATGTCTTCTTCTTGCATTCCCTAGTTTGTGGTGTGCTGGTTGTGTCATGCATTGTCCATCCTATGAGTGGGGGTGGTAGTAGTGGTGGGCATCCTGCCCCCCCTGGCTGAGGGTGGTAGTAGTGGTAGGCATCCTGCCCCCCCTGGGTAAGGGTGGTAGTAGTGGTAGGCATCCTGCCCCCCTGGGTGAGGGTGGTAGTAGTGGTGGGCATCCTGCCCCCCTGGCTAAGGGTGGTAGTAGTGGTAGGCATCCTGCCCCCCTGGGTGAGGGTGGTAGTAGTGGTGGGCATCCTGCCCACCCTGGGTAAGGGTGGTAGTAGTGGTAGGCATCCTGCCCCCCTGGGTAAGGGTGGTAGTAGTGGTAGGCATCCTGCCCCCCTGGGTGAGGGTGGTAGTAGTGGTGGGCATCCTGCCCCCCTGGCTAAGGGTGGTAGTAGTGGTAGGCATCCTGCCCCCCTGGGTGAGGGTGGTAGTAGTGGTGGGCATCCTGCCCACCCTGGGTAAGGGTGGTAGTAGTGGTAGGCATCCTGCCCCCCTGGGTAAGGGTGGTAGTAGTGGTAGGCATCCTGCCCCCTGGGTGAGGGTGGTAGTAGTGGTAGGCATCCTGCCCCCCTGGGTTAGGGTGGTAGTAGTGGTAGGCATCCTGCCCCCCTGGGTGATGGTGGTAGTAGTGGTAGGCATCCTGCCCCCCTGTGTAAGGGTGGTAGTAGTGGTAGGCATCCTGCCCCCCTGGGTGAGGGTGGTAGTAGTGGTGGGCATCCTGCCCCCCTGGCTAAGGGTGGTAGTAGTGGTAGGCATCCTGCCCCCCTGGGTGAGGGTGGTAGTAGTGGTAGGCATCCTGCCCCCCTGGGTGAGGGTAGTAGTAGTGGTAGGCATCCTGCCCCCCTGGGTGAGGCTGGTAGTAGTGGTGGGCATCCTGCCCCCCCTGGGTAAGGGTGGTAGTAGTGGTAGGCATCCTGCCCCCCCTGGGTAAGGGTGGTAGTAGTGGTAGGCATCCTGCCCCCCTGGGTGATGGTGGTAGTAGTGGTAGGCATCCTGCCCTCCCTGTGTAAGGGTGGTAGTAGTGGTAGGCATCCTGCCCCCCTGGGTGAGGGTGGTAGTAGTGGTGGGCATCCTGCCCCCCTGGCTAAGGGTGGTAGTAGTGGTAGGCATCCTGCCCCCTGGGTGATGGTGGTAGTAGTGGTAGGCATCCTGCCCCCCTGGGTAAGGGTGGTAGTAGTGGTAGGCATCCTGCCCCCCTGGGTGAGGGTGGTAGAAGTGGTGGGCATCCTGCCCCCCTGGGTGATGGTGGTAGTAGTGGTAGGCATCCTGCCCTCCCTGTGTAAGGGTGGTAGTAGTGGTAGGCATCCTGCCCCCCTGGGTGAGGGTGGTAGTAGTGGTGGGCATCCTGCCCCCCTGGCTAAGGGTGGTAGTAGTGGTAGGCATCCTGCCCCCCTGGGTGATGGTGGTAGTAGTGGTAGGCATCCTGCCCCCTGGGTAAGGGTGGTAGTAGTGGTAGGCATCCTGCCCCCCCTGGGTGAGGGTGGTAGAAGTGGTGGGCATCCTGCCCCCCCTGGGTAAGGGTGGTAGTAGTGGTAGGCATCCTGCCCCCCATGGGTAAGGGTGGTAGTAGTGGTAGGCATCCTGCCCCCCCTGGGTGATGGTGGTAGTAGTGGTAGGCATCCTGCCCCCCCTGGGTGATGGTGGTAGTAGTGGTAGGCATCCTGCCCCCCGTGGGTGAGGGTGGTTGTGGTGGTGGGCATCATGCCACCCCTGGGTGAGGGTGGTAGTGGTGGTAGGCATCATGCCACCCCTGGGTAGGGGTGGTGGTGCGCATTCAGGCCCCTGTGTGCATATGTGGCATTGGTGATGGGCATCCCGCCCCTATGGTGCTGCTGTTGCTGGTGTAAGTATATTCAGCATCCCCGTGTGTGTGTGTGATGTGTCGTGTACGTGTTGTATGTGTTTTGTGGTTGGTGTCTGGCTTACCTTCTGCGCCGTACGCGTCCGTGCCTGTTCCGGTAGTAAATGTAGAATATTGGTATGATCGGGATGAAGGGATTCATGGTTGGTTCGTGTCGTTCGTCCTTCTCGTTGCTTCGCGTCGTCCTCGTCGCTTCGCCTCGTCCTCGTCGCTGGCGTGTTCGCCTCGTAGCCGTGGATCGTGTTGTGGCGCGAATCGGAGCTTATGTGCGCCTCTCCCGGATGCTTTGACGTGCCGTGCGTAGCGAAGGGTTCGGCGCGTACGGAAAGCGCATCGTACTTGTCCGGCCGGACGGGGCTGCATTTTTCCTTCCGTGCGACTCGATTCGGCGTTTCCGGATTCGCCTCGGTCGGAGAACAGGACCTGATTTGGGTGAGTACGGCTCGGCCGGATTTTTTGCTGTTGTGCGCATCGTACTTGCTCGTTCGGTGTACTGTACGGATCGGTCGGGAAACAGGCTTTCGCATGGCTTTTTTCCCGACCGAATGGTATTGGGTGCGCCTCCGACCGAGATCGGAATCGGCCCCAAAATGTTAGTAAATCTGGCCCACGGTTTGCCAGCCAGAAGAGGAGAATAAATGTTTTATGCCAAACTGATGAGGCATTATTTCTCACAAAATTTAGCTTTCTTGTATAAGGCGCAATTCGCTGATGAGTTCCATCTGAACCTGATCAAGTAGCGGCCACTAGCTGGGGAAATCGGTGAGCAGCACGTGGGGATAAAAAAATGAAAACTTACCTGCAACCTGACATTTGTTGCCTCGCCTCCTCTTCATACGATGTTTACACAGGCTCCCAGAGTCCCCTGCACCAATCCACATACTACTCTCATGCTGGTATTACCCAGCATGAGAGAAGCATAGGGATTTGGGGGAGTGGGCTGGTTCCACGCTCCAGCAGGGTCTGGGAGCCTGTGCTCCTAAGCCTGCCAATATCTCCAAGCAATAGTCTGGAGATATCCAAGTGCACTTGTCGGTTTGGCCGTCCTAAGACCTGCAGTGTCCTGAGCCCACCACTCCTCCTGCTCCTGATGGCCCCACCCTCAAGACTCAGCGGCGGCTCTGGAGTAAAATAAAATTATAATAAAGTAGTTTTATTAACTGCTTTATTATCATTTTATTTTACATGCGTCTGCTAGTTCCAGCGTGGCCCGATGCTCCTCCACCATAACGGTGCCGCCCCTGATGTCCTGATCTCTTATTTTGAGAACTTCAGCCTGAAAATTAGGGTTTTTAGAAGCCCAACACTTCACAGTTTTGCATTAAAAAAACTTCAGCTTTGTGAAGTTTAAAATAAGGAGATATAATGGAGTCCTGTGCGATATCAAGAACACATTTGCACTGCTGCTCAGGGCTGCAAGCACCACACCACATGTGCGCAACTCACGGGAGTAGCCAGAAAAATAAAGTGCCCTCCACTTTGAACCATATCGCACTACAATGGTGAGCGAAACAAGAAATCCTGATCCTTTTACGGATGGTCCACCTGAATTGTTGTCCAAATTCGTCCTTTCTTCTCTTTCCTTCTTTAAATTCTTCTTGCAGGCTATCGTTCCATTTGCCTTACACTTATTTATTTTTAATTTGCACTTTTTACCCTTTCTCCTCCTTTAATCATGTTTGGTTCCATTGCCACCCTTTGGCCACCAGCCACATGTGCAGGTTATTATTTATTATCTTCTGTGTTGGTCTTGTGGGCTATGAGTCATAGATCAACATTAAGAAGGGTCAATAAGAACTATTTAATCTGTCCACTGGCACTGAAGCTGGTATAGTGTGCTACACCCTTGGCACAACTAGTACAAACTTTGTTCTTCTCGGTATGCGAACGACTGGCAGCTTTACTCATGGTGTAGCAATGTTCCAAATCCAATCACGGCCATAGCCTCTATAAATAAGGCTCCCTGTTTTCTGCTTTTACGGATTTTTACAGATAAATTCAGACAGAAAACAATGTGTTTTCTGTCTGTTTTTATTTTTAAAAGTGGATAAATACAGAACATTGTGCTGCTTTTAAGTGACTCTCTGTACTGTCTTTCATGAATTATAGCCCAACAGCTGAGCAGATGGACAGCATGGTAAATTCAAAAACAGGATGAAATTTCTTTAAATAGTGGCATGTGTCAATATTCATTTGTGGTATAATGCTAGTATTTACCAGTGGATGTATTGTTATGTAATATTTGGCTGCTTAAATAGCTAAGCACAACTGAAATCAATCACGACTGAAATAAAAGTATGAGTGCACGTCTATCAGTTAAATAAATATGGAAATGTACAGTTTTACAACTTGGAAATGTTAAAAAAATAAATACCATAACACCGGGAGCCCTATCTATAAAGCACTTAATGAGAAAAATAGCCTGGCTCTTTCCGATGCCAAGATATCTCTCTGCTGCCACTCAAGTTGGCCTTTTCCCTGCTGTCACTCAGGACTACGTTCAGCCTGAATGGCAGGATCAAACAATTGGGAGCCAATCCCCGCATAGTGTCTTGTAATTCTTAGGAGGGACACTCGACTACAGGGATAAGAAGTTTAAATTCGCCTTGTCGAAAATTTGTAAAAACCTGCACACTTACATATCTGTGGGTATTCTCAAACCTTTTCACAGACCATTTCAATTTTGGACAAAGTCAAAAAATTTAGGGGGATATTCTCAAGAACGTGTGTTAACTATCGTCAAATTCGCTTAACGCAACTTCTCACATCGCAGTCTATCGCGGGAAAATAACACTGTGTTAACGCAGTATTCACAACCCGGCGGCACCATGCGATAGTCTCACGATAACGCGACAAATGCCCGCGTTAAAATCAATGCGACGCCGAAAAAATGCGAAACACGAACGCGAAAAAAGTGGCGATGACCCCAATGGCAATACAAAAATCAGCGAAAACCAGCGACAGGCCTGGGATTCCCACGCGTCATGCGTGAGAATGCACTATAAAACCAGAGAAAAAAAAATGTAACTGCGAAGCACCATGGACGCACCCGGACCGAGTGCAGAGGACAACGCGAACCCCACAAGCCCCACAGACGACCAGCCAGGAACCCCGGGGCTGGGTAAGGGCAAGGAGAAGAGGAAGAGGAAGAGGAAGACGGGGTTCAGTCCACAGGAAAACCGGATCATCGTCACGGAGGTGACAGAACACTACCAACAACTGTTCGTCACCACCACTGTGTCATCGGCAACACAAACGGAAATATGGCAGTCCATCGTGAATAACGTGAATGCAGTCGGAGTGTCGAGGAGGTCAATGGAGGAGGTCAAGAGGCGCTGGCATGATGTGAAAAGCCAAACCAAGCACAAACTCGATGCCAACCGGAAGGCAGCAACGGCGACTGGAGGTGGGAGTCCTGCGCCACAGGAGGAGCTGGATGAGCTGGAGGAAATGGTGGCCACAGTCATCAGTGTGGAGACGGTGCAAGGAGTTGGGGGTCCAGACACTGCTCGACATGACCTGACCCAACAGCAACAGGGTGAGTAACCACCAGGGACTGGGGGGACGGGGGGAGACGGGCACAATGGCACACATGCACAATTATGTGTAGCACACTGCACACCCACAATGACTGTGGAACATGTCCCTGATGGCCTTGGCACACTGCAGCACACATAGAAACACCAAGTAGGCCCCCGTCCACCATGTGCACAAATGCCCCCCATCACCAATCTCACAACCTACCCATGCACATGTGCTGAACCCAGCAAAGCAGCGGCTCTGTGAGCCACACTGACAATGCAAGTGACACTGCATGACCAATAGCATGGCTGCAGTCAAAATATATGACATGGTGCACGACACGACACTGAGGTGGCCCAGTGTGGATAACATCCTCAAAGGAGCAGGTCACACTCTGACACATCCACGTGCACATACAACCCCTGACGTCAACAACACATCTGCAGACAAACAATGCACAAGAGTCCAAAATCCGTCCAAGAGCACAAATGACCCAAGCCGCCAACATCCCAGCACCGTAAAAGCACACAAGTCAAAGGCACACCGCCTCAAAGGGATAAGGGGCCGCTAAATCAGAGCTGCAGGGGTGACTCTCCCACAATGCAGCACACACACATAGCAATCACAGCACATCAACATTGACTACAATGTGGTACAAAGTGCCACACTCACACCACAGAACAGAGGACACAACTGGTGCCGCATGTGCGTAGAAAATGGCCAATCACACCAGGCATAGCAGTAAACTGTCAGATGATAATGTACGAGTACAACCTCACATCCGTCATGTAGTCGAAATGTCCACTGTCTCCCATCAAATACCCAGCTCCTCCAAAACAGTCACAATGTACATTGTCATGCAGTCTGTATGTAAACATGTACAATGCGTGCACATACATGGAACACTCTGTTAACCTGCATCTCCCCTTCACATTGCAGAGGGACAATCAACACCTCCTTCAGAGCAGACCAGACATCTCTTCAGTGATGAGGAGGAGGAACCCCTGGCCATCTGCTCCGACACCCTCCAACGGCTCGTGGACAGCCTCCGCACCCCACCTCCAGGAGCAGGGCAGCCCAGCTGCATCGAGGTGATCCCACCGGCTGCACAGACCACACAGCAGGAAGCACCCACCACCACAGCTGGCTCCCAGCACCTCACCGAAGAACACATGGCATTCCAACGCTGTGTGTCAGACTGCCAGAGGGGGCTGGCTGAACAGGTGCGGGTGGGTTTCGACCTCATGGCAGCCAAACTAGATGCCATACGTGGGTGTCTTAGTCCCATCAGGGACCACTTACAGTGCCTAACGGACACCCACAGTCCCCGCCATGCCCTACAACAATCCTTGACTGACCTCGCTGGAGCCATCACTCGGATACAAGAACTGTCTAGGCAGAGAGGCTCCAGCGACGACAGCACAGATTTTGCACAGATGCGAAGGACAATGGAGAACAGGGAGCGGATGCAGGCAGGAAGGATGGCTGCCACGGCTGAACACCAGCGAGATGTAGCTGGGATCTACCATGCCCTGCAGATCCTCATCTTGCCATTGGTGCCACAGAGCCTGTCCCAGATGACTGCTGCAGGAACTTCGACACACACATCTCCGCCCCCTGATGTGTCAGTGGCACACAGTGATGCAGCCATACCACCTCCGCCCCCTGATGTATCAGTGGCACACAGTGGTGCAGTCATACCACCTCCGCCCCCTGATGTGTCAGTGGCACACAGTGATGCAGCCATAACACCACCACACACACCTGGCACACCTGACACAGAAGACATATCAGAGGACGAAGATGTGGACGGTAATGACTCTATGTCAAAAAGGAGGTTGTAGCATTCATTCCCCGCCATATGGCCTGTTTCTGCTTAGTACAGCCCTCTGCATCATGCCCTGGTACAACACCTTCCACTGTCCCCCGAAACACTCTGCGAGATTCACCTGGACCCCGACATGGACTGCCATATCTGCTCTGGTTACCAATGACACAGCAAACAGGGTGCGGACTCAACCCTTCCTCTACCGATTAACTTGTCATCCCCTAAAGGACTCTGTTTGGCCCTCCACTGGGCAACCATGTAATGTGGGGTGTGCATGGCCATGTAATGCTCCAGCTCAGACACTCCACAGGATGTGAATAAAACATTCCTAATCACACAGATGTGTCATGTCTATGTTCAATCAAGTATACCAGTATGGTCGACTGTAGGGACATTGCTTGCACAAAAAGTTACACCCTGGGAAATGACATCAATGCGCATGTGTGACCGTGCAACACATGGCCAATTAGATGACTGTGAAGGTGTGAACTAGCTGTGGCCTCATTGTTCATGAACAACAATCTCGCAACCCCCCAACGTAGCCCCACGTCCATGTATTAAATAGGGCTGTGTGTAAATATGTCAAAGTCGGTAGGAGGCCTAAAGTAGTGTCCCACATCACATGTGACAACAGAACATCTCTTCGCATACCTACACACACACTCAACTGTGTGGACACAGCCTGGTTTGATGGAACACATTGATCCACATGGCAAGAAGTTGGACACCATACTCACATTGCTGAAGACACGTAAGCACACAGGTCTACCAGCAACTCTCCCAACCACAATGTCTGGCTCACAGAGGTGGAGCTGGCAATGGGGACTCACCCCTAAGTGAAATGCGCCAGTCAGTCCCTCCCTGTGTACGGACAATGCTCATTGAGGCACACTATTTGGCATGCTAATCAACACTCATCACAGTTGAACACTAGTGAAGCTGCATACACTTTATTAGCATGTGCGTGTCAGTACGGGCAAGACAAGGGCCACAACATGCAGACCAATGCATCATACACTAACAGGCAGCAAAGGAACATGTACAGGTGCAAGACATGGGGAGGCACAAATGAACACCAACCATGACGGATGCCAACAGTCTCAGCCCACCTTGCCTTGCTGGACGAGTCATGTGGTGTTTGCTGAATGCTCATTGCCCTGTGTCAGGGGACACGACTCACAGCCCATGGGATCTGCATAGTCCTGTACCACCGGACTGCGCTGACTGTCTGCTCTGCTGACAGTGAGCAGGTGAAGGAGTCCAACAAGGTCACATGTAGTACTACATTGCCATGTGTGTACTCTCCCTCCAGCGGTGTGTCAGGTTGAGGAACGTTGCCAGGCGCCGCTGTCCACTCACCTTGCACAGGTGTGTGTCAACCCGCAGTCTTGCACGCACATGCATTCTGAGTCCAGGCGAATGCAGCCATGTCCACTGTCATGGTGGGATATGTGTCCATTTCTCCAAGATGCAAAAGGCTGTTGGGACCTGTGCTATGGGTTACAATCTTTTGTGGCTGCAGGAATGTAGTTACTTGTCCATGAAAGCGAGCGCAGCTTCATGGGCAATCAGTTCCAAGAGTACGTCGTTGTTGACTTCAACGAACACGGGGGTGAGCCAATCCATTAGCTGGTCCGGACAGATGTGACTCGTCCATGCCGTTTCACCAATCCACAACACAGCCCAATAGGGGAGCGCCTCGATGTGGTCACTGCACACGAGGAATTGTGCAATCTCACATGCCCAACTGCCAGCACATACGCCCAATACCAAGGCATCCCATGAACGGGTATCACGGTTATACTCCTGGTCGTGGTCCAACAGGGGGCGCACACACATGTCATAATCCAGTTCATCTACCGTTGTGTTGGATAGGCAGACATCCATGGGCCACTCGAATATGCATGATCGGCAGTGGAACCAGGGCTGGACGCAGGTGACGTACGCAAGATGGAAGCTCAGACGGTAACTGATGCGCAACACTGCCAGTGGCAGTGCCCCCAACAAATGCAGCATTCGGTCACGGTACAGTTCCACGTGACAGGGGTTGTGCATGTGCCCGGGATATTCTGACATTGCGTTGTTCGCTCTCGTAGAACCGGCACTCTTCTGACCTGCGGCTGTTATGTGGATGATATGCCACAGCTCGGAGCAATGAGTCGTATGAGTGTGCAAAGTTTGTACGTATCGGTTGTCCTGTACGTAAGTGTCAAGGCCGTTCCATGCAGGAGTACCTCGAGCAAGGACTTCTGTGTGTGGGGTGTGGATACGTTGATCTTTCATTGGCACCGTGTGTAGTGTGGGAGTCGTCATCATCTGCCATGGTATCTCTCTTAGGGGGAGCCTGCCGCATGTATTTCCAAGGTCGGGGGTGCAGATGTCCTTCCGCCTTTTGTATTGAGACGAAGGGGCTTTCATCCCTAATGTTAGTCAGACTACTGCTTGTATCCTGGGAATGTGATGTGGCTATCGCGCTGCAATTGAGGCTAGGCCTTGGGCTTATGGTGCACCAAAAGCGATGAACACACACAACAGTTGGCATGTATGAGCCAAGACCCCGAGCGGCCTTGCGCTCCTTGTACAGTCCCTTCGTGCGCGGACGCCCTCCGGCCGCATGCAACATTGCAACATTGTCGATTGCGGGACGTGTGGCGCAGACACAGCAACAGAGACACACGCATCAGTTGGTTTCCTGTGCAGCCCAGATATGAACCACGCCCAGAGGCCAGGGATAATTGTTCACACCCCTACGCTGGCCTGGCGTACGCCGAGCCAGCCCACTCGGCTTACGTATAAAGGTGGGGACAACGACGCTACGTGTCCCAGTTCTTCCCCACTGCCTGAGGTGACATGGCTGTGTCCGGCTGGCCTATGATGAGGCTCAATCATTTAGGGTCCATGACTTGCGTTGCACGGAGTCGGTGGCACTGGTTGCACTGCGGCCGGCACGGGCCTACCGCCACGGACGGTGACTTTCTGTGCACTGAGGTAGGGGCACCTAAAGTGCTGAGCGGGTGTGCAGCCTGCGATGATGACGTGTGCACTGATATGGTCTCTGCCATTGCAATATCAAGACCCAGAATCAAGTGTGCGACCTGATTGACCGCAATGTAGGCCTGAGCCAGCGGGCAGCGCGGGCCTACCGCCACGTGGCGTTGCCTCGCGGTTCACAGAGTTAGTGGCACCTAGAGAGCTGAGCGGGTGTGCAGCCTGCAATGATGACGTGTGCACTGATATGATCTCTGCCATTGCAAAATCAAGACCCAGAATCAAGTGTGCGACTTGGTGGACCGCGGTGCGGGGATGCGTGATGTGGAGGCTGCCAAGGTCGCGGGCCCCGGGCTTGGTGCTTGCACCGGCACGTGGTGGGCCCTCTTGGAGACACGCCGGTGGCGGAAGGTGAGCAGCGAGGCCTGGGTGCGCAGGGGCGGGCAATCCCCGCTGGGCGGCGGGAGGGGCTGGGGTGCAGCAGCCTGTGTGTGCAGGGGCGGCCAAGCGATGTTGCAGTGTGCAATGATATGTACTCTGCCATCATTAGCTGTGGACTCTGTTTCAGATGAGGGACCTGGTGGCCTGCAGTGTGCACAGGCACGTGGTTGGAGACACACCGGTGGCAGCAGGTGAGCAGTGAGGCCTGGGTGCGCAGGGTCGGGCAATCCCCGCTGGGCGGCGGGAGGGGCTGGGGTGCAGCAGCCTGGGTGCGCAGGGGCGGCCAAGCGATGTTGCTGTGTGCAATGATATGTACTCTGCCATCATTAGCTGTGGACTCTGTTTCAGATGAGGGACCTGGTGGCCTGCAGTGTGAACCGGCACGTGGTTGGAGACACACCGGTGGCAGCAGGTGAGCAGTGAGGCCTGGGTGCGCAGGGGCAGGCAATCCCCGCTGGGCGGCGGAAGGGGCTGGGGTGCAGCAGCCTGGGTGCGCAGTGTCGGCACTGTCTCTCCCTGTCCCTCTCTTCCTTTCACTGTCTCTCTCTCTCCCTCTCTTTCTCTATCTTTCTCTCTCTTTCTCTCTCTCTCTCCCTCTCTTTCTCTATCTTTCTCTCTCTTTCTCTCTCTCTTTCCCTCTCTTTCTCTATCTTTCTCTCTCTTTCTCCCTCTCTCTCTCCCTCTCTTTCTTTCACTGTCTCTCTCTTTCCCTCTCTTTCTTTCGCTGTCTCTCTCTGTCCCTCTCTTTCTTTCAGTCTCTCTCTCTCCCTCTCTTTCTCTATCTTTCTCTCTCTTTCTCTCTCTCACTCTCCCTCTCTTTCTTTCACTGTCTCTCTCTCCCTCTGTTGCTCTCTCTCTCTCCTTCTCCCTCTCTCCCCCTTTCTCTCTCTTTCTCTCTCTCCCTCTCTTTCACTCTCTCTCTCTCTCTCTCTCCATTTCTATCTCTCTCTCTTTCTCTCTCTCTTTCTTTCTCTCTCTGTCCTTTGTTGAGCGCAAGACACACCTTCTTATCTTCAATTTTGTCTTGCAGGCTGTGACTTACAGTTTGTCCGGAGAAGACCCGCCATGTCTCTTCCAATTATTGATGTTGAGTTGAATTTGAATAAATTGATTATTTTTGGAATTCTAAGATGTATGTATGTTTTTCCTTTTTCGGACCACACATGGATGTTGGTTGTTGTACTTTTGCGACATCAGGCGAATTGTTGTGTTCATGAATTTGTAAGGTAGATGTGAAATATCTTTGTCCGGGGGGTGGGGGTGCCCGGGGTAGGGCCCCGGGAGGGGGGGGGGTCCTGGGGGAGTCGGGGGCCTGGGTGTGGTGGCGGTGGGTGTTGTGGCCCTCTTGGGGCTCTGGGGTGCATAATCAGTAGCTCCATGGCATCTGTTGTTCTTCAGGTGTGGCTCTGGGCTGGGCTCCCTTTCATGGTGCAGGTTGTCGTCCGACTTAACACCAGGTCGGAGCAGGTGTTAAATCCCTGCTGCTAACGCGCCTTATCGCATGTTTTTGATTCTTATCGCCGATCTGGCTGTTCGTTGGGAATGTTGCGGAGTGGTGTTTCCGCGGGTTTTTGCACGGGAACGCCTACTCTGCATATCATTAGCGTTAGTTGCCGGTGTCATCCGGGGCGATGTTTTTTGCAACTGCTATCGCATGAAAACTGGTGATATCGGCTGTTAGCACCAGCTTGTGAATGGTGCAATGAATTTATCACCACTTTGGCTGCGATAAAGTGCCGCTAACTCGGCGATAAGTCCTTGAGAATATGCCCCTTACTCTTTTCAAGGGCAGGAGTAAAATCCTTATCCAAGATGAGAATGGGGAGCGGACACCACAAATTGATGGGGATCAAGGAGAACAGATTTTTTCTAATTGGGGGTAATCTCTCGTTCCAAATATCTGTCCATTTAAAGCATAGCACCCTGGAGAAAAAATAAAAAGCCCTCTAGTGCTTTTGCACTAGTGCAAGCTATTTCCACAAGTGGAAATATAGATTATGTACTGTTATGCATGTAAAAATGCCTTTATGAGAGGAATTCATAAACAATTGCAGAGCTACGCGTTGCAGCTTTCAAAGAGTGCTGCAGAAGCAAAAACGTCTGAACTGTACAGGAAACGTAGATGTATATCTAAGGAGTACATTTCTGAGAGTTTTTTTTTTTTTTAAAGAATCGGGCGCAATACCATTTCAGCAGAATGAGTCACACTTTATATGTGTTACATAATGTGAAATCTAACTTGTTCCCTTTGTGCTGCCACTGTCACGTATCCCTAAATGGGAGGGACACTGCGTCGGGCATGTGAAATCATTTTGAGTGTTATTTCATAACGCTGGTAAAGAGCTACTCGCACAACTCACTGAGGCATGTTTTTTTTTTCCAAGTCCGGCTTTCCTGATGGTACCCAGCCTGAATTAATTTAAATAGTTTCGAAGTGTTTCTAAGAGTCACCTGCGATTAGTTCCACTCAATTATCGCCAATTCAACACCACAACGCTTCTTCTCTTCTCCCTGTCTGTCTCAACTGTATTACAAATGTAACGTTTCGAATGTTTATGTCCAAGTTTAACCGCAAGATGGCAGCATTGGCTAATGAATGAGACATTTTCCCCTTCATTAGCCTTCTCCATATTGCACCTATTCTCTTTATATGAGGGAAGATAGCGCTTTTGCAGCATCTGATGTATCCTAAAAAAGAGATGTTAGGAGCGCTGCTTTACATGGGAAGGTACTTACAGGTACGAAGTACCTGCACTTTTTTCACTTGAAAGGGAGAGTGCTTGCACTTATAAGCAGGAGTTCAATACTTTTAATGGGAGAGTAGCAGCCCTTGTCAATAGCTCACAGGTACTCTGGGACAGACAGAACCTAGACTTCTATAATTCCATTTCAACCACTGGTCAGGAGTACTCCAGAAAGGGGCTTTGGTTCCACCCACATGTTGCCAGGCAGGAGTACATGTTTTGATTGGACAGAGGTAAAAGAGTTCGCCCGCTCCACCCAAATGTTACTATTTTATTTATTTACTCTGCCGTCTGAGTCAACAGTGGTGTGGCTTCCTGAGCGTGACATTTAGGGGACACACACATGGCAATGTGATTCTGCCGAAGTGTGTTAGATGACTAGATAATTCATGATGTTTGTTTTTCTCTGGCAAGAGTGCAGTTGTGTGTTTGTGAGCAGTGTGGGATGCCCAAGGCTAAACTAATCTACATGGACTTTTAGGTCTGGTTTGACAGTGCAGCTGTCGCCTGACATTTGTGATCAACAAAAAGAGATTTCAGAGTATTACTGAGAGAGGAGCTTAGACACAACCTAAATGTCGGTTTCTTTAAGTGCATGATTTGTTTGGGTCAAATGTGCTTCCACTAAAAATCTGCTGTATTGCACTTTTTGGCTTGTGGCAAAGCTTATGCTCGATACAGCAGGACTGAGTTCATTATGGTGGCAAGCCAATGATCATATCTATAGGTCTGATCTATTTATTATTAAATGCTCTGATAAAGGCTCTAGGCCTGATGCATTTATTGAAAAAAGCATATATTAAAGTCAATAGGCATTTAATTGTGGATTGGTATTGCCCTATAGTAAAGCCCTAAGATGTGTATTTTGATACATGGAATCTCACAGATTACCGACGTAGGCAGGGTTTTCGGTGCTGTTACCCTGTGTGACAAACCATGGATATAGAAGGTATACTCCATGAGAATCCTTGTTAGACCCTTTCAGGAGGGATAATATTTTGCTCCGCCAACTCTAATTTCGTATACCTTTCTACTTTTAGGACTGTGTGCCTGATGGTTGGATTGTAGAAACGTTTATGCCCAGTACTAAGCCTGTATTGGGTACGGTGACAAGCTCTAGGCCTGATTGGTGCACTGGGAAAAGATTATGTCCAGTGCCACAGATCTAATCTGCTTATTATGAAATGTTTTGACAAAGTCAGTTGATTTATCGTACTTATTGTCAAACGCATTTGTTAAAGGCAATAAACCATTAAAAGGTGGTTGTTATCACACTGTGGGACAGGCCATTGCCAGGTATTTTGATACATTTAATCTCACAATTACTGTGGTAGGAAAGGGGGTTGATGTTGGCACCCCACTCTGAAAAAGCCACAGGGTTTTCACTGTGATGATTCTTGTTAGGGATTGAGAGGGTTTATGTATTGTTTTGCAAGTTGTATTTTTCTGCATATTTACAATTATATATTTGTTGCCAGTTTAGTCCGGTGTTGGGTAAAGTGTAAAGCCAAAGTTAAAGGGTAAAGGCTTCATCGGTTTATTGGGAAAAGTCATGCCAGATTTCCCAGGTTTATGAAACATCATTACAAAGCCAGGAGGCCTGACCTACTTATTGTGAAAGCATGTGTTAAAGGCAATAGACTTTTAACGAGGGCTTGTTATCACAGTGTTCTAAAGCCTGTAGGCAGGTATCTTGTTATATGGAATCTCACAGATTATCATAGGTGGCAAGGGTTTTGGTGACACACTCAAACAAACGTTGGGGATACAAGATATGCGCTACAATAATCCTTGTTAGCCTCTTTTAGGAGAGACAATATTTTGCTTTCTCAATTGTAATTTTGTATATATTTGTACTTTACTGACTGTATGCCTGATGGTTGCCTTGAGGAAAGCTTATGCTCAGTAGAGTAGCCTTGAGTGGGTTACGGTGACAAGCAAATGATAAATGCTACAGGCCCCATTATTTATTATAAAAAGCTACGATAAAGGCAGTAGACCTGGCACATTTATTGTGAAAAGCACGTGTTAACGTTTGTAGGCACTTAAGAGTGGATTCTTATTACACTAAATTAAAGAATACAGATAGGGTTTTTGTTACATTGAATCTTATAGATTACCTTAGTAGGCAAAGGTGTTCATGTTGATTACCCCATCTGACAAACTAGGGGGGTCCTTACTGGGAGACACTTGAAGATACGACCACGGATACACTTATACGCGGGAGTGCACTCGCTCCAGGAACGGACGGGGTTCTTTGATATTTCATCTCCCCATTAAACTGGACCGAACTCGGTCCTATTACATCCCGGATACTGGGGCTTAACTACTCTGGAGCTACGTGCTCACTTTAAATTGGACAACACAATATTGACCAGCCGGGTTGGAAGTAGAACCGGCAGAGAGGTGAGAGGGGCTGAAAGATCGGCTAGCTATACAGCCCTGAAGAAGTCGCGGGGTATTCCCCTATCGACGAAACACGTGTTGGTTGGGCGAAAAGAATTAAAGACGAAGATCTGAAAATAACACATTGTTCTCTTTTCTGTATAACCGCTAGAAATACTGTGTTACTCTTGATGCATGCGTGAGCCAAGGATAATTGTTGATTGAAGTAGTGACCTTAGGGTCAAAGTTTGGAGGGTTTAGGGTGATTCCCTTCCCCTTGAGCACCGCAACTGATTATAACAATCTACGACTAAACTAATACAGGAATATATGAGCGCCAGGGATTTCCTAGTTCCAATTCACCCCATTAGGACAACAAACTAGGGGGATAGAACTGTGAGAATCCTTGTTCAGCCCTGGTGGAGAGATAGTATTTTTCTTTTTGCCAACTGTAATTTTGTATACATTTACGGTTTTATGACTGTATGCCTGATGGTTGCTTTGTGGGAAAGTGTAGGCTCAGGAAACTAGGCTTGAGCAAATCATAGTGACAAGCCAATGATAACAGTTGTAGGTTTGGTCTTCGTGCAGGAAAATATTTTGCCAGATTCCATATGTCTGGTCTGATTATTATAAAAAATGATTACAAATGCAGTAGGCCTGGCATATTTATTGTGAAAATAATATGGTAAAGCCAATAGGCCTTGAACAGTGGATTGTTATCACATTAGATTACTGGCCATAGAATGGTATTTGGCTACATGTAACCTCATAGATTACCAAAGTAGAAAAGGGTTTTGGTATTGGTCACCCACTCTAACAAACCTTGGGAGTGGAATTTCACTGTGATGATTCTTGTTAGCCACTATTGAGAGTAGTTGTATAGGTTTTGCCAACTACAATTTTGTGCATATTTCTAATTTTATAAATGTATGCCTGATGGTTGCCAGCTTATGCACACTTCAGTAGGCCTGTGCTGCATATAGTGTCAAGTCATTTGTAAAGGCTCGAGGCCTTATTGGTTCAGTGGAAAATTCAGATTCCTTAGGTGTGACCTATTTATAATAAAAAGTAATGACAAAGTAAACAAGCCTTACTTACTTGGGGTAAAGGTAAGTGCAATTTAAGGCTGATTGCTATTATATTTTGCTAAAGCCTGTAGGCAGATATGTTTGCTACATGGTATAGGAAATCTGTCTTTTCTGCATGGTCACCCCCGAAGCTTCCCTTTTTGCTGGATGCTATTTTATTGTTGGCTTTAGAATCAGTGCAATTTACCTCTACTAACTAGGAGTACAGTACCTGTGCTTCCCCTTTAAACATGGTTGAATTGACGTATTCCTAATTGGCACATTTAACTTGTCTACAAGTCCCTAGTTTATGATGTAGAAAGTGAACCCCGGGCCTGGAAGTTAAATGCCAATAGTGGATTACAGCATCTATTGTGCCGTCCTCCACAGTAGCAAAGAAAGCATGGCTTCAGGCAGTAGCCTAACTACTGCAGTGCGGCCTGTTAAACTAACTTTTTTTGAAGGACAAAAACCAGCCTTTTAAATACTAATAAGTCACCTCTACGTAAGTCTGGTAACGCACAAGGTAGGGTGCGTTGTATTTAAAAGTGGAAGATGTAGACAACTAATAAACTAATATTACCTACAGAGACAAGGCCCTTAAAGCTATTTTCACTGTGTCAAGCCTAGCTGTCCTATGTGGAAAATCAGACTACAGATTAAAGTACTAATGCTGTATCTTGTGAATGGGACCAGCTAGAAAAATAATTAAACAACTCTTACTAATAGTTATTAAAAATTCAATTCAATGATGAAGTCGAATTTGTAACAATTATTAAGGATAAGTAATTTTTAGAAAGTTACATTGAATCCTGAATGTCCTGGATAGGTGTGACATGCCTTCCGTGAGCAAACAAATGGCTGACCTAAATGGTCAGAGATGACTTCTCTCAACACCACACAATATGCAGGGTGGGGGCTGTGGGCTTCCTTTTGAGAGCACAGTGTTAAATACTGCTTGTCAGGTCTGCTAAGCTACATGTAACACAGGGGTCACACTTGAAAGGGAAGTTGGCAGGATGCCAAGACAATTCTTCTGTTTCCACTGTCTGGTTGCTGAAGAACACTGCTTTTGTCTACCAGACTTCTGCCTCTGTCTGTCTGTCTCTGTCTGTCTCTTGGTTGTTTGTTGTTGTGCCTGCCTCTAATTGGATTTTAATGTTAGATGTGGAAGGACATTAGGATTGCCACATTACCCTGTACAGGCACACCCACAGCCCTCAGAGGCCAAGTTGAGTGTGGTCAAAGACTTTTGCCATCTTGAAAATGCCCAAAGTGGGTAGGTTTTGCCCTGGGAACTTTTACCCCATTGGTTAGAGTGTGCCCAGGAGTCACTCCTACCCACTACCTCGTGCCAGGTAAAAATGTGACACCCACTTCAGAACAATACTGGACCTGAGAAAGAACATAAATGGACTGGGCCTGCTGTCTGTGACATGAGAGGAGACCTGAAGGACTAAACCTGCTCCCTCTTGTGCCCAGACCAAAGAAATGGACTCCAAAGCGTCATAAGGATGACCTCCTGTTAAAGCTGCAGGGTTACAATAAGCTACAAGAGGCCTTTTCCTGCAACTGCCCAGCTGACCAGTGGCAACTGGACCTGGACCTGGACTCGGCCATGCTGTTGGCCTCTGCCAGACACACTGTGAGCCTCTAAGTTCCACCACAGATGTCTTGGGGCGCTTTAGAAGTGTACTCCTGTGGTGAATTAAGACTTAAAGGGCTAAGGCAGAAGGTAAAATCTTTGACCAGGATGAACCTGGTTGGTGTATCCGAGTCACGCTGCATCGTGGTCAGCGTCAAATTGTGCCTGGGTCCCGGTCTACCTCAACCATTGACTGCCATTAGTACTTTGTGCTTCTTGGTGCTATTCCAACTTAGAGCTTTAAAAAAACATATTTTTTGTTCCCCTTATTGGATTTAATGTCATTTTGGTGTCATTCTGTTTATTAAATTTCACTCTATTTTTCTAAAACAGTTAGAGATTTTATTGTTGTGCATTTTTACTTTATTATTGTTTTGGTGCTGCATAAATACTTTACACATTGCTTCTAGGTTAAGCCTGTCTGCTCTGTGCCATAGCTACCAGGGACTCGAGCTCAGGTTTATTTAGAGACTTTAGTGATTTACCATGACAAGGGTTGTGATTATTACTTGAGGTGGATCCTCGCCCCCCTCAACTAGTTCTCTATGTTTTACAGCTATTTGCCATACCACTGCAAGACAGGCACCCACTGCTTTATTTAGTTTTGTTATTACAAGCATATTCCTGACATGTATAGATGGCAGCGTTTGTTTTCTACTTGTATTCTTTTAAAACATCTTTTAATTTATTGTGTACATTTTGTTAAGTTTGTGTATGTATTATTGCAGTTGTGCCAGAGATCTGTGTAAAACGGGAGCTTGCTTTGCTGTTGTCTGTGCTGTATTATGTGTGTGATGGAAACTTACAGTGTTGCTGACTGTGATTTGCCTGTTCTGTGCGTGAGAGAATCTTTCACTGTTGCTGTCTGTGAAATCTTGTTTTTGTGTTTGATTAAAGCTTGCAGTGCGGCTGTCTGGGCTGGAACTGATACATGAGGGAGGGAAGCTTCCTCTGGTACTGCCTGTGCCATGTTGTTTGTGTGTGTGATGGAAGATTACTTTGCTGTCTGTGCTGCACCTGATGTATGTGTGAGGGAAGCTTGCTCTGATGATGCCTGTGCCATATTGTTTCTGTGTTTAAATATGAACTTGCAATGCTGCTGTCCGAGCTTGACCTGTTGTATGTGTGAAATAAAATTGATCTGTTGCTGACTGTGCTATGTTCCTTGTGTGAATCATTGAAGCTGCATTGCTGCTGTCTGTGCTGGACCTGATGTGGGCGGGGAATCTTCCTCTGTTGCTCTCTGTGCAGTATCATTTCTGTGTGTGATGGAAGATTGCTTTGCAGCCTGTGATGCAACTGTTGTATGTGTGAGGGAAGCTTCCTTTGCTGCTGCCTATTCATATTGTTTCTGTGTGTGGTGGTAGATTGCTTTGCTGTTGCCTGCACTGTACATGCTTTGTCTGAGTGTGTCATGTGGAACCTCTGCCTATGCTGTATCTGCTCTATATGTTAGAAAACCTGGCAATTGTGTGTGCTTGCTGTGTGTGTTTTTGTGAACTATTTCCAGGGGCAGTCAGTCATTACTTGGCAGTAAGCAAACTGAGTACTGCTATTTGTCACTGCTTTCCTAGGGCCTCAGGTACTATTGCACTCCAAATGGATAACAAAGCTAGGACTGGATCCTCCACGCACACCTTAATTGAGCTGTCAAGGTTTACTCCTTCGAGCAGTGGTAGGTTTGAAACTCAGTTATAGAGAAATAGTATTGCCACTTGATAAACTTGCTTAAAAATATCAGTTACATATCTACCACTATGAAACATGGGGAATTTGAAATAAATAACAACACAAAAACAGAAGAGCATAGGAAGTTGTGGGAATTGAGGTACGACCTCAAACTGTTGAATTACACAAACACGGAAAGGTGGCACAATTCAAATAACAAGGCCACCCCCAGGTAGGGTGGCCAGGCGTCTCGGATTTGCCAGGACGGTCCCGGTTTTTCGCCAGCTGTCCCGGCAGATTTCAGGAAATTTAGCTCATTTCCCGGTTTTTAGAGAGGGTTGACTGAAAACGGCGGGAGGTGCTTTTTTATGTTTTACAAAGCAGGGATAGTTATCAGTTGCTTCCAGAAAGCAATTTAATTAACAGGCAAGCAACTGGGTTTAAAAATTCCATTTTATGTATGTTCTTACTGCCTGTTCTGCAATTCTCTGCTGAGGAGCGCTGTTATTCTGTGCGGTCACTTGAAGTAAAATTGTAGTCCTTCTTCTATTTTTGTGAAATGCCCCAGTTTTTGGCGTTAAAATTCTGGTCACCCTACACCCAGGGGGCCTCTTGAGTATATCGTCTTGCTCCATGTTTCATTTAAGCCCTTATGTTTCATTCTCAGCCCTTCCCTCCAGAGCTTCCCCGGATTTAGGTCCCCATCGGTCCTCGGCTTTTACCTGGCTGAGATGGTTTACGGTGACTTGACCTTGATGACCCTGAGGACAGCCAGCCATCTTATTTTAATTACTCCCATGGGGCGCTAGAACCGTATGGACTAGGAAGTGGGGTTTCCCCTCCCTCCCTCTCCCCACCATGGGGGATTGTTTCTCCTTTTTACCCCTGATGATTGCATTTTTCCTTTTCTCCACCTTTTAAGTTGCTTAACTAGTAGTTGCTACCTATTTGCCCATCTCCTGTGTATGTTCTCCGAGATCTATACTCTGCTGCTCCTGGTATTTCCATTCATTTTGGCAGATCCCTCAAGGGAGGCCTGTTATGCAGATTGATTATGGGTTTGCATTTTACCTTATTGGGTTCGACTTGACTGTGCATTTATTTTCATTGTTCCACTCTTGTTACAGCCATGGAAAAACTCAATAAAGAATTGAAATATCAACAACAACAACAAAAATCAACAAAGACTCCTATCACAATATTATCCTTTGGGGTAGGTTTGTGTACTTTAGCTGTGCTTGAAATCCTGTGGGTCACCTGCTTGCTTGCTTTGTTTATCATCCCTGTTCAGGGGAGCAAAGGTGTATAAAGCCTTTGGCTGGAAAACTAGGTTTGTTTGCAATTCTCCCTCTTGTCATGAGGCCAGCTGACAGCCAGGAAGAGTCATCTCCCTCCAGGAATAATGTACAAGTGTGAGACCCCTCTGAGCCTAACTCTACAATACGATTTGCCTCCCAGTTGTAACATGCCCGCTTGACCTAGTGCCACCAGTGGGCTGTCATTCTTAGCTCCCCCTCAGCAAACCATTAAAAGTCTGAGGTGGTTATTTATCCTTAAGGGGACAGCCTGCCAGCCAGCTGGGTCAGTAGAGGATCTGGCCTCCATGTCCTGGTCTAGAACCACCCACCTCATTTTGAGATCCTCTCATGTCTTTTAACAACAGACCCAAGGTGGAGCTGGTTGCTGAAAAGCAAAAGACAAATGTCCCTGATGGGCAGTGTTCTCCTTATGTGTCAGGGACATTATCACCTTTTCCTTCCCAGCACCACTGTGCCTCACACGCGCAGAAAAAACCCAATGACTGTCACCTTAGGGTGGGCACCTTAATAGGGCAGGGTGTCCTCTTAATAGGGCAGGGTGTCCTCTATTGTGAACTGGTGGGTGTGCAGGATCCTGGGCTGTTGCAACCACTCTGCATATGTGAGTGTGAAGCTTGCATTGCCGCTGATTGGCCCATATCTGGTCTGTGCAAGGGAAGCTTGCCCTGTTGCTATTCTTGTTGCGACACTTCTGTGCTTGAACAAAGGATGCACTGTGTGGTTTGCTCTACGTTTGATTTTGTGTGATAGAAGCTTGTATTGATCCTCGCATTGTTGTACCTGTGTGTGAAAGAAGCTTACACTGCTGTTCCTTATTCCACAATTGTAAATGGGTTGCACAGCTGTTAATTGTGTTGTGCTCTGTGTCTGTGAAGCTTAACTTGCCTCTGTCCTCATTGTCCCTGTTCTGTGACTGAGGAACGCTTGCACTGTTGGTGCCCATGCTGTACTTTCTTTTTTGTGAGTTTCAGTGATTCTGTCAATCTTGCTGCTTGAAAGAAAGCTCCTCTGCTGCTGTCTATGCAGGACCTGTTCTGTGTGTGCGAGAAGCACGCACTAGTGCTGCCTGTGCTGTTTGTGAAGAAATCTTGTACTGTCAAAGTGCATAAAGTAAAGTATGGGAACTGTGATCCTGAACAGTGCTTAATTTGAGCTGGTGATTTCCGGTGCTCAGCACCGGCACTTAATTGTCAACACTGGCGCTTGTGACAGTTTGCCGCAAGGGGGCGCTTGCTGAGATAACCACAACAACAGTCTTTCCTCCGTCCTTGTCTTCTTCATCGACGAAACAGGAAACACCCAGGCTCCCAACTCCCCTGACCAATCACAACACTGCCTTACAGCAGCGTTGTGATTGGTCTTAGCGCCATGGTTCGGTGCTCAGAGAGGGACCAGGAGGCTGGGCATGTTCTCCACCAGGCTGTACAACACAGCCCGGTGGAGGACATGGAAAGTGCGTATGACGGTTTGGCCGGCCCAAGAGGGCCGGTCAAACCATCATGCGCACTTAGGAGAGTGCCACCACTCCTCCCCCTGCTCTGCGGGAAGCACTGCCCCGCCCCACCAGCACTTTTACATAGGCAATAATGAAAAATAAAATGATATTAACATTCCTATTATCATTTTATTTTTCCTGTGGAGCGACCCTCCTCTGCCTTCGCTGAGGAGCCGCCCCTGAGTGCCACCTATGCTACCCTTGTTCTCTGGATGTGGGAAGCTTATTCCTGTGCTGGTTGTGAGGGAAGCTTACACTGCTGCATCTGCAGTACACATTCTGTGTGAGAGGGAAGCTTGTGCTACTGTTCTCTATGTTGTACATTTCTCTCTGTGAGTTGTAGTGATTCTGCCATGCGCTGAGCGTGCTGCTTGCAGGGAGATTGTTCTGCTGCCTTCTGTGCAGGACCTCTTCTATGTGTGAAGGAAGCTTGCTCTGGTGCTGCTTCTCATGTCTGTGAGAGAAGCTTGCCCTGCTGCACGTACTGTGCATGTTCTCTGAGTGAAGGATGCGTGTACCGATGCTTCCTGTCCTGTGTGTGTGTGTGTGTGTAATGATGCTTCCTGTACCGTGTGTGATAGAAACTTTTATCTATGATGTCTTTGTCTGAATGTGAGTTGCTTTGATTCTATCCAGGCCGTCAAAGTGCTGTTTGAGGGAGGGCTGTTCTGCTGCAGGTTGTTCTGGGCGTGTTCTGTGTGTGAAGGAAGCTTGCACTGATGCTGTTTGGGCTGTTTATAAAATAAGCTTGCACTTTTGCTGTATGTGTTGTATGTTTCTGTTTGTTAATTGCATTTATTCAGTCCATGCTGTTTGAGTGGAAGGTTGTTCTGCTGCTGCTGATTCAGGAAATGTCCTCTGTGTGAAAGAAGCTTGCACTAATGTTGTTTATGGTCTTTGTGAAGGAAGTGTACACTGCCGCTGTGTATGCTGTAAATTTCTCTATGTTATTTGCAGTTATTCAGTCCATGCTTTAAGTGTGCTTTTTGAAGAAAGCTTAGACTGCTGCTGCTTGTACAGGGCCTGATCTGCGTGTGGAGAAAGCTTGCACTACTGCTGAATATTTCTGTAGGCCACAGTGAATTGCATTTATTCAGTCCATGCTATATGTGTGCTGCTTGACGACACATTGTTGTACTGCTGCTTTACAGGGTCTGTTGGGCTGTTTATCAAATAAACTTGCACTTTTGCTGGATGTGTTGTATATTTCTGTTTGCTAATTGCATTTATTCAGTCCATGTTGTAAGTGTGCTGTTTGAGGGAAGGTTGTTCTGCTGCTCACTCAGAGCTTGATCTGTGTCAAGGAAGCTTGCACTGATGCTGTTTGTGCTGCTAATGAAACAAGCTTGCACTGCTGCTCTTGTATGTACTGTACGTTTCTGTGTACATTGCACTCATTCAGTCCATGCTATGTGTCCTGTTTGAGAAAAAGTTGCTCTACTGCTGTTGGTTCCAGACCTGTTCTGTGTGTGAAGGAAGATTGCACTGATGCTGTTTGTGGCCTATATGAAGGAAGTGTACACTAATTCTGCATATTCTGTGCAATTCCCTATGTCATTTGCATTTATTCAGTCCATGCTATAAGTATGCTGTTTAAGGGAATTTTTCTGTACTGCTGCCTGTACAGGGTCTGGTGTGTGTGTGTGAAGAAAGCTACCACTGATGCTGCTTGTGCTGCTTGTGAAAGAAGCTTGCACTGCTGCTGTATGTATTGCACGTTTCTGTGTGCTAATTACATTTATTCAGTCAATGCTTTAAATATGTTATTTGAAGGAAGGTTAATCTGCTACTGCTTGTACAGGGCCTGATCTGCGTGTGAAGGAAGCTTGCACTGCTGCGGAATATTTCTGAAGATGAATTGCTTTTATTCAGTCCATGCTGTAAGTGTGCTGCTTGAGGAATGTTTGCTGTATTGCTGCTTGTACAGGGCCTGATCTGTGTGTGAAGGAAGCTTGCACTGCTGCTGAATATTTCTGGGTGGGTTGCATTTATTCAGTCCATGCAGTAAGTGTGCTGCTTGAGAGAAGGTTTCTGTACTACTGCTTGTACAGGGCTTGATCTGCATGTGAAAGAAGCTTGCACTGCTGCTGAATATTTCTGGGTGAGTTGCATTTATTCAGTCCATACTGTAAGTGTGCTGCTTGACAGAAGGTTTCTGTACTGCTGCTTGTACAGGGCCTGATCTGCGTGTGAAGGAAGCTTGCACTGCTGTTGAATATTTCTGTAGGGGAATTGCATTTATTCAGTCCATGCTGTAAGTGTGCTGCTTGAGAGAAGGTTTCTGTTCTGCTGCTTGTACAGGATCTGGTCTGCGTGTGAGGAAAGCTTGCACTGCTGTTAGATATGTCTTGGTGAATTGCATTTATTCAGTCCCTGCTGTAAGTATGCTGCTTGAGAGAAGGTTTCTGTACTGCTGCTTGTACAGGGCCTGATCTGCGTGTGAAGGAAGCTTGCACTGCTGTTGAATATTTCTGGGTGGGTTGCATTTATTATGTCCATACTGTAAGTGTGCTGCTTGAGAGAAGGTTTCTGTACTGCTGCTTGTACAGGTGTCTGGTCTGCATGTGAAGGAAGCTTGAACTGCTGTTGGATATTTCTGTAGGTGAATTGCATTTATTCGGTCCATGCTGTAAGTGTGCTGCTTGAGAGAAGGGTTTTGTTCTGCTGCTTGTACAGGATCTGGTCTGCGTGTGAGGAAAGCTTGCACTGCTGTTAAATATTTCTGGGTGAATCGCATTTATTCAGTCCATGCTGTAAGTGTGCTGCTTGAGAGAAGGTTTCTGCACTGCTGCTTGTACAGGACCTGATCTGCATGTGAAGGAAGCTTGCACTGCTGTTGAATTTTTCTGGGTGGGTTGCATTTATTCCGTCCATACTGTAAATGTGCTGCTTGAGAGAAGGTTTCTGTACTGCTGCTTGTACAGGGCCCGATCTGCGTGTGAAGGAAGCTTGCACTGCTGTTGAATATTTCTGGGGGAATTGATTTTATTCAGTCCATGCTGTAAGTGTGCTGCTCGAGGCAAGGTTTCTGTACTGCTGCTTGCACAGGGCTGGTCTGCGTGTGAGGGAAGATTGCACCAGTCTGCCAGGAGCGCGTCTCATGAGCTTGTGACACAAATATTTGTTTTTTATACTTGCCTCATCAGAACACTTCACGGATATGGGCGTAAATGCTGCCAAGCCTCAGTTCGCCAAGATAAGCCAAGACTGCTTTTACTTAATCCACAATTACCTTTATTCCGAACACTTATTGCAGCAGTAAGACAGGTGGAGTGGGTCACGGGGGGCTATGCGCACAGTAACAAATACATGCTACACACGTGCCCAGTTACATGTTAAATATAATCAAGGCAGCGGTGAGTCTCGCTGAACAATTACATACTGCAAACGTACATGCATGTGTGCAGTTATGAAATATAAAGATGCTACACTTGTGTAGCCCGAAAGTCACACTTCCATGTTACATATGTGCACGTAGTGAACGTCCCTAGGTACACAACCTGCGGGCAGACAGGCATGTGCCTCTCTATCTAGGTATATGCTCACATGTAATGTATTTACAAGAAGCGGGTGGTTCTATGTACACACCTGAATGTTATAGCCACTCAGAGAAGGTGTGAGTAAATGTGCACACATGGCACAAGCGTGCACGGAATGCACGTGCCCGTGTGTGTATGTATGTATGTGTATATATGTACATACATACATATATATATATATATATATATATATATATATATATACATATATGCACTGTGCATGACTGTATTCGAGTAATGGTATATCACTTCATTTTATGTTCTATTTTGAACATCAGTAGAAAGTACTGGTTTTCTGCATTTAATCCAAACATGATATGTATTTATTGTGTCTATCTTTTTGCCTATTTGCACATACGGTATAAAATTCATATGCTTATTTGCACAAAATGTGACGTTATGAGATCAAAGAGTGATTTCACTTTTTATTCTTTTCATACCCTGCAGCAACAATTTTTAACTCATCTTAATGTATTTATTAATAGTTAGTATAAATATCTCAGCACTGTCTAGAACATATACATGTATTTATTTATTTATTTATCTATTTGGTATATGCATTTTGCTGATAATATTGTAGACTGGGGTTGAAAGTATCGAAATCAATGTCCTGATGTGCATTCAATTTGTTTCTTTTATCCGATATTGTGTTATTTTCCAGTCTGCCTCCTATGTTCATTAACGATGGGTGTTGTTTTTATAGGCAATTGTGCACGTTAAGGATTTATATGTGGTTTTCTAAATGGAGGCGCATCATGTGATCAAGCTCGCTTTGACGAGTGAAACGCGTCATGGCAGGCATTATGCCTGTTTAATTCTGTGGTGTATTTTACAATAAATTTCACTGCTTACTCCAGGAAGAACTTCGACTCAAGCTTTTCTTTGAGTGTGGCTGAGGTCAGTGCCTACTGGGTCTGTCGACAAGTGGCAGATAGGAAGTGTAACGAGATATATATATATATATATACATATATATATATATATATATATATATATATATATATATATATATATATATAATGACCAGACTTTTAAAGCCAAAAACCGGGACATTTCCCAAAAATAGAAGAAGGACTACACTTTTACTTAAACACAGCGCACAAGAGTGACAGCGCTCCTCAGCAGAGAATTACAGAAGAGGCAGTAAGAACATACATAGAATGCTATATTTAAAGCCAGTTACATGCCTGTTAATGAAATTGCTTTCCTATAACAGCTGCTAACTATCCCTGCTTTGCAAAACATAAAAAGATACCTCCCGCCGTTTTCAGCCGACCCTCTCTAAAAACCGGGACATGAGCATAATTTCCTGAAATCTGCCGGGACAGCTGGCGAAAAACCGGGACTGTCCGGGCAAATCCGGGACGCCTGGTCATATATATATATATATATATATATATATATATATATATATATATATATATATATATATATATATATATATATATATATATATATATATATATATATATATATATATATATATATAACGTAGGTGTAATGCACAGGTGTCCTAAGCAGCTCAGGGGCGACTCAGTAGACGGACGTACTCACGTACTCATTGCTGGGGGCTTAGGTTGAACCCTTTGGTCACAGGTTCAAATCCCGGCAGGTTACTCACGCTTTTATCCTCCTAAGATCGATTACGTGGGTGCTATTCAGTTCAGTAAGAAATAAATACAATTCGATGAGGCTATAATGATCCCAATTGCATGTTTCATGCATACAGGGCAGGTGTGGGCGAATATGACATATTCCCAAGTTACATTGGTGCAGATAAGGTGTGGGCATGCAATTACTCAGGTGCAGCGTAGGTTATATGCGTAGCTACAAATTACACAAGTGAAGGTCAGCGGTGGTCCCATATAGAGAGTTGCAATTTATATTGGTGCAAGGCCATTAGTGCCCATGTGCGCAGTTACCAGTTATAGGGGTTTTGAGCAGGTGCAACAGTGCACTGTGACAAGTTGCATGTGTGATGAGCAGGTGTGTAGGGCAGTCGTGGGTCCAAGTGCGCAATTACAAATTACAGAGACTGAGCGTGATTAAGACGTCTGCAATGGCCATGTGTACTCACCTGAAACACTGAAGCAGAAACAACAAGAGTACCCTCCCCCACTCACCCCTCACCCCCATTTCCAGAGACATGACCCCGTGCTAGTCTCTGGTTCACAATCCTCCCCCCGATTTAAAGATGGCATAAACCTCCAGACATACTAAGCTGATACAATACCATGGGGAGTTTTACTTTTCTGTCAGTCCTCACTCGCCTTTGATAATAGATTAAGACCCTGACTTAGATCTTGGCGATCTTACCGCCAACCCTCCGCGGCGCGGTCCCAAATACTCCGTCAAGCTGACGGCAGTCCGCCCATCGTATTTAGATATTTTGGCTAGAGATAGAAGACTGCTGTGGTGGCGGTCTTCTTTGCTGACTCACAGTACTCCGCCGCTGTCAGGCTGGCTGGATTGCGCCGAGCCGATTTAGATGTTCCCGTTGTGCTGACAGTGTCCTAGAAGCGGAGTCCTGATGGAGTGAGATACATGGGGGTGTGGAGACAGGTAAGTACAACTTATTTCTACGTAAAGACACATATGTGTCATGTTTGCATGCAATGAAATGTAGACAATGTGTTATGTCCCTTCGTGTTACATATTGTATGCCGCATTCACAGCATGAGCCTGCAGCAATCGCGAACACAGGATAAATAGCAAAACTGCACAAGTAGCTTACCTGCGATCTCGGTGGCAATGGAGGCGTTTGGCATTGTGTTGGAGTCAGAGCAGCAAAGGAGGGACCTGGACAATGGCGTACCAGACGGATTCCGAAGTGGGACACAGAAAAATTGTGAGTTTTCACCCTTTTTCTTCATTTCCGCCAACCTGAGCTTGGAGGTATCCACCCCACAGTTGCCTCGGCAGGAAGGCACTTCGTAATCTGGATGGTGGGAATCTTGGCTGGACTACCTCCCAAAGCTGCTTCTGGCTCCGGCGCAGTCGACACAGGAGCAGGAGTCTTGGCGGAGTCAGCAGGACCGCAGAGTTCTTCACTACAATACCCAGCCAATATCTAAAGCGGGCGGGCGGGCAGATCGCCAAGCCAGCAGATGGGAAGACTGCCAAAAAAGCGACAGCAGGACCAGTCACCCCAATATCTAAATCAGGCCCTAAGTGTGTGATTGCCTTTTGGTAGAAAGTTGTCAAATTCTATCTGTTCAACTTACTGCTGCTTGATTATGATTTCTAGGTCTGAAAGCTGTGGATTTGTTCATAAGAAATATTTTGAAAACATCTGTACAGGATACAGAGTGATGTCCAGGAATGTGTCTGTTTTTATTACATGTTTCCTGTGGTTTCAACCGACCCGTATACCACACTGCTCTATGTACAGCTTCTTGTGCTCAAATTGCCCTGGTAATGTTAAAAAAAACATCATATTTCTATGTAGGTAGGTCCAGCCCCACTGGCTTTAAATAAAAAATGGTCTGCATGAGAGTACAGGTGCTAAAACTAACAAATTTGCACAGGTAACGGGGTTCCAACGAGATTGGCTGGTTCTGGCATCACGTTTCTAAGATTGCTCCATCCTGGGCTTTACACGGGGGGGTCTGCATCCATTTGCAAAGCCAAGGATGAGGGCGGGGTCTTCATGTTAATTACTCTCTCGCCCTGGCTATGGCCATGGACATCAACTTACTATAATGCCAGGGGTAGACTAAGTGACATCATTCACTCTTTCGATGACATCATAGGATTGGCCCCTTGGTCCATCCTTAGGTTCTCAAGCTCCTCCTGTTTATTACCCCGGTGCTCGGGGAAGGGCAAGGCCTGGAATATGTAGTGAATAAGGTAAGATGGCTCTAAACGGTGTTTACTTTCGGCTTCCGCCTTTATGTGTCCCCTGAGACGAGGTTTAGTAGGGACGAGCCGGGCTTAGCAAAGGGACAAACAAAGTATTGTAGCAGACGGTCTCGCTGACCTATAAGTGACATCAATGGTGATACCACGTGATGTTTTATGCGCAGCATGTCAAGGAGATGACAATGCTGTTCTTGGCCTGCGAGTCTTGAAGGCAATAGCCTTAGCAGACTTCATGGGTGGCTCTTAGATTGGGATAACAGTAACTCTCAACATTCTCTGTGCCCAGGTTTCTGAGACTGAATATCCCTCCATGCTCCTGCCATCTCAACCCAGGGTTGTCTACATGGGCAAGGTCCTGCCTAACTCTCAATGCTCCTGCTCCACTAAACCTCCCTGTCAACAGCCATACTTACAAACTTCTAATGTCCCTATCACCCTCCTAGGCCTCCAATGGGTTGACCAAGATGCAATGTGGGTGAAGGGAGGTGGGACCAGAGAGCATCCCCGTGCCCTCTTGCACCCGTTCAGACCTATGGAGCTCTTACCAGGCCATGCAGTGCTGAAGGGCCACGGTCTTCATTGCTACTCTTTTCCCAATCCGAAGAGTGATGCTCACAACAGCTCCTGGCCAAGGTACTTAAACAAGACATTTCAAAGCAAACTCCAAACAAGGAATTGTTACAAAACTAGCCTGAGGAAGGGACTTGTTATAATACTTTGCCCAACACGCGATCTCTCTGCAAATCTCCTTGACACACATGCACGCTTAGTCCATTCCAGCATGTAACAACATGATCCGAGCAGCAGTTCGAGCTTCAGGCACCACCAATACCCTCTAACTCAAGAATCGCCTCCATCACAAGTGTCTATGACCATGAATGCAGGCTCCGGCCTGGATCCCGTCTAAGACGAAACCTTAGAAGACAAGGTCCCAGAGATACCTGACCAAACAAGTCCTATCTCACACATCTCCTTGAGACACATGCACGCCAGCCTTTCCATCATGTCGCTACATGACCCGCAAACCCGTTCAACCCTCATGCCCCGCAGCAACGTGCTTATACTCAGTAGACTCTTCCACCACACACTTCTATAACCACCAACGCATACTTCAGCCCACAACCGCTGCTAGACATGACAGTCGGACAAGATAAGTTCCCAGAGACGAGGAATTGTTAGAACCAATCTTGCAGGCAAAGAGTTGTCACAATACTTGACTAATAGTGCCCTTTCTCTGTATATCTCTTCGAAACACACACGCACTGAGCCCATTCCAACGTGGAGCTATTCTATGTGCACACCCATCGGACCCTCATACACCACACCAAATCTTCAGGAAATAATTCTAACATCTTTGCCCATACCAAGGCAGGATCTGTCCCGAATCCGCTCCCAGGCAGGGCATTAGGACAACAATTTGTTACAAAACAGCCCTGGGACAGGTAAACATTATAACTTGATCTCCTGGGGAAGAGTCCTTTGTTACGAAGCACCCGTTTTACATGCTTCAGCCTTTCCTTTCCTCCTTTCTTGAAGGTCGCCTCCAAAATGCGGGGATTGGTCTGAACAGAGAATTAATTAGATCTTCTCGGGTGCCATTTTGTGGTTTATTAAGTGTCTTCGGTGCCATTTTGTGGCCTATTAAGTGCCAGTGCTGTTCAGCTGCTCGCCGTTGGAGGATGGAGCAGGTTATTTTTCCGCCGTGTTACAATGGGTCGTGTGTTTTACCCCTGTGGGTTAGGGTCACCTATAGGTAACACTGGCAGCCATTATACGTTGCAGGGGGGTAAGAAGTTGCCAAGGCTTTCCTATGCAAGTTTTATGATGATCTCCAAACTTCAGAATGTTTACCAGGGTTGCAAAGAATATTTTTTTAATTTGTAGAGAAAATTCCATTAAAAAAAACGAGCTAATTTTTCCCTTGAAAAAGGATTTTGCAGGAAAAATTCTTCCACAATTTTTTTTTTGTAGAAAATGTTCTCGGGGAAATGTTTTCCAAAGTCGACAAAGTTTGCAACTTTGTGAAGTTTCAGAGTAACGTTGCAGGATGTGTCACCGTTGCAAAACTTTAATCACAAAATTATAATTTTTCATACATCTATCATGTGCTGCCATTTTAATATCTGCATTTAAAATAAGCAAATTTTTACGAATGCAGCAGTTTGAAACAAAACGTGTTTCTGCTAGTTGCTAGCCGTCCTCTCCCACGTCAACACACTGGATATGTTTGGTTGTGGGTCAAATAAATACGGAAAATGACATTTTACAACTACTGCACTCTTGAGCAAGATGCAGTAACTAATAAAAAGGGGCACATGAAGCAATATTTAAGAGTGCCCCATCACTTCCTGTTGGCTCAGGATGACAAGCAGTAATGAAGAAATGATGTAACAACACTACTCTGGTAAAGCGAAAGTACAAAGTGCAATAAAGCAGTTTCCAAACGCTCAAAGTAATAAAACATTGGAAATCCCCTCTGTGTCACAGTGGAGAGAAGCACGTGACGCCACGAGGCAGGACAAAATGGATAGTCCCTCTGCTTGCTCTGGGGCTGGGCAAGGCCTGGCATTCAGAACAGACTAATATCTCGAAGAAGGCGGTAAACAACGCCAGGTAAACATAGCCATGATGGCAGAACAAACTGCATCCGCATAGTCACAGGACTCGTACGGCAGAGCAGGGCAAATGGCACCACACGACGGTAACATAACCCTGAGACCAGGCAGACAACAACAAACAGTTCCATGAGAGTAGCACAGTTAATAGACCGGGAAAGACCTTCAGTGCCAGTGGGGTTTAAAGTACCCAGGTACCTCCAGGCAGAGTAAACAGAGCACAGGGCATCGGGACAATAAACAGGACAGAACTATGGTCAACATTATACTGAGAGACAGTAACGCATGAAGGAGGGACAGACAAAACCAGGGAAATAAATAATACACATATACCGGAAACAGGAAGCACACAGCATCAGGGCGATACACAGGGCATGCAGCTGAAAGCACCACAGATCATTAGGGTATGCAGAGCACACAGTAGCCAGACAGAAGGGCACATGCAGAGGGGCTGGTGGGCAGTGCATACGTAGCGCAGAGCAAGGCGCACAGCATCAGGGCGATGAACAGCGTTCGCATCCTTGGGAGAGGCCTGATATCTTCAGGGCAGTGGGCAGTAGATATGTGCATCACAGACTGCCAGGCAAGTAACATCCAAATGATAGAAAGAACACCAACAACAAAGGAAGCCCAGCAGCACTACTGTGGGGGACAGTACACATGTACCACCAACCCGGGTGCATGCCACCAGGGGCATAACATGCACTAATATGCTGTAAAGCAGGTCCAATTACATCAGGCTCACGGACAGTGCACGTATATTGCAGAGCAGATCCAATTATATCAGGCTCACGGACAGTGCACGTATACTGCAGAGCCGATCCAATTGTGTCAGACTCACGGACAGTGCACAAACACTGCAGAGCACGTCCAATTATATCAGGCTCATGGACAGTGCACAAACACTGCAGAGCAGGTCCAATTATATCAGGCTCATGGACAGTGCACAAACACTGCAGAGCAGGTCCAATTATATCAGGCTCATGGACAATCATTGACAGTGCACGTATACTGCAGAGCCGATCCAATTGTGTCAGACTCGCGGACAGTGCACAAACACTGCAGAGCAGGTCCAATTATATCAGGCTCATGGACAGTGCGCGTATATTGCAGAACAGGTCCAATTATATCAGGCTCACGGACAGTGCACGTATACTGCAGAGTCGATCCAATTATATCAGGCTCACGGACAGTGCACATACAACTGCAGAGCAGGTCCAATTATATCAGGCTCTCGGACAGTGCGCATATACTGCAGAGCTGATTCAATTATATCAGGATCACAGACACTGCGCGTATACTGCAGAGCCGATTCAATTATATCAGGCTCACGGACAGTGCACATACAACTGCAGAGCAGGTCCAATTATATCAGGCTCTCGGACAGTGCACATATACTGCAGAGCCGATTCAATTATGTCAGGCTCATGGACACTGCGCGTATACTGCAGAGCCCATTCAATTATGTCAGGCTCACAGACACTGCGCGTATACTGCAGAGCCGATTCAATTATATCAGGCTCACGGACAGTGCACGTATACTGCAGAGCCGATTCAATTATATCAGGTTCACGGACACTGCGTGTATACTGCAGAGCCGATTCAATTATATCAGGCTCACGGATACTGCACGTATACTGCAGAGCTGATTCAATTATGTCAGGCTCACGGACAGTGCACGTATACTGCAGAGCTGATCCAATTATATCAGGCTCATGGACCATGCACATACACTGCAGAGCAGATCCAATTATATCAGGCTCATGGACAGTGCATGTATACTGCAGAGCAGGTCTAATTATATCAGGCTCATGGACAATCATGGTCAGTGCACACATACTGCAGAGCCTATCCAATTATATCAGGCCCACAGACAGTGCACGTATACTGCAGAGCATGTCCAATTATATCAGGCTCATGGACAATTATGGACAGTGAACACATACTGCCGAGCCGAGCCAATTATATCAGGCTCACGGTCAGTGCACATATACTGCAGAGCCAATCCAGTTATATCAGGCTCACGAACAGTGCACGTATACTGCAGAGTCGATCCAATTATATCAGGCTCACGTACAGTGCACGCATACTGCAGAGCCGATCCTATTATGTCAGGCTCATGGACAGTGCACGTATACTGCAGAGCCAATCCAGTTATATCAGGCTCACGGTCAGTGCACATATACTGCAGAGCCAATCCAGTTATATCAGGCTCACGGTCAGTGCACATATACTGCAGAGCCAATCCAATCATATCAGCCTCATGGACAGTGCACGTATACTACAGAGCCGATCTAATTATATCAGGCTCATGGACAGTGCACGTATACTGCAGAGCAGGTCTAATTATATCAGGCTCATGGACAATCATGGTCAGTGCACACATACTGCAGAGCCGATCAAATTATATCAGGCTCACGGACTATGCATGTATACTGCAGAGCCGGTCCAATTATATCAGGCTCATGGACAGTGCACATACACTGCAGAGCAGAACCAATTATATCAGGCTCATGGACAGTGCACGTATACTGCAGAGCAGGTCAAATTATATCAGGCTCATGGACAATCATGGACAGTGCACACATACTGCAGAGCCGAGCCAATTATTTCAGGCTCACGGCCAGTGCACGTATACTGCAGAGGCGATCCAATTATATCAGGCTCACGGACAGTGCACGTATACTGCAGAGCCGATCCAATTATATCAGGCTCACAGAGAGTGCACGTATACTGCAGAGCTGACTCAATTATATCAGGCTCACGGACAGTGCACGTATACTGCAGAGCCGATTCAATTATGTCAGGCTCATGGACACTGCGTGTATAATGCAGAGGCCATTCAATTATATCAGGCTCACGGACAATGAGCGAATACTGCAGAGCCGATTCAATTATGTCAGGCTCACGGACAGTGCACGTATACTGCACAGCCGATCCAATTATATCAGGCTCACGGACAGTGCACATACACTGCAGAGCAGGTCCAATTATATCAGGCTCATGGACAGTGCACGTATACTGCAGAGCCGATCCAATTATATCAGGCTCATGGACAGTGCACGTATACTGCAGATCAGGTCTAATTATATCAGGCTCATGGACAATCATGGTCAGTGCACACATACTGCAGAGCCGAGCCAATTATATCAGGCTCACGGTCAGTGCACGTATACCGCAGAGCCGATCCAATTATATCAGGCTCACGGACAGTGCACGTATACTGCAGAGCCGATCCAATTATATTAGGCTAACGGACAGTGCACGTATACTGCAGAGCCGATCCAATTATATCAGGCTCACGGACAGTGCATGTATACTGCAGAGCCGATCCAATTATATCAGGCTGATGGACAGTGCACCTATACTGCAGAGCAGGTCCAATTATATCAGACTCATGGACAGTGCACGTATATTGCAGAGCCGATGCAATTATATCAGGCTCACGGACAATCATGTACCCTGCACATATACTGCAGAGCATATCCAATTATATCAGGCTGATGGACAGTGCACCTATACTGTAGAGCAGGTCCAATTATATCAGACTCATGGACAGTGCACGTATACTACAGAGCAGGTCCAATTATATCAGGCTCATGGACAGTGCACATATACTGCAGAGCAGGGCCAATTATTTCAGGCACTCGGACAGTGCACATATACTGCAGAGCTGATCCAATTATATCAGGCTCACAGACAGTGCATGTATATTGCAGAGCCGATCCAATTATATCAGCTCACGGACAGTGCACGTATACTGCAGAGCCGATCCAATTAAATCAGGCTCATGGACAGTGCGCCTATACTGCAGAGCAGGTCCAATTATATCAGGCTCATGGACAGTGCACGTATACTGCAGAGCCGATGCAATTATATCAGGCTCACGGACAGTGCACGAATACTGCAGAGCAGGTCCAATTATATCAGGCTCATGGACAGTGCACGTATACTGCAGAGCCTATCCAATTTTGTAACGCTTATGGACAGTGCTTGTATACTGCAGAGCAGGTCCGATTATAACAGGCTCATGGACAGTGCACATACACTGCAGAGCAGATCCAGTTATATCAGGCTCATGAACAGTGCACGTATACTGCAGAGCCGGTCCAATTATATCAGGCTCATGGACAATCATTGACAGTGCACACATACTGCAGAGCCGATCCAATTATATCTGGCCAACGGACAGTGCACATATACTGCAGAGCTGATCCAATTATATCAGGCTCATGGACAGTGCACGTATACTGCAATGCTGATCCAATTATATCAGGCTCACAGACAGTGCACGTATACTGCAGAGCCGATCCAATTATATCAGGCTCACATACAGTGCACGTATACTGCAGATCCGATCCAATTATATAAGGCTCACGGACAGTGCACATATACTGCAGAGCCGATCCAATTATATCAGGCTCATGGACAGTGCACGTATACTGCAGAGCAGGAAAAGCCAGCATCATCATAGCAGACCTGACTCAGAGGCCCCAGACACAGCTACCACGCAATGATGCAACACTGCCCCCTGGGGTTACGCACCTGTCCATCCCACCAGGGCCTGGTTATTCTCCCCGGTAACTCATGACTATGTTCATCTACAACTCAACGGGCCAGATGTACGACCAATTTTAGCATGCGCAAACGGGTTAGCGACCCGTTTGCACATGCTAAAATTGGTATGGCCATGTACTAACACAATTTTGTGAGTCGCAAATTAATTGCGACTCGCAAAAAAGTGTTTAGAGATCGCTATTTGGAAGGGGCGTTCCCTTCCAAATAGCGACTCTCTAACCCATGTACTAATGTTTTGCGACCGCAATTGCGGTCGCAAAACACTCGCAATTACCAACTACTTCAAATAGGTGGTAATGCATTCGCAAATGGGAAGGGGTCCCCAGGGGACCCCTTCCCCTTTGCAAATGCATGCGAAAATATTTTTTAAGGGCAGGCAGTGGTCCCAGGGACCACTGCTTGCCCTTAAAAAATGAAACGAACACGTTTCATTTTTACTTTTTTTTAAATGCATCCCGTTTTTCTTTAAGGAAAACGGGCTGCATTTTAAAAAAAAAAAGCTCCTTTATTTAAAAGCAGTCCCAGACATGGTGGTCTGCTGAGCCCAGCAGGCCACCATCCCTGGGAGGGCCAGCCATTCCCAATGGGGTCGCTAAATGCGAGTGCCACATTAATATTAATGAGCCTCGCATTTTGCGACCCCATTGGGAATCGCAATCAGTGTCTCTGACACTGTTGGACATACTAAATTGCGAGTCGCAATTTGCGACTCGCAAACGAGCGCAAATTGCGAGTCGCAATTTAGTATGGTCGTACATCTGGCCCAACGTCCTGGAGTCTCTGCCCTAGGATTACATATTGTAAGTGTATTTTCACTACACACACTCATCTCCGTCTCTGCTACTAGAAACCTTGGTGGTACATACGACAAATCAGTGCATGCAGGCAGGGCTCCATGTTTCTGGTCCTTGCCTTTTTAAAAATCATGTTATCAAGCAACTGACGGGTCTATATACTAAGCCTGTGTGCATTACATGTTACGCAGACCAAGATACAAGACATCAGGGTGGTAGACATGGCGCAGATACTGCAGGCAGGATACACGACATCACAGAAAGAGAGAGAATTCCTGAAAAACAGCAAGAAATGAAATTAGGTGTGGGACAGTAATCACATACTACACAGCAGGTCAAATAACATCAGAGTAATAGAAAGTACACATACATCACAGAGCAGGAGGCGTGAAGTAAAGTTAATAGAAATTAAGGCCCTCATTACGATGGCGGGCGGACCGCGACCTACAGGCCGTCGGTGGTGGTCCGCCCACCATCTAGGGCATCGGACCAACCGCTGCATTACAATGCAGCTGGTCGGACCACAGAGGTGGGGGGTAGGACCACCGCCTCCAACAGGATCAAAGATCCCGTCTGGATGGTGGTCGGATTCGTAATCCCTGCAATGGCGGTGGTGCCTGCGCAGGCACCGCCATATAGATTAGGATATTCCTTTCTGACTGTCTGTTCATGGCGGTCCCACTGCTGTGAACAGGCAGTTGGAAAGGGACTTTGGGCCGGGGTCCTCTAGCAGGGCTCCTGTCGCCCCTCGGCCTCCGCTATGTGGCCCGGGGGCACAGGTGGTGCCCTCCCAAGCATCTATTAACTGTGTGCAAGGCACCACATGGTGCCTGGCACACGGAGCATGGATATTTAAAAGCATCCCTTTTTCAATTGCGGCTTGTGCTGCGGCCCTTTTCCGGGCTGCAGCATAAGCCACAATTGAAATAGGAATGTTTATGACCGCCTACACGGCGGTCGCATCCTAATATGACAGATGGGGCCGCCGACTACTTGTCGGCCAGTACCAATCCGGCCACGATGGTGGTATGACACTCGTCTGACCGCCATCACAATGACCCCCTGAGGGCCTGATTCACAAACGGTCTCCGCACTCGTGGTGGAGGCCCCTCAGTCGATGGGGAGCCTCCGCACTCGGGATGGAATCTCTGCATGAGAATTCCCATGGCAGAGATTTCGCCCTGAGTGAGGAGACTCCCCCACGAATGTGGAGGCCCATTATGACTCAGGCCCCATGTGTCAGAATGTTTTTAATTAGTGCCAAGGCAGTCAGTGTTACTACTCACATACAACGTGATACAATAGACACATATTGCAGAGGACGACGGTTATCACTCTATATTTCTGTTACACTCTTAACGGCTATTGGGGAGACAACCTTGGCAGCTTCTATTGGACAACCCTCAATTGTAACTTAGATGCAAAAATCAAGAATAGTCTCTCATGCAGTACACAAAGAAGAACTTTCTATCTGCAGCAGCCCTGTGCTGCAAAGTGTCCCGGGATTTTTTTCAAATGTTGGCAACTATGGTTTCAGTTTTTCAGCAATGCAGGCAGCACCCTAATATCCTTTGGTTGGCCGGAAGTGCTGCTCAGAGTGGTGTACACCTAGGATAGCCCACTGAGCGAGGATGGTAGCGTCCTTGTCTTAGCCAACCTAACATGGCCACAGTCCCTGACTAACTTGCCAGCATGCGCTGGGTCAAGTAAGCAGTGGCAGCGCTACTAATGGTTCAAGAGGAGGACTCAGCTGATTGCAGTCTCGTGGGCTCTGCAGCTTGGATTCCATCTCAGGCCCAGTCCCAAAACCCACCACCCAATCAAGCTAGGTGCCCACCCTTTGTTGGACTGCAAATGCGTTTGACCGACTCCTTCTAGCATTGTGCAAGTTAAGTTAGCATTTGCGGCGCCATTTTGTCTTCGGCCGCCATTTTGTAGTATGAACGAAAGTAAGCTTTTGTCTCATCCAACTGTCTGCCTCAGCGAAAAGCTGCTTCGAGTTGCTTTTGTTTATCGTATTCAAGGTTTAATCCTAATGTACTAATGAATAGCTTATTCTGCCTTCGCATGCCTTTCCTCTACCGTAGTCCTGCTCCCACACTAGAGAGCGTTGAGCTTGAACAAGATGACCCTGAAAATGTGACAACATGTACCCGTTCTGCAGGTGGTAGCTCATCCTACTGTACCTCCTTTGTTCATCAGTGCCTGAGCTGGAAAATTCCAGTCTGGGCGGGTCTTTAGGGGTGTTGAAATGTATATTATGTGTTACCAAGTTTGGGGAAGTCAGTCCCCTCGGTAGCATCTAAGGAGGCAAGTCTGACTGGACTCCGCTCAAGCACAATATACTAATAAATAACTTGGTTTGTATTCTCTACTGTCTCATCGACTCTTCATTTCTTGGAAGGCTGAGAGGTGGTCACGAGTGACCCGGGTGTCCCTAATCGGGTCACTTCCTTCAGTTGGCGCCCGAACAGGGACCCCATCGGGTGACCCATCTTTGCCCGCGGACGGGTGAAGAGGACGGGGCCGCGTCGGGTCGGATAGGCGGATCGGGGATCCCTGCATGATAGAGCCTAGCACTCACAGCTGCCCCGCCTGTCTGCTCGGGTGGTGCCTCGCCCAGCGGTCATCCCGGCTGGGATCCTAAAAGGCGAAACCCTTGGATCTGACCGTTTGGTCCGAAGAGTCGGCAGTGGAGAATAACTTTGTTCGACCTGTGTGTACCAGGTGAGTTTGTCTTGATTCTTGGTGAATATGGCGCCATTCTTGAATAACCTTGGGTGTGGTCTGGAGACAATTTCTTGGCTTGCTTGAACTTGGTAGGTCTGCGGACCATTTAGATACAGGGTGTCTGCGGACACTCTGCCAGGCAACATAATGAATTTGGCTTACTCTTGAAAATGCCTGGGGCTTGAGCCTGTCTCTTTGGTGCAGTCTGAGGACTGACTCTTGGTTTCCTTTGTTTGATGTGGTCTGAGGACCAACTCTTTTGTTATTCGTCTGGTACGAATAGTGAACGTGTCTTCTATTAAAATGCCTTGTTTGAGTAAATTGTGGTGTTTGATGTGGTCTGAGGACCAACTCTTTTGATATTCGTCTGGTTCGAATAGTGAACGTGTCTTCTATTAAAATGCCTTGTTTGAGTAAATTGTGGTGTTCGGGGTGCCGTTGTTGTTCTGCTGAGGCTCGACTGGAAGAAAGACAACCTGCACCTCCGGAACTCACCCCGAACTTCGATATGTACGTTAAGCACGGCATTGGCCCTATTATGTTTAGTACACTATGGCACAAATATACGAGGGACAATGCCGAGCTGCAGTGGCCACTTACAGGTACCTTTGATGAACAAAAACTGAATTTCCTGCAGGATAAATTGTTCGCAAAAAGAAGTAGACAGTCGATGTTTGATTCTCTTCAGGTATGGCAAAAGGAAGCGAGGCAAAGGCGTATGAAAGCAGAAAAAGAGGCCCGGAGAGGGAAGATGCAGACAGTGACTCAGAAAGCAGTAGCGTATGATAGAGAGAAAATAGAAAAAGGTATAGAGTGTGCTGATAGGAAGTTTCGATTGCAATGTGACAAATCTTATGTCGCCCGAGAGGAAGGCGATACATTCGTGGAGGAGCTGTTAGATGCTCGACCTCCACCTCCCTCAGTCTTCCGCCCCTCCTGCTTCCACCTCTGGTCCTTCTGCTCTTGACCTGGCTGCTTCGGCTATGGCACCACCTGCTTCTTCTCTAGCTTCACATACCACGGATGAAATGACTGCAAGTCTCCCTGCTACGCCTATCGTTTCCGCTTATGCTCTCTCTCCATCCCTCACACCCTCGATGCAGCCATTAATAACTCTGGTGCCTGCCCCTTCATCTATTGTGTCTTCCTCAAATGTCTCTTCCCCGGCAGTGCTGAGTATTGGGACGCTGGTGCATGGACCGGACGAAGGGAATTGGGCAGCAGCTCGAGAATGAATGGGGCGGGTGCTGATTCGATCTGATTTGAGGAATGAGGAGAAAAAGATGGTGGCAGATCAGGCCGCGCAGTGGGCCCGGCATCCAATTTATAGTGTGGAGGATGTGTGGAGTGTGGTGAATGATTATGAGCCGTTTGGGCAGCAGCATGCCCTCAAGCATATGTCGGCCACACTAATAGGGTTGTGGGAACAGTGTTTCAATAGTGTTGCACCTCAGATAATTTATGACATCCGGGACCGTGTGTATGCTGCTGACATAGCTCCTAACAACGTTTTTAGTAATATTGTCACACTGATTGGTTACCGAGGTAGGTTACAACAGAACACACCAACAACAGTGTCTCAGTTCCCGATGAGGGAAGTACATCCTATTTTTCACCCTGAGATACCGGAGCTGTGTAATCAGCAGGATGCCGTTATCAGACAGCGAGTAGAAGCCCACTTTGAAGAACAATGGGTTTACACTCCATGGAGGAGGAGTGAGGTTTTAGCTCTCAAGAGTCAGTTGCCAGACCCTAGGAAAAATCAGACTGCATATTACAAAGAATTGACAGAGGCCGCCTCGTCAACAGTGATGACGTTGGCAGATATTGAGATGTTTTTTTGTTTGTTGGTACCGGTGGATATTTGGAGACAGGTGCATACAAGGACCACGTCGTGGAGTTGGGTGGCACTTGAGACGAGATCAGGGCATGGGATAAAGAGAGGAAGCCTGGTGAGAAGCCTAAGGCTGAGATACTAGCCTTGCCGAGTCGTATTATTACTTACATGCATTCCCTCATCCCACCTAGACGAGTAGACTGGGACAAGTTAGCAGCATGTCGTCAGAAGAAAGATGAAAGTGTATCCGATTTTTTCACTGGGTTTGAAGGGGTGTTTTTGGACTTCAGTGGGCAGGATTTGTCAGTGGAGGGAGGTGTCCGATTGTTCGTTAACAGATTTGTTACGAACCTGCTTCCCGAGATCGCGACTCGGTTACAGGCTTCGGAGAGCACTTGGACTGCATCCTCCCCTTCAGTGATATTGAGTATGGCCCAGTATTATGAGCATAGGGAAAATGAGGAGAAGGAAAAGGTGGAGAAGAAAAATAAAGAGTTGAAGGCGAAGGTGTTGATGCAGCAGGCAGCTAGGGGGAACAGTAGAAGGCGTGGCACCGGTCCAGGCCGTAAGTTGCCCCGCACTGGCAGAAATAGTGCACATGTGGGGCCGAACCAGTGTGCGTATTGTAAGGCGGAGGGACACTGGCGAAGTGAGTGTCCGGAGTTGTTACAGAAAGTTGCGGCCCCCAGAGGACGAGGTCCTCGTGGACGGGGTCGTGGTGCAGGTGGTCATGACGGGGTTCAAGCAGATGAGTCGTCTCAGGGTCGCTCTGATCAGAACTATTTCGATGGCCCTCGAGGGAGACAGTACTACCACGATGATTATGATATGGACGAGGTGACAGGGATGTCTCATAGCTAGGACAGCCAGGGACATAGGGAGGGACCAGTTCATATACCTGTAGATCAGCGTGGTCCTTATGTCACAACGGATTTGCACGGCTCGGTTAAAAGGTTTTTGGTGGATACAGGTGGAATGAACAGCTCTGTTTTTCGTTCGCTGGTCCCCGGGGCAGCTCTGTCTGGCCAGAATAATGTTTTGGTAGGCTTCTCAGGCGTACCAGTCGTGAGTCCCATTTCCAAACCCCTTGCTCTTACTATTGGCCCTTTTACTGTAGATTCGCCATTCTTATTGACAACAAATTGCGGAGAGAATTTAATGGGATTAGATTTGTTGAAAAAGTTGCATGCAACAATTTTTTGTTCTCCGGATGGTGTCTATATGACGATAGGACCAAATGTGACTAGTACCAAACAATGTTTTTCTAAGGATGTGCCACTACCTGCTGAATTCAAAGATGTGCCGCCCACGTTGTGGGCTACAGGTGATACGGCTGTAGGATTGTTGCAGATACCTCCGGTCTCTATTAGGATCAAAGACAATGCTGTGCTGCCTCGTATTCCTCAGTACAAAATACCACAGGCAGGGAAGCAAGCTCTATTGCAGATTATACAGGATTTGATTAAGTCAGGAGTTGTTGAGGAGACAGCAGCAAATGTATGTAATAGTCCTATTCTTCCCATTCTTAAAAAGGCACCCGTGGATTCCCCTGATGCTCATCCTGATGTCTATCGTTTTGTGATTGATTTGCGTGAGGTTAAGAAAATAGTGGTCCCTCAGTTCCCAGTGGTCCCCGACATCACCGCCCTTCTGACGATGATTCCTTCCACTGCAAAGTTCTTTTCTGTGATTGATTTGAAAAACGCTTTCTTTAGTATTCCCATTCATCCAGATAGCAGGCACCTTTTTGGATTTGCCCTGGCTGGTAGAAGTTTCTGATTCTGTCGCGCTCCTCAGGGCTATACTGAAAGTCCTAGCATATATAGCCAAGCTTTAAAAGGCGAATTGAATTCTCTCACACTTCCCCCAGGTAATGTATTACTGCAGTATGTGGACGATCTCCTGATCGCTTCTGACACTGAAGAAGGTTGCAAAGATGCAACGGTTAAATTATTACTACATTTGGCACAGCACGGACATAAAGTGTCCCTTTCAAAGTTTCAATATTGTCGACAGGAGGTCACCTACTTAGGTCACCTACTGTCGAAGGAGGGAAGGAGACTAACACCTGAACGTATTAGTGCTATTGTCAAAATGCCCATCCCTAAGACTCAGCGAGATGTGCGAGCTTTCATAGGCATTACTTTGTATTGTCGTCACTGGATCCCTAACTTTTCCCTACTAACAAAGCCGCTGTTGCAACTAACCACTAAAGATGTGCATGAACCCTTGCCCTGGACGCCTGAATGTCAACAAGCTTTTGAGCAACTAAAGGTCGCGCTTTGCTCTGCGCCTGTGCTTGGTACACCTGATTACCAGAAGCCGTTCGTGTTGTATGTACACGACACGGCTGGCTGCGCACTCTCTGTCTTAACACAGGCCTTTGGAGGTAAGCAGAGGCCGTGTGCTTATTTTTCTGCGCTTCTTGATAACGTCGCGAGAGCCCTCCCGAGCTGTTTAAGAGCGGTCGCGGCCGTCTCTATCCGGCAATCGGCGGGGCTCGTCCTTGATACTGATCTCACAGTCATGGTACCTCATGCTGTGGACACACTTTTGAACAAAACGAAGACACAGCACCTCACCAGTGCACATCTGACCGGCTATGAATTGACCCTCTTTGCTCCACATGTTACGATTAAAAGATGTGCCACTCTGAACCCAGCCACGTTACTACCCCTCCCTTCTGAAAGTGAGAACAGAGATATACATGATTGTATTTTTAGAATGGAGGAAGAGACGAAGGGACGGGTAGACCTGACTGATGTTCCCTTATCTGACCCACATGGGGAACTATATGTCGATGGCTCTTGTTTTAAACTACCAGATGGCACCACCACTGCAGCGTACGCTATTACTACGCTGCGCACTGTAGTTGAGACATCACATGTCCCTTATCAATTGGCCCAAGCTGCAGAACTAGTTGCTCTCCTTCGAGCTTGCGAGTTAAGTGAGGGACTGGCTGTCAATATTTATACTGACAGTCAGTACGTCTTCGGGGTTGCCCATAATTTTGGATGACTCTGGGCAGAGAGAGGATTCTTGACTTCACATGGGTTAAAAATACAGAATGGCCCACTGATACATAGGCTTTTGTCAGCTCTGACACTTCCCAAAAAGTTAGCAATAGTGAAGTGCAGTGCCCATAAGGCAATTACCGATGATGTGGGGAGGGGAAATGCGTTTTCAGATCAGACAGCTAAGGAGACGGCCCGATCTAAAATGAAAAGAATGTTTGTGGCAGGTCCTGCTAGATGGGTGCCTGACGGTGCGATGTTTAAAGATACATTGGAGAATGTTAAAGAGATTCAAAGCGAGGCAACAATTGAGGAGTTAGCAATATGGCAGGAGAGAACAGGAAGTTTAGACGAAGAAGGGTGTTGGACTGATAAGACAGAGAAGCAGAGATGGATGTTACCAGATGCATATGTACTCCCCGTAGTCACAATGGCGCACGGGCCAGCTCACATTAGCGCGAAGGGAATATGTAAGTTGTTAGATCCTGTATGGCAGAACGATAACAACCCTAAGGTAGCTGCTCATCTGGTGAAGTACTGCATGGTCTGCATGATGCATAATCCTGGAAAAGGCACAACTACACCCTCTGGTAACTTTGCACCACCTTCCTTCCCTTTTGAGGTTATCCAGATGGATTTCATCGAAATGGAACGAGCCAACAATTTGAAATATGTGTTAGTGGTTGTTTGTGCGTTCAGTAAATGGATTGAAGCTTACCCCACTAAAGAGAACACAGCCATGGCGACAGTGAAGGCACTCTTAAAAGAGTTCTTCCCGCGCTTCGGTTTGCCCCGTTTGATTTGGAGAGACAACGGAAGTCACTTCAACTCAAAGGTCATCCAGTTAGTGTGCAATGGTTTGCACATCAAGCAGAAATTCCACGCAGCAAATCATACCCAATCGGCAGGTTTAGTTGAGAAGTACAATGGTACTCTCAAGCTGAAGTTGGCAAAGATCAAAGAGAGCACAGGATTGCAAAGGCCAGATGCATTACCCCTAGCCCTGTTGTTCACAAGGGCAACAGCCCACTCTAGAACAGGATTGTCGCCATACGAGGTCTTTTTTGGCCACCCGGCAAATGTCTGGGGCGTCCCACAACCCCGTCGTTTCTCAGAGATAGAATACCCCTTGCTTGTGGACTACTTGTGTGAGTTGACTAAAAATCTGCGTTCTATTCACCAACAGATTCACGAGGCTCTACCGCCAATACCTGAGGGGCCAGGACATGAGGTTCGACCCGGGGATTATATCCTGGTCAGAAATTACCAGAGGAAGGGGAGCTTGGAGCTGCACTGGAAAGGACCTCTGCAGTTCCTCCTTGCCACCCGGACGGCAGTGAAGGTGGACGGCCGGAGGCATTGAATCCATTCATCTCACTGCCGGAGAGTCCCGTTACCCCTCCCCTACGAACAGTGGGTCCTGGACGGCGTGGGGGACCACGAGACAGAGAAGGTACCATGTTTTGTCCCCTTTTCTGACCCTCGACTGGCATGGGCGCAAACGGAGGAGAACGACGCTGCCTTGAATGAGGCGGCCCCCCCAGAAGTAAGGGCTGCCCAGGATCCTCCTCCACCTGGCCCACGGGAGCTTGAATACCAGTCCCTTGGTCCCTCTGAGTTTAAGCCCCTTTTCTGTGACGACACAGTGCCCGGAGTGGCTAGGTACAATTAGCGCCCCCGAAGGAGGGACAGTGCACCAAAGGAAAAGTCAGATTAGTAGGGATGGACTGCATGGATGAAGAATAGGATGTATGTACCCTGTCCGCGGTAGCAACTATAGATCAGGGAAAGGGAGATTGGTGCATTGTCCGAGACACTGGACAGGATAAGTTGAGAGTGTCTTCCCAGGAGGGAGGATGCCCTATCCTGAGTGACGTGGGCTTCTTCAGAACGGGCTGCGATCGCACAGCCCCACCGAGAAGTGCTCAGTTGCACCACCGATTAATGAACAATAGGAGTCTACCAGCGAGGCTCAGAAGGACGCTGGATTTTGTGCCTCTCTTCTTTGTTTTATCATCGTTGGCTCCATTGCATAACATTTCCTCTGGTAATCCGACTTTAATATGTACCCATTTGGCCGCCTAATTATGGATGAAAAACAGCCCCTAACAGCCCCACGTTTTGAGCAAAGTGGTCCCACTTGGTCTAGCTGGTCCACTAAAAGCAAGGTGGTCTTTGTACTAATTGTTCTGATCTTCTTAATAACTGCAATTGGAATTATGTGGTTTCTTGAGGAGAAATATCCTGTGCATTCTTTGATTGGTACTACCCCTGTACCCCCCAAGCATGTATTTGTCGCCTTGGCCCTTGTAAGGAGAGGCACAGACAAACGTACATTGACAATGTTTTCTTACAAATGCTCCATCAGGCGCACCATACCTCTAATGTTACCGATTGTTGGGTTTGCGGCTTGCTCCCTTCTGTGATGCATAAAAATGATTTATTGATGTCCCTACCCTTCTCCTATTTAGGGAGTTGTGAAGCATGGTTTCAACTGTTTACCATGGTGTATATCCATTTCCATACTGATGCAATGAATATGACTTACTCTGATTATGAGACTGTGTTGAAATATATCAGTGTACACCAGGGGTTTACTCCAGGAGAACAAGGGGCCCTGACACTTTGCATCCAAATGCCTGTACGAATGTTTACGAAGTCAATAAGAATGTAACATGGCTCCAAAATGAAATGATGGATTTTCAAGATTGTAATGTCACTGAATACTTCCGGTCCTTCCAGATGCGTAATATTACTTAGGGCAAAGCAATGCCAGTACCAATAGTTAACACGACAGCTAGTTTCTGTGTCGAAGGTTTTGGGAATGTTAAAGTGGGAAAGAGTATTTGCAATTATACATATGACTTGAGCACGACCAATATTCCACCTTTATTACCACCCCTTAATGTGTACATTATTTGTGGATCCCAAGCCTATGTATGGCTTCCCAGGGGGTGGTCTGGTATATGTTACGTCTCTTTCCGCCTACCCCCAGTATATATAGCACCGTCCACTTACCATAGGGATCATTGATTACAGCGTAGGGGAGTCAGTCTATCCCGAGTTAGACGGGTTATCAACACAGAAGATATAGATCAGACAGACACTACTCTGCAGCAGTTTACTGATGCTATGAAGGGTATTCTGCCCTTCTGGGGTCCTATGTCCAATAGCCTTAACATTCGCAGACTCACAAGGGTTGTGGAGGGAGTTATCAACACCACGGCAGGAATATTAACCAACATTACAGCTGAGCTCCATGCTACTAGACTTGTTGCTCTTCAAAACAGGATGGTGTTAGACGTCATCCTTGCTGATTGGGGTGGGGCCTGTCGCGTCATCGGTAGTAGCTGCTGTGTGTACATACCGGACCATGCTCCGAATGTCTATGCAGCAATACAGAAGTTGCATCGACTTGCATCCGATATTCACCAAGAGAATGGCACCTGGTCCCTTTCTGGTTGGTTCTGGGGTTTGATAGCATCCTGGGGTTGGAAAATACTCCTCTTCCTAGTAGCCATTGCGGGTGTCATATTCACTTGTTGCTTGTGTATTAATTGTCTTCCTGCCTGCTGTACATATTGTGTTAACAAGTTAACACCTGCACCTAAGGCCCCAGGGGATGATGCTAAGCCCTCAGCTATGATGATGCAAGATGTCCATGATTTAATGAATATAGACAAGGGCATTTTTCAATATTAACAGTATGTGTATTGCTCTGCATTAATGATTTTCTTATTATGCTAGCCTAGACAAAATTGTTAGCAAATGCTAAAAGGAGGGTCTGTTGGACTGCAAATGCGTTTGACCGACTCCTTCTAGCATTGTGCAAGTTAAGTTAGCATTTGTGCCGCCATTTTGTCTTCGGCCGCCATTTTGTAGTATGATAGAAAGTAAGCTTTTGTCTCATCCAACTGTCTGCCTCAGTGAAAAGCTGCTTAGAGTTGCTTTTGTTTATCGTATTCAAGGTTGAATCCTATTGTACTAATGAATAGCTTATTCTGCCTTTGCATGCCTTTCCTCTACCGTAGTCCTGCTCCCACACTAGAGAGCGTTGAGCTTGAACAAGATGAACCTGAAAATGTGATAACATGTACCCGTTCTGCAGGTGGTAGCTCATCCTACTGTACCTCCTTTGTTCATCAGTGCCTGAGCTGGAAAATTCCGGTCTGGGTGGGTCTTTAGGGGTGTTGAAATGTATATTATGTGTTACCAAGTTTGGGGAAGTCAGTCCCCTCGGTAGCATCTAAGGAGGCTAGTCTGACTGGACTCCGCTCGAGCGCAATATACTAATAAATAACTTGGTTTGTATTCTCTACTGTCTCATCGACTCTTCATTTCTTGGAAGGCTGCGAGGCGGTCGCGAGTGACCCGGGTGTCCCTAATCGGGTCACTTCCTTCACCTTGGCCGTAGCGAGCAGTCTTCAAACTGCGGCAGGCCTCCCTGTCGATGAAGCACTTCTTCTGGCAATCTGGATCTTTTGTAAGAAGACCACAGATTGTGGTAAGGATTTTCTAGTGCCCCTATATCGACGTCTTTGCATTCTACGGCCCTCTCCGATCCTAAAGGAATGCGATTCAGTCCACCCTGTGGAAAATTCAGATCGGTGCATGTCCTTCCACTGTCTTGCAGTGGTAGGCTTCGATTCATTCCACCAAGGCTATCCTCATTCTGAGCATTGTCTCCCTTAGTGCCAGGCACCTCTTATGTCCCTCATAACATAACGTGTATTTGTAAAGCGCACGTTCACCCTAGAGTATCTTGACTCTGGACAGCAGATGATTATTGTTACCCAACTCAATGGTACTCATTTTATCAACCTCAGAAGGATAAAAGGCTGAGTGAACCCACTGGGATTTGAACCTGTGACCATGAGGTCAAACACAGGTCCCTACAGTGGACGCATCAGTTCACTAAGCCACTTGACCCGGCAGTGCATGACCCCTCTCCCTCAAACATGGGCAAGACAGCCCCCTCCAGGCAGTCTTGGTTGAAGTTCCCACGGTTCTGGTCCCAAATTAAAAAAAATAAGGAAGTTAGCAGTAGTTATCCCAACCTTAGAGTACAGAGACAGGTTCCGGACATTTCCTACACTTGTTTTTTCCACTCAGACTGGTCCAGCCGTGGTCTTTCCGATGTTATCAGGACAGTTGGGAGAAGCTGGGAGTTGTCTGACAGGCAGGAGCCAAACCAATGAGACCAAAGAAAGGGAGGCTATCCCACTTAACTTCCGGATGTGAGGTAGCACCTCCAGCAAACAGTGAGGCGGGAAAGGGTAGGAGACTAACCCACTACAGAGGATCTCTGAAATGTCCCGGAGCAGCAGACAGAAGATTGCGGTGTGTGCAGGGGGTGGGGTGAGATCGAAAATCTACGTCTGATTCTATGATGTACTTGAGGCGTGGGGGGTGCATGCTTTCAAGAGCCGTGAAACAGACGCTTCACCATCCCAAGAGTAGGCATAATGCAATGGCCTGATGAATTATGCAGTTGATGCATCTTCTGTGTAATTATGGATTTACTGCGCTTGCCACATATTGCGCAATCTGCTGCATAATAAGCAAATGTCTACAAAACATTGTTTTCAAGAACAAATGGAATTAAATTTACTGGAAGAAATGTGGCAGCACAGTGGCAGACACTTAGCAAAGGCTAACTGGTCACCTTTTAGTTGTTGAGTTCTCTATTCAGTTAACTTGGCATTAAAGAGGTGAAGCTTTTGCCAGACAATATTAATGTCCCCAGCAGATGGACTGGAGGTTGGCTTTTCTCTGCATCGTGACAAAAACTCTGACATACTAAAAGCAATTTTAAACAGGGTAGAAAGAATGACTCCTTGCTTATGACGAAAATGTTTTGCTTTGTCTTTTGTGCAAAGACATGTTGCATCACAGTCACAGACACTGTTCTAAAAAAGCAGTTATTTCAAGAAGGCACTCAAAGTACAGGGATATCCCAAACATGTTACTTCTCTTTTTAATATCTGATGTCGTGAATCTCACAGTGCCTCATAGTGAGACCCTCTGGGGCTAGTAGACCAAAATAAACATAAAAATACAGGCGGAGGTTACTGCCTCTGCCCGAGCGTACTTGTACATTTATTCCCCAGTCACTAACATTCTTGGTGGTATGACTGGAAAGCTGCAAGAGGCCGGGATTTCTAGGTGTGCTAAAAGGAAGGTCGGGTGACTTTTCCCATAAGCTCCTATTATCACTGTGCAGAATTCTCCATAGCAAGGAAGGCCACACGGGGCATAGCGCCTCTTGTGCAAAAGAACATATTTTTAATATTTTTGCAGAGTTAAGTCTTTCCCCTACACCCATAACCAAATCCGGGGATGATGTGTTCCCCTTCCGAGCCTTATGCTGGAGAAAATGTTCCACTATTTCTAGGGTGGAAAGGAGAGAGAGGTGGTTGGCATTTTTTTTTGCCGATATATATAGGTGCGAACTCGACCCGAAGGTATTGGAGCGCTTTACACAAAGACACATTTTTAGGTCTCGCCTACGCAGCGCGCATGCGCTGCCTAGGCAAAAAGACCTTTTGCCATCGATTCGGCTTTTCAGCCTAAAACGTGCACGCGTTCCATTGCCTTCAATGGCAACGCGTGCACGTTTGGCGATTCACTTGCGGGAGCGAGCGGCGCCATATGGTAGCAATTATCGCTCCTGGCGCCGCTCGCTCCCGCAAGTGAATCGTGCAGGCTCCCTCCTCTCCCCCTCCCCCTGCTGCCGTGCGAGCGCGCGCGCTTGTTTTCCTTCTCTCCTGGGCAGCTCATTCTCTTTCTTTCTCTATTTCTCACTCTCCGTTTGTTTGTTTTTCCGTCAGCGGCTCCTCTAAATGATTCGACATCGTCCAAAAGTGGAGGAACACTGACATCTGGAGGACAAATTGCGCAAACGCCTCAGACTGCTTAATACAGAGAGCGTGTTGCATGGAAACTAGTTCTTTATTACGAATTCCGTACTATAATATATTTCATGATCATCATCTGGCAGTGGCTTTAAAGTGACCTATGCAAAAGGAACAAACGAGAGGGAGAAACGAAGAGGTCCGTGCAAGACCTATACTTTCTGCTGGTAGGCAGTTCAAACCCGATAACTGGTTGGATTTATGTAATAGGGTGGAGAAAATTATGGAGCAACTAAATTATGCGGCAAGAAACGGCAAATTATCTGGCATTGTGCAGCACACTTAGCAGCATATTTATCTTGTCATTTTTACCCATAAGAACAATGTCTGGGCAGAGTCTTCATCTTATTAGTATCAGTTTAACACCCAAATACAACTGAAAGATGACCTGCCACTGCACACAACACGGGTGGCAGTGTTTTTAGTAACTTTTGATCTGTTCAAGTTGGAAACATTTTTGTTTGTTAAAATCTGGAATTTATGCAGATGAAAGAATATGTGATGTGATAAGTGCGCAAATCTATAATTATGTAAGAAACACCACGGCCACAGAATCTCACAATTCAGTCGTCCTGTCGATATCTCTCATTGACATCTAACTTTAAATTATTAACAGACGTGATGGGGTCACCCGCCCCAAACCTTCCTCAACCTCCAAGAATCTCTTCACCTCGAATGAAGTGGCGTAGCAGAGTGGCGATGGAGGTCAGGTAAACTTACCGATGACGTCTGGGTATACAGTGGTAATCTTGGTTTGAAAGAGTGGTGCGAGGGCTTTACACATGATGATTTGTGTCGGCGGGGATGACGTGGACCTACAATTCAGCCAAGCACGTTGTCAGCCGATTTTGTAAGTGGTGGAGTGGAGTTGCATTAATGAGTCTGTATAAGCAAGGCTTTTTTCCTTGGCTGGTTTATTTATTCACCACAACACCTCTTTGTGTGCGCGGGGCTTGCATTGATTGTAAGCAAATGCCCCAACCTATTCAAAATAGTGTTGGTACTGCCGCCCCTCCTCGCACAGACAGGATGTTCCCGGGGAACAACCATCAGTGATGGGGTGGGCTCCGTGCACTCTAAGCTCCCCCTGTCACAGGCCTATTTGGAGGAGTCTCCACTTCAGGCATGGTAGGTTCTTTTTGTTAGACTCAAATGTGACTTTTCTTTTCCTGTGTCTCTGATTTTCTAGAATCGGTGTTCTTTTTTTTTTTTTTTCTCGGCAGAGTCTGCTGCTCTGGATGGTAGGCATTTCCATCTAAACACACTCAGCTCAGCTGACGGCCTTTCGAGTCCCCAACCCGCTCACACAAAGTGAGCTACGCCTCCCCCTCATGCACCCATCAAGACTTTCTCGTGTTATTCACCACAACACCTCTTTGTGTACGTGAGGCTTCTGGTGATCCATTGATTTCCGGTGATCATAGGCAAAGGCCCCATGCTCTTCAAAATAGTGTTTGGTGTACAGCAATACCCCTGCTGCCCCTCTTCGCACAGACAGAATGTCCCCAGGGAAGAGCCTTCAGAGAGGGGGCGGGCTCTGTGCACTCCAGCTCCCCCTGTCACACGCCTATTTGGAGGAAGCTCTGCTGCAGGCGTGGTGGGTACTTTAAAAATATTTTTCTGTGTTTTGTGCTCTGGGAAGGGCCTGGGTGAGAGGTACATTTCACTTGCACTCTAATTACACGAGATGGCCAGGGTGATTGTTGTATTGTAGCTTGCAGGGCCCTTCTACCCAAAATGCAAGGGTTGTACGTCACGGGCAGTGCCTTGCTGCCAGCGGTGACCAGGGTAATGTGATGCTTGTGATGCTTTGCTGCTAATTATGGGTAGGGTGAAGACGGAGGACCATATGTCAATGGCTCTGATATGTTAACATGAATGGAGGCGCAGAAGGCTGGACATCACTTGGTGTCCTCGTTTGCCACAGATGACTAGGTTGAATGTTGCATGCCATTTCCTGTGCCCTGTGTGCTCGGCTGGCTTGCACAGCACAAGCATGTACAGGTCGCTTGCTGAACCCTGTTGGCCTGTGAGTGTGCGCAGGTTGGGAAAGTCCAGAGCGAGGGCACTCACTTTATCAATTGTGTTCGCAGACTGTGATGACTAATAAAGCTTGCACATCCTAAAATGCCAAGTCTTTGGCTCGTGCATTTTAGGTGGTCCAAGGAGAGATGCATTTTAAAGTTGCTGTGCTCAGCTGAATAAGGGAGGCTAAGAGGAGGCATGCTCGTCTCTCGTCTACATTGTGGTGAGTGGATCCTTTCCTATATACTGCAGTATTTTTTTAGGTTGAGCCTAGGCAGGTACCTTGAACTACTGGTTACAGATAGTCTATGGGCTGTTCCGTAGGTGGCCTCTGGGGCATACGAGTTCTTGAATTTATTGTACTTTTGGCTGTAAAACCAGAGCTGTGCAATGTTCACCCTTACAATACGACATCAGGTGAAAGTTATTCTATTGTTGGGCACGCTTACTGCACTATTCTGAAAACAGTGTTTGGAGTTGCCACCTGACTGCTGCATAGATACTGTAGCACCCAGAATAATAAGCTGCATGGCTAAATACTTATAAGGTCCCAAAGGCGAGACCTATTGGCTATGCCAATGCTTGTTTTTTGTTAGGCACCGGGAGATTAAGGGATTTGCGCAGAATCACAGGATGTTAAGCCGACGCTGAGATTGGAACCTCGTTCCCCAGCTCCAAAGTCGGCAGCTCTAGCGTAAGGATACATCCTCTCCCCTGGTAATTCCCACAAACCTGCATGTCCATGTGCGCTCTCAAACTTCCAAGGCAAAGCATGCGATGTAACAGCTTGTTCCCACTTCTTAGGTGGGATTTACGATTCCGAGATCGCCTTCACTATGTGAACTCCTGCCAGGTGTAAAAAAGTTACATTTCGTCATAAATGTATGTTCATGACTGAATTTACCTTTAAGAATAGACTCCTTTGATTATAATGTCATTACATTTACTGCAGGGTCTTTTTCAGTGGAAGGAGGTGCTTGTAGAAATCCATAGCGTGGACACACAGTGACATCAAATTCGAAGACCGGTTCTAAAACACAACATGGGGATGTGGTATAAAAGAGGCCTATATTTTATTACAAGAAGCACGCATGTGTAATCTTGTTGTCTGCAGAGTTTGCCAATGAATAGTTTACATAAATTATTTTACTCTGGGAGTTACAAGGGCGTTAACATAATAGTGTTCCGGTGCTCATCTGCAAAATGAAATCATTATTTGTTGATGAATAACATTTTCAGCTGGATGTGGTGAATGTGTGTGGTTTTAATTTTTTACGAAACTTTTGTATTTTAAATAGTGTTTGAATACCTTTGTATCAATGCATGTGTAAATTGCGAAGCAGTGAGATAATGCTGCCAAAGACAGTGCCATATTGTTTGCATTTTCCTGCCTCATAATGTATCCATCACTGCTAAATATATTAGGAATGCATTACCGCTTAATTCCAATGACCTTGTATATATAGCAGCGAGCAAGACACGTGAGATCAGGGTGGCAGAATGTTGGCATACATCATGAAGCAGGACATGACATCAGGATGAAAGGAAGTGCATACATACCTTGTTAGTGTGTGGGAAGACCTGCTACGAACTGCACACGTTGGGTCACTTAGCATGATGGTTGTAACTGACCTTTCAGCAGTTTTTGACGCCTGTCCATTGAACCTTCCTCCACAGCCTTCAGCCTCCAAGAAGGTGGCCAGATGATTCTAATCCTTCTTGGAAGAGCACTCCCAGAGAGTCAGATTGGGCTATTGGTTCTCTGTGTCCACTGCCCAACCACGCCCACCTTCCCCAATAATTCTAATGTTCACAAACAAAGAGTGATGCGGAATGCCTATATCATAATGAATTCACAGGTAGGTGCAGTGGTCAAAACATCATTCCACCAAATCAGACTCATATGGAAGACTCTCCTTTCCATCCCTAACCAATACCCCCTTAGGGTTGATGAGGCCTGAGCAGGGCCGGACTGGCCATAGTGGGTATCGGGCATTTTCCCGGAGGCTGGAAGGGTAGGGGCTGGTTTTGGAGCGGTGAGGGCTGGTTTTGTTAATGGGAGCCAGTTTTGCTGCAATGCTGCAATATCGGCCCCCAGTAACAGAAGCAGCAGTGCTGGGGGACGGTTTTGTTAAGCAGCAGTGCTTCACGCTTGCCCCCCCAACCCCCGTGGGTGGGGGCCGGTCTGACAAAATTTGCCAGGGCTGCTTTGGGTTCCAGTCCGGCCCTGGGCCTGAGTCAACTCAAAGCTTGACTACTCCAACATCCTGTACCTCGAACTTCCATATTATTACCAAACAAAAAGGCTTTAGAGGGCTAAAAATGCTGAAGGGAGACTTCTTTTACCTAAAAAATTATCTAAAAATACAAACCTGTAGCAGCATACCCCAAAGGCCTACACTGTCTCCCAGCCAAGGAGAGAATCTCATTGAAGACCCTCTAACGTACTTACAATTTCATTGAATATGTGGTCTTCAAATACCTGCAGGACAGAATCATGCAGTACACCCTTCCTCAATCTTATGGTCAGCTTGGGAACATCGCCTAATCACACCAGATATTACATGCAAAAAAATGGATCAAAGACTATTTTCTGTGGTGGCTCCCTGCTTTTAAACTAACTTTATCTGTTAGGTATGCTGCAGGTTCGCCCTGATTAGAGGTGTGCAAAACCACCTAATTTTTTCTTGAAAAATACCATGGAAATTTTGCTAAATTACTCTGAAATTATACTTTCATAGTGAAATGTGGGTTGCTCGTATTTCACATGAGTTTTTTCTGCGAGCGCGCACTCCACATAAAAAGTCTCACAAAACACCAGCAGGAGACTGGTTCAAGCAGAAAATGTCTCTTAGCAACATATTTTCTATGTGAACACTTCTCCTGCTGATATCTCAAGACATTGTTAAGCAAGGTGTGTCCGTGCTTGAAAAAGTTATGCAAAATTGTGTGAATGTGAAATTTCAAGGAAATTCACAAATTTGCGCTCAAGCTTACTGGAAAGTCAATACCCAGCTGTTCTAACCCGTCTTAGCTAGACTCATGACTCAGCTTTTGTAACTTCTAGCCAGCTTTTTACCGTCACAATTTATTTACTATTTCATTATTTCACCTGTTGCTCAACATGCTTGCTTTTTAGGTCTGGCTTTATGGCGCAGCTGTCACTAGATGTTATGTGATCAACAGAAAAAAAGCTTTAGAAGCACTACTCAGAGACTGTGCCCACATGTTGATTTTCTTGAATACTGCATTATATTGGGCAAATGTTGTGTGCTTCCTCTTTAAAAGAGTGCTTGTTTAGCACATTGTAAGAAAGTTTATCCTCAGAACAGCAGGGCTCAGTTGTTTATGGCGACAAACCAATGTTCAAGACAATAGTTCTGATCACTTTCTTATGAACATTTATGACAAAAGCAGCAGGCCTGATGTATGCATTGTGAAAAGCCCATGTTAAAGTCAACGGGCCCAATTCACAAATGTAAACTTAAACGTTTGATCTAAACTTAGGCCAAACGTCTAAGTTTACGACTTTGGGAATTCACAAAGGGCATTTACGAGTACTATGTTTATATCCCCACTCAGGGCCGAAATCCGGCCCGAATGCGGACATAAAGATAGTACTCCTAAATGCCCTTTGCGAGTTCCCAAAGTTGTAAACTTAGACGTTTGGTCTAAATTTAGACCAAACGTTTGTTTACCTTTGCGTATCGGGCCCAATATGCATTTCAAAAGTGATTGTTATTACACTGTGATAAAGTCTGAAGACAGGTATTTTGTTACATGGAATCAGGTAGGTGAAAGTTTTTGGCGTTGGTTACCCCCTCTGACAAACTCTGGTAATAGAATATTTGCATTATGAGTATCCTTGTTAGGCCCTCTTAGGTGAGCTTGCATATTATTTTGTGAACTATCACTTTGTATATATTGCCTTGTGTGGAAGTGTATGCTCAATAGAGCAAGACTGAGCAGATGATTGTGATAAGCTAATGATAAAGGTGATTCGCTTGATAGGTTCACTGGGAAAAAATTACGGCACACACCAAAGATTTAATTGTTTATAATGAAAAGATGCAAAAAGAGAACAGTGGGCGGACTCATTATTGTAAAAACCATGAGATAGAGGCAAAACGCTTCTTAAGGAGGGGTTTTACAACACTGTGTTAAAGTCTGTAAAAAGATATTGTGTTACATGGAATCTCGCAGATTATTTTAGCAGGGCAAGAATGTTGGTGTTGGCCACCCCATCAGATAAACCTTTGGGGTAGAAGATTATCAGTTATAATCCTTGTTAGACCCTCTGAGTAGAGGTTGTATATTGTTTTGCCAAATTTAACTTGAACATAATTGTAATTTTAGGGCTGCATGCCTGATGATTGCCATGTAGGAATGCTTACGCTCAATGCAGTAGGCTTTTCTTGGTTATGGTGACAAGTCGGTGATAAAGGCTATGGCGTGATTTCTTCACTGAGGAAAGTTATGTCAGATGCCATGTGCCTGATCTTTTTCTTATGAACATTTACGACAAAGGCAGTAGGCCTGACTTATTCATTGTGGAAAGCATATGTTAACGCTTATACACACTTGAGGGATGGTTGTTATTACACACTGTTAAAGCATGTAGACAGATATTGTGTTACATGAAATCTCACAGATGACCACACTAGGCATGGAGATTTTAGTGCTAGTTACTCCCTCTCACCTCACAAACTTCGGGCAGAGAAGATTTGCATTATGAGAATCTTTCTTGGTCCTCTTAGGAAGGGCTGTATATTCTCTGCAACTGTAATTTTGGACAGATTTGTCATTTCCGATGTATATTTGATGATAGCCTTGTGGGAAGGCTTAGTCTCACTGTAGTAGAACTCAGTTGGTTATGGTGACAAGCCAATGACAAAGGCTACAGCCGATTGTTCATCGGGGAAAGTTAGCCGCATGCCATAGGTCTGATGTGTTTCTTTAGAAGCCTTAAACCCCCCCCGGTCCTGACCAACAACAAAAAGGTAATGGAGAAAATGCTCGAATTATTCTCAGCCACTGGCAATCACTTGGGACACATTCTAGTCCATCGTTTTTCACCCACCATGCCACTCTAAATAAAGGCTCACCTGATGCAAATCAGTGCAGATCCTGCTCTTAATGGGAACAATCTGTCCCGAACTGCTGGGCGAGGCATCTTCCAGAAGGGACCACAAGCAACCCAAACTGGTTTCAACCTAATTATGTCTCATCAGTGAGGTATAGCTTGAGTCCCATGGCACAGCGAACATGGGACCCATGTCTGGGCATACCGATCGCACTTAGTGCATAAACTGCAACAACAACAAGGTAATAGATGGAATGCTTGAAATAATCTCAGCTACTGACAATAGATCGGGCCGCACTCCAGTCCATCATTTTTTGCCCCCCATGCCACTCTAGATAAAGGCCCACTGTGTGCAAATCAGTACCAACCCTGCTTCTCATGGGTACAGTCTGTCCCAAACTGCCAAGGCTGGGACCAAACTGAGGTGGCATGTTCTGCAAAATAATGATGGACTTGAATAACCAGTGGCTGAGATTAATTCAAGCATTCCATACATCACTGCTTTGTATCCTTTACAGTGGCACCCTAAGTGGGATGGGTATGTCCAGACGTGAGTCCCATGCACACTGTGCGACTGGAACCAAGCTATACCGACTGATGAGCCCTAATAAGAGCGAAACCGGTCTTGGGTTGCTTGTTTCTGGTTGACCTGGCAGTTCGGGCTCCACTGTTCCCAGTTGAGCATGGTCAAGACTGATTTGCATATGGCTGGGTCCAAAATGAGGAGGGATGGTGTGCAAAATAATGATGGGCTGGGATATAGTCCAAGTAATTACCAGCAGATGAGATTGATTCAAGCATTCAATCCATCACTTTTTTATAAACTTTAGTATGACACCCTAAGTGGGATGGGTATGCCCAGATGTGCGCCCCATGCACACTGTGCCACTGGAACTAAGCTATACCCGACTGATGAGCCCTAATAAGGGTGAAACCTGTCTTGGGTTTCTTGTGTTCCGGTTCAAGGAGGACCTGACCTGGCGGTTTGGGCTGAACTATTCCCTCTGGAGCAGTATCAAGACTGATTTGTGCATGGGCGGGTCCAAACTAAGGTGGCATAGTGTGCATAATAACGATGGAATGGGATGCGACATCGAGTAATTACCAGTGGCTGATGTTAATTAAAGCAGTCCACTCATCATTTTTTTGTATACGTTAGTGTGACACCCTAAGTAGGATGGGTAAGCACAGATGTGGCTCCCGTGCATGCTGTGCCACTGGAACCTGGATATAATAGACTGATGAGCCCTAATAAGTGCGAAACCGGTTCCGGTTCAGGGAAGACCTGACCTGCCAGTTCGGGCTGGACTGCTCCCACTGGAGCAGGGTCAAGGCTGATTTATTTATGGCTGGGTCCAAACTGAGGTGGCATGGTGTGCAAAATAATGATGGAATGGGGTGCGGCTTGAGTAATTACCAGTGGCTGAGATCAATTCAAGAATTCCATCCATCGCTTTTTGTATGCTTTACAATGTTAAGGAGGCAACATGTTTTATTTATTTTTTGTTCTTTATTTCATCTTGCACGTGATTTCAAAGTTTCTGTGTGTGTATTTTATTGTGGATAGGTGAGTGAATGCAAAAGTGAGTCAGTGCGTGAATGAATGGATGCATGAGGGTTAGGATGGGTGACAGTGTGACTGTCTCATGACATAGTGCATAAACTCACCAGTGACTGGAGAGCCATTTTCTATTATAAACTAGACCCATTGGCATTGGCAGTGCTCGTTCTCCTCTGTATCGCATATGTGTGTACTTATTGAAAATGATATTAATCGCAATGTCTGTTATCAAGCATCTGCGCCTAGAAGCACTGTTGTTCTGCTGTGTGCACATTAGAAGTAAAATAAATCGAAACATACAGCTGATAGCAGAACAAATGCAATCAGAATGACAGACAGAGCACATATGCATCAGAGAAGGATAGAAGCATCATGATAGCAGACAATAAAAAAATACACTGAGCAGATAAACTGTCAACAGAGTTGACAAACGGACACACACTTTCAAAGCAGAACACATGACAACAGGATGATGGAAAGCACACATACACAGCAGAACGCGACAAATGTCACCGAGATGAAATACAGTGCATACTTCCTCCTCCAGAGCAGAACGTGTGACTTGAGGGTGACAGAAACTAAACGTTTACAACAGTGTAGGACATATGACGTCAGCATGATATCCAGTAAATATACACCAGAGAGCAGTACACATGACACCAAGGTGACAGAAAGTGCATACAAACTTCACAAAGCAGAACACATGATTTCGAGATGATAAAAGTCCATATGTATCACAGACACAGGACAAACTGCAATGTGTTGTAGCTGCATTTATATAGTGCTGCACATCCCTGATAAGGCGCTTTCACGACTCCATAAGATGTGCGTGGTTGATAGGGTGTGGGTTTGTAATGTGTGCCGTGTGACATCACAGATATAGAAAGCACGCATGGAGACACTTCCTGCTGAGCAGCCGGGCTTTAACATTTTTGCAGTGATACCAGTGTCTAATTTTAGGATCTGCGGGTGAGTTGGGAATGCTGGCTGTTAGACTTGAACTAAACCCCAAGTTTCCATATATACTTTTGCTGCACCTGTGCTGTCCCTCCCCCCTCTATTGTCTGTACAGGGCCATTGTAAGCCCATTTACTACTGGGTCTTCCACTTCCTGTAGGGTTCATGGTGGATGAGGCCGAGGGCAGTGATTCGGCTGGATGGATTGTGGGTGGGTTGTAAGTAACAAGTGAAAGGATTCCGTACTGGACGATGTAGCGGGCAGCAGTTGTGGTAGATAGAGGGGCTCGGTAGTGGATAGGGGTGTTTGATGGGGTAGAATTTGATTGTTCATGTGAGAAAAAGCAGGGAGGTCTGCGGGTGGAAGTACCCCATAGTGGAGAATGTTGCTAGCAGTTAGTGTGATGGGTGGAATTGTTTAACGGTGTATGGGATGCGCGGAGTGATTCCCGGTGACACTGGGGTTTGGCAGTGACTGGGACCTTGTACAGTGAATGTGAGAGGGGAAGGGTTTGATACAGTGTGGGGTCATAAAGAGTGGGATTAAGGGGTTTGCTTTGTTAATTTGATTTTCTGTGTTTCATTTTGCGCCAGTGTCATGCCATACTATGAAGAAGAGTTGGGTATAAGCGACTTTTGAACTTTGGTTAGAGGTAATTGGTGCCAGAGTTGATGGCCGACTCCTCTCTGAGACACAGTATTTGATCGGTTTTTAGCAGTATCTTTCTTGGGCTCCATCCCAGCGTGCCTTGTGCATGGTGCATAATCCTGGCTTCTACCTGGAGTCAATGGAGGGCTTTTGGGAATGATTTCATGTACTGACGTTTCTTCCAGAAATATGTTAGTGGTCCTGTATTGGTTGTAGTCTGCTGATATAGTGTTGTCTTAAGTATTTTGGGGCTCCGGGTAAGAAATGTTTTGAGGCCCTCAGGTCGTCAAAATTTTACATTTTATCACCCTTTTGCTGCTAATTGAATCTGTATGATGCTAAACAAGCTTTCAGAAACAGGGTTCATACAAAAACAGTTGCAATATGTCTTTACCAGGCCGCAGAAATCCTTAAGATACCACTGGGCAAAGATAAAAAGACTTAGAGTTAGAGGTAGGCAGAGAGGAGAGAGCTTGAGATATTTAAATGGACAGAGGTGAGCTCAATAAAGAGAAAGTTTACTTTCTCAGGGGCTCTCTTGGACCCTTGGGCTCCCTTGGATGGTGTGTGGCCCTGGGCAATTGCCTACTTTGCCCATGCTTTAAAACCTCTCAGTCTCGATATACTGATTAGAAAAGCCTGCATATTCGCCCCATAACCACTGATCAGGTCAACTTCATGCGATTCGCTGTTTGATGCAACAGTAAAGTTTTATTATCGTAGTTGAAATTTGACATACATTAGTACAAAGTTGAAAGTCACTCGAGCTCCTAACATAATGGGGCCGATTCACAGAACTAATCTGAGACAAAATCCTAACTTTACGACTTTCGTTATTCACAAAAGGCATTTAGTAGAAGTAAAGTTAGGAGTCCTAACTTTACTACTACTAAATGCCTTCTGTGAATACCAAAAGTAGTAAGTTTAGGATTTTATCTCAGATTAGTTCTGTGAATCGGCCCCAATGTTCCTAAAGTTTTAGGCTCTATTTGATGTTATTCCACGAATCAGTTACCATTCAACAGGCGTATTACTATTTTTCTTTTGTGACCGTCTAGTGGCAGAATTTATATTGTGATTCAATTAAAGCACAGGAACCTTTATCTCATCCAAGGTTATAAATGGGTCAGGCATTATGTAATGTTATTTTTAGGTCTGGCTTGAGAGCATAGGTGTCTGCAACCCTATTGTTACCAGTTCTTACATACAGTGGGCTTTAGCTCTGTCCCACAGGAGTATTAGCCTCTTACATCGCACTATTTGCTGTTTGGCACATCATTCCACTTCCTATGGAGTATTTCCATTGTAATGTATAAGGGGCCATTTTATATCTCAAACGTATACTGAATCCTCATTGTAAACTAAGGGCCAGATGTACAAAGAGTGGCGTCAGTTCTGACCCACTATGATTCACTGCCACGGGGCTGTGGCCTGCTGAGGTCAGCTGACCACCACCTCTGTGATTGTTTTTAGATAAAGCGATCATTTTTTTTTTTAAATGCAGCCTGCGTTTAAAAAAACATGAAAAGTTTAACTCACATTCAGGGCCGGACTGGTTGTAGCGGGCACCGGGCGTTTCCCCGGTGGGCTGCTAGGTTGGGGGCCGGTTTTGGGCCCCAGGGGGCCGTTTTTGTAACCGGGGGCCTGCAATATCGGCCCCGGTAACCAAATCGGGCGAAACCGGGCCTAGCAACCAGCTCGGCCCTCCCCCCCAGGGGGGCCGACCGAGCTGGTTGCCAGGCAGTTTCGGTTCCCAGTCCGGCCCTGCTAACATTTTTTAAGAGTAGGCAGTGCCATATCCAGGATACCACTGTGTTCCATATCGATTCATTTCATGCAAATTGTTCTTCATGAGATATCCTGAAACTTTCATTTGGCTCAGGCCCTCCTGGACCTACAATAGACACCTCTAGTAAAGAGCAATGATAAAGGGCTTTCTGGTGTCATAACCATGGTTTCTGGCCCTCTCGCACCTCTGAATCCTAACTGGAGCTCAAGGAGTGGATTATTGGGTTCTGTGTGTTCCTGCATTTATCTTGTTCTTTCCCTTTCCAGGATTTTGCTGGCATAGAGGAGTTTTGAGACTGGTCTGTAACTGGCTAGGACCTTGGGATCAGCTGTTGGACTCCCACCCTTCCTCTCCAAACCCACAGAGATTAACTGCGGAGTACCCCAAGGATCCTCGCTCAGCCCCACGCTCTTTAACATCTACATGGCCCCCCTCGCCACCATCGTTAGACAGCATGGGCTCAGCATAGTATCCTACGCCGACGACACCCAGCTCATCCTCTCCCTCACAAAGAACCCCGAAGACACCAGACTCAGCTTCCAGGAAGGAATGAAAGATGTCGCAGCCTGGATGAGCAACAGCTGCCTAAAGCTCAACTCGGAGAAGACAGAGGTCCTCGTCCTTGGACACTCCTCCACCCCCTGGGACAACACCTGGTGGCCCTCCGCCCTCGGAAACCCACCCACGCCGACAGACCACGCCCGAAACCTCGGCATCATTCTAGACTCCTCCCTCACCATGACCCGCCAGATCAACGCTGTCGCCTCCACCTGCTTCAACTCCCTCCGCAAGACCTTCAAGTGGATCCCCCCCGAATGCAGAAAGACCGTCACCCACGCACTCATAACCAGCAGACTGGATTACGGTAACGCCCTCTACGCCGGAATCAACAAATCCCTGCTACACAAGCTCCAAACCATCCAGAACACCGCAGCCAGACTCGTCCTCGGAACCCCACGACATGAGCACATGACCCAGCACCTACTGAGACCTCCACTGGCTCCCCATCGAGAAGAGAGTAACCTTCAAGCTACTCACCCACGCCTACAAATCCCTCCACAACATCGGACCCAAATACCTCAACGAAAGAGTCTCCTACCACGTACCTAAAAGGAACCTCCGCTCCGCCGACCTCGCCCTGGCAGAGACCCCACGCATCCGCAGAACCACAGCAGGTGGAAGAGCTTTCTCCTACGTCGCAGCAAAGGCCTGGAACAAGCTCCCAGTCAACATCAGATGCTCCCCCACTCTGCACACTTTCAGGAAGAGCCTCAAGACCTGGCTCTTCGACGGATCCGGAGCTGCACCCCACCCCAGCGCCTTGAGACCCTCACGGGTGAGTAGCGCACTTTTAAAAAAAACTGATTGATTGATTAAGTAGTGTGTTTATGAAGGCCTGCCTCACATATGTGGCCACAAGGCCACCTCATATGGACATGCAGTGGGAGATGAGGCCGTACAGAGTGAAGGGGGGAAGTTTAATAATGGATGACGAGTGTGGTGGGTGGAAGGGTCTGTCAGAGGGCGGAGCAGCGTGCAGTGGGTGTGGCAGGTGGAGGCGCTTATTTGTGTATGGGGCGGAGGGTAGAGTGGTATAAAATGATCTAGAGACTTGTAGGTTCATTTACTTTGCTCTAGAGGGCCATGGTGTACACACTCCATTCCACCTGCCATGCTGCTTTCACTTGTCCTCAACTCATCCGTACCGCTCTGCTCTGGTTTGCTCATCATACACCTCCTCGTGCCCTCTTCTCAGGACCTCAGTCCATGCCGTTTCTCAAGTCTTCTTGCCAGGCCCCTTCCTATGTCCTGTGTCATGGCAGTCCTTCATGTGCAAAATAGTATGTGCCAGGGTCGAAAATATTTCTCAGGAGGCTCCTGCAGTTTGCAGCACCTACATTCCCCCCTACCAGTGCTGCCAAATATTAGTACCAATGACACCTACTTACCATTTCAGTCCTACAAATTTGCCAACTTGAAATGTACTAGGTGACCCAACACCGGCACAAATTAAGCACTGTGTCCATGCCTTCATCCAAAACCCTGTGGCCATACCCTTTCCCATGCTCAGTGCACATGACTGTGCCCTCTTCCAAAGGCATGAACATGTTCTTTTCAATGCCCACTGCCAGTACTATCTTTCCTCACCAATGACTTGTGGATATGCCCTTTCCCACTGACCATGCCATTTTCTGTCATTTTTGTCTAAGCCATGTACGTGCCCTAGAGGTGGGCGAGCCACTGAAAGTTTGAGCCAGGCTCCAGCCTGGCTCTCGCTCAGATCGAGGTCCTGTTGCAACCACGAGCCCATAACGAGCCGAGCTTTCATGTGGCTTGTGCCTTCCTGACTCCCTCTTCCCAGGATGTGGCCTTATGGTCAGAGCTGCCGACTGTGGAACTGGGGAGCCAGGTTTGAGTCTCAGCGTCAGCTCAACATCCTGTGATTCTGGGCAAATCTCGTAATCACTCCTTGACTATAGACAATGCATGTGATCTTGTGTACTGCACCTGGTGCACATGTAGAGTTTTCTCTATATTTTAAAAACTGCAGAAAAGTGCACTAAGAGGTAAAAATAAAGCCTTAACATAAGGAAAGATAAATGGAAACCCCTTTACTGGTTTATTTGTCCAAAGTGAACCAGAAAACCTGGATAAATACTGGCTTCCCCACTTAAATTGTGTGATCTTAAGCCAATATTTTATTTCACCAAAACTCTTTTGTCTTCATTATCGCGTATGAAGGCACTTTCAAATATGTGAATTCAGACTACCAGTGGTACAAAATGATCACTTTTAATAAGTACTTTTCAGAGCAGTGCTATAAAGTGCCCTAATAATGTCAAAGCTTGCATATGTCAAAGAAATGCACTTTAAAACATTTTTATATACTTTATTATATTTTACGTGATGTCTGCTGCATGTTTTACATAGCAAATATTTTCAGGGCTGGGCTCGTGCACGGGCTCTGAGATCGGAGCCAGACCCTTAGCTCGGCTCTGGCTCGGCTTTCCTCGTTAATGTGTTGGCTCGCCCACCTCTAACATGCCCTCGTCTGAGGCTCTGACCATACCCTTTCCTTTGGTTTATTCCCATGGCCTTTCTACCACCATCTTCCGATGCCACCTGTAAACGCCCAACCTTGCCCCACGCTCTGTCTGTCCATGCCCTCCTCCAATGTCCACTGTTCATGGCCAATATTTTCTGCCCAGAAGCATGTCCTCTTTTACCTCCTCTCCCCGTGCCCTCTTCTCGACTACTGTGCCCATGCCGTCTTCCCCTGTCACTCCTTTTGCCCTCTAGGCTCTACTCCTCTTCCCCATGCCCTCTTTTAATGCCCTCTTCCCAAACCAGCTGCCCATGCCTTTTCCTCATACTTCTTTCCAAGCCTTCTCCTTGTCCCTTACCTATTTCACTTTACACGAGCCCTCGTCGCGTGCCCTCTGCCCATCCTTTCCCGTTTTCTCCTTCTCGCCTTCTGCCCTTTCCCCATTCCTCGTGCCCTCCCACCTGCTCTCACCCGGTGCTTCTTCCAACGCCCCTGCTTTTGCCTGTATGTATCCATTACCCTCTACTACACCCCAGCAACCCTGCCCATGCCACCTTCCAACGCCCTCTACCCCAGCCTTCTGCCCATGCCCTCTCTCTCCTTAGCTCCCTGTTCCGGACCTGCTGTGTGTGCTCTGGAGCCCGAGGGCAGCTTTTCCTAAGTTGAGCACATGGGACGGGAGGCGGAGGGAGGGTGCGAGGGGAGGGCTCGGGATGGAAGGAGGGAGGGAGGGAGGGCAGGGCTGGGACGCAGCTCGAAGCACTGCTCTCTCCGGAGCTGCAGCGCACTCGCTGCGGGACAGTAGGCAGAACATGCTGAGGAGGGCAGGGCGCTCACGAACTTTGCCACCTGAGGCCCCTGCCAGTCGGAGAGGTTAAGGGGCGAGCACGAGACGCCTGTCGCCCTAGGAACCTCCTGCCTCCCAGCCAGTGCTCCGCTGCAACGAGTCCTCTACTGCCCAGAAACTGCCCCCTCGGAGCCCCGCTGCTGCTGCCTGCCGTGCTGCGGGCTCCTGGCAGCCCCCATCGCTACCTGCTCCTGCCCACGCGTTCTGGGAGTCCCTGGAGGGGGTTGTGGCATGTGACAGCGCCATAGCGCCCCGGGAGCCACAGGAAGAGGGAGAGGTGGGGGAATTTCAGGGTCACTTGTGTAACCCCTGGAATGAAGAGAGGAGAGGAGCCGGGGCAGGACCAGAGGAACTGGAGCAAAACGAAAGATTGAGCTTTGGGGTAAGAAGAGAGAACAGGGGCAAAGTGTAGAGGAGCTGGGGCAAAAACAAAGGAGACGGGTAAGACAACCTAACTGGTGGGACTGGGAAAAGAAGAGTGAACTGAGACAAAAAGGAGGGGCTGTGACAGCATGAAATTATGAGAGTAATCGGGACAATAAGAAAGCAATTGAGCAATTAAGAGGTGTCCCAGGGCAAGAAAGCAGGAGCTGGGACAAAAGCAAGGAACAGGGGAAAGACGAGAAGAACCAGGGTGAGAAGAGTGGAGTGGGCCGATAAAAGTGTAACTTGGAAAGGAAGATAAACTGGGCAAGAAGCGAGAACACTGGGCGAGAGGCGACTGACTTCATTGAGGCTGGACAAAGATATACTGCGCGGAGAGCAGACCTTGGTATCACTTAGATGAATTTTGAGGTTCATCGGCACCTGTCAAATCGAGCTTGAGATTTTGACACCTCCTGGATGGGTGAGGAGTTCCTTTACCCCTCTCATTTGGACACTGTGAATCTTCTGATTTTCTTGCTTGGATATTTGGGCCTTTCGACTCTTCTTAGGTTTTGACTTTCTAAAGCACATCCTGTTTGGATTTTTACTTTCTTCGGCATTCTTCAGTTGGATGGTGACTCTCTTTGGCATTTCTCAGTTGCATCTCGAGACCTTTTGGCATCTCTTCCGAGGATGTTGTACTTTGGCACAACTCAACTGGATGAGCAGTTATTTGGCACTTGTCGGTGAGGTGTTGAGAGTTGTATTGACCACCTCTAAGTTGGATGTTAGTTTTCTTCGGGTGCTTTCCTTTGGATGTTGAGTTTCTTTAGCTCATCTAAGTTGGATGTTGACTTCCTTAATCATCGCTCATTTAGAGATGTCAAGTTTCTTCCACACATTCCTTTGGGCCTTGAGAGGTTTTGCTACCTCTCAGGTGGATATTGAGGCTCTTCCGCATCTCTTCGTTAAATGTTGATTTTCTTCTGAACATCTTGGTTAGGGTTTGGTTTGTTGCAACTTCCTCGAATCTTGAGCCCGCTTTGCACCTCTTGGCATAGTTTTCTCTCCAAGAACAGAGAGGAGCAGAGCTATCTCTTCCAGGGTAGACGTCTCTGGGAGCAGCCAGGAGAGCAGATCTAGGCCTCCCGTGTACAGTAAGAAGAGGGATTCCAGTGTCCCCGCTCTTGAGTGTTCGGAGGACATGCAGAAGACCAAAGCTGCCCCTTTGTTGGAAAAGCTGGAGCATCCCGTAGAGAAGCCGGACTGGCAGGGGGACTACAGGGATGTGAAGGTCACGATTGGGGGTCATGGAAAGAAGACCGACGACTACAACAAAAAGACCCCCCGGCTGAGGAAGACCCTTGTCTTCACCGACATTGTCTGCCTATTGTTGAGTGAGTATTGCATACCAGGAGTGAGACCTGGGGTGTATGAAGGATGGATGAGAGGGCAGTTTTATGGCCATGTGTCACTGCCATGCTGTAGGCCACAAAAATGCACTCGCACCCCAAATCTCTGTAATCTACACGGTCTCCACCTTTACCCTTCTTTTCTCAGCACATTGCCGTTTAAATTCATTTAATGTTTATCTCCCCATCTCTTCTGCTTAAAATTCTCGATTAATTGCATTCAAAATCCTTTCCATGAATAACTTTTTTTATAATGCCACTCCTGATCCTCGCTCCACCTGCCAAATTGTGTGACCTCTCCGCTACAGGAAGTCTGCCGCTGAAAAATACTTTCCCTTGTGCCGCCTTTAATCCTGCTATAAATATTAATATCTCTGTCCCCTCTCCTTCCCTTTCTCCACTGTGAAACTGTTTACGTTCCCAAGCCCCTTCCACGGTTCTTTCGGTTTAAACCAGGTACCATTTTGGTCGTACATTGCTCCGCTGTCTCCAATATGTTCTTATTGATCTGGAGATCAGGCTCCCAGAGCTGCACACAGTACCTAATAAGTAGCCTCTGGAGCTCAGCAGAATGTCCCAGCTGTACCCTCTAGAACTGTACACATGTTCCTATTGCAGCCTCTGCATCTGTACACAGTGCTCAAGCTGTCCTCCTACAGCAGAACATAATGCTTCAGGTGTGCACACTGTTCCAGGTGGAGCCTCTAGAACTGGACACAATGTCCCAAGTTGGAGCCACTAGAAATTGACCCATATGCCTGTTATAGGCTCTAGAACTGAACCCAGTATCACAGTTGTAGCCTCTAGAAATAGACATGTCCCAGTTGTAGCCTGTAGAATACGTATCTCAGCTGTATCTAGTAGAACTGTACACAACACATAGGATATCACTCTTTAACTGAACACAGTGCTTTAATTGTAAAGGTAAAGACAGTGTTCTAGATGTGGGCTCTAGAACTGAGCACCATCCCGATGTGATCTCCAGTACAGGGGCTTTGTGCCACTGGGGTTTGACCAACAGACTCCAGTGTCTGAGCAGAATGTCACCCGTTGTCTCCATTGCATGAGCCTATGTATGTATGTACGTATGTATGTAATATTTATATAGAACGAACCTACCCTGCACAGGGTGCATGGCAAAGACACAATCGTGTGATTGGAGGGGTCGCAGGTTCCTAGAGCAAAAGTGGATTGTCACTGCACCATGGTGTGTTGTTCTTTATCGAAGGGCGTCTTCAGCTCTTTCCTAAACTGGAGCATGGTAGGGGGGTCCTGGCTGCCTAGACTGGACCGAACTTCTGGCTTTTGTATTTGAGCCTAGTCTGTGCTGCTGGCTCTAGTATCTACGTTTACTCCGAGCTGTAGGATCAGAGCCACGTGTGACCTGCCACAACCATTATATGAGCCTGGACTGACCTGGCACCTCTTGCATCAGATTGTAGCCTGGCCTGCCTTCTCTAGTACCTGAGCTAAGGTTGACCTTCTAGCTCCAGGCAGTCAGCACAGTCTGACCTGTTGGCTCTGGTCTCTGGCCTGCCACATCTAGAATCTGAGCCTCCATGAAGCCCTCATGGCTCATCCTAGTTCAACATTCTAGCAGCAGTACCTGAGCCTGGCGCGGCCTGCAGGCCCTAATATCTGACCCTAGTCTGGAACGCTGGTTCCAGAATCCAAGCACCGTCTGAACGGTTAAACCCATTCTTGAGCCTAGTGAATTGTTTCACTAAAAGTTGTCTTTTCTGACCTTTTCTCCTGAAAACCTAGATGTAGCTAAGATATTCTGACCTTATTATTGATTTTTCCCTAATAATTCTTTATTTCCTTTTTAAAGAAAATAATAGACCATCACTGTATCATTATATTTTTACACTCATTTTTATTGGGTTTGTTGGTATTAACAAGCATTTTACAGGATGTACATCTGATTAAGCAGCAGTAAGCGAGTTAAGTAAGTAAAGAACATATAAAACGTAACTGAAATAGTCCTTGAGATTCTACATGTGAGCGAGTATAAACCTAGGCGTGAAAACATATTGAGCTCATTCAAATTGAAGGTGTTGGTGAGATGTGAGATCACTGTATCATTAACCGAACACACTACACCCCCAAGGCAGTTATCCCAATGAAAATGTTCATAACTTATAAGTCTTCCAGCTTCTATATAGAATATACGTAGTGGTGGATGGTCACGAGACATAAAGAATAAATGAAAGGAAGAAGAAAGGGAGAGGAGGCTAGGGGAGGTGGGCGAAGGATATGAGGAAGGTAGGATTATGAGAAAATCCTATTTTCGGGAAGTAAACTTGAATAAACAGATTTCCAGTATCACCAGGTGGTGGGCTCAAAGCTCCATATGCTATTGTTAAGAACACAGTAAGACGTTGAAATTGCCGCTATTGTACTCAGTGCAGGACTTCTCCTTAATGTGCTAAATGTTTCATTAACCTGCTAACCCAGTCAACCAGGAAATCTCAACGGTTGATTCTCTCTGTGCCACTTCCGGAGGTGGTCCTTTCTATATGGTTTAGAAAGTAGAGCATAAATAGGTTAATATGATCTATATTTGCGTCACATGGTGCGAGAGTGCACCGGTGTTCACGCTACTCTGTACAGTTATACAGGGAGACTCAGTCTTAACACCAGTCTGGAAGTAAATAAGTGTCAAGATCGTCCATGGTGGTACCACCTTCTCCTCCAAGGACCAGAAAAGTACCCTATGTGCAAAGCATTGGGTAGTTCATGTGTAGCTAGGTTTGCTCCACTCTGTGGAGAAAGGGATCCCATATTTGGTCAAATTCTGTCAACTTATCATTAAATTCTTATATGGCCTGCTTATGAGTGATCAACGGTCTTTTGTGGGCATAGTTGTGTGCCTCCAAGAATGGGGGATGCAAATTTTAGCAATGGCCTGTACCAGCGCCAACCATCCATGCAAATGTATATCTACGGCAGGAAGGCCTGCCACATCATGAAACAGAACCAAAAGTCCCGGCAGATAGGTCTGGCCATATATCTGGCCAATAATGGGCTAAAGCATTGCAAGAGCACAACATATGGGCTAGGACGCTTTAGCATTGGGCACATAGCCAGTGGGTGCATGAGGGAGTAGCACACCTTTATGTCATTTCAGTGAATTCCAATACCATAGTTCCAGAATAGAAGAGCAAACATGTTGGTGTTGCCTCCCATAAGACTCTGTTTCTCTAGTAGTTCCGCCCGGTCTGGGTAATCTTTCTTCAGATTGGTCTGCACTGCTGTCTGTACACAGTCTCTGTTGGGTTAGAGTATTGTAGATTTACTAACATCCCTTAGAGGACGGAAGCAACCCTCCATTCTTCCAAAAGTAGTCAAATAGGGAGTAGGGAATTGAGGAGAATATACAACGGACTGCCCAATTGACCTCCAAGAAGTGCAGAGCTACCCCATTCTCTTGCTTCAGGTCCTGGAAGTCCCAAAACTTTCCATTTGTCACCAGTTGGCCAATTGTCTGGACCCTTCAGTCTCTAAGGTTTATTATCTCTTCATATCCTACAATTTCTGGTTATTGGGGCTGAGGCATGTATGCATGGGTCTAGATGCTATAGTTGATGGCGCTGTTCCAATAGTGGCATCATACAGCCTACAACGGGATGGGTGACTGTAGGGTGCGGTAGACCGACAGCACTGATTCTGAGCACTGAAGGGTGCATCGCTCTAGGCCTGGCCTCCCAAGATTGATCAAATCCATTAAAAAACAGCTACACAATGTATATCAAAGTGCACCACATCAGCTGCCATGTCACCTGAGGAGTTAACTCACCAAAACCTTGAAAGGTACTTGAGTGACATCATGAGATCTTCAAAACCCTGACAACACAGGAAGTGTTGTCTTTGGAAGAGGAAGCAAATTCACTGACCAATGATTGAAATAACGTCTGTACCCTCATTGCTGATATTGAGCAGGTCTGTTATAGGTTTAAATGGAGAGTGCCAGCCCTTGGCTGTATTGCTGCGGTACGTTTAATTGGATTGTACCAGCTTTTGACAATGCTCCTACTCTATCTGTAATGGGACAGTGCCCGCACTCATCGGAGCGCCAATATCATGATTCTAAGCACTAGCCTTTGCCCAACACTTGTTCTTGGAGAGAAAACTATGCCAAGAGGTGCAAAGCGGGCTCAAGATTCGAGGAAGTTGCAACAAACCAAACCCTAACCAAGATGTTCAGAAGAAAATCAACATTTAACGAAGAGATGCGGACTGGGGTGGGAGCCCTGGTCGGGCAGCAACCACAATCCTGGTCAGGGTGATGTACAAGCAAACCCCAATGTAACCTGTGCTCAACCCCCGGGTAGCTTGGCACAGAGCAGTCTGGCTAAACTTAGGGGCAATGTGTAAAGTATTTGTGCAACACTTCAAACAATAAAACAGTGAAAACACCACACAAAAAGATCCCACATCAGGTTTGAAAAATAGAGGTTAATTTAATAAATTAAAAAAGACCAAAACAACAGAAATCCAATCAGTAGAATCAGAGTTATGAATTTTTAGAGAATAAACTGCAAAATAGCACCTGAAAGCATAAAGTGCCAACTGAGGATTCCCAGTCGTGGTGGACCACGCCAAATGTTCAAGCCGACCATGATGGAGTGCGGGTCAGATACAGTCCCAGATTAGTCCCGCTGAAGTTTTACCTTTTCAATCTTTGTGCCAAGAGTCCCATTCATGTTTGAGAGGGTCCCATGGAGCAAGGAGAGCATCACTGGCAGTGGTCGGCATGGCACGAAGAGCAGGCCAGGCGTCGTGGACGGGCTGGCTGGAGCTTCGTGTTGGCAGTCCTCTGCAGGTGATTGATGCTTGCTGTGTGAAGAGATGGACTAGTTGTGACTTCATTGATTTTGGGGTGAGCAGTGCGGTTCCAGTGCGAAAGGACATGTTCACAGTCGTGAAGAGTCCAAAAGCTTAATTTAAAGAGCTCATGAGCCACACCATGGGTCCAGGACCTAAGCGGCACGGCCTGGGGGTCAGGAACTCAGTGTAATTGGGTCCAGGAGCTGTTTGGGGAACCTCTTCTGTCCCTAAGGCTCAGTTCGGGAGGCCAACAGACTAGCCCTTTGAGTCACTCTGGGCTCTTGGGTTCACGATGAAGTTGCAGGTCCAGTTCTTCTTCCCCAGGCAAGAGGGCAGCAGCAGCAGGTCAGCACAGCAGGGCAGTAGTAGTTTATTCAGAGCTGTAGTCCAGCAGACACCAAACATGAATTGATTATCTCTTTATATTTGGAAATTACACTTATGAAATGTAATAAGGCAACTCCAATGTTAGAGATGGGCCTTGCAGTTGTGAAAAACGAATTATTTCACCACCAGTACATGTAAAACTTAAGTACATGTCCTACTGTTCGAATACATTGCACCCTGCCCTCTAGACTGTCCAGAGCCTACCCTCGGAGTGACTTACATGTTTTAAAAAGGAAGGTTTGGGCCTGGCGAAATGGTAGTTTAAAATTGCATACACAGTCTCTGCAGTAGCAGGCCTGAGACAGGTTTAAAGGGTTACTTAATTGGGTAGCACAAACAGTGCTGCAGTCCCACTAGTAGCATTTAGTTTACAGGCCCTGGGCACATGTAGTGCCACTTTACTAGGGACTTACAAGTAAATTAAATATGCCAATTGGGTGTAAGCCAATGTTACCATGTTTTAAGCATTGAGTGCAAGCACTTTAGCAGTGGTTCGCAGTGGTAAAGTGCACAGAGTTCTATGGCCAACAAAAACAAATTCAGCAAAAATATGAGGAGTGAAGGCAAAAAAAGTTGGGGATAACCCTCCAGAAAGGGTCAGGTCCAACACACCCCATATTGCAAATCTTTTACATGGCATGACTCAAACCAATGACTGGGAGCATGAATAAATTACAGACACTTAGCACTGATTTTGAGAACCACTCTGCATTTGTTAACCATTAACACTGCCTCTGAAGGGCAGGAATGCGCATTTCGTATGATAACCATTTCCCTCTTCCACCCGACCGCCCCTGATGATCCTTCCACGTTTGCTATTGGAGGAACAGGCTCATTTCATGGTTGCACTTTATCTGGGCACAAACTTTCAAAGACTTTATCAGAATATGCATGCAAAAATGCCTTGCCTTGAGTGTCTCTGGTCCACAGAGGCTTGGTTGAAAAGTGCCTCTCACACAGAGAGAAGGGCGCAGTGCCATGGCTTTAGGGAGCAGTGATAGCTCTCAAGATTTTTAACAGTGGCAGCTCCATGTCTGAGCATGGCGAGGCGCACATGATCACCGACGTGGGATGCATGCATATTTTAAAGTGATGTAGTAATGTGTGTGTGTCTGACTTGAGTGCACTGCTGCGCCAGATGGCACTTGCTTTAGGCACGTATGGCTTGATCACATGACGTGAGTTTGGGTAGTGCTACTGTAAGGCATGATTTATGGCAGTGTACGCTGATTGGGGTCCTGGGGTGTTAGTGCGGTGGTATGCTACCACTTATGGAATTAGTATATATCTGTGTTTCGCCGGTACTAATAACATTTGCCCCAGGAAGAATCTGCAGTTTACGTTTGTAAATGAATCTGCCAAGCTCAATAACAGCATATAACACCACAAACATGCAAGGACAAGCAGAAGGCTGCCAAATGGAATCACTTCCAGACAACTCAAACCATCAAGTTAACAGAGAATGCTAACGGAGGGTTCCATGTTTAAAGCAACAATGAAAAAGTTATTTATTATGGAAAATGCATCTTAGAAAGTGCTGGTGCTCATGCGCAAAATTTTAAACAGAGTGAGTGATGGCAAGTACTCACACACCGACGCTTTCCCACACCCCAGTAGTGGGACAACAGAACAACGAGAGGACAAAACAATAACATAACCACAAAACACAACAGCTCGATAACACAACCAAAATGCAACAGAATTCAACTACAGAACAAAACATAGCAGAACAGCAATCACAATACAATCACAACAAACAAAACACCACAAAAAATAAAACAGAATGCAACCCAACCACAACACAAAGCAAAACAATGTCAGCACAAAGCATACCAGACCTAATGCAAAAACACAACACACCAACCCAACCTAATACAGCAACACAAGTACATGAATGTGCATATTTGTGTTGTTTTTTTGTGACAATGCGTTCTACTTTGTTCTGGTTTGTTTTTGCATTTGCATTCTTTGTTGTTGGTTTAATAATGCTGTTAGTTGTAATGTAGTGTTGTATTGTCCAGCTGTTTTGTGTTGAGGTTTTGTTAATGGGTATGGGTGTTCTTTAATTATGCTGTTATGTTGTTTTGTATGTTGTTATTGTTCTGGTGCACTGTTGTGTTATCAGGCTACTTTGTTGCGTTATGTTGTTAAATGCAGTGTTGGTGTGTTCTTGTATTGTGCTGTTACTATACAATACTGTAGCATTGTACTGAAGACTTTTGTTAATTTGGTATTGTTAATTTTGCACTGAACTGTTTTAGTGCTTTAAAGTGTTGGTGTGCTCTGTTGTCTACGTGTGCTGTACTACATTTAGGTTTTGTGTGTATTGCAGCTGTGTTGTGTTTTGTTGCAGTGCAGGTGTGATGTGTTGTATTGTCATTGTGTTATGATTTTGTGTTTTGATGCTGTGTTTTTATGTGGCTCTTCTTTGCTGTGTTGCTTTTGTAGTATGGTATCACTGCCTCACAATGCCTCTGTTGTAAACCATTTTTTGTGATATCGTGGTAAAACGTTTTTTCACCACATATTGTGCTTTTTATTGCTCTGGACATAATGGCCCAGATGAACTAAGGATTTTGCATCAACACAAAAAGATGTTAAGCAGCGCAAAGCGGCAAATGCTATTAAAATCCCGTGAAAAGAAGTGTTTTATGTTGGAAAGGTGCCCTTTTTGTGAGCACAGCTCCAACTTTGCTCTGCCTTGTATCACTTTGCATCAAGGGGGCGTTGCCAGGGCACTTCAGAGATAACTCCTACAGGTTTTGACACAAAACCCAATCTTCTAAGATAGCCAGACTGGGCTACCTGTCAAAAACGAACGCCTACTTGAAGTAGGAGCAAACAAAAAAGAAATGTATTAAATTCTTCAAAAAGGACAATGCATTTCATATGTGCTGCAGTGCACGGCGCATATTCAGCGCGTGGGAAACTTAAGAGTTTGTCTTCCAATAGGAATTTGTAATAGATGGGCATGCTTCCAGTACAAATCCTATGCTAGACAGTGCACGTTCACCTTTGCACTATGGTGTGAGTATGGCATCACACAAGAGAACCATGTTTGAGCACTGGTGCAGGGGATGACATCCGCAATAGGCCAATCACGGGAGACATGGCTCTGCGCTGAGTGCAACAAATTTGGGTGTTGCATTGAAAAATGTGTAAATCTGTGCCATAAATTGCTGAACACAATCCTTTCCTTATCTGGCCCATTACTGTGTAATAATAATACTTGCTTTATTGTCCACAAAGGTGGATTTTTTAACAACGCGGTACTGAGTCGCTTGCTCCAGAGATGTATGTGTATTTATCAAGTCTTAGGGTACAATACTGGCTGGATAACTGAGAAGGTTAAGGCACTTACTACAGAGATCTGTGTGATTAGTTACAGGTGTGTATCTTCATAAAATAACTTAGAGGCTTAATGTGTTTGTTGTAGAGATCCTCGTGTGACCTGATCTGCAGGTACTGCGTTTCTATCCTAGTAAGATAGCTCAGTGAATAGTGTACCAACTGCAAACATTTGCAAGCAACACAGAAGGCATATGTTTATACCCATGCAGGTACTCACAAAATCTTTCATTCCCCTTTGTTAATAAAATGTGCGCCATTGATTTCAGTCACACTTAACACCAATTAGTAAGTGCCAAAATATAAGTTCAGTTTGTATTGTATTTTCAATAAATGCTGATTATTAGTGTAATTACACACACAATAGACCCCTTTAAGTGCAAGACATTACATATCACATTTTCTCCCTTTTCCTTTGACAGCCCTGATCATGTAAACAGTTTTCATTACTGGGTTTTCACTTGGTTACCCTCAGAAGGGACCCTGGGGAGTGCATCATCATTTCCGCTGATGCTCTTGGGTCTCGAGACAGGGCGTGGCCCTATCCAGCTGGACTTCCACAGACCCCTGTTCCCAGGCTTGACACAACTCACACAAAAGGGTTGTCCTTCCCGACGAACCGGTGTAGGCTTCGTGTGGCGGTCGAGGGAGCCTCCAGTTTGCTTGCCCGCAGAGGGAGCAGCCAGGAACACATTGAATGTGCCCATGTCAATGCTCGTTTGCACTTTTTTTTGTTTCAGGCGAGTTCCTTAGTAATTTCCCGACCGCTGGCATTCAGTGCAACAATTGAGATCCCAACCTTTGTGGTGGCTCCCTAATTAAACAACTGGTTATTTTTCCCTAAGACTCCAACCAGTTGGTGGATGTTTCTTACCTCTTTACTTCAAGACAATGTCGCTTACATAAGATTTATTCCGGTTTTTGGATATCTATTCAGGATCTTTATCATTCAATGATGCTTCATTGTTCGTGCCTTTAATTGATCACCTGATTTACCACGGATTTTGGATATCCCATCTGGATCTCCACACTTTTTGAGGAATCTCTGAATCATGCATTCCCAGACTTCACTTTTTGAATTGTCCTTATACATTTGGCTGTCCATATCTACCTCTACAGTCCTGAAGAAGACCCGCCTTGACGCACGCCATTCTGTGCTTACCCCTGGGTCGAAACGTCGACGCTATCTCTGTTCATGTCCTAGCAGTTTCCCTGACCCTATCCTAAAAATCACTTTGGGCCATGTGAATTCATGCGATGCAACTTAATATAGGACTGAACCATTAAATAGGATTCATCTATTCATGTCACTTGCATATGTCATGTATATATTGCACTATTGACTTCACCTTGTCACTTTATTGCACTTAATCTCACGAGAGTCACCTTCTATTTTTGCCGATATGTAATTTTACTTGCGACAGCCATATATAAATTCTTTTTGAAAAAGTAAAAAGTAAAAACTTTGCTTTCTCAACTCACGCTTTATTGCTCTTTGGTGTGTTCATATCGTACATTTGTTCTCGTAAAACTCATCCGTTATATGCGATTTGAATTGATCTGTCTTATTGTATTAATTACCCAGAGCATAGCAATTGTACAACCCAACAGAACCAACTGTTTATTATATTATCAATACCCAGGTTCTGAGGGACACAGGGTTACCCCATTATTCTTAATGGTCGTTTGCACTGAGGAGACAGAACAGGGGCAGCACGTGCTGCCTGGGTAGAGCCACGCGTGCCTGGGAGGGCAGTTGTTTAGGGATGCTTCCATTTCTAACGATAATGGCATTACTCCTAGTCCTACTCCCTCGCCTTCCTTCATCACTAATGAGGCCCCGCCTCCCACCCAGACCCACCCCCAGCATAAAAACTCTGCCCGCCCCCACCTCCACCTGTACGTAAACAAGCCGAGCTAGCACTCAGTTGAACCGCACCGGGAGGGAGGGAGGGTCCTCGAAGGAAGGCGAGGGAGTAGGACTAGGAGTAATGCCATTATCGTTAGAAATGGAAGCATTACCTCCCGTCCCTCCCTCGCCTTCCTTCATCACTAATGAGGACATAGCAAGCAGAAGAAAACAGAGACGGACAACTGAGTGATAAAGAAACACCAAAATGTAATACAGTGCCCCAAACACAGCAGATCAACATCCCTGGTCCCGCATAGAGGACAAAACCCTGTGGCCTAGAACATTATCCAAACGCTCCAGACTCGCAATTCGATAGTGACGGACAAAAGTAGAGGGAGAAGACCAGGTCGCCGCCCTACAGATCTCCACCACCGAAGCCCCCTGCAACTCAGCCACCGTAGCCGCCATACTGCGAGTGGAACGCCCCTGAACCCCCACAGGAGGAGCCACCCCCTTAAGATGGTAAGCCATCAAAACCGTGGACCGAATCCAACGACTCAAAGTAGCCGTGGAAGGCTTAACACCCTTCCTAGCTGGACCGAAGTTAACAAACAAAGAGTCCCCCACCCGGAAGGACTCCACAACCTGCAGGTACCACAGCAAAGCCCGACGGACATCCAAACAATGCAAGCGACAATCCTCAGCCGAGGAAGGAGCAGGACAGAAGTCAGGCAAAATCACCTCCTGACTGAGGTGAAAAGCCGAATTGACTTTAGGGACAAAGGACGGAACCGGAACCAGAACCACCCGATCCGAAAAGACCTTACAGAAGGGAAACTTACAAGACAAGGCCCCCAACTCCCCCAAGCGCCGCGCCGAGGTGCTAGCGACCAAAAAACAAGTCTTAAAAGTCAAGAGACGCAACTCAAGACCCTCAAGGGGCTCAAAGGGAGGACCAGACAGGACATCCAACACCAAATGCAAATCCCACGAAGGGAAGGACCGAACAGGGCGGGGAAACAAATTCAACAGACCCTGAAAAAAACGCGGCATCAGAGCCCCCTCATCCCGCAAATTACGCCAGGAGCCCCAAAAAGCCTGAATAGCCGCCCACTGCACCCGCAGAGAAGCCACCGACAACGCCAGAAGAGCCCCATCCTGCAGGAACTGCATCACCACAAAGAGGTCAGCAACCGTGGGATCAACACCCTTGCCAGCACACCAGGCCGAAAAGACCCGCCAATGCCTAGCATAGGAAAGCAGAGTAGAGGATCTACGGGAAGCCTGCAAAGTAACAGCCAAAGGGGCAGGAACCCCCAACCCAGCTAAGCCCTGCCGCTCAACCGCCAGGCCGTCAGGTGCAACCTCCGCAGAGAATCCAGAGGAAGGGCCGGAAACTCCAAAGGGGACTGAACCAGTGGAAGGACCCACTCCCGGTCGCAACACAGCCCGGACAGGAGAGGAAACCAATTTGCCCGCGGCCAACAGGGAGCCACCAACAACACCTGAGCACAGTCCCTGCGGACCCGCACCAGAAAGGAGCGGAGCAGCGGAAAGGGGGGGAAGGCATACAGCAGACCCCGAGGCCAAGGACAGGTCAAGCCGTCGACCCCCAGAGACCCGGGACTCCTGCCCAGAGAACAGAACCGGACCACTTTGGCATTCCCTGGATCCGCAAACAGGTCCACCACAGGGAGGCCCCAACGACTCACCAACTGGACGAACACACCGGGAAGGAGAGAGAACTCCCGAGATGACGGAATCTCCCTGCTCAACAGATCCGCCCTCACATTGTCCACCCCCCGAATGTAGAGAGCCGACAGACCTAGCACCCAGACCTGAGCCCACTGAAAGATGACGCTGGCAATCAAGTTCAAGGACCGGGACCGGGTCCCCCTGACGGTTGACATAGGACTTCGCCACCAGATTGTCCGTCTGAATCAACACCCAACGACCTTGCAGAGAGTCCTGAAAGTGCACCAGGGCAAGCCAAATCGCCCTCAACTCCCGCCAGTTGGAGGACCTCCGTGAGTGTAGAAGGGACCAGCACCCCTGAACCTGATCCGACCCCAGCCAAGCACCCCATCCGGACAGGCTGGCGTCCGTAGTCACCACAAGCGGAGCCGGAGGAGCCAGCGAAACCCCGGCCAGAAGGTGACGCCGGCAGAGCCACCAGGAGAGCTCCCCCGGATCCGGTCCGACATGGGCAGCAGGGACAGGAGACTCTGAGACCCCGGAGACCAACCCAACAGGATCCAGTTGGCCAGGCGGAGGAGATGAAAACGAGCCCAAGGAACCAGAAACACCACGGAAGCCATGTGCCCCTGCACCCGCAGCCACTGGACCGCCGGAGAAGCCGCCCGGGACATCAAGGCCCGAACCTGGGACTGAAGAGAGAGCAAGCGCTTGTCGGACAAGGTAACAAGGCCGAGCAAAGTCTGAAAACGAGCCCCGATGAACACCATGTCTTGAGAGGGGACCAAAGAAGACTTTCCCCAGTTCACCAAGAACCCGTGCCCCTGAAGAACCTCCAAGGCCCTCCCGATGTGAGCGAGCAAAAGAGACTCCCCCGCAGCATGCAGCAAGAGGTCGTCCAGATAAGGATGAATGAAAACCCCCTCTGCATGAAGGAGAGCCATGAGAGGCGCCAGGACCTTTGTGAAAACCCTGGGCGCGGACCTGAGGCCGAAGGGAAGCACGCAAAACTGAAAATGGGCGTCTCCCACAGCGAACCTCAGGAAACGCTGAGAAGAAGCGGCCACAGGGATGTGGAGATAGGCGTCCTCGAGATCCACGGAAGCCAGGAAGTCGCCAGGTTGAACCAGAGGAATGATGGCCTGAAGGGTCAACATGCGGAAGTGAACGGGCCGAACCCAGGAGTTGACCCACTTGAGATCCAGGACAGGCCGAAAGCCGCCGGTCACCTTCCGCACCAGAAACAGAATGGAGTAGGTCCCCGTCCTTATCTCCGCGACAGGAACCCGGCAGATGGCATTTTTGGCAAGCAAACAGGACACCCCGTCCAGCAGAGCCACCCTGCGGGGACCGGAGACAGGCACCGGAGTCAGCCGAACCCCGAATCCGGCGGAACCAGCACAAAGTCGATCACGTACCCATGACCCACAGTGCTCAGGACCCAGCCATCCGAAACGTCCTGCTGCCACCGAGGAAGAAAATGCCGAAGACGGCCACCCACCGGCAGGGAACCGGCCAGACAGTAGTTGTCAGGGACCCTTCTTGGCAGGGCCTGTAGGCGCGGAGGCAGCGTGCTTGGGAGAAAAACGGGGCTGAAAACGCCGCCTGCGAAAAGACTGACGAGAATCACGCTTAGGGGGAAGAACGAGGGGCCCGATTCCAAGGCCTGCCAGACGGAGCCGAACCGCCCTTATAGGGCAAGGCATGCTTCCGCTCCTTGAAAGCCTTCGAAATCAGGGCAGGCAATTGTTCCCCAAACAGAGCCAGTCCATCAAAAGGCAACTTCAACAGAGCCGCCTTCTCACCAGGATCAGCCTTCCAGGATCGGAGCCAGAGGGAACGACGCGCCGCCACCAAAGCTCCAGTGGACATAGCGGAAGACTTGATCACGTCAGACGAAATGTCCGCCAGCAGCCGAGCCTGCTGCTCCATAGCAGCCAGGAGGTCAGAGCATTCAGACCCCTCCTGAACCGCGGCAGCCAACTTTTCGAAATCCTGCACCAGAGACTGCGCCGAGTAGGCAGAGAAAAGGCTAGCCCACAGCGCCAGGTTCCCAGCAGCAAAGGAGCGTTTAAGGCCAGAGTCCACCTTCCTATCAGTAGCATCCGCCGGGGTACAATCCTCAGGCAGAATCGCAGTCTTGCCAATCAGAGTGGCCAGGATAGAGTCCAGTTTCAAACTGTGAGGCAAGGGATCCTCCCCCTCCAAAAGGTAAAGCTTCTGAAGGAAGCGAGGGACCTGCAACTTATCGATCTCACGCCACTCCCTCAACACCATGTCCTTGACCGGACCCTGAAAGGGCATGCCCAACTTGGAGGGAGAAGCATACTGAGGAAAAAGACTCCCACCCGTCTCCCCCAACTGGAACGGAGGGAACCCCAAATTGTCCTGCACGTGAGCCAGAACATCCCACCTCTCCTCCCTGGAGATATATTTACCCCCAGAGGAGGTAGAAGGACCCTCTTCGTCCGACAGGGAAACAGCCCCAGCAGGATCCAGCGAGCGAGGACGCGAAGGAGCAGCAGGCACCGGATGAGCCAAGAGAGCCTTAGCCACAGCAGCCTCAATCATGCCCTGCACTTCATCCTTGGACATGAGAGGCACATCACCCCCAGAAAGGCCCCGACCCCGAGGGCGCTTGGGGGGAACAGGAGAACCATCAGGAGAGGAAGAAGAGGAAGAAGAAACCAGGTTGTTCCTCTTGAACACCCTTTTGCGACCCATGGCAGCAGAGGAATGGAGAAGCAACTCCCCGACACCTAAATGTAGAGAAAAACCCACCAGGAACCCTCCAATGAAAGCCCAGGCCAGGAAACAGCCAAAAACAGGAAAAAACCACAAAAACGCCATCCAAAATAAAAGACCAGGCACAAACCCGTCCTACCAGGTCTCCCAGAAGAGTGCAGTCCGAGAGGAGGCAGCCACGACAGCCCGACCCGGAAACACAGCCCCAGCCACAGGAGGACCGCCAAACAACGCAGCAGCTTCCTGAGCCACCGCTCCGCCCCCATCCACGAGGGAGATGAGGAGAGGAGGCATCGCCAGGAGAACTCCGTCGAGGGCACCGCCGTCGCAGAGAACCAACTCGAAGACTCCCCGGCACCGCCACAGGGAGGAACTGAAGGTAAGTCTCACTAGGGAGACAGAAAAAAACAGGTGGAGGTGGGGGCGGGCAGAGTTTTTATGCTGGGGGTGGGTCTGGGTGGGAGGCGGGGCCTCATTAGTGATGAAGGAAGGCGAGGGAGGGACGGGAGGTAATGGCAGTTCATATGCCTCCGTGACAAAAAAGCTGTTGGTGCCTGACTCGCTTCTCCTGCCACCACTCGGCCGCCCTGACTCTACACAGTACAAGGACGAACCAGGAGACACTTGCAACGCCTCGAGGCATGGATGAAACCCAGAGGGTCCCTGGCAGCACCTAGTTGCTGGAGGCCTGGTTTCAAAAGTAACTTATTTATCTATGACACTTAATGCCTCTGTTTTGTCGTTTCTAAGCACCGTAAACAACAGATGTTATTATTGCAAGATGTAACTCTATTCAGTTTATCTATCTCGGAATAACAGGTGTAACAACTATAGGATGTTGTTGTGCTCAATGTATCAATCTCTGAAGGATGAAAGTCTGCTTAAACAATTCTGATGATGCGACGCCTCCTGGTTTGTAGCAAATCATCGCGATAAGCTAACAACAACTTGGTATGCATTCGGTCTTTAGCCCCCTATTCCCTTCCCGTGGCTTAAGCAGCACGTGGGGACTTTAGCCGAGTCGGTAATGATCCTCCTCGCATTACACACCACACACCACCCCTCCTCCGGCCAAGGAGCTGCTGTGCTGAGCCGGGGTACAGTTCAACTCCCACCGAAGGCCCGATTTGATGTAAAGAAACACTCTTTCTGCCGGACCACTTTGCTCTCTGTTTAAAGGGCGCTGAAATGCATTACAAATCACCCTGGCTGTGAACTCAAGGAGAACTACGGCAGCGCTTTAGAATGGGATATTTACATACCCATAATCCTTTGCACAATCAGCCGCTTTCATGTTCACTCACACGTGAAGAAATGTAAACATACTTTTTTGTGAGATTAAAAGATAAGTTCTATACAGTTTGTTTAACCTTAACCCCCTGGAGATTTCACTTGATTGGACGTTACGTAGGGAAGCAGAGCTTAAGGAGCTTGAGTGGCAACACATTTGGTGATACAGCGCCACCAGGCTGCGCCAGGAACCCGTCGAATGACGTACTTGGACACTGCGCATGCGCTGCACACTTAAGCTGAACTCTGCCAGGCATGTGAAATCTTGTCCGTTTGCGACAGCTGTTGAGAGACGACCTGAGGTATTGATGTTAACGTGACGACAGTCCGCCCGGCGCTTCTTAAAAGGCCCTACCCGACTGCAGATCAGCTTCAAGTTGGGATATTTCCCAGAATGTCTCGGCTTCTGGTGAGGAATCAGACGCAGGAGTTAGCCATGAGTTCCCTCAAATGAGGACTGCCAGGCAATGTAGGCACACAGGGATTTACCACAGAAGCTGCAGCGATTGTTCCCACAATATCTTGTTATAAATAACTCCATCACTCTACTACTGCAAACGACGCTCCATGCAATGTGGGCACTAGGGCAAAAACTGTGTGTCGTGCCCACTTGGAAATGTGGAGGTCAGGCTCATATGGTCACGGACAAGTGCAAGTCCGGGTGTCACATTAGGGTCCGTCGATCTCCTGCTAAGAGAGACCCTTGGGTTCATTCAGTATTCACATGGGAATGATGTGGCAGCCATTGTGTGAACTTGTCAGATGGGCATTCAGTTTGCTATCTCATGAGGTCAAGCGGTCAGCCAGCTACGTCCTTAGGTAGACTCGCAGGTCAGCCAGTCACCATCCGGATGTATCAGATGGACCTTGGGGTCAGTGTGGAACCTCGTGATGGACATTGAGTCAGTCTGTGACCCCCTTGGATGGGCGTGAGGGACAGTCTCTTAGCTTCTAAGACAGGTGCTAATATCAGAGTCTAACTTTCAGGGATGGAATTTTGGTCCGCCTGTGATCTTCATAAAAGGATCAGGAGTACAACTTATGACCTTCTACATAAACAGTGGGTCAAGCCTGTGACCTCCTGATATGGACTCTGGGTCAGTCTGTGACCTTAGGACTGGGACAAAAACACAACCCCAGGCACCAAATAAAAGTGGTCCCCATTAACGTATCAGATAGCTGAAAAAGAGGCCCATGTTAGCCAATCAGACCAGTTTTGAGCTTCTAGAGGCACGCTGTATGGGTATTTTGCAAGGTTGGGAAGACGCATGCATTCGTGTTTTCTGCAGACAATGCTTCTTGTAATATCAGTGAAATCAACAGTAAAAACCCGCCCACTAGGCGAGAAAACAGGCCCACAAACTACTAAATAAAGGCCCACACGCTGATCTATCAGACCAGCCTATCGGCCCACACTGCCCAATTGTCCTATAGGCCAGTCTGACTTTGCTTAGGAAGTGGACCGAGATTAAATAATGAGGTTCCGGAGTTGGGTATTGGGTCAGTTTTTGACCAACTGAAAGAGATATTTCAACCAGTAACCTCACAGGATGGAATGTGGGTCACTCTGCAGCCTTCTCACCTGGATACAGAGGTTAGTCCCTGACCTGATATGGTCTCTGGGCCAGTGAGTGTCCTTAGATGGACAATGTGGACAGTGTGTATGTTCCTCAGTCTTTATTTTAACTATTACTTTTTTATTACATATATTTATAGAGCCCAGACCCAAGAACATGGACAACGGGTCACTTTACAGTTGCCAGGAAATACAATGAAGACAAGATGGGGTCATATGAACTGTATTGCAGCATAGAACTGTGAGAAGGAGGTGCTATTCTAGGAGTGGGCCTGAGAAAGGTGGTGAAGTTAAAGTAATGAGAGTTCATGGAGAGAGCATTATATTCTTACAGATACAATTTTATAGGAAAGGTCTTCAGATTTCTATTAAAACGAAGCCGGACATCATTCAATCTGATATCTTCCGGCAGATTGTTCCATAGTCTGGAAGCCAGACAATAAACTTAAATTATAATTTCAATTTTACCTACTTTTGGGATTTCCAGCATCAGATGAGATTTGTTCCTTGTGCTTCTTCCTCCTGCAGTGAACAACAGTTTGTGTATTTTGGTGGGACCGCCCAGGTGAAGAGCTCTTATAGGTTAAGCATGCTATCTTAAATTGTATTCTAGCCTTCAGGGCCAGCCAGTAGAAGTCTCTCAGGATGAGGTTTGATTTCTTTGCCCCTCTAACAAGCCATGCATCTGCATTTAAATAGCTCTGTTTGCTGCTAGAGCATTATGGGTAGACCAGTGAGTAAGGCATTTCCCTTTTTGCGTGTGAGAGGGTGAGTGCCTTTATGGTGGACCTGAAATCATCTTGGAAAATGGATGGTTTCATGTTCCTTAAAAGAGGAGCTGGAATTGATTGACACTATGGTAAGTTTGTGGGTGCCTGTGAGGAACAATAGGTCAGTGTGTGTCCTTGTCAGATGGACTTTCAGATAATCCCTATGCCCTTCTCAGGAAGATACTTAGGTCTCCCCATAACCAGGGTAGGATTAGGATCACAATTAGGCCCAGGCACTACCCCAAAAATGGCCAACATTCCCTCATCATCCCTTTCATAGATCACCATCTGGTTAGTCTCACTGGAATCTGGCCGGTTATTTTTGGTTATTTTTTTTGTGGTTTTATATAATGTGAACTTGGCCCAAAGTCATTGGAGCAATGTACATGAGCACCAGTTACATCTCACAAGATCAAATTCATTTTTATTTTCGGAATGGAGATGAAGTGATTTGTCCAGAATCACACTATGTTGAGCTGACGCTGGGACTCAAACCTAGTTCCAACATCTGCTGCTCTCACCATAGCGATACATTCAATTTTATGTAACCCAACAAGGCCTAAAAGACACTGTAGTTGAAGTGACAACACCTGTCTGCTAAGGAGGTCACTTCTCTTAATCACCTCCTTCCAAGCCCACTGTAGTCTCAGGGCAATGACCTGGCAAGGAAGGTGTCAAAAAAGCTGCTGCTCCAGGAGGGCTTAGGTGAGAATGGCCCAATGGTACAAAATAACTTGCCCCCCGCGAGGCCCCTGCATACTCTCACCCTCCTCACACCCACCATAGCCTAAACGTGGTGGCCTGGCAGTGGATTACACTACTTCTGGCAGGGCAGGCCACTCGAGGCATGGCGCCGAAGTGAGAATGCCCCAAAGGTTAAAGTAACGCCTAGCGCCCGCCTCAGTTTACAGCATGGCAGGGGAGTGACCAATATACTGGCGCCACATTAAAGTTGCCTGGCGGGGACTGGGGAAGAAAGTAAGTCTCTTGGAATGGTTTACAGAGGCCCTAAAAAACCGGTCCACATGTGACCCTGAGGCACCGGCCCATCGCCCAATGCCCGAATGCCCGCCTTCCCTATCCGACGCTGCCCGTGACCTCATCAGATGGACACTGAGGTCATACATGACCTCCTGAGAAGGACACTATGACTAGGGTGTGTATTTCTTGGATGGACACACTGTAGAGTTTGTGTGCTCTTATGTGCTGCAGTGGGTGAGTGTGTGACCTCATTAAACAGACAATGAGGTCACTCCATGTCCTCCTCATCTGGGCAATGAAGCCCGAATCTGGCCAAGGAGGGCCCTGTGGTCTGTGTGTCTTTCTGGTCAGTGTGTAGCCTTCAGAGGTGTGTTGCTTCATAAACCCGCGTTTTTCTGAATTACAATCTGATGTCAAAAGGTGTATTTACTAATGTTGTACTCTTCCTCAGCCTCCATCCCTCTCTTCGTGTGTGAGCTGGGGATCGTCGAACCCGTGCGCAGGGGGTTCTACTGCCAAGATGACAGCATCAAGTACCCGCTGTTGGGCCAGGAGACCGTGTCGGACACTATGCTGATCAGTGTGGGCATCCTGGTGACATCGGTGTCGGTAAGTGACTATGGTTAGATATGCTTGTACCCTCTACCCTGTATACTCTGTGTGTGGGATTGTGTACCCCGTGTCTGTAACCACGTGTCCCATGGGCATGATCCACATATACCCAGGCAGGGATTGGTGTAATGGCATGTGTCCACCAATGAGCCTGAAGGCCTGTGTCCAAGCCCCTTAGAGCCTCCAACAGATTGCCCCGGAGAGAGTCATTTATCAGGGATAATTGAGTATTAATACTCCTCCCCCAGGGAGCACCGAGCATGATACATTTTGGCAATCCCAATTGGAGTACTAATATCCCTCTTTCTTGTACAGGCTGCTAAAGGTAGAGTCCTTACAATGGGAAGTTATTACCCCCTTGCTGCCTTGACCACCCTGAGAGTGAGCCCACCGGAGTCTGATATTCTCAGGCCTGCATTGGTCAGTCCTGCTGCGGATTGTTATACAAGAGCCTCATTTTGGTAGTAACTACTGGAGTATTAGTGTTTCTCGTTCCCCCAGAGTTTCCTGCGAGGATGTCCTCCTAGCAACAGTGCATGGGGTATCAATACCATTTCTGCATGCCTTGTGCTGAAAAAGATACTTTTTGCAGTAACAGTTGGGGTATTAATACTTTCCTAGCACAAAGGTCGCTCTGTGCAAGAATTCTTTGGGCGGTCACATTCTGAGTATTAGCACCCGTCTTTGCAGCACAGTTTGCTCTCAGAGAAAATCCAACTAGGAGTATCAGCTGGAGTATTAATGCTGCTCATTCAGGAACAGTTCACCCTTGATATGAGTCCTTTTTGAAGCAACAGCTGGAGTATTAATCCTCTCCTTTTCACACAGATCACATTGGAATTAGCGCAACTGAAGTAATACTTTTCATATTAATGCCTGTTTCACCGTGAGATCTTTCTGATGTAATAGTTGCAACAATACCGACACACTGGGGAAGGTATTTTTGTGAGCACTACCGAGGTTTGATGACTCACCTTCCATTGGCCTTTGATAATTTGTTTTAGACAGAATAGCAGAGTATCAATGCCCCTCTTTTCCTTCTGGCGCCCTGTGAGAGAGTATGTTTGCAGTAGCAGTTGGAGTATTAACAATCCTCCTTCCCCCACAGACCGCAATGTGACAACGTTTTTTGGCAGAAAAAAATAGAAGTTTTACTATCCCCACTTCTCCATAGTCTACGCGATAAGAGAGTTTTTCAGCAGTATCAATCGATATATTACTACCACTCCTTCATCAAAGATTGCCCTGTTAGAGAGTTGGAGGTAAGAAAGCTCACACCCGCCTTTTAATGCACATTGCCTAAGTGAGATTCTTTCGGGAGCAGCGTTTAGAATCCGAATACATGTAGTGTCAGACAGATCACTATCTTTACCCTGAAGGTGGGGCTTTGATAATTCATCCCCTACGGAAGAGTATGTGAGAGAGTCCATTTTGCACTTATGGCTTGTGTATTAATACCCTTTCTTCACTGCAAATGACCCTCTGGCAGAATCAGGGGTAAGGGCTGGAGTATGAATAACTCTCTCTCGCAGATTGCCATATGATGCTCTTTTTCAGGGACAGTGGTAGTTTGGTACCCTCTTTCGCTCTAAGATTAGCCTGTGAGAAGGTTCTTTTGGCAACAACTGTTACAATACTAATGCTCCCTTTGTCACTGATCACTATATAAAAAAGCCCTTGATCAGTTGAAGTATTAGTACCCATGACTCCCCATTGGCTGGCATTGACATCTGATATATTAATACCACCTCCTTCTATGATGATTCCCTGTGAGAGAGTCCTTTTTCTGTGTGGAAAGGTCATAGTTTGAGCATTGGAACCCCTCTTTTCCCAATACTTCTCCTTCTCTTATTAATCATGTATGAACTGAGTTGTTTTGGGGATTTAAATTTGGAGAGCTAATAGCAGTAGCCGCTCTTCCCCAGACATCACTGTGGGTGACAGTCCTTTTGAGAGTAAAATTTGAGCTCTTATAATCA